>OZ023319.1:38412618-39012618 GCA_964007375.1 Ophion obscuratus | reverse complement strand
GAAGGAGCCAAGATTTTCTGCGATTTTAGCTTCATCCTTTATTTCTATCCCGGGATATGAAGAAAAAGCACTTTTCACTAAATCTGTAATGCTTTTTCATAATTTATGAATAACGAACTCTCCGCATATGCAGGTTGTCCCTCTTATCTCTGCCACCTGAAATAGCTCGATAATTATCGACGTCACAAAAAAATGGCCCAGACAAAAGTTGTACGGTGTGAAGGGGGCCATCAAATGCGAGCAATTTTTTTTATTTCGGTGGAGGCGCTGGCGCACAGTGACTGTCACGTCCACTTTTTAAAACGGTATGGTACATTTTCAACCATGTTGAGGAGCACCTCAAGCCACATAAAAAACATTAGGGGATCAAAGTCGTTCAAGGTCAGTCAAGGTCACCTATTAAAATGAAATACAAATCTAAATATCTCGGATCACTACCAAATATTTGGTAGTGATCCGACATACTTAGATTTGTATCGATACTGACCTTGAATGACCTTGAACGACTTTGACCCCCTAATGTTTTTTATGCGGCTTGAGGTGCTCCACAAGATGATTGAAAAAAACGAACCATTCCATTTTAAAAAGTGGGGGTGACCGTCACTGTGCGCCCGCGCCCCCACCGAAATGAAAAAAAATTGCTCGCATTTGATGACCCCCTTCACACCGTACAACTTTTGTCTGGGCCATTTTTTTTGTGACGTCGATAATTATCGAGCTATTTCGGGTGGCAAACTAACCATTCCATTTTAAAAAGTGGGGGTGACCTTCACTGTGCGTCAGCGCCTCCACCGAAATAAAAATAAATTAGTCGCATTTGATGACCCCCTTCACACCGTACAACTTTTGTCTGGAACATTTTTTTGTGACGTCGATAATTACCAAGTTATTTTGCGCCGCAGAGATAAGAGGAACACCCTGTATAACAAAATATATTAGGGTAGTTCGAACAAGCTCGTCTTCGCTTTGCTGCCGTCGACAAATCACTCAATTAATTTCTAATAACACATAATAAATAAACAAAGAAAACATTTCTTATGAACTCCTAATGACACTCACTATGAAATGAACATTTATTTGAAAATCGTATGTAGGAACTTGAAAAATAAGTTGGTCTAGGTCTCAACAGTAGTCACTTGACAAAAAATCATACAAATTTTGCCGGCACCGAGAATGTTTTGTATGTTTCGTTGACTTGTGTAATTACTGACCGAAGATGTACGCGATGAATTTTCGGTCTGGACGAAAAATTGCAGATATTGGCGAAATCATTGCACAGAGATCTTCAAGATACTAATTGTAAGTACTTGAAGGATAAAAAAACAAGCTCGAGTTTGCTTTTTTTTGTCTTGTTCTCTACTACTTTCTTGCTCAGTAGAATACCTTCATATGGTTGTTTCTTTTCGGGACTCACTTTAAATTTACCTTAAAAATGTTTCCTCATTTTTTTTCCGCACGTTTATGCGACTTTTTGTGAAGTAGAGCGGTTCTCAAAAATGCACTCTAACCCAAAAACTATCAAGTCTAATATAAAGTATCTGGAGAAAAATAACATTCCAAAAAAACTAGACGGATTGGAGTGAAAAAAATGTAATCTTTTCACTTTTGTGAGAGCTTTCGGCCGAAGAGCGGAAAAAAAGTGTCGATACTTTCCGATGGTAGTAAATCTTTGTTTTGTCTATTTCGATCGGCCGAATGCGAGTTGTGTAACACACTTTTTGTGTGTGTGTGTATATATCAAACTGAATCTATATGAGGGATTCCATGTGAATCCGGTGGACTTTTTCCCCGCCGATTCGATTTATTTTTTGTTATCTGATTCCATTAACTCTAAAAGACACCCTGATTTTTTTTACATTTTTCGAAACAATCCTTAGTCAAAATTTTTTTTTCGAAAAAACACCCCGATTCCAAAATCTGAAGAAATTTCAAAAAATGCGTGATTGTATGTGAAATATTTCCAGCTATCACCCGCAGTGGAAGTATGATTTTTTTCTGTGCTTCCTGAGCGATTAAGGCCTCAGGCCACAGTAGCGGGTATAAAATCATGTGCGGATTTTTGTGCAATTTTGTGCAATCATGTTCAATTTTTTTTCGTATGAAAAAGTGATTCACTCATAAAATTAATTATACATCTATTCAGTATGAATATCAAGCTGTTAGCATTTTTTTTCGATGTACAAAATGGCCGAGTACTCGAAACTTCTCGAAACAGCATTTTTCCAATTAGCGTGACAAATAACTTCAACAATTTTCACTCGATTTACTTCAAATTTAAAAGTTATGTTCCTAATTGCATTTCGCAAAGAAGTACATTCGGAATTTCTGATTAATCGAAAACTTTTCATTTTATGAGCAGTTTATGAGCAGTTATATCGAAATTTTTCACTGAAAATTCATCTCTCAAGTTCAAATACCTACAACTTTCTAATAAAACAATATTTTAAAAATCTGTACGTACTTCTCTAGGTATTCTAATGTAAGCTGACGAGAATTTTTTTTTGTTCTAGGTAAAAAATTGTGGATGCTAAATGTCACGCTGCGGAGCGCCTAAAAAAAGATAACAAATAAAAATATTAGTAGTCGGCCATTTTGTACATCAAAAAAAATATGTATATATATTTTTTCTATCAGCTTGATATTCATACTAAATAGATGTGTAATTAATTTTATGAGTAAATCACTTTTTCACACGATAAAAATTGTCAAATTCGCACATGATTTTAAACCCGGTACTATTTTAACGTTAAGGCCTAAGGCCTTAACGTTAAAAAAAATCCGAAAAATTCAAGAACCGCTTAGATCGGGCGGATAGTTAAATATTTTGATACCGACAATGGATTAATTAAGGATCGTATATCTTTCCCATTAAGGGGCATCTACCTAGGGACCCAAAAAATGGCCAAATTCGGATTTTTTTTCTGGAAAACAGTTGGTGAAAAGGGATTTTTTAAACACAAAGGTACATATGACGAGAGCCTTTAAAAAAAAGTCACCAAAAAATACAGAAAAACAACAAAAACATAGCCACTGGCAGATGATGACATTTTTTTCGCGTTTAGCGGTGAACACTTTCCAGCTTAAACGGTCTATCCCCAATCTAAAAACCAAACGGATTATTCAAGTTAACAATAAATACGAGTCGTTGACGATCGTCGATTTTTTTAATAATTTTTTTGACCAACTTGTCGGCGAATTGAAACATGAGCATACAAAATCTATGAAAATAGTCGTCATTTTAACGTAACTATCAACAAATGAAGATCGATTTTGAAAAAGTGAGATCGTCAACAACCTTTAAGTGTTTCTCGTCATATCTCCTGTAAATTTGGAAACAATGCATCAAGTGGTTCTTGAGATATCATGTCCACCGATTTTAAAATCCGTGTTTCGAGAAAAACGCGTTTAAAGTTTGAAGTAGTTGTACCTCATTCAAATTTCGGAATATTTCAATAAAACTTTCAGGGAATATAGCTGAAAGGTGATACTATCGGATAAAAATGTTTTGGAAAATGCTTTTTTTACCCATCTAGGTAGATGCAGCCCGTTAACAGCCTCGTCTGCTTTGATAATGTATCTTTAACGCAGGTGATTAATGGGAACGTTCCTTTTTTTATACAATGTCCTTTCACCTCTTCTCTTCGATACTGTTAATGCTTGTACAACTGAAACAAAAAGTCGCCCGACAAGGCAAATCATTTGGCAATGACACTGTTTCCCAAGAGCAAATGATATTGTTTATTTGAGCTGTTTATCTCATCACCGTGCGAACTTCTAATCGTGACTTTTACATCCTTACGGTTATTAATCATTGAATAAGCTCATACACATACAAGCGCTTTAATGGATACTCCACCTGTCAATCAAAAATTACAATGAAATAGTTCGAGTTTTGAATACGAAACGAGGGGCACACAAAGGAGCACACTTTTTTGAATGCTATAATTTTATGTCATATTTTTACACGACTTCGTGCAACGGTACAATTTTTGTCATTTGGCTGATAAGAAAATTTCGAAACTCACGATGGCTCATCAAATTGAAGTGTTATACCCCACATACTTCGTATTTATATACGGTGTGTGTGTGTGTATATATATATATATATATATAAATACGAATTTATATATATATATATATAAATACGAATATACCGTATATAAATACGAAGTATATGAAGTATTCCACGTGAATCCGGTGGACTATTTCCCTGACCCCCGGCAATTCGATTTATTTCTTTTATCTGATTCCATTGACTCTAAAAGACACCCTGAATTTTTTACATTTTTTGAAACAAGCCACAGTAAAAAAAAATTCTCCGAAAAAAACGCCCCGATTGAAAAATCTGAAAAAATGCGTGATGATATGTAAAAAATTTCAAGCTCTCACCCGCAGTGGAAGTATGATTTTTTCGCTGCTTTCTGAGCAATTAACTTTTAAAAAAATTCGAAAAATTCATGGATTTTGATTGAATTCATGAATTGGCGGGGGTCGGGAAAAAGTCCACCGGATTCACGTGGAATACCTCATATACTTCGTATTTATATACGGTGTGTGTATGTATATGTGTGTGTGTGTGTGTGTGTGTGTGTGTGTGTGTGTGTGTGTGTGTGTGTGTGTGTGTGTGCGTGCGTGCGTGCGTGCGTGCGTGCGTGTGTGTGTGTGTGTGTGTGTGTGTGTGTGTGTGTGTGTGTGTGTGTGTGTGTACCGTATATAAATACGAAGTATATGAGGTATCGTGAGTTTCGAAATTTTCTTATCAGCCAAATGACAAAAATTGTACCGTTGCACGAAGTCGTGTAAAAATATGACATAAAATTATAGCATTCAAAAAAGTGTGCTCCTTTGTGTGCCCCTCGTTTCTTATTCAAAACTCGGACTATTTCATTGTAATTTTTAAATGACAGGTGGAATATCCTTTAAACCGCTGTTTGTGTATGAGCTTATTCAATGATTGATAAAAGTAAGGATGTAAAAGTTGCGCGACAGATAGTCACGATTAGAAGTTCGCACGGTGATGAGATAAACAGCTCAAATAAACAATATCATTTGCTCTTGGGAAACAGTGTCATTGCCAAATGATTTGCCTTGTCGGGCGACTTTTTGTCTCAGTTGTACAAGCATTAACAGTATCGAAGAGAAGACGCGAAAGGACATTGTATAAAAAAAAGGAACGTTCCAATTAATCACCTGTGTTAAAGATACATTATCAAAGCAGACGAGGCTGTTAACGGGCTGCATCTACCTAGATGGGTAAAAAAAGCATTTTCTAAAACATTTTTATCCGATAGTATCACCTTTCAGCCATATTCCCTGAAAATTTCATTGAAATATTCCGAAAATTGAATGAGGTACAGCTACTTCAAACTTTAAACGTGTTTTTCTCGAAACTCGGATTTCAAAATCGGTGGAAATGATATCTCAGGAACCACTTGATGCATTGTTTCCAAATTTACAGGAGATACGACGAGAAACACTTAAAGGTTGTTGACGATCTCACTTTTTCAAAATCGATCTTTATTTGTTGATAGTTACGTAAAAATTACGACTTTTTTCATAGATTTTGAATGCTGGTGTTTCAATTCGGCGCCAAGTTGGTCAAAAAAATTATTTAAAAATTCGACGATCGTCATCGACTCGTATTTATTGTTAACTCGAATAATCCGTTTGGTTTTTAGATTAGGGATGGACCGGTGGGGTTTGATTTTAGATTGGGGATGGACCGTTTAAGCTGGAAAGTGTTCGCGCTAAACGCGAAAAAAAATTCATCATCTGCCAGTGGCTATGTTTTTGTTGTTTTTCTGTATTTTTTGGTGACTTTTTTTTAAAGGCTCTCGTCATATGTACCTTTGTGTTTAAAAAATCCCTTTTCACCAACCGTTCTCCAGAAAAAAATTCCGAATTTGGCCATTTTTTTGGGCCTCTAGGTAGATGCCCCTTAATGGGAAAGATATACGAACCTTAATTAATCCATTGTCGGTATCAAAATATTTAAGTATCCGCCCGATCTAAGCGGTTCTTGAATTTTTCGATTTTTTTTAACGTTAAGACCTTAGGCCTTAACATTAAAATAGTAACGGGTTTAAAATCATGTGCGAATTTAGCATTTTTTTTCGTATAAAAAAGTGATTCACTCATAAAATTAATTACACATCTATTTAGTATTATCTATTTAGTATGTTTAGCTGATTTTATCTATTTAGTATGTTTAGCTGATAGAAAATATATATATATATATTTTTTTGATGCACCAAATGGCCGACTACTAATATTTTCTTTTGTTATCTTTTTTTAGGCGCTCCGCGGCGTGACATTTAGCGTCCACAATTTTTTACCTAAAACAAAAAAAAATTCTCGTCAACCTACATTAGAATACCTAGAGAAGTACGTACAGAATTAAAAAATATTGTTTTATTAAAAAGTTGTAGGTATTTGAACTTGAGAGATGAATTTTCAGTGAAAAATTTCGTTATAACTGCTCATAAACTGCTCATAAAATGAAAAGTTTTCGATTAATCAGAAATTCCGTACGTACTTCTCTGCGAAATGCAATTAGGAACATGATTTTTAAATTTGAAGTAAATCGAGTGAAAATTGTTGAAGTTATTTGTCACGCCAATTGGAAAAAGCTGTTTTGAGAAGTTTCGAGTACTCGGCCATTTTGTACATCGAAAAAGAAATTCTAACAGCTTGATATTCATACTGAATAGATGTATAATTAATTTTATGAGTGAATCACTTTTTCGTACGAAAAAAAAATTGAACATGCTTGCACAAAATTGTACAAAAACCCGCACCTGATGTTATACCCGCTACTGTGGCCTGAGGCCTTAATCGCTCAGAAAGCACAGAAAAAATCATCCTTCCACTGGGGGTGATAGCTGGAAATATTTCGCATATAATCACGCATTTTTGGGAATTTCTTTAGATTTCGGCGGGGAAAAAGTCCACCGGATTCACGTGGAATACCTCATATAGATTCAGTTTGATACACACACACACACACACACACACACACACACACACACACACACACACACACACACACACACACACACACACACACACACACACACACACACACACACACACACACACACACACACACACACACACACACACACACACACACACACACACACACACACACACACACACACACACACACACACACACAAAGTGTGTTACACAACTCGCATTCGGCCGATCAAAATAGGATTTTTTAAAACTTTCAAAGTTTTTGTTGTTTTTCTTAATTTTTTGTGACTTTTTTTTAAAGGCTGTTGTCATATGTACCGTTGTGTTAAAAAAATCCCTTTTTACCAACCGTTTCACAGAAAAAAATTCTGGATTTTTTTGGGCTTCTACGTAGATGTAACCCCTTAATGGGAAAGATATACGATCCTATTTTAAAAAAAGCGAGAAAACGACTGCGCTTGTACGAGAAAAGAATAAATGTTGAATTATTTTCAACGCGGAAAAATTGTTTTATCTGTGCGATCTAATCCACATGATATTTATGAGCGTATACCAGTACAATGATCTTTTATGTAATGTCTGTTCGTTTATTCAGGGCACACGATCTCTTCGAAAAATCATGACACCTCTCGTATGTTCTCTTAAATATATCGCTTCGTGTATACCGCACATCTTTTGACAGAGCCAACCTGCGATAAGGGAGGAACGAGATAACAGTGTTATTTATTCGAAAACCGAGATACTTATCCATCTCGATAATCGCCGTATCACCCTAATTTCTTCCTTATCAATTTAATGGTCACAGCCTATCAAAAATAAAAATACAAAGGCGATATTTTTTTCTTTCATATGATTGCTCAACATATCGAGAAAGTTGTATCTACATTTCACGCCGAAATTCCGGATAGTTGAAATTTTACGGGTACATAGCCGCAAATGAACATTACTAAAGTCAACAAAAAAAATTGGGGCCGGCAAAATTCGTATGATTTTTTGTCAAGTGACTACTGGTGAGACCTAAACCAACCTATATTTCAAGTTATTACACAGCGTTTTTAAATTATTTTTAATTTCATAGTGAGTGTCGTTAGCAGGTCATTTAAGGCGGGAAACCAGTCTAGATTGCTCACAAAATCGATTTTTTTTAATTTCATAAATTGTTAGTAAAACTATTCAAGAATATGATCCCAAAGTCGTATTGATAATTCATTACTGCCTTGATTTTTTTGGGTTCGGTAATTTTTTTCAAACGCGCTTTTCTCGAAACGACTTTTTATTAATTTTATACACTCTAGCTCGAAAAGTTTCTAACCTATAATTTTATAAAATTATAGTTGGTTTCTTTATTTGATTAGGCTCTATATGAACATAAATTTGGGGTAATATCATAATTTAAAGTATATTTTTTTAGCAAAAAAGTTATAAAATAATGGCAAAAAATATACCCTGTTGTTTAAACACCTCTAAAAAATGCAATTTTGAATTGTCTGGTCAGAGTCAGGTTCATATAGAAGAAACACATATTCTTAAAGTAATCTTCAAACCGTATGGATTTCCGATAAAAACTGTGGCCTCCATATTGTACACAAACAGCAAAGTCTGACGGCGACTTTTGATAGGCGAGGCAGGTTATAATATCCATTTTTCTAGAAGAAATGCTTTGACAAAATTAAAATATTCATTTGAAAATATGTATAAAATATTCCCAAAGTTTGAATAAATTCGATAGATACATTATTCGTAAAAAAAAATCATAAAAAACGTTGAAAAAACGTATTCCTAAACTGGTTGCCAATCTTAAGATTTTTTTCTGTTGTAAATGAATTCAGTGATCTGTCGATGGTAGCAAAGCGACGACGAGCTTGTTCGAACTAATCTAATACACTTTTTTATATATGCGGAGAGCACGTTATTTAAACATTTTGAAAAACCATTACAGTTTACGTGAAAAGTTATTCTTATTTAGGAAAAAAAAATTTCCTGAAAAGTTATTCTTATTTCGGAAAAAGTTTTTCGTGAAAAGTTATTCCTATTTCGGAAAAAGTTTCTCGTGAAAAGTTATTCTTATTTCGGAAAAAGTTTTTCGTGAAAGTTATTTTTATTTCGGAAAAAGTTTTTCGTAAAAAGGTATTCTTATTTCGATAAAAGTTTTTCGTGAAAAGTTATTCTTATTTCGGAATAGAAATAAAGGATCAAGATAAATTTGCAGAGGCATCAAAATCGTGGAAGATAGATATTAGGGAAGTTGGGGCACATACACGTGATGGGTGATTACGATTGGAGTTTGATGCGGGATTGCCTCACCAAGTCTTTCTCACTTGAGAGAATCACGAAAAAGTAGCTTACTCAATGTAAAAATATTTAATCAAACTTAATTTTTTCAATAAAATTAGACTTTATAAAAAATTGTATATTTTCGTGTTCTTACGTAGAATATCAATATTGAGACCCTCGTCTAATTTGAAGATAGAGAAACGCCGCCATTCTTTTAATATTTTCTCAAAAACCATCAGATATCGGTCTTTTTGGGTTTTTGTGGTTCATTAAACAAGAAATAAAGAACACATGCGGTTTTACGGATTGAAGAAATGTTAATTATAGTAGAACATCGATTATCCGAGCTAATTGGGACCGGACATCATTCGGATAATCGAGAATATCTCTTGGATTTCCGGGAAAATCAACTTATATAATATAAATAGTATCAAAAATTCTCTTTATTGATCCAACCACCCTAAATTATTTATTTCATAGCAACTAATAATGAAGAAAGTTAACATTTTTATACCTATTTTATATTTTTTATATTTTTATTATTGTTTTATATAATAATGATCAATTTTTGGCTGTCGCGTAGTAGATGCGCGCTTCTTGGCCGCCAATTCTCGAATTCGGTTCATGAACAGCAGCTGTGTGGGATTATTTTCGGGTTGGGTTTCGAACCATGCCAAAAATGGTGAAGAAATCGTTCCTATAAAAGAAATCATAAAAAGCAATTTTTTCCTAGCCCAAAGGTATTTCCCCCCTTAAATTATAAGTTAAGAAAATGTTACATCGCCATACATCAGTCTGATCCGAGTAATAGCGATTCTACTATCCTAAAGCTGACAGCACCCACTAAAGGGTAAATAAATCCTCGCGGGGCTCTTGACAATCGAAAAAAGAAGAAAAAAAATACTAACTAAATAACTCCGTCGTACGTCTTTCGGGTTTTCCCCGATGGATGTGAGGGACATGTGCTGACATTTAAAGAAATCAATAATCGATTCTCCAGCGTTTGGCATTGATGCCACGCTATCGTGTCGAGCCCGTATAAAAAATTCGCGAAATCGCATTGTCAAGTGTTTGGTCACTATGTTTTGTGACCCAATTCGATCGATTGCACAAACAAAAGCAATCGTTTCGAGCTCCAGGATCACAGGAAAAAAGGGCCTTGCCTCATCAATCTAGCCATGAGTTTGCCGATGGCCTTGCAGCTATTTTTTAACAATATTTTCCCTCACTATATACTATTATCGAGAGCAAACACGTGACGTAAGGTGTCCAGTGATGTTTCATATTTATGTTTGTTCGAAACCGCGAATCAAAATGCGACGTCCTATCCCAAGAAAACATGATTTTTTTGCGATAAGCTGTCTCGTAGGCATATTTAATAACGTTGTCTTTTTTAATTTCCTTTTAAGCAAGAAAGATATTAATATTGTCTTTTTTAGAGTTTCCTTTAAGCAAGGAACACATTGCTGACTATCATGATTTTTTTTAAAGGAAATATTTCTTCACTATTTTTGAGACTTAGGGTATATTTTATTGCTACTTTTCGCTGCTACATGGTACTTTTTATTTATTTATTAATATTTAAAAATGGCGAATTTATGGCACGGGCTTCTAAACTGCATTTTCAAAACTGGCGTGACATGTAACCAAAAAGCTAATCGACTGATTCTGATGAAATTTTGTCTAAAAGTTTTTATCCTTATTGTCTAAAACATCACCCTAAATGTTCTGAAAATTAAAAAAAAAGGACTTTTATTACAAAATGTAGTCATTTTTTGGGAAAATTCGAGCTTTTTTGTTTTAGAGCGTAAAATTCCATCGATTTTCAACATTTCTAACTTTTTCTTGGTTCATATTCTGCGTATGATTTTTAAAGAAAGAATAATCTTCGTTAGTTTTTTTCAGATTGATCCAGCCGATGTGCATACCCCTGTAGGGGTATTTTGCCAATCCGGACGGCCAAATTATTCCTTTCGATTTTTTATTTGTAATCAGTCTCTAATTAAATTTAAGCTACAGGAAGTGTTTTGCAATTCCTCAAATAGTCGTTTTATAGAAGAAAAAAAATAATAAAACTATTTTTAACTTAAATTTTTATCTTTCTCTATAAGTAAACTTAATATAATTTATTTAAATAACAATAAGATGATCATGAGTGCCATGGCTCTTCTTCGTCCTGCTCACTCTCTGTGTCTTCAGGAACCTCCTCCGAAACTGAGATAAGGATCGTCAACTCATATATGTGATGAAGCATCGAAAACTATTAGACACGTATTTTTTTTATCTGCGGTATAATGTCTTTAAGGGTGGAAATTACCCCTCAAAAAAGGCGTGTCGCCCCTGCATTTCATTTCTTTTTCATTATTCTGTAGTGGATTTTGCATCGCTTTACATTAGAAGAATTTTGGTTTTTGTTTCAATCAGATCGGTGGACTGCTTGTGGGTGAAACTGCAAAACCATCCCTCGATAAGCTTTTATTTGAGGGGTGGTTCCCCCGTGAAATCTGTTTTTCCGCAGATAAAAAAAATACCTGTCTAATATTTTTCAATGCTTTATGACATATATGCGTTTGAACAAAATCGACGGCGGACACATGAGGTAATCCTATCGCTTCACACTAGTCATACCACTGATCACACTTGAGACTTGTACAATTTATGTTTTTAACACATGCAGAAAATAATTTGTAATAACTACAATTTTCCATGTGTAAACTGTTTAATGAATGTTCACATTTAATTGGAAAAATGAAAAAATAGTTATTCTAACGATTCGCGCAGTATTTCTAGGTTTGATATTTGGCAACGTTGGTTCCATCTCCGTCTCCTTTTACTCAACCAGGCGAGTTTAACCTCGATGCTTTTCAACGTCGATCTGTAAAAACAATGTCAGGTTTGGGATATATAAAACATTGTATTGGAGCCGCAACTGGTAAAACGCGTGGAGAATTTGTGTCGGCGAATTATGTCGATTAAAAACGAAATATGTGTGGAAATTCGAATGAGGGAGATGAGGTTAGGACTACAGTCAGCTGTTGCCTTGCTGTCACGTCTCTTTATCGTAGCAAGTGGTAATAAATCCAATACCGGAAGTTTAATTAAACTTGATATTACATAAAAATTAGGTCAATCAGCGTAATTTTTTTCTGAGAGCATTGGATTACTGCAAGTGTTAAGTACATAAATCTGATTATTTTTAAGAATCTGACGGATTCCGACTATAATATACACTTTTGTGGCGACCGGAAATTGGGTTTTTGTATGTCGTCTCGGAATTCCTCCACAAAAACACGCAATTTTTATTTTTTTCTCTGCAATTAGGTCGATAACCGGCGCCGAAATTTTACAGAGACGATTATTAATATATTTAGTGAAGTTGAAAAAAAGATTATGAAAATCCTATGGATGAAGACTGGCGATAGGATTACCTTAAGTGATGTACCTTGTAAGCCATCTTCAGAGTCAGGTTTAGCGGGAATCATAAATTCAATTGCATCCATCGTGATGGGCATCGATTTCTTTGGGGGGTTGGTCTCATGCTATTGATCAGTGGATCGGAATTTAGTAATAGCCTATTTATAATATCAAGGTTATATAAACCTATAAATTCCGCCCGAATATAAATTCACTGTTCTTCTTACTATCATGGTTGTTCACCCCTGACTCGACAAAGTACGGATAAGTGCGGCTGATTCGACGATGATTATATTGTACAAACTGCCATCTCGCAATAACAATTGAAATAATGACCGGGACGAACCCGGAAAAACAAAAAGTTTTTTATGCGTAAGAATCTGATATAAAATTTAACAATTCTGAACTTTTTTTCAAATGGAGTAAAAACTATATTCCATTAACAAATAAAATAGCAAAATGTTTTAAAAGTATGTGTTCTCACCTGCTCTATCCAAATCCATAACAATATTTTCGAAGAAATCGGTGTTAACAATTTTGTTCACTTTTCAACTGACAATGAGACAGTCAAACTTATAAAGCCGAGAAAGATACTCACACTTGCAGTGATGGTAAAGATCCGACTGAAAACAGGACGCGGGTGCAACCGATGAGAGACGGAGAAGGGTTGCCTATTGTTCTATAGTCATTTAACAATAATAATGACTGGTTTTTTTACCTTGTAAAAAAAACTTGTCAAATTGTTTCATGACCTTATTTTATGACCAGCCGGTTTAGAAGACGCGCCATACCTCCGCCATTTTTAAAGATGAAAGAAAAATAAATGTTAACCATGTAACAGCCAAAAGTAGTCATAAAACATATCCCAAGATTAAAAAATGGTGAAGAAATATTTCCTTTAAAAAAAAACAAAAATCAGCGTCTTTTTCCTCCCCTAAAGGTATATTCCCCCTTAATGTCACATAGGATCAAATATCCAGTGATATTCTTCCATTTTATCTTGGTGATAAAATCGTCTTATTAGGTCCAAAGGGTTGAATCGTTTTCGCCTTTTTATTTCGCCGCGACGGTCTAGAAGTCTTTGAACGAGGGTGTAGGGTGGTTCGTCAATATTTTAATGTATTTTTCGTTGTGTAGTCGTGCTTCTTGCTTGGCAGAGTTCATTCGAAGGTCGTGTGTTATTTTGTTGGGAACATACCACGGAGCATTAGTAACAATCTTTACGCACCTCAAATTGGAATCTCCATAGAATTTCGATGTTGGCGACACTCACCTCTCCCCAAAGTTGGATGTTAAAGAAACGAAATATATAGCAATCTTCATATATAATATTTTTCGTATACGTTTATTTTCTCAATGTTTCTCTGCCTCTCTCTCTCTCGCTCACTATCACTCGATTATATATTGTCTCGAAGTCGAAGCCCACTCGTTGCGATAAATGCTCTCAAAGGAGGCCGCAAAGTCCTCATTAATCTGTAATTACCCCTTGGATACATTGGAATAAATTCTCATCATTGGAGACGCCACTCAACGTGATCAATGAGCTTCTCTACGGATTAGTAAATTCGGAGTAAAATTTTTGTTTCTTTTTTTCCTTTATCTTCGTTCTGACGATTACAATTTGTCGTGTCGTTCTAAGAAAAATGCGAATACCTGCTTTTATGCTTTCTTGCAACGATCACATGCCGAAGTAATCGCGGGAGATATGACCCGACATCTAATTGATATTTTCCCAAGTATCGGTCTCGAGGAAAATTCAACGTTATCGACCTATACGGTTATTATGATTATTAATCATTGTAAAGTGAATTCTGTATTTACTTTTTCTCGATTATGCGTGCTACTTTCTCAAAGTGCTGATCAAAATCTTTCAGAGAAATTTCCATTCCGTTTCGCAGGTTTTTTCTTGTCAGTTTTACGTGTCGCGTGAGTCAAACGTTCGATTCAATCCTCGCGATCATCTCCCATTTTACATGAGCCGTGATTTGTGTATATATACGTATACACATACACCCACATATATGTGTCCATGTATGGTAAAAAGAGCTGACGCATGCAAGATGAGTTTGTTGTTTCTTCTTGGTAATTTTTTTTATCGCTAGTTCTCTTTGACGATTAAAAAATGGCAGCCATATCGTTATCTGTACTTTTGTTTTGTTTTTCCTTTTAATCTAAATCGATAGTCCATTCGATCGGGAATTCTATACACATTTTCACAAACAGACCGAGATAAAGAAGAAGAAAAAGATGACGTTGAAATAACAAATATGGATAACAAAAAAGCTACGTGTATCTTGATATTTCATCGTTTCTGCGTACGCTTACTTCCAAACAATTGTGACATTTCTCAAGTAAACAATTCACACGGGTCACAAGTATATATCGAAAAAGTCGTGAAACGTAAATGGCGTGTCTTTGTGGATTTTGAATGATTTCTTTTGTTTATTTTCGTTAGAATGTCTAATTCATCCGTGATTTCTCATAAGATTTGTGATCTTCAGCACCCACGAAGTGACGAGAGACACATTCTAATGCGATTCAAAAGGCGATGTAGTTTCTCGTTTGCGTTCTTCCTCACCAAGCACGAAGGCAAAGATCCGGCCAATTGTTTCAGGCTGACGAGGAGTATTGTTTTCTGAGCCTCTGAAATTCGACCTCTTTTTGCAAATATTCTTTGACGAAAGGATGGTCGAGATTGGAATCTTTCAATTGGCTCAAGTAACGATTAGCGACTTCGGGCGGTTTGCCCATGTGTTGAGAGAGTACAATCATGTTGATGAGAGTATCAGGATTGTTACTATCCTTGTCGAGGGATTCTTGCAGGGCGTTCTCCGCCTCCTCGTACTTGGCTTGTCCAATGAAACAGGTTGCTTGGCCGTTGAGCAGCATACTGGTGCTCGAGTGTTTGTCGATCATCTCTTGAAATATGTAATAAGCGTCTTGGAGTTTTTCACCGCCGCTGCTTATGTTGACCCACGCTTGAGCCAACTGCGTAAGCGTCGCGTCGTCGTCCTTCTCCTGCATCGCCTTCAGCTCCTTCCTCGCCAGATCCAAACGATCCATTTTCAAATAAATCTGCAACGTTAGCGCCATGCACTCGAGATGATCCGTATTGTGGAGTATTCGCAGCGCCGATTCCAAATTCTTCTCGTGATAGTAAATCGTCGCGGCTACGATCATAAAGTTGTGATTGTCGACCGCTGCGTTGTTGGCTATTTTGTCGAGGTCGGCGACTATGGCCTCGCGCCTGTTGGGAAACGCAAAGTATTCCGCGAGCGTCTTCAGGGGCTGGAGATCCGGCGAAGACGAGTTGTTTATCTCGTCCAGGACGACGCGAAATTTTCGCTGCGCTATGTACGCCCGATACAGGAAGACGTCCCTCTCCAAAATCACTTCGGGTGACGCAGACTGTAATTGGAAATTTGTGGTCAGTGTTGGGCGAGTGCACGCGTTTAGTCTCGATCGAAGATCTCGTACTTCGAGGATGCTGGTTCTTTTTTAACCTCGATACATTTAAGGCCGGAACCTGCATTAGAAGGTCCGCAAAATCGGGTTTTATTGCTTGAATGCAAAGATAAACTATCCAAGAATATATTTACAAAGTCACAGAGGCCAAACTGTGAATTTTAATTGCCAACTGTGCATTTTACTGCCAAACTGTGAATTTTAAATGCCAACTTACGAAGATTCAAGGCCAAAAGCAGAGAAACGAATGATATTTGATATTGATATTTTCTCCTATTGGAAACTTTGAAGCGTGTTTTCTACAGTTTTCATTTTCCAACTTTGCGGGCGTGATAGCAAAAAAACTAAACGATCTATTGAATCAACCCAAAGTTTATTTTCTTCAGTATGAAAATCCCTTCTAAGTCAATTAAAAAAGTCGTTGAAGAGGCTTTTTAAATCATTTTTATAGCACGTTAAAGTGTTTTTGTAAACACATTTTTTTTTTAAAACATGAGAAAAGTCATAATTTCACGATTTTTTCAGCTTTTTTCTTTATTCACACAGAAGAAAAATATATGACAATTGAATATTTTATTGGTTTTTTTTGTTTTAGTAAAGAATTACGGGCTGCATCTTTCCCGCCGATTAGGGACTGCAGTGGCAAGACGCACATGGGATAGGCTGATAAATCTGCAGTCATTTATTGTTTCATGTTAAAACATTTTTTTTGTACATTTCAAATATACATGGAAAGATACCTCAATATTTACTGGGCTCGCTTGTTTTTTTCCATGGTAAAAAAATTCCCGTAAAAACGCTTTTTTGGGCCTTCTAATTCGAGCTCCTGCTTTAAGGGACAATCAGTGTAGAATTTAAAAAAAAATCGATTTTTTTGCAATATTCGATAGAATAGACGGTTATAGACATGCTGCTTAATTTTTGGTGCAAAATTCGAATCATTCTGGTTGCTGAAGCCTTTCTCAGAAAAAAAGGATTCGACCAGCTGCGTGAGACCTGGCGCGGATGGACACGGTTTTCTCGAAATTTCGTTTTTCACTCTCAAAGGAAAGGTTTTCAAGCTATTCGTCTCAAATTTTGACACAACATTCTTCATGCCATTCTTTATCTTGCTATGGAAGCTTTTTTTTAAATCTTTATATTTTTTTTAACGAAAAACTGTCGAAAAAATAGGGCTAATTTGATACTTTTTTTCAAACCACAATTTTTTTCGATAGTTTTTTTCTCTCGCAATTATGTTTTTCAAAACGGTGTACACATGTCCTCGACATCCAATAAATAGATTGACTCGAAATTTGAAGAAGTTGAAGTTTCCATCTTTTGCCAAATTTTGCCTACAAATATCCGTCAACCATTTTTCACGATATTTATTGAGCAATCTGCAATATAAACCTTTCAAAAAAGATCTCCTATAACAATAAAAATATGTAAAATAAAATAGAAAAAGAAGTTTCGTTGGGTTCCACGATGCAAAGTTCACCACCATTGAAATTTGGTACACTTATTCAGTGTAATAGTAGTTTAGTCTTAACCGAAGTTTTTCTTCTCAACATTTGTTTTTCATTAGCGATGAACAATGAGGAAGTCATTTTTCGTCGAAGAATTTAACATTTTTTTTATGATTGCCACAGGATAGCAAAAAAAAAGCTCGGTCAAGTTTTAGCCAATATTATGTCAACATCTAATAAACAGATTGACTTGAAATTTGATAAGGTCAAAATTTTCATCATGGAAGTGCAAAGAAAAATAATATTTCTGAATTCTTTTAATTTCTTTTGGCAAATTTTGCATACGAATATCCTCCAACCATTTTTTAAGACATTCATTGAGCAATCTACAATATTAATCTATGAAAAGAGATCTCCTGTAACAATTTTAAAAAATAGAAAATAAAATGTAAAAAAGAACATTTGTTACGTTCCAAAGATGCAAACTTCAACACCGTTAAAATTTGGTACACTTATCCAGTATGATAATAGTTTAGTCTTGACCAATACTTTTATTCTTAACATTGTTTTTTATTAGTTATTAACAATATCATTTTTTGTCAACAAATTGAAGCAAAACAAAGTAAAAAAATGTTGATGTTTGAAACACGATAACAAAAAAAAAGCTCAGTCAAGTTTTCGCCAATTTAATTTAATTTAAGAAAAATCTAATTTTTTTCATTTTGGATCAACTGGATGACCATAATCAAGGAAGCCGCTAAGCCTCTTACATTCGAACATTCTTGACAAGATTGTTAATAACTTCTTTAATTGTTAATATTTTTAATGAAATTCGATAGACAACCTTGTTAATGTACAGACAAATATCCAACTGATTTTTCAATTATCTTACTTATTCCTTCAAAATTAATTTTTTTAAACCCTATTTTTCGAATCCCCACAGTAGCCCTTGTCCAAAAATGATAAACTGGAGCTTGCGCAATCGTCAAAGCTGATTTTTTATCAGATGCGTCCGCATGTAGAAAAATCAATATGATTCAACATTAAGCAGTGAAACGCATCGCAAAAGCAAAATGACAAATATACTGTGTGACATGCGGGTGCACAATAGCTGAAAACCTGTTTCTCCCTTTCCTCAAGACAACTGAAATTTAACGAAATAAAGTAATCTCCTTTTATAGTGTATTGAAAAGAGAACAAAGTAAAACTTTTCTAGAGTCGTTTAATACCAGATTTTAATTGTTTGCTGGTAAACTTTGTTCCTTCATCAAAGGATCAAACTTCTGTTCATGGATACAATATGCAAGATGGTGTATACAAGCTGTCCTATCGTGTCCAAGTATTTGTCTGATCATAATCAATTCTCAAAGAAAAATGCCTCGCACAAGTAATAGTATTTTTTGCAATGGCTTTTCGGTGATTTAATCCACTTAGTGAAACAAGTATAGCATATGATGGGAGTATGGGAGGTTTCCGCACAGCACAAGCTCTCAACACCGAAAACAAGTGACGAGGTTGCATTTTTCATATGAATATCACTGATCGATTTGTTTTACCTTAACTTTCTGTGCCTCATTGATGCATTGCTGATAATTGCCAATGTAAAAGTGATTTTTGACGTCGAACAACTCGTCGACATCGTTTTGCTGACGTGCCATCTTGGGCCGAATGTGTCGCGACCAGCACCCTGATGACACTCGCGACTGTATTCTTACGAAGTACACGGCCGGCTGAGTCTCCATTTTTAGTTCGCATTCACGACGCTGCCTGCTGCGTGTCGCAGTCGCGCCAGAGATTAGTAGGGAGATGTACAACGCTCCCCTTTTCGGCGTGCCTCGTAAATGGCGCTAAATCGCGGCGGCGAGTTCGGGAATATGATTTTGTGTGCATCGCCTCTGTCGAGGTTGCAGATTCCCTTGTAGCCGCGCGAGTCATGAGCACCGCTCCAGTCGATATCGCAGTCAGCGTGCACACGAATGGGCAGCTCGGCGAGGGAAAAACCTCTGCTCCTCGCTCACTCGACAGGTGAACGGAGCGAGGTTTTCCGTCCGATCGATCTCGACATATGTGCGGCCGCACTGCGGATTGGAATATGCATTAAATGAATTTCAAAGAGAAAAACATGTATCGAGAAAATTGTTTACTCTCCGTTGGCCGTTTGTGCCAAGAATGCGGGTTAAAAAAATTAACGACGAACCGCGTTGAAAAATAAAACACCGAAACGACCGTGGAAGGTTCAAAAAGGAATCTCGAGCCTTTGCCGCGGTCGTTGCGGCGTTTTCCTTTCAACAGTAAACATGAATAATCGTGTATCATAAATGTTTTTCTATCCTCAATGAGCGTCATGGCTGAGTTGGCAGCGTGACGGATTGACGATGTAATGCTTGCGGTTCGGGTTCGATCCCTGGTTAATCAACTTTTTTTAATCTATTTTTTTTCTTCATTTTATATTCAAAAAATGTCGAACTTACTCTCGATTTAGCTTTTCTCGCCTGACCAGGCATTATTTATGGTATTTAATTCATATATGTTTAATTTAAAAAAAGACATTGGCTACCGTGGATCGAACCCGCGTCGTTTGCACTGAGAGCCCGCACGCTGATATATCAACCGCAAGGCTCTTGTGACTGCAAACCTGCCTTACGGATACACACTTATCCAACATTTAAAAAAAATTGCTGCACACCAATTACATATTGTTTTTATGACCCCAAAGTATTATTGAAGACAAATGAAAACGATTTTACCAAATTTCTAAAGTGGTGATATCCCTTGAAGAAAAGAAATTAATTTTTTGATCGTTGTAAATGTATATCCCCTCTTAAAGACTTTAAGGCGTCTGGCCACCTTGGCCGATTGAAAATGGGCATTTAAAAAAAAATAATAAACTCGAAAGTATGGGCCGGAATATTTTTATTTTTTTTACACAACGTCAGAAAGGGCTTTAAGAATAAAGTTAATAAATTTCCGTTCAAAATATTAAAAAATGGCGCCGTTATGCACATTGCCGCGGAGGCCCTCCGCACGATACGCGCGGTCGTTGTCCCAGCTGTTGCCCGGTCATGTCACATCTGCAAAAAAAATCAGCTCATCCGTGAGTAGTGTCGCTACAATGTAGCGTAGCGTTTTTTTTCTCGACCATTAAAAAAACTATGGTGAGTCGAAGAAAAAAATTTGTATTTTTCACTGAAATTATGGCTCACCATAATTTTTTTAATGGTCGAAAAAAAACCGCTACACTACATTGTAGCGACACTACTCACGAAGGAGCTGATTTTTTTTCAGATGTGACATGACCGCGTATCAGCTGGGACAACGCCCGCGCGTATCGTGCGGAGGGCCTCCGCGGCAATGTGCATAACGGCGCCATTTTTTAATATTTGAACGGAAATTTATTAACTTTATTCTTAAAGCCCTTTCTGACGTTATATAAAAATTTTTCATTATTATTAGAGTTCATTATTTTTTTTTTTTAATATACCCATTTTTGATCGGCCAAGGTGGCCAGGCGCCTTTAAAGAATCTCGTACGTGTTAGCGAAAACCGACAGAAAATCATGAAGCAACTCGTCCACTTCTTTGATGTTCGCTATTTCAGTGTTCGCTATTTTGGACCATCGTTCGTTTGCCTATCTGAGATCTATACTTTTGAAGTTTGTATCCTCGATATACATGTCTTTTGCTATAGATGGTATTACCAACATTAGATACTCACGTCTTTCCATTTCGGAGATATGGATGTTCTAGATTGTTAGAATCTGTATTTGTATGACTCAAACTGCAGACAATCTGAATACACGTTCTCGAATAAATGAACTCTCGAATAAATAAACCTTTAGTGTAATAGTTATTCAATTTCGTCATCGGCCGAAGGATAAAATTTTGAATAATTTACAGTTCGTTACTTTGAGTTTATAATTCTGTCATTTCGAAATCTTTGTCGTTCTATATTTCTCCTTTCAAAGCTTTGATCCCCATCCCAATGTGAAATGTGTTGAAAAAATGCCGATTGAGAAAGACTCAAAGTTCTCTTCGAGCCTTTTTCGATCGTTTCGGCACTTTTCTTCAACATTTTTTTAAATTAATTTTCTAAGAGGAAAAGTAAAAACTCATTTCCGTATTGGGGGAAACATTAATTTTTTTGTCATATTTTTCAATACTGTTTGCACCAAAATTTGGAACGCCTGCTTGTTTTGAGCAACTCCAACATGCGTCCGACGGGGCGAACGACTGCGTGTTCGGTCGCGTCGACGATACCCGCGGCATTCTTGCTGCGGCCGCTCCCGTCGCTCGTGCCGCCGTTCTTTCGATGGCCTGCCCTTCTCGCGCCCTTGGGCTCCCTCGTAGTGATGCCGTCGAGCGAGACGAGACGAGAATTTCGTATTTCTCGTCTCGGAAAAATTTCGAGAAATATTTCTCGTCTCGAATTTCGAGACTCTCGAAATTCTCGATAATCTCGGCGAGTCTTGGGCTGCATGTATAGTAGTGATGCCGTCGATCGAGACGAGACGAGAATCTCGTATTTCTCGTCTCGGAAAAATTTCGAGAAATATTTCTCGTCTCGAATTTCGAGACTCTCGAAATTCTCGATAATCTCGGCGAGTCTTGGGCTGCATGTATGGACTGGGCTCGAATAATTTGAATACAAAGAAAACGCTTTGAAATACACTTTTATTATTCGGACGGGCTAAGATTTTGTTGAATTGCTGATTTCAGGCTGCACGTCAGCCATCCGTTTATACAAAGCAGACTTCTCGCTGATTCATTGGTCATCCTATTTCGATGTTTCCTTAGGATCAAACCAGCCTTCGAAAACAAACGTTCAGCCGGGACGCTTGTCGCCGGGATGCTCAAGAAATCTCGCGCCATTTTTGCTAAATTCGGGAACGCATCCGAGTTGTTTCGCCACCACTCCAAAATATTCTCGTTTCGGCTCGCCCGTTTGAGTTTACAATATCGTTCGAATTCTCGTTGTGGTTCACTACAGTCTTCTGCGTGCAAAATCTCCGTTGAGGCCTCATAAAGCTCATATAAATCGAAGGATCCCTGGCTTCCTTGATCCGATAAACTTTTACCCTGAGATGGTATCCTATCGACGGTGGAATTCGCGCAATATTGTTCTTGGAATTTTTTTTGGAATGTAGCAAGTGATGACTTTTCTATGTCACGACCCCAAGACGTAAGTTGAAACGTTTCAACTTTGTGCCGAGGATCGAGAATGAGAACAACTCCATATATCCAATTAGTCTTTTTATAATGTTTGATCATTTTATCTCTTCCAGCTTGAAAAGCTTCGATAAATTTCTCGTCGACGTCACTTCGCGATGGCTTCTCATCAAGTTGGTGAGTTACCGTCTCGATTTTGTCAAGAAGCATGTTGAACCCCACAATTACCAACGGCAAAGTAATGTACGTTTGACCACCGAGAACCGTCGACAGATGATCAAATGGTTTTAAATATGTGCACACAATCTCGATGATTTCCCATTCTTCGGGTTTGATTATCATATCCCGAAGTTCTCCATAGCTGTGCATAAGTGCGTTAAGAGCCGACTTGAGACTCAGTGCTGTTCGCAACATTATATAAGTCGAATTCCATCGAGTTGATACGTCTATCGTTATCGTTATTTTTTTTTCATTGACGGCGTCACAATATGCGTGCAATTTACTCATCCACTGCTCGGACCTCTTAAGTTTTACAAGCAATTTTCTCAATTTATTAATGACATTCTTTTCTTTTGATTGCTCCCATACAGATAATACGGTCTCTTCGTCAGAGCTGCCGATATCGGTAGATAACTCGAAATTTGAGTGTTCCGGATTTAGAGCGTTCAATGTATCTTGTACTCCCAAATTCAAGATGTGAGCGAAACAACGGAAGTGAGAATCACTCGCGTTGAAGTCGATTCCTTCCCCAGATAAGAGATCAGAGAGTTCGGCTATGAACGATGTGTTTGCAGCTGCATTGTCGAGAGTGATGCCTTGAATTTTTGATTTGATCTCGAACTCCTCTAATACATCGAGGATGAGATTAGCCATATCCTTGCCTGTGTGAGCTCCATTCGATGGAATAAAATCCAGAGGTAGAGACTGCAATTTCCAGTCATTATCGATATAATGCATCGTTATGCCGTAATATGATCGATTAGCAATCGATGTCCATCCATCGACTGTCAAAGAAAATTTCGAATCAATTTGCTTCAATGTTTTAAAAACAGCTGCTCTCATGATCATGAAGTGGTTCATAACTTTTTCTCGCAAACTGGTCCGTTTCGGATATGCGAAGTTTCCATTAAGGAAAGCGAAAAAGTCTTGAGTGGCATCGTCATCGAAAAACGAAAACGGTAAATACTTTATCGCCATCCATTCGACAATTCTTTGCTCGAATGTCCTTGTATCTTTTTTCCGAATAGCAGATGGTGTGCTGGTATCGACAAGGTTTTTCACTGATGAATCCCCACCATGTGCATTTCGCAAGTGTCTTTGAAGCCCCGAAGTATTCGAATCCTTCATTTTAATTCGACGATGAATTCCGGACTTGAGACACAGCAAGCACTTTCCGTATTTTTCTTTATCGACCGAGCACACTTCAAAAAATCCAGTGTATTTCTGCTGTGATTTGGCCATTGTCTGTACAATACAATTATCTTTACTCGAAGAAGTGGACGGTAAATCTTGCGTCACCATGATTTCCGGCTGCCTGACGTCGCCGGAATTTTTTTTAAGTTCATCGGTCGTCAAATCATCGTCTCCACTTTCATCGGATCTGATTAAAGCGTTTTGGCGTTTGTTTTTCCTTTTGCCGTGGCTGGAAATCGCTATTACATTGGAACGCTTCATTTTTCACGAGAGTCCGCCACTTTATAGTCAGATCTACAATGATAATACCACAAGTGAGAAAGGAATACTGAAACTGACGTTAGGCAATGAACGAGAAAAAGGATAGTCCCTTCGTTATTATTATTTTTTATATTTTTCATTTTTTGTTAAAAAAAATCTGGCGTTGAGATCTACGGTTGCAGTTCGCCAATTGAAACATGCACTTGTGTATATAATTATCGATTCAATATTCCGGACGTGGATATATGAAGATAATCGAAGAGGATGTGAAAGACCTGTTTTACCATCGTAACAAACTCGATTTTTCGAACAAATGCCATTTCCAAATTATTCAACCAAATAGGCTGAAATTTTGGGATGTCATTGCGGTAATAGTATTCTAGGGCCTAAAACTCAGAAAATTTCGATAGCGCAAAAAAAATTATAGTTTTATTACCAGGTGGAATCTGTAATGCAGAAATGGATTTCCCGATATTTGCATTGTTCGATTGCCAAAATTCTCAGTTTTAGACTCCAGAGCAAGGAAAAACGTAAAAAGATACTGGGTACTTGAAAATTGCTGTACGTGAAAAATTGCAGATATCGAGGGGCTGCTCACTTAGGAAATCATTGAACCATTTAAAAATAAAGCAGACAGGCAATCGATAGAAATCGCGCGAGTCGCATGATTCCTGAGTTTCTTAAGATTTCTCAAAATATATAGGAAATCAAGGGAATCATAAAGAAATCACGTGATTTCATGAATCGCTGGGAATCGCTAATCGAAGTTATTGATTGAGTATCCACTATACTGATTTAAAAAAAGCGACTATTTTTTTCCGAAATGTCATATTAAATACATTCAGGGAGGTGAAAAAAGATGGAGTTCAAAGCACAGCTCTTCATATTGATATTTAAAGGTCTCTCATCGCAATATTCTATTGTCCATCTTAATAACACAGGATTTTTTTTTTCAAAGTTTGAAATTTTATACCGCGGCTTCAAGTCAATGTACCAAAATGTGCGATACATATTCTAGTAGAGAATTGAATGCTCTATAAAAAAGGTCTCGTCATTTTTCGAAAAACTCACTCCTTCAAAAGTTATGTTAAAGTTAAATGTGGAGTAAATTTCACTTTTGTTTTTAGTTTCAGGCAAAATGTTAAAACTTATTAAGTACTAAATATCGTAAGATTTTTCTTGAAAAAAAGTTTAAACTTATCGATATAAATTACCTAATTTTTAAAGAAATTACCAACAGTAGTTCACACATATTCACAGCCTGAATAATATATATACCATAATACATACACATTACATAGCCATAATACATACATATTATACCGTGTTGAAGGAGTGAGTTTATCGAAAAATCATAAGAAATGTTTTTTGCAGAGCGTTCAATTCCCTACAATAATATGTATCGCTCTTCTCGGCACATTGACTTGAAGCTGAGATATAAAATTTTTAAATTAAAAAAAATATCCTGTGTTATTTAAATGGAAAATATAAATTCGCGATAAGAAACCTCTAAATATTAATATTAAGTGCTCTACTTTTAACAGGCACCTTTTTTCACCTCCCCGAAAGTGTTTACTAGGGGATATTGAAAAAAAAATCCATTTTTTTAATCAGTCTACTATCCACGTATCCCTAACCATAAATTACTTATTGTTAATTTATAATAGTTAATCATTTTTCATTTCATGTCTTCAGTATAGAAATCAGTGATTTTTGAAAGTTAGAAATCACTTGTAATCGTTAGAATCAGCAGAAATCATATGAAATCGACGGTAATCTCATTGATTCAGAAATCACGGAAATCACAGTCGGAATC
Source organism: Ophion obscuratus (assembly GCA_964007375.1). Taxonomy (NCBI): domain Eukaryota; kingdom Metazoa; phylum Arthropoda; class Insecta; order Hymenoptera; family Ichneumonidae; genus Ophion; species Ophion obscuratus. Next base: position 38,986,384 of record OZ023319.1, on the reverse strand, counting down.
ACAAGAAATCGATTCCTTTTGGAAATCGATGAACCTCTGAATGAGCGAGTGAGTAGCCCCTCGGCAGAAATGGCATTTGGTCGAAAATTTAATGGTAAATGCCGATAAATAGAGCTATATTTATGTGTATATGGGGCGTTACATCCCAAATCGGACCGTTTAAAAAACTTTTTTTTAATTTCCTCAATTTTTAAAATATTTTTTGGTACCCATCAAAAGACCCTTCCTGTAAAATTTTGAGATTTTTTTTATTACCCGTTCAAAAGATATTAAATTAACAAAAAAAACCGCTCTTTTTTGGTATTTTGCTCGTAACTTCTTGAATAAAGGTCCAAATTAAAAGTTTTTTCTTTTCAAATTTTTTGTTTTTTTATGGCCTTTTCAGAAAATACAACAACCTTTTTGTTTTTTTATGGCCTTTTCAAAAAATACAACAACAATATTCGACGTGTTTTTGAAAGAGTTTTTTGAGTTTTATACTTCAAACCACGTTTTTTAAAGTGAGTGCATATTTTGATTAATTTTTTTTTATATAAACATCTATCTATTTAAAAAATTTTAAGACTAGTCTGATCGTGGGATTTTCATAACTACTATTTTTTTCGATTTTTGAAAAGTAACATTTTTTTAAAATTATTATAAATACCAATTTTTGTTACTGTATAGTATTTTTTTCAACATTTAGAATTTATTTCGATACTTTTTTATTATTAGCAGGTTTTTAAAATGAATAATTAATAATTAATAATCAATCAATGAGCAAATAACAGCAGCTCAAGAATTGTATGACTGGGCATCGAACCCAAATGGTCTACCGAATATTGCTGTTAAATTTTCACCTGAGAAATACTATTTAGATAAAAAGAAAAATTATATTTGCGATACGACACTGCTAAATCAATCACAGGGACACAAATATTTCATTCAATTATTATAATGAGCAACGGAAACGTAGAAAAGGAATATTCTCATTCAGGAAATGATCGTATATGTAAGACTTTTAAAAGAATACGTAAATAAATAAAAACTGTTATTATTGTTCATAAACAGTCTTAACAATTAATTATTAAATTTAAAAACCTGTTAACAATAAAAAAAGTATCAAAATAAAATCTAAATATCGAAAAAAATACTATACAGTAACAAAAATTGGTATTCATAATGATTAATAAAAAAAAATTTTAAATTATTTTCAAAAATCGAAAAAATAGTAGCTATGGAAATCCCATGATCAGACTAGTCTTAAAAATTGTTGAATAGATAGATGTTTATAACAAAAAATCAAAAACAAATCAAAATATAAACACACTTTTAAAAAGGCGATTTAAAGTTGAAAGCTCAAAAAACTCATTCAAAAACACGTCGAATATTTTTGTTGTATTTTTTTATGAAAAGGCCATAAAAAACCGGAAGTTATGACCAAACTACCAAAGAAGAGTGGTTTTTTGTCAACTTAATATCTTTTGAACGGGCGATCAAAAAAATCTCAAAATTTTACAGGAAGGGTCTTTTGATGAGTACTGAAAAATATAAAAAAATTGAGAAAAAAAAGTTTTTCAAACTGTCCGGTTTTGAATGGAACGCCCCATATAAAATATACATATAGCTATGAGCATATATAGATATATCGCTAAACGGATAACGGGCCCGGATTTTCACGCCCTGCCATCTAGCGGCCACCACGCGTCGCGAAAATTCTCACTACTTTACCGACGTCATCTGAGTTCGTCGGCGTCTTTCACATCCTCTTTAGAGGATGTGAATGATCTGTTTCACCGACAATTTTTCGAACAAGTCTCTCTCGTAAATGGTGGAGAATTAAGAAAAAACCAAAGTTTTAGGCCCTGCGTAATTTACTGATGCAGAGGCTAAAACTTTTGGTTTGCCCCAAATGTTGCTGATCTCCGAGAAAGACTTGTTCGAAAATTTCAGCTATCTCTCTCGCACTCATGTAACAGCTAATCAAATTTCACATCGTCTTAAGTCGTACCATGTCTTCTGCGATCGTTTTTTTTTTATGATATTAATATATTTCTTGTCTCAATAAAAGACGCGTTAGGAATATTTCAACGGATATTAAAAATACAGCAAACACGAATTATTCAACTAAATCACAGACAAAAAATATAAACTATACCTTTTACACAGCTTCAAAGATCCTGTCTCACAGATCCGCGTATTGTGTAAAAGTGAAAAAAGAAGATGTTATCGATATGTAATTGTCGCGATCACTAGCTCGATGATACTGAGAGCTTACAGAAGCCTTGGCCAAGGTCATACGCGCTGTACCGATATATACACAAGCGTGGGTCAATCGTTTGAACACAGAGCCTCTAGCGACGTTTCGATGCAACTACAAAGAGCTTGTCGAAAGATCGATCTGGTATATGAAGATTTTCTAAAATTCTCCCAAAAACATTAACATAATATTAGTAATTGTAATTCTCTCGAAAAAATACAGATACTATTATTTTTCTCATTCGGTGCCCCCAAAATCAAATGCCGACTGAGAAATTCCAGGAATCTCGAGATTGACGAGAAATTCGACAAATCTCGAGAAATTCGACAAATCTCGAGAAATTCGAGAAATCTCGAGAAATTCGAGAAATCTCGAGATGTCGAGAGTCTCGATCGAGAATCTCGTCGGTCGAGAAAAATGTCTCGTCTCGTCTCGAGATCTCGAGACGAGAATTTTGTAAGACGAGACGAGAAATTTCTCGATCTCGTCTCGTCTCGCCGAGAAATGTCTCGTCTCGACGGCATCACTACTCCCTCGGGTGCCTCTTGCCGCTACGGCTGCTGCTGACGACTACTTTTCTTTTTGTTGCGGCGCCAAAATTTCTTCTTTGTAACTGTAAAAATAAAATAATTAAATGTACAAATAAAATACATTACTCACACAAATTAAGGGATATTTGAAAAATTCTGAATTTTTGGCTGATTTTCAACAAGGGATAACTCAGAGAAAAATGGTCGTACAGAAAATAAAAAAAGGAAATTATAGCTTCAAGTATCTAGTTTTCAGATCTGGACTGTACATTTTTTTAGCGTGGATGGTTTTCTTGTAATCATCCAAAAACCAACGAAATTTTTTTCCAAATTTTTGCTCGTCTATCAAAGCAAAAAAGTCTATTTTAACTTTGACAATTGATTACTCGATACCTAATGATCGTACAGAAAATAAAAGTAGAGTTTTGGAAACTACAAAACATGCTCTATGAAGTGCAATTAGGGACTGTTGATAAAACATTTTATTTTCTGTACGATCATTAGTTCTCGAGTAATTGATTGTCAAAGTTAAAATGGACTTTTTTGCTTTGATCGACGATTACTCCGCGCCAAATCATCGTACGGAGCTCCTTAAAAGGTCAAATTAAAGCTGATTAAATTGTCTAAAAGACTTTTATAGTCGTATGATAAAAGAACATTTTTGAAGTCGACTGACCATTTTAAATACGAGCAAAAATTTGGAAAAAAAATTTCGTTCGTTTTCGGATGATTACAAGAAAACCGCCCACGCTAACAAATTTTACAGTCCAGATCTAAAAACTAGATACTTGAAGCTATAATTTCCTTTTTTATTTATTTTTTGTACGACCATTTTTCTTCGTGTTATCCCTTGTTGAAAATTAGCAAAAAATTTGGAATTTTTTAAGTATCCCTTAATTTGTGTGAGTAGTGTATTTTATTTGTACATTTTATTATTTATTTTTTACAGTTACAAAGAAGAAATTTTGCCGTTGCAACAAAAAGAAAAGTGGTCGTCAGCAGCAGCCGCAGCGGCAAGAGGCACCCGAGGGAGCCCAAGGGCGCGAGAAGGGCCGGCCATCGAAAGAACAACGGCACGAACGAGGGGATAGGAGCGGCCGCAGCAAGGACGCCGCGGATACCGTCGACGCGACCGAATCCGCAGTCGTTCGCCTCGCCGGACGCATGTTGGAGTTGAAGTTGCTCAAAAGGAGCAGGCGTACCAAATTTTGGTGCAAACAGTGTTGAAAAACATGACAAAAAAATTAATGTTTCCCCCAATACGTAAAAGAGTTTTTACTTTTCCCCTTAGAAAATTTATTTAAAAAATTTTTGAAGTGCCGAAACGATCGAGAATGGCTCGAAGAGAACTTTGAGTCTTTCTCGATCGGCATTTTTTCAAAACACATTTCACATTGGGATGGGGGTCAAAACTTTGAAAGGCCAAATATAGAACGACAAAGATTTCGAAATGACAGAATTATAAACTCAATATAACGAACTGTAAATTATTCAAAATGTTATCCTTCGACCGATGACGCAATTGAATAACTATTGCATCAAAGGATTATTTATTCGGGAGGTCATTTATTCGAAAACGTGTATTCAGATTGTCTGCAGTTTGTGTCATACAAATACAGATTCAAACAATCTAGAAATCCATATCTCCGAAACGGAAAGACGTGAGTATCTAATATTGGTAATACCATCTATAGGAAAAAGACACATATATCGAGGCTACAAATTTCGAAAGTGTAGACCTCAGATAGGCAAACGAGCGATGGTCCAAAATAGCGAACATCAAAGAAGTGGACGAGTTGCCTCATAATTTTCTGCCGGTTTTCGCTAACACGTACGAGATTCTTTAAAGGCGTCTGGCCACCTTGGCCGATCGAAAAATGGGTATATTAAAAAAAAATAATAAAATCGAAAGTATGGGCCGGAATATTTTTATTTGTTTACGTAACGTCAGAAAGGGCTTTAAGAATAAAGTTAATAAATTTCCGTTCAAAATATTAAAAAATGGCGCCGTTATGCACATTGCTGCGGAGGCCCTCCGCACGATACGCGCGGTCGTTGTCCCAGCTGTTACCCGGTCATGTCACATCTGAAAAAAAAATCAGCTCATTCATGAGTAGTGTCGCTACAATGTAACGTAGCGGTTTTTTTTCGACCATTAAAAAAATTATAGTGAGCCATAATTTCGGTGAAAAATACAAATTTTTTTCTTCGGCTCACCATAATTTTTTTAATGGTGGAAAAAACAACCGCTACGCTACATTGTAGCGACACTACTCATGAATGAGCTGATTTTTTTTGCAGATGTGACATGACCGGGTAACAGCTGGGACAACGACCGCGCGTATCGTGCGGAGGGCCTCCTCAGCAATGTTCATAACGGCGCCATTTTTTAATATTTTGAACGGAAATTTATTAACGTTATTCTTAAAGCCCTTTCTGACGTGTAAAAAAATAAAAATATTCCGTCCCATACTTTCGAGTTTATTATTTTTTTTAAATATACCCATTTTTCGATCGGCCAAGGTGGCCAGACGCTTTAAGAGGGGATATACATTTACAACGATCAAAAAATTAATTTCTTTTCTTCAAGGGATATCACCACTTTAGAAATTTGGAAAAATCGTTTTCATTTGTCTTCAATAATACTTTGGGGTCATAAAAAGAATATGTAATTGGTGTGCAGCGATTTTTTTTAAATGTTGGATAAGTGTGTATACATAAGGCAGGTTTGCAGTCACAAGAGCCTTGCGGTTGATATATCAGCGTGCGGGCTCTGAGTGCAAACGACGCGGGTTCGATCCACGGTAGCCTATGTCTTTTTTTTAATTAAACATATATGAATTAAATATCATAAATAATGCCTGGTCAGGCGAGAAAAGCTAAATCGAGAGTAAGTTCGACATTTTTTGAATATAAAATGAAGAAAAAAAATAGATGAAAAAAAGTCGATTAGCCAGGGATCGAACCCGGACCGCAAGCATCGTCAATCCGTCACGCTGCCAACTCAGCCACGACGCTCATTGTGGATAGAAAAACATTTATGATACACGCTTATTCATAATGCTTACTGTTGAAAAAAAAACGCCGTAACGACCGCGGCAAAGGCTCAAGATTTCTTTTTGAACCTTCCACGGTCGTTTCGGCGTTTTATTTTTCAACGCGGTTCGTCGTTAATTTTTTTAACCCGCATTCTCGGCATAAACGGCCAACCGTGAGAAAACAATTTTCTCGATACATGTTTTTCTCTTTGAAATTCATTTAATGCATATTCCAATTCGTAGTACGGCCACACATACGTCGAGCTCGATCGGACGGAAAACCTCGCTCTGTTCGCCTGTCGAGTGAGCGAGGGGCAGAGACTTTTCCCCCACCGAGCTACCCATTCGTGTGCACGCTGACTGCGATATCGACTTGGGCGGTGCTCACGACTCGCGCGGTTACAAGGCAATCTGCAACCTCGACAGAAGCGATGCACACAAAATCATATTCCCGAACTAGCCGCCGCGATTTAGCGCCATTTACGAGGCACGCCGAAAAGGGGAGCGTTGTGCATCTCCCTACTAATCTCTGGTCGCGCGTATGCAATGCGTCGTATCCACGGTCGTACATACAGGTCTTGAAACGTAGCGAATTTCCTACAGCGTGGTTTGGCTCGCTTGTTTTCCTCGTTTTTAGTACCGGGGCGCGGCGCTGTGATCTAGGGATGGACAAAGGTGGGGATGGAAATGCGCAAATAAATTGTACGTCTATTTCCGGTGCGTCTCGCTCCCGCAGCACTGATAGGTATTATACAAAAATTAAAAACAAAGAGAAAGCAACAATAAAAAATAAATATGTCAAGAAGTGATAGAGAAACTTATTTGAACAACTATTTATCATTTTCATTCGGGCCAGATAAAAGTCGAATACAAAACTGGCTGCGAAAGGACTGCGAAGTATGGCTACGTCATGAAATAAATATGATTGAAAGTAGTTAGGATAATTAAATATAAATAAAAAGTAAATAACAAAAAATGAAACAATTAATAATCCATAATGATAGAGAAAATATTTTCTTTTTAAATAAATTATACCCATCAGTCTTTTCAGATAACCTCACTGATGCTATGCCGATTGTGCTAAGGCATTATATAAAAATAATTTACTATAATTATTACTACTTACCTTGTCATGGACCGCAATAGGCATAGCATTTACAATGAGGGCATGCTTGGTACAAGGAGTTACCTCGGTTTTTGTTACTTTCAAATCGTTTAAACGTATGACGTACAAGCCACGATTTTCGCACCGGTTTACACTGTTGAGCTGCACCGCGCATGTGCTGATTTCCATCCCTAGATCACAGCGCTACCCTGGTGGTCATAAGGTGAGATAATTTAGCGCCCGTGAAATGAGCCATCCCCACCGGCTCCGTTTCAAGACCTGTATGTACGACCGTGGTCGTATCAAAGAACAGATATTACATGGAACAACACGGTTTATGGGACGATTTGGCAAGGTTTCTTGGGGGAGTTTCGTAGTTACTCCCCCAACCACCTAAAGCGCTGCCTGTGTCGATGTGCACGCACCATCCGCAGGCGCGCTTGGCTCCCCCCAGCTCCACCTCTTACTACGCTCGAGCCAACTACGGTTGAAGTGATTTCGCGTCTCGCTCGCTCTCTTGCAGATTCCAATGTTAACAGCAGCAACTGTCGAGCGGTCTAAGGCACGTGCTCGTTCTGCCGGGAAGCCCCGGCTTTAAATTGATCTGTTTTCGCTCCTTTCCATCTCACCCGTTCCATCTCTTTTTAGCATGCCCTCAGCGATTTCTTCCAAGGAACGTACTACGCGGTACAGAAATCTGTTGCTACTTTGCTTACATCTGTCAGAAATTTAACAGGCGTCGGACGTATTCGTGATTATTAATACTGAATATCAATCTAACTAGTTAATTAATCGTGTATTCGTGTATTTCGCGCTTTTCTGTTAGACTGTTTGCCCACGGAAAATTGGTTGTTTAAATTTTTTTGTGAGTTGCAACATTGTTAATGATGCCATCGTGTAGCAGATGTGCCTATAATGGATGCAAAAATGTTCCTAAGACGAGTCCGTGGGTTTTGAAGCCAAAAGGCATATTTTCTTTATCAAAGAAAATATAATTGGTAAATGGTTTTATTCCAAATGATAAGCGCATAAAAGAGCAACATTGCAATAATATTTTTTTAAATGTCATTAAAAAAATTTGGGATATTCAGCCAGTGGGACCTGGCTGCCGGTGACCCCTCGGAAAAAAGGTAGACACGATTTCTTGAAAACTAATGCACCAATCTTATTGAAATTTTGCACACTTCTTTAAAATAGCATTGACTAGTGATTGAGCGACGGTTTTCTTTTCGATTACAACTAATTTTACAAGACTATGGGTAGCATAAATGGTACCAAAAATTGAACTATTTTGCATCTAACTCTGCCGAATATCTAAATTTAATTGTTTTAAATGCTTCATTCAATCACTAGTCAATGCTATTTTGAAGAAGTGTGCAAAATTTCAATAAGATCGATGCGATAGTTTTTGAGAAATCGTGCCCACCATTTTTTAGGGGTCTCCGGACACCAGGTCCCACCGGCTGGGTTTGTGTGTTGGTTTTGGTTGAATTGGTTTAGGTTATATAGATATACTTGCAGGGATAAGCGCGGCACGCTAGCCACCAGTGAAGTCGGAGGAGTGGGGATATCGATCGGCCGTGGTGAGCGATATAGATATACTCGTGCGGGCTAAAAAATAAACTTTAAAACTCGATTTCTATTGGAACGCGCCAAAAATCCCTTCAAGGGATGTCTTTATATATTAAATGGAACATCTGTGCAAAATTTCGGCCGAATCGGGTGTAATAGCTTTTCGGGAGTTTATTCCGTAACGACAATAAAAAAAGGGGAGGGACCGAATGCTTAAAGGAAATATTTAAGATAAAATTTCGTAGCCGCAACCTTTCAGGAAAAATGCAAAAACGTCTGAATCTACAAAATTTGCGCAAACTTTTTTATTCAGTTTATTGTTGGGTATAATAATGGATTGTGACTTATTTTTTACTAAGCGCCCCTATAATTTATCACTGATTCAGAAGGGCCCCCCTTGTACCGCCCCCCCCTAAATACGGCCGTCCGCGACAGAAATATCTCAACGTGATTTTAAATGATGCGCTGTCTCCTACCGAACCGCCCAAAGCTTGGTCGGTCAGTCGACCATTAATACAAGCGGGACAGCGCTATAGCCCGATAGGCATACGCGAGAGAGACAGAGAGAGAGAGAGAGAGAGAGAGAGACAACCGCGAGAGGCGTGCCTTGAACCTCTATCATTGTGTGTGGCACACCGATACATCGCCGCGCAGTCTACCGGCGGAAATACTAACTACATTTTTTCTGCCAAATATTAACACGGGCCGTGGAGTTCCATGTAATATCTGTTCTTTAGTCGTATCCACCAGGGAGACTAGAGTAAAGGAGTGGACACTGTGTGCTAGCGATTTGGCTCCAAAATCAAGGAAAATAAGAGTTGTAGGTAGCGTTGCAATCGGCTTTCCCTTATATATAGATATACTCTCTTGCTTAGTTTTCCGTCGGCTACTTATACATGGTTGTCTGTGGATTGAATCCATGCTCGAAAATAAAGTATTATATGATGTGTAAAAAAATGATAAATAAAAACTCACATTTTAAATAAGTTTTGTATATAGTTATTAACATTTTATAAGAGGCAATGTTAAATGTGTATAATTTGAGAACGAAATATTTATTGAACTGTTCGGTGAATCGTTTTCAAATTTGATAGAAGATGATTACATGTTGGAGTTACCACTTTACCGACCGATACGATTCCCTAGCCTCTCCGCGTCTACGCTAGAGGCGCGGGTGCGACCGACGATACGCCGGTTCTTCTTACTTTTCTCCGTTACGTTAATCTATGCTTTATTAGACAAATGTCTCGACTCACGACTTGATTTTTGTATCACTACGGAAATAAAAGCCTCTTTCAAAGGAGAGACAAGTTCGTCTATCACGCATCCAGCGATTTGCTCCATCGTTTCCCACACAATCGCCTCAACAGGTTATGGGCCCAGGGACGTTGAATAGCGAATAATATCGCGAACTGGTGTGAAGTGATACGTCGAGGTTATAAAGCCGCGTGCCTCGAAAAGAAAAGCTCTCGAACGTTTTCTGGAGGTACCATGGCGTTCTCGAATAGTGTGCGCATCGAATTACTCGATAGAGATAACTACGAGTCATGGAAAATTATGACGCGAGCCGTCTTGATCAGAAACGATCTTTGGGCGTACCCGAACGGCACAGTCGTGAAGCCGGAAGAGACCGCGGAAAATCGTGAAAATTTAATCAAATGGAAGAAAGAGGACGAAAAGGCAATGGCCGAGATCACGCTTGCCATGAAGCCATCGCAAGCGAAAATAACAAATGGCTGTAACACGTCACGTGAGCTCTGGTTGAAACTTCAGGGATTTTACCAGTCAACCGGGCCGACGAGGAAGGCGGCGCTGATGGGTCAGCTGGCGTACCATCGCATGGAGGAAGGCGAAGACGTACAGGACCACATGGAAAAGTTTTTCGACATCGCTGATAGACTGAAGAATCTGGATATCGAGGTAAACAGTGAAATGCAATCCATAATGCTGTTGCACTCTCTTCCGTCATCATACGAGAACTTTCGGTGTGCGATCGAGTCGCAAGATGACCTGCCAGCCCCGGACATACTTCGTGTAAAAATCCTTGAACAACGGGATGCGAGAAAGTATGCGAATCGTGAAGTCCCGCCGAATGCAATGCTCGCGGGAAGGCAGCACGGCCAGAAGCGCGATGAAAGAAAAAGGTACAACGCCGAAGCGACAAGGGACGTCAAAGCGCAGCAGTCATCGAGGAAGGAGACCTTCAAATTCAAGTGCCATCGGTGCCACAAAGTCGGGCATAAGGCCGCCGACTGTAAAACCACTCAAAGGGCACCGGACCACGCAAATTCGGCGGGAGAGGTGAGCCTGTGTGCAATATCAACCGCCTTCTACGGAAACATGGACACGGCAATGCGCAGCATATGGTGCGTAGATAGCGGTTGCACATCCCACATGAGTAGCGAGGAAAAGGGCCTGACAAACTTCGATGTAAGCTCTGCCGGTAAGGTAAACCTCGCGGATAAATCGGCCGTCGATATCAGAGGAAAGGGCTCGGTGTCGTTTGACGTCGACTTCGAGGGCAACACGAAAAGGGTGACGCTGAGAGACACTCTACACGTCCCGAATTTACGAACTAATCTTTTATCCGTAGGAAAAATCTGTGACAATGGATTAAAGGTTATTTTCGAGTCGAATGGCGCATCGGTGGTCAACGGCGACGGCAAAACGATTTTGAAGGCTCGTCGATCGAGCGGTGGGCTGTACTACCTACGCCCTCGCGCTCTTGAGGGTGGAGACAGTGGCGAGCACGGAGAGGAAACACACGCAAGGCTAGCGCCGGCGGAGCTGTGGCATCGTCGTATGGGCCACCTGAATTATCGTGACTTGCGCAAGTGTACTCACGACAAGTCCGTCCTGGGAATGTCCGTCGAAAAATGGCCGAGTAACGATAATTGTGAAATTTGCAATCGCGGTAAGATGTCGAGGACCCCCTTCCCGGAGAAATCGAGAAAGTCATCGGAAGTTTTGGAAATAATACACACCGACGTGTGCGGTCCGATGCGTACGGAGTCCCTTGGAAGGTCAAAATATTTCGTAACGTTCATCGATGACGCCACCCGTTGGTGCGAGATCCGATTCTTGAAGCACAAGAACGAGGTTCTCCGAGCGTTCGAGGAATACAAGGCGTTGGTCGAGAATCAGACCGGGAAGCGGATCAAATGCCTACAGTCAGACAACGGGACAGAGTATTTGAACAAAGATTTCGACGCATTCCTCAGGACAAATGGAATCGAGCGCAGGCTGACCGTGCCGCATACACCGCAACAAAATGGCGTTGCGGAAAGAAGAAATCGGACAGTCCTGGACACTGCTCGATGTATGATGATGCAGTTCAAAGCACCAGATTTCCTTTGGGCCGAAGCCGTGAACACCTCTAATTATGTCATCAATCGACGTCCAACGAGCTTCCACCGGGGAAGAACCGCGTACGAGAAATGGAAAGGGCACGTTCCCGACGTGAGATCATTCAAGGAGTTTGGACGGGACGTCATGATACTTGACCTCAACCCTCAGAAGGACAAGTTTGAGTCGCGATCCGTGAAAGGAGTCTTCGTCGGCTACTCGGAAACATCCAAGGGGTATCGGGTGTGGATTCCCGAACGGAGAAGGATTGAAGTAGCCAGGGACGTCAAATTCCTGGACGAGGAATCACTTAAGCCTATGGGCGAATGGATGATCGATCCATTGTCGCTCGAGTCCGACGAACGGGATACGGTTGACATGGAGCTCGACGTAAGGAACAATGACCGTGACGAAGAGGGTGGTGGAGATCCAGTGTCCGTCGAAGAAACCCTCAGCGAGTCGAGTAAGGACGAAACCGAGAAGCACGAGGGAGAAGATCGTGGCGAGCCAAAGAGAGGACGAGGTAGGCCACGCACCATTCGCACTGGAGCCAGGGGGAGACCGAGAAAACAATATCCAGTCGCGGATAACGCGAAAACCCCCGAAGAATCATCCAACCTCGCTGAGACGTCAATATCGGAAGCACTGAAAGGATCGGACGCGGAAGAATGGCACGTCGCCATCGCGAACGAGCTGAAGTCACTCCTGAAGAACGACACGTGGCAGCTAGTCGACCGACCCGAAAAGGAGAAGGTCATCGGAAGCAGGGTCGTGCTACGCAATAAATACCGAGAAGACGGAACCCTGGAACGAAGAAAGGCTCGTGTGGTTGCGAGGGGATTTGCTCAACGCCCCGGAATGGATTTCGAAGACACTTTTGCACCAGTCGCACGCATCGAGTCAATCCGCATCGTAATGGCTCTTGCGGCTCAAAACAGCATGACCGTGGAACAGCTCGACGTGACGACTGCCTACTTGAACGGCTCGTTGAACGAAACAATCTTCATGGAGGTACCGAAGCATGTTCTTAGAGGATTGGAAATTCTCTCCGAAACCGAACCCAAGGACAGCATAATCAGAAGGAGATCCGTCGAGATGCTTCGGGGGCTGCGTCGTGGAAACAAAGTATGTCTTCTAAAAAGGGCATTGTATGGATTACGTCAGGCCGGACGCTGCTGGAACGAGGTGCTGAGCGAGTGCCTGTCGAAGTATGGCGCAAAGAAGTCGAGTGCCGATCCGTGTGTATTTTTCAAGGGGCTCGGCAGAGAGCAAATCATCATCGTAGCGTACGTGGATGACTTGATTGTAGCCTCTAGAGACAAGTCCGAGATCGCGTCGTTGAAGAGTTACCTCTCGAAGTGCTTCGAGATTAAGGAGCTCGGACCCATAAATTACTGTCTGGGCATCGAGTTCCACCAGACCGAAGAGGGCATCTCGATGAAGCAAGGGAGCTACATTCGCGAAGTTCTCGCAAGATTTGGGATGAGCGACGCGAATCCAGTGACGACCCCTTTGGATCCAGGCACGAAGTTGCAACGTCGTTGTAGAGAAGATGACAGCGAGCCGAACGTTCCTTATCGGGAACTCATAGGCACTCTAATGTACTTGGCCACCTGCACGAGACCGGACATCGCTTACGCTGTCAGCTACCTTAGCCAATTCAATGCCTGTTTTGACGACGCGCATTGGGTCGCGGCAAAGCGTGTGCTTCGGTATCTCAAGGGAACTGTGGACCTCGGACTCCAGTTTAGAAGGGACGGAGGTCAGCTGGAAGGTTATGTAGACGCCGACTGGGCGAACTGTCCTGTCGACCGAAGGTCCTATACAGGACACGCCTTCGTCATGAACGGATGCCCCATTTCTTGGGAAGCGAAGAAACAGCGGACGGTGGCACTGTCATCCACGGAGGCAGAATACATGGCCCTTTCGGACGCTGCGAAGCAAGCCACTCATTTGTCGCACTTTTTGTCAGAGCTGGCAGGTCGCATTCACTCGGGCATAAGGGTCCACTGTGACAACAACGGAGCCCTAAAATTGGCCGAGGACCCCGTATTCCACGCTCGGACCAAGCACATTGATGTAAGACATCACTATGTGCGTCAGGTACTTTCCTCCGGAAAGATAGTGGTCGAGCATATCCCAACGGAGAGTATGCCGTCGGATTGCTTGACGAAAGCGGTTCCGGCTCCGAAGTTACAAAAATGTCTCACTCGCCTGGGACTACTGAACGTGTAACATCTACGTGGGCAGAGCAATCGTCTCGAGGGGGAGTGTTGGAGTTACCACTTTACCGACCGATACGATTCCCTAGCCTCTCCGCGTCTACGCTAGAGGCGCGGGTGCGACCGACGATACGCCGGTTCTTCTTACTTTTCTCCGTTACGTTAATCTATGCTTTATTAGACAAATGTCTCGACTCACGACTTGATTTTTGTATCACTACGGAAATAAAAGCCTCTTTCAAAGGAGAGACAAGTTCGTCTATGACGCATCCAGCGATTTGCTCCATCGTTTCCCACACAATCGCCTCAACATTACATAGACAGAGTAACAATGGGTGTAATTGTGATAACTTATAATATTATTTGAAAAATTACTCTCGTACAATAGAATATTGATGATTATTATTATTACTTATTGTGAGAGTCATTTATTATTACACAGACATAATGTACACCAAAAATGCGCCTTGTTAACAGTACAGATTGTTTATTGAATTCATTCGCAGTGAACCATATTTAAATTTATTATTCAAAATTATATTGATTACTTTTCATTGTAACACTTCTGTCTGCCGTTGTTAATCGCACGCGTGAACGCTTCCAGCATCGCTCTTAACATTATTGGAACAATAAAAATGGAAAACATTGCAAATCCTTCAGTACGTCATGCATTGAAGCTCAATCTGACTCTGTGCATTTTTTTCAGCGATGCAACAATCTTACATTTTTCATTCTCATTATCTCACTTTCTACAACCAGATTTCCGCACATTAGCTCCGTCAACTACGAAACACGAATCGTTTTTGTGTTTTATAATAAACGAAAAATATAACTGAACGCTCGCGAAAAGAAAAAAAATAAATGTTAGTATAGTAAATGTTTGAAAATATCATGCAATACCAAAAAAAACGCAAACCTCGATTTTGACATCTTTCCTCTGATGCGCATGCCTAGAACCTTTAGCTACAAGTATTACTATACATCGGGGAATTGCGATCGCAGCGCCCCTTGCGGTCACTTAAAAGTCGGGATTTTGGGGCCGTCTTTCGCTGCTTATCTCCTATGGAGTGTCCACTCCTTTACTCTAGTCTCCATGGAGCCTAGATACCAGGAGGTTCAGCGGGGCCTTTCAACTCGTCCCCAAAACGAGAACAAGAAATGATGGCGCTGGGATGCTCCGGCACCTATATGTATATAGATATACGCTAAACATGGGTGTGATCTAAGACAGATCACAGATCATGTACCTAACCCTCATTAATGTTAAGGGATAACACCACTCTAGGATTTTGGAAAGACGTTTTCTTTCCTAAAAATACTTTGGTGTCATAAAAACAATATGCAATTGGTCCTGTAGCTTTTTTTTTTATTTAAAGGTTCATTTATCGATTTGGCCGCAGCGCGTTGGAGCGCGCGCTGAGTTGCTCGTACAACTTTAAACGCGTTTTTCTCAAAACCACTTTTTTCGATCTCGGAAGACGGATTCCTCGACCACCTTTGCATGCATCGATTTGGATAGCACTTTTTTCGATCTCGGAAGATGGATTACTCGACCACCTTTGCATGCATCGATTTCGAGGTTGAAATTTTGATAGCAGCTTCACAATTATATTCTTTATGGGAGTACGTACCCGTTTTTTGATTAAATGTAAACTTCTTTTTATAAACAATTTACTGCTTTTTTTTGGCAAAAAATCGATTAATTTCCTTCAAAGTGCGCTATTTTTTCAAAATTTGAAAGCAAATTTCTAGGTAGTCTCATAGCTAGTAATATATAAATTATCATTTTTTCGGTTTTTATTTCAGGTCTTATATTTTACGAGAAAACCGTTCTCCCGTGAAGCTATATGTAAAAAAACACGTTTTTCTAGATGGGCTGTATCGCCGCCATTTTGAGTTTGAGTTTGCGATCTTTTCTCGCTTTTGCGTTTTTTTTCCGAACCGTCATGAGGAAATTATGAATCGGCGGGTATTTCGACGTTTGATGTCACGATCGGTCTGTCGTGAGGTTAGAAACTCATCCGATCACTTTCACCTCGTTGACCAATATATTACTATATGTGTAGGTGTCGCTGCACCACAGCGCCATCACTTCGGGACATTTTCGGGGACGCGTTTTTCAGCGCCTTTGCATTGCCGCTGAATCTCCTGGTATCTAGGCTTCATGCTAGTCTCCCTGGTATCCACGGCCGTATATACAGGTGTGGGCACTCCGTCCAAAAATGTGTGCCTCTGAGTGACGCTCTTTTTGTCGCGTTCTACCTCGTCGCTAGTGAAGGAGAGGCCTGTTCACTCATACCGTGTTTACGAGGCATGGCATCCGCGTAGTTGGGGCCTAACCTCGTTTTGTCAAGTGATTTCGAAAGTAATAGATATAAAGTTTATATTCATTAAGGTTGTAATGGGGCTTAGCCGTCGGGGGTGAAATACGAGAGGAGCGCCCTACGCCTATGCACGGAGCCGATTGATTGTTACCAACTGTTAGCTTTCAAATAATTGTCATATTAAACATGCGTTTTCGAAGTATTTTTCTACATCTATTTGTAAAAATATGCATTTTTGAACAATCGGTGATTTCATTAAGTGTTTTCATTATTTTGTATAATTATGCTCAGTAACGTGAAACGAGTTGGCAACGTCGTAAATCGTGGTCATGGAGGGTAGAGTGGGAGGAGTCCAGCCCCCTGACACTGGGTACTATTCTTATGGCAATAAATTACTCGCGTGTTGTCCGGGATGTGTGATTGCGCTACAGCAGTCCACTTCGTGGCGCTAGTAGTCATCTGCTCGGTTTATTTTACGCATGCGCGTTCCATGCTCGACATGATGACAACAGTTTCGGAGTATTTGGAGTTTTACGCGTTTTACGGTTGTGTTGTGAGTTGTGGCTTGTGAGTAAGATAACATTATCAGAACATTTTAAATGTTAAAAAACCAATTCGCGATTGGTGAAGTGTATTTTTGTTTACCATGACATACCTTCTGTATGGTGTGTAGGTTATTATTATCAAAAAGGGCTGAGCGGCAATTCATAATTTAAAAATTATTCAAGGGAAATAAATGTATTTTTCCTCATATTTATATGTATCGATTTATTTCTTTAAATTTTCATGCTTGTTAAGTAACGGACACCCACGCATACATTTACTTCCCAGTCTCTAACTGCCAAAAAATAAATACATCTCTAGTTACGTAATTTTAAATGATTAAATTAATCATATTATAATAATGATTATAATAAACATTTTCTCCATTGTTTGGTGGGTTCGGCTGGATCACAGGTGATAGGGCATATATATAGTTATGGAGCAGGTGACTACTAGCGCCACACGTAGCAGCGATTGAAAATAAAAACGACGGACATTATGTGAGCTATGTATGTAGGCTGATCGTGACAGAGGGCTATAGAAGTCCTAACTCTTATAGAGAAACTTGAAAAAAATGGCTACGTAAATGTGGTCAAGCAAGGATGGCGCCACTATTGCTAAGATCTCCAGAAGTGAGCTGCGTGTGACAGAAACGGAACAAACGAGTAATGAAAAGTGAGCTGTGTATAAGGCAAAATGATACTTGAGAAGTGGGCTGCGTGCGACAGAGATGTAAAATGATAAGGTAAATGTCCCAATTATCGAACAGCTAAGGATCTGGGGGATTGAATTCGGTGAGAAAAAAATATAAAATCAAGAAAAAACCATCGCTTTCATGTTCAAATGATACTTTAATATTTTTACTTTCGAAAAATCGCCCTTTAAATTATTTTTAAATGATTTCAAATGAAAAAAAATCATAACAATGTGAAGCATGCAAATGTACCAATTATTGAACACTGGAAGTGCCTATGTCCCTAATATTGAACAGGCATGTCCCAGTTATTGAACACTCTCGAGAATTCTTTTTCCGTTCTGAAAATATTATTTTGCGTACAATATTAAGAAATAAAAGCAAAATCAAACACTTAAATAATCTTTTATTAATCATGTAATAATAAAAAAATATATATTTAGTCTCTTTGGCAGGTTTTTGGTTCATTCGCATTTGGTTTATTTTTGCTTTTCAACTCGAACTTTATTTTATTTTTATTTTCAGCTTCCTCGTTTTTATGTTCTGTTTTTGTTTGTTTTTGTCGCAGCATGGCTCCCTGAAATATCGGAGAGCAAAAAATATTGAACATTACATGCGTATTTTTAGGTTACATTTAGGTTATATTCTCCTTTTACTTTTCTTTTCATGTTTATTGTACGAAAATACAAATAAAAAATAAATTTGACGATCTTAGAGTTATTAACAAACAAAAATTTCATTCGGATTTATTCAACGAATTTATTAAATCAAAAACTGTAAGTTTTTGTTTGAATAAATCCGATTCACACGATCTGTCACACTTTAACTGTCTCGATGTTTTGATGGGTTTAATGACGCCATCTTGGAGAATTCGAGTGTTGAATAATTGGGACACACTGCATTTTCTATGTCCCAATAATCGAACATGGTATTTTTTAACAAATAATTAATCAAATTTATTTTAAATTGTTATTTGTATGAAATTTTCTGAGGAACCTGAAACGCCTTTACTTTTTAAGATGCGACAGTTTTTGAATTTTTTATGCCCTTACGCATGAAGCGGCGCGTCTTAGCAAAAAAGATAAGCAGTTACTACGAGACGTCAAATCGGGTCACCGTTGGTGATTAAATAATTTTTTTCTATATTAATTAAAGCTGTTTTTGCGCCAGAAGGTAACATTTCGATAGCTAAGAGTTGCATATATGTAATGAAATTTTTATAAATAAGTAAATGCATGCAGGTGAATGAGAAATAATAAAAATACAAGATAGTGTTCAATAATTGGGACCTGTTCAATTATTGGGCCATTTACCTTATATACCAGAGAGATCTCCGTAAATGCGTAAAGATACAAGGCTATTTTTAATACAGCAATGCCCAATGAACAATGAGCATTAGTTGCATAATTTACGGTGAAAAGGTTAAAAATAATAATAATGCAATACGTAGTAGTGGAAAAATATTTGTATTATTTTTTTTTTATTGTATCTGCTACGGCGAACGCTGCGCCAATTTTAGCTTCCATGTACAGGGATTTTTTCCCCCTTTTTACATTTCCCACCATTTTCTCCAATCCACATCCCTAATCGATCCCCACGTTGCGGCCGCAGCCGACTTCCCCCTCTGTATCGCATTCGCCATGATTTTTTTTGTCATGGGTATAGGGAAACTGCGGAAAACCTATACCAATACAGCCGGTCACGAGTTCGCTTCCCAGCCTCGGAGCTAGTCGCGTTTCGTCGAGAAATAGCTCACAGGCTACAGCCATACACATCCGACACACACACGTACCGGTCCGTGTGCACGACATCTGTGTAGAACTGGAGCTACGTTACGCCTGTGTTTTTATTTCTCGACGAAACTACGAGACGGTGATTCGAACCCGCGACCTCCCGATGTGTTGATTTTAGAGGCAAGCACGCTAACCACTAGACCAACACATCGGTCTAGTGGCATGAAAAATATTTGTATTATAACAGTGTTTAATTGTACAACGAACAGTAGAAAATGTCTTAAATAATACTGATGCTTTTTTTTCTTCAATCAATTTTTATTTTCTTAAGTAAATACAATGGTAAATTAATCCCTGCTGTCAAAGAACGATGCTTTACGACCTGTTTATATTAAAACTCGAAAACAGCGAACGGTCACACGATAATTCTTACGATAACGATATTGAACCCAACAACTTATGACGTATTTTTTCTACCGCCAAACGCATGACTGGGGTGTATATGCACCCCGTGCTTTTATTTGTCATTAAACCGGTCCTACGGGGATAAATGGACTTCATCATACCTCAATTTCTTCGTATTTTCATACGAAAGTAAATAGTGTGCGAGCCTTCTGATTTAATTAACATTCCATTAGTGAACAATCCATTTAAAGACTGAAAAACGGCAAAAATCGACATCAACCTCATTCTTTGCATAAAAATTGGGGTGCCGGATGACCGGAACCCAGTCATGAGTTTTAGGGTTAAATAAAAATTAAAAGATAATCATACAGAAAAAATTGCAATTACTCATTGCCGTAAGGAATTTAAAAAATTATCCTGTATTGATTTCTTCTACAACGAACGGTGGAAACCGTTTTAAATAATATTTATTTCCATTCTTGAATACATTTTTTACTCAGGTCATGCTTAATAAAATAAAAACATGCTTCAATGTTTTAAAGATAAAATATCTGTGTCCTGTTGTCAACATCAAGACTGGTTTGTCTCGAAAATTCGATTTTAAAAATTCTCAAATTGTTCGAATATTGTGTGTATATTATCGTATTTGCTGGTACAGTAAAACCTCGTTTATCCGACCTACGATTAACCAACGTTCTGCATTATCCGAGTCACCTAACTCATCCGAGTCCTCCGCATTGTCCGAGGTGTATCCTCGGATAATACGCGGAATCTCGGATAATAGTCCTATATTGCTGCTGTTTTCCGTATTATCCAAGATTTCACTTATCCCAAGTACCCTCCCCCCACATTACCTCTGATAAGTGAGGTTCTACTGTATTTGCCATGGAGGCTAGGATGCGTATTCGATCCTCTTCCATCTCTCTTACACGACATCGATACTCAGCTTATTTCTCGAGTTCTTAGAGATAGCGCCATCCCTGTTTGACCACACCCAAATAGACAAGCATACGATTCCCCTAGGGCACTCCACGGCGTGAAGTCTCCGTACCATTACCGTACTGTCACGGCGTATTATCTTACGGCGTAATGTTACGGTACCGGTACGCCGTGCGATTCGAGCGAATCGTACACGAGAAATACGGCGTAATGTTACCGTACCAATACGCCGTGCGATTCGAGCGAATCGTACACGAGCACTACGGCGTACTGTTACCGTACCGGTACGGTACTAGTACGCCGTACGATTCGAGCGAATCGTACATGAACGGTATGGCGTATTACATATTTATTTAAATACGCGTATGCAAGAGGAAGTGTTTTTATAAGAATAATATTCTTTCATATAATTCCTTGAAAAAATATATGAATATGCCATCTGTAACAGTTATTAAATATAGGCACGAGAGGATAGCTTGTTCCACCATCTTCCGCCGGTTTGTAGACAGCGCGACAAACCCGCCGGCGTGAACACCACTTCGCTTTAGTTTGCACCGAAGCCGCATTTGTGACAAATCGTTACGCCGGACGAGATGGCAAATAAAAAGTATAATTGTGCGAAAAGTATCAATTTTCGTCGCTTAACGAGAGCTATAATTAAAGTGAGAGAGTGTTGGATCGTACGTTACCGGGCGTGTGACAAGGAAAACTTCGAGACATCCGAGGAATCTGCGAGATTCGACTGAAAGCGTTGCACCAAGTGCCATTTTGGATAAAGACAAACTTTTTTGACAGGGTAATTTTTTCTTTTATGCAATTCTTTCCGCGTTGACTCTCCCTTTTCTCAAGGTAAATGAAGAAACTTATTTATTTCATGAAGAAATAAGTCTCCGCCGTTTTTTTAAATCGAAAACTGGACATTTATTGTGAAAGAACGGTATTTTCTGTTTTATTGGAAGTATTCGACCGTACGTCGAAATCTTTATGTTTATTCGAAGTATTTGAATAAAACACAACAATAAATCGTTTGGCTCGAATTTTCCTTCAATTATGTTTCCAATTCCGCGTCCCGGTACACTCTCGGTCTTCCGTTGCGCCCTCGTCTCGTACTTTTCAAGGACGAAAATTTCGAACGCGTTTAGCTCGAAATGTATTTTTTTTGCGACGTGGAATGTAACCCAAAAAGTAATGAACCAATCAACTTGAAATTTTATACAGATATTTTTTAATTTAGTGGCCTTTGCACAACCTTAAATATCGTAAAAATTGTTATAAATATTGTTTTCAACGATTCGTTTGTAAAAAAGAAAAGTATTTTTTTATCCTCAAATATTCAATTTTTTTAATTTTTCGATAAATTAATATATACTTTCAACTTTGATTAAAAGTGTTCACTGTTAATATCATTATAACTATTATTAGTATAAGGAGATATAGACAATTGAGGTCATATTTTTCAGGTCCATTTTTTGTCGCAAATGCGCGATGACCTTGGATATATACTGATATATATTTTTCTGTAGATAATGTGTATTTTTTGTAGTTGATCCCGCAATCTACTTTTGGGCCGAGGTAATTGAGAAATGGAGAACGAGGTGCCCTGAGAGGAGGAGGTCGTGAACAAATTGGAGTCGTGTGACTTGGATTTTACCGATTTTAATTTGGACGACGATGTGAACGTGCTGGGCCCCGTGAACGGGGCGAACGGAGTGCCACCACTGCTAAGACAAGCTAATAAATTGTCAAAACGAAATTGTAAGCAATCTGTAAGAAATTTTTGTAAAACGTAAGAAATATTCGTAAATTGTAAAAAAAAGTTGTAAATTCTAAGAAATTTTTGTAAATTGTGAGCAAATTTCGTCAATTGTAATAATCTTTCGTAAAATTGTAAAAAGAATTTGTAAATTCTAAGGAATCTTTGTAAATTGTGTTTTTTTTTTGTAAATCATAAAAAGATTTTGTAAATTGTGAACGATGTTCGCCAAGGAGACGAAAATAAATCAATAATCTAAAATAGTTTCCCGTTTTATTCAATACATATATACACACACATATACATGCAAAGAAAAAAAAGCGGTCCGTTCATGTATGGTACTACAGTTGTACGGTGTGAGTATTTTGAGCTTAACGAGAGGTAATTTTAACCGTATTATGAACATACGGAGCTCGTTTTCTAACGATACAATAGCTTCACTATACCGGTACCGAGAGCGTACGTTAACCGCACGGTAACGTCTCGGTACTGGTATATTCACCGAACGTCGTACTACTCCTGTACCGTACACGAGCGGTACGCCGTATTGTTCGCGTACGATACGGCGTGAGCTCACAGTACTGGTACATTCACCATATTCACGTACGCCGTACCATACGCCGTACTGATACGGTAACGTTACCGTACGCATGTACGTGGAGGTTAGGGCAGGGGGCTGGCATCTTTTTGAATTTTGCTACGCGAATTGTCCGCTGTTGGCAGTGTCCTACTCTGCCACTCGTAGCGCTAGTTGTTCTCGAACAATCCTGATGCGCGCACAGGGGCTATGCATGTGTACGCACGCACACGTATAATCGAGCAATACCCATATACCACCAATAATAACACTGATGTTTTCATACGGTGTATATCTATAAACACACACAATTTATTATACTACTATTGTCGTGTCATTAATTTATCTATTATTCATTAATTGTTCATTACTATAACTCTGTTGTCTAATGGTCGTACCAACAAACAATCATGAAGATAAATAGGGAAACGGAACTATTTGGTACCAAATTATAACTTTTTCAAAAGGTCATTACTAAATTTAAAAGAACAGCTCCATCTCTAATTATATGCTTATCTAATGAGAACTGAAGCATTTAAAAAAAACTTAATCGCTAACATTTTCAAGAATCGATTATTTGGCGATAAATAATTATATCGTACCCTGAGGTACAACCGCGCACAATACACCGCATTAGTACACGAGTATAAGCAATTTCAGTAATTTAATCAATTCCGCACCTCGATTTAAACTGAAAACATCGAAATCACGTGTCAAAATAATCGTATTCGTTGTGGCGGTTATGTATTGTATGTACACAGTTCGGGCTGCGCGCCTGCACAATAAGAAATTGTCAGAAACCTACTAGCACGACGGGAGATGTAGTAGAACTAAATAAAGCGGTCGAAAAGCGTAGCATTTTTATATACGGTAAGGGATAGGAGGTGCCAGTCCCTTGGGTTACAGAATCCCGCTGCAGCAGCGGGGTCCTGTAACTCGTTATACTGTCGTTATGCGCTCATAGCGACTGTTTTCGGTACGAGGAATAAAGAGAGGTCGCTGTAACGACAAACGCGATTCCGTACACCAAGAATAACGAGTTTTGTCGTTATTCCTACCGAAAAACGTCGGTGCGATGTCGCTATGGGTTGCTAGCATACCGAGACCTAGGTACTCCTTCGATTTGGCATAACGACATGTTAGACGGATCAAAAATCGCACGGGTAGCATTGACTGTGTGAAACTGAGAACGCCGTGAACCACAGTGCTTACTCCGAAACGCTATATGTAGCGTTCACTTTTCGAGGATAATAATTATAACCTTGTGAAGAAATCGGTAAGTAAAATACGTTTGTAATAATAAATACAATAGATTAAATATTAATTAGTACATATATGCATTTTGTAAGGTATTTTTAATCCGACATAACCTATAAATATTATTTTGTACACATAACTTTCTTCAGTAAATATTGTAATGAAACTTTTGTTTTCATAAAATCGCGAAAATAATGTAAACGGTATATTATTTGTTGGTCTTTAATTTTCGCATATTATTAAACAATCTTTGTAATTTTTAGTGAACATGGCCCTAGAATTTGTGGCTCTAGAATTGGCTTTGCTCGGTGTGAGGGTACGTCGAGTAGAACGGCGTGTGGAAAGAAGACGTTTAAGAGATGCTCTTTCATTTGCCACGAGACGAATTCATAGATTGTTTTCGCCTCACTCCAGAACTTATACTCAGCATTGCACATGAATTACGAGCTGATTTGGAGTATGAACGAAGTACTCGCCTAAGCCCACAAATAAAGGTATATTTTGAGATTAAGTATTGTATTCATTGATATTATTCGTAGCGTGGATATATTATTAGTATGGAATAATGAAATATATAAAAATGTATGGTAGGTATTGGTTGCCATAGGATTTTATGCCCAAGGCAACTATCAAAGAAGTGTCGGCAATCAATTCCATTTCAATGTCAGCCAGACAACAACAAGCCGTTGCCTTCACGCTGTGACCGAAGCAATAAATTTGCGCTTGCTGCGAAGGTGGGTAAAATTTCCAATGACCAACGAAGGTCGACAGCGAGCTCGCGAAAAATTCTCAACTGCTGCACAGCCATTCGAGGGTGTTGTTGGCGCTATAGACTGTACTTTTGTTGACATTCTTGGCCCTTCAATACATGAAGAGGCATTCATTAATCACCATGGTCGACATTCATTAAACGTTCAAGCGGCAAGTATATATGCATAAGAACCATACTGCGAGAGAAAAGGTATTCCTGCGCCAATGAGCTAAACTTTTAACAGATAAAAATTTAGAAATTTGCGATGCAAAACTGTTTTAGGGGTCACTCAACCAACTTTTGATGATATTTTCCTTTAATTTGAGAGATGAGCACGATGAATAAACTACCGTTTTTTCTATTTCGATTGGTATACGTCAATTACTAAACTACGAATTACAGCTATTGCTATTCAATTTGTACTATTTATTGTAATAACTACTGTAACATGAAAATATGTCTAATGCGTTTGTATATATCTAAATTATAATTTGAAATTCACTGTAAAAATCCATGTGTACTTTCGTCGGCGTATGTGCGCGATAGATAGTATTGGCGGGAATTGTATACAGATTTTGTGAGGGAGCGTTTTGAAAATAAAAAGCGATTTGAAATACCTTGTGATTTATTTCCATTTTTATTCTTAATATTTGGCATCAACCTGTTTATTATATTAACGATATGACACTTTTCTCTGATGTTAAACAACTATGTACACATATACACTAAACAAGTGACTTTCAATAAACTTCTTAATACTTTAAATATAAAACCTTTAGAAAACTAAGCGAGGAGGAAAAAGCCGCTGTAAGAGGGCGGAAGAAGATGGAACGGGATATATGGCAATGTAATATATGCGAGATTACAAGAAAGATAATAGAGATAAGTATTAGAATTAAGGATGGACATGTAAAAAGCGGTAACGCTATATGATGGAAATAAATAAATAAATAAATATAAAACCTTTATATAAACATGAAAACTCTATATAGATAATAAATGTTATTTTTTTTTCAAAACGTCAACACAATCTTTTATTATAAGAGCGAGCTGCGAGAATGCCTCGTCTCGAGTTTTTTTACTTTCGGCCAAGGTACGAAGAATCTCGTTCCTCTCTTTATCGTTGTCCGCAATTTTTGGCATAGTTTTAGCAAACATCTGAAAAAATAACAATTGTCAAATTTGATTGAAGTGATAAATGTGTTAGAAAAAGAATTTTTATTTATACAATAAGCATATCAAAGACTTGTACTCTTTACCTCCATGCACGAAATTTGTCGCTCAGCTAGGTCCACAAAATCTTCCCGCGCATCTTGCAACTGTGTGTTCAACCTATTGAGACCTTGAAAATATAACAAAAATTGTACGCATGTTTTTGTACCTTGTAGCAATTGAATGAAGGACTATAATCATACTCACGACGCTTTATGGCGTTTGTAGTTCTTCCCGGTCGACTTGAGCTCTTTTGGCGACTCGAATGTTGGCTAGATGTTGACGGTGCACATGGTGGTTTCTGCGGACTCAACGATTGACGGGGTTCGAAGAGTGCAGCTGCTTCAGCGTCTGTTGCTGTTAATGCCCTATTTTGCTTTTTCACTGATTTGTCTGTTCAATTCAGAGACAATTCAGTTTCGTCGGTCCCTTCCATTAGTTCGGCCAGCACGTCATAATCTAAAATGAAACAGTATATACTTTGCTCTGACATCAAAGTAATTTCAGTTCTAAAAGCTGAAAATTTTAATAACTAGTATAATGACTGCTGTCGCTGATGTCACTGATGCTCCGCACTGTCAAGGGATTAGCACCAATCTCCAATATACCTTCGTCCCCATCTGCAAGTAGCTCAATGGCGTTAGGCTGAAATAATTAAAGCGAAACATATATCAGTTTGTCAACTTTATGGTTGAAATATCCACAAACTTTCAAGCTACGAAAGAAATAATCGTTTGAAATAAAGTTAAAATGTTGACATAGTATTTTTACTACACAACTCAACTTATTACATAGGATTTTTCAATTATTTACACCAAGAAGGTGTAATACATCTGTATTCAAAGACGAATTATTACCTGTTCTTCTGGGAATGCATCCGGACTCTCAACTCCTTCTACGTAATCGTGACCCATTAAACAAAAAATTTTATGGTCGCGGTCTGTTAGTTTTGGTGGAGGACCTGTCACGTTGCCTGTTGCAGCTTGATTCGCGCGTATCTTTGCCACTTTTTGAGACACAAGTGTTTTGTTGTCTCGCCACGTCTATAAAAATATTTTAGATGTATATTGTTTGGAGCTACGGAAACATCTTGATGTGAAATATTGAAATATCTCTTCCATGTGTCAACTATTTTTCAATGAGAACATAACGCTATTGACTTACGGATTTCCATGACTTCACGTCTTTTGTTCTTCCATCGGTCCACATCTTATTTAATTCGTCCGCCAACTTCTCCCATGAAGCGGACAAATCAGATTTGCCGTGCAATGTTAGAAATTTCCCTGTAGCCACATGAGGATTCTGGACAAAGTAATCAACCATAAAATCGATTTGCGATGCGGTTGCCTTTGCTTGTCTTTTCCTCGCGCCTACTGCCATACACGTTTTGTTCCTAGAAGAAAATTCGAACCACGTTTAATGAATTTCATGTACTTAAACAAATATATAGAATCTACGAGTTTACGGCCGGTTGTTCCATCTTCAGGAAAATTCTACCTGCAGGTTGTAGCATCGAATAACAAACTTTTAAGTATGGGATAAAATCAAATAAAATTCACCTGGAGGTAGAAAAACCGGTCCTAAATACGCATGTATAACCTATAATTCCACCTGTCATATTGTAATATACGTATTGTTAAATATTTTCGTTACAAACGTATTTACTTACTGCGATTGCGAAGTCGTTGTCGAACGAAAAAAATTCTTTACTTTTCACTGTCGAAAAATCACGCCGAAGTATATGCAATAAAGGCACCATGGAGACTAGAGACCATGAAAGGCACAAAGAAACACGATTTGTAAACAATGCTTCCCATTCGACGATTACTAGTTATTTATGAGAAGTTACTAAAATGCCGGTGGTTCTCAACATCAACCATCGATCGATTTTGCTATTTCACGTAGTAAACGTCACTTCCGTATAGGCTCGAAACATACCGACGACGTTAAATAACGACGCTTCGTTATCGCATTCTGTAACGTCGAAGCAACGCTATTTGGAGTTACGGAATCAGACAGTCGTTATCCGTTTGTCGTTACACACGGTAGACGTCGCTATCGTTACCATAACGTTCCGATTCGTTATAGACATAACGAGTTACAGAATCCCGCTACAGACCTGTATATAAGACCGTGGGTCAGGAAAGTCCCGCAGCGGTTAACAGTGTTGCCAACTTAGTGGATTTTCCAAGTAAACTGGTGGTTTAGTCATCCCTTTTAGTGGATAAAATTTTTTTTAGTGGCTGGTGGTTTTTGTTAGTGGTGAGCTAGATATTCAATCACTAACGTGTAAACAAATTTATAATACATTATATTTTGCTATGACAAGGCCCTTTGACACAAAGGGTGTCGACTTTTATGGTGTAGGCAACACTCCGATCTTGTAAATACCTACCAGCGCCGTGGGGATTCCCTGTATAACGTTTTGTCTGTATATAAGGTTTGTTCGCGTTAGCTACACTCTACACTCGGTAGTGTAAACGGAACTAGGGCAGTGTCTAAGGAGTGCAGTTTATTTTCTCGTGGGTAAGCAACTCTAGCGCGAACGCGATAGTGTACAGAAAACATGGCGGCGACCTAGTGAACCACACCTTAACCTCAAACAACACATAAGATTACGGAGTCGCATCTAACCGTTAAAGAGATATATCGTGTAACCTCGAGTTTGTTGATCTCGTAAGCTGATTACAATTGACGGTGTTATTGAAATTATTAACTTGTACTTGTAATTGTGCTCAGAATGGATGTATTGATACCAGTTTTACATAGAATGAAGTGTTAGTGATACGATTGTAGAAATCCAAAACCTTCACAAATGCACACGGTGTTGTCAGCATCAACGACTAAGCCGCCTTCTAAATTGGAACAGCACTGCTGACTTAATTTTTTGTTCCTGTTCCATGTTAACTTCTGTTTGCGTTGATAGTAAATTGGAACGTATTGTGATACTGCGAATTTATAATAAACACTTGTCATTATATCTTGTCAATTTTTTTTATCACCTTGATCAATAGAAATTGATATTTATAATACTTTGTGATTTTGAACCTTTATTATTGAGTCTTTTTCACAATAAATGAGAATTTGTTTGTGATTGCGTTATACATTTTAGGTCATGTCAATTCTTTAACCACCTTGATCGATAGAGATTGATAATTATAATAGTTTGTTATTTTGAACCTTTATTATTGATTGTTTTGCGTAATAAATGAGAATTTGTTTGTGATTACCTTAAATATTTTAGGTTATGTCGTACTCACGTCTGTATACACTCACTGACAGTTTCGCTGGTTATGGGGTTATTTTAGTAATATCACTGTTACACTTTTCGTGTACTTTTACACCTCGGCAAAATCGAGTGTAGAAAGTCTAGGGTTAGTGGCACGAAAGTGTAGCTACACTCGTAACGCGAACAGCGGCGCGTGACGTCATTTCCGTTAAGGCGGTCCTCTAGTTTCTCGGCTGTTTTTTTACGGCTTTTTCAATAATTTTTTACGGGCAAAGCATCGAAATAACCAATCTAATTGTTTTTGCATAATCTTTATTAACATTTAAATAAGCTTTACAAATTTTTTGAAGTCAAAATATATAATAGAATAAAAGTTATAGTGGCCGACAGGAAGACATTAAGTAAAAGAGGTGCTTGACGGTGACCAAGATTGCGGCTGTTCTGCTTATCTGAAATCAAAAAACCAAACGGCATTTTAATGTCCATATTTAAGACTAGCGATTGAACTAGAGTGAATTCTAAATTACAAAAATTGACTTTTTTATACACTTTTGAAAATTATATTCTATTTTTTACTCATTTTTTTTAAGTTTTTCGCTCGTACAAAAAAAACTATCGAAGCCATCATGATAATCCTAGTTCAATCGCTGGCTTATAACATATTAAAGATGCTGTATAAATTTGAACAAGATCGGTGCAGTAGTTTCTGAAATATCGTGGTCACCGTTTCGAAAAATGGTGTTTCGAGAAAAACGCGATTGAAAGTTCGCGCATGTGATTTATACTAAAAATTTCATCTCACCGTCAATCTGCTATGCCTGGACCATACAATAGGCCTTCCTCTTCTTCTTGGAAGTTCCCTTTGGACTTCACTTTTCGCGATTCGGGCCTGTTTTACAACATCACTCGTACGTGTTTCTGTACGGTCGATCCGAGAGCTATCACGCTGTTGAACATATCGTTTAGCTTGTGGGCCGATTTTCACTCCCATGGTTTCCAAGGTCTTCAGGATAGATTTGAATCCTTCGTTGAAGATTATGACAGCGAGAAACGTGGCGATTTCAACCACTTTTGGCCAAGAATGGAGGTGCTTCGGAGCAAAAGTCCAGATTAACGAATTGAGCGACTCGTTATTATTTTGAGTTTCCGCTCCCAGGCATCTGCTTAACAATTCTTCTTTGGATAAATCCTCATAAATTGGCTTTATAACTTTTTGAACTGCTTCAGAAAGAGGCGGTTTATTGTGTTTGAATTGCTCAGCCTCTCAGAGAAACTCAGCTCTGCGCCATTTGCACCAACTAGATTCGCCTGCAGGACAATTTTGATGCTGTGGATTGCTGTCTGTGGAAATCTTGTGAAAGAATGTTGCCCAAATTTCCTTTCTCATTTCCTCGATAGAATCTGGATGTCTCCGAATAGCTAATCCATAATACGTTGTCATCTCACCAATCAATTTATCAGTGAGTTTTCCTGCTCCTTTCCCACCAATGCCTTTATTAGATTTTTTTTGCATTTCGGAGCCGAGTCCCCATTCTTTTTTCAACGTGTTCAACACACTCTTGTTTTACAACAACAACATCTTCTCCATATGGTTCTGCCTTCAAAATACCGTTGAATGTCTTGCTGTCACCATCTCCTATGTATGTCGTATATCGAACTTGATGTTTATGTACTGAACGAGAAAACATTTTCACAACTGCATCTATTTCCATCTTCCCAGAACTTCCAGTATGATTTCGAGTACAATTTTTTTCATGATCAGCGAGCCATCCTGCATATCCAACTGGATCACTATTTTTTTTATTTTTCCACAAATTGCATCCAGCACAAAAACTACTCATTACACACGCATCAACCACTTTACCGGTGTACTTGGTAATTAAAGTTGAAACTCCGAATAAAGATGAAAATCCTCTTTTTTCCATGTGCCATCTCTAGATACGGTGAATTCATTTTCTGCTTTTCCTTGTTTTTGAAGGACTTCCTTTTCTTGATTAACCGCAATCGACAACACTGTATCAAAAACGGCCGAAGAAGCTGAGTGAATATTTTCTAATATGGAATAGTACGTGTTCAAAGCAAAACCTTGTCCCATATCCATCAGTCCACAGAAAATTCTATAGCCTTCATAACCGACTCCCAACAAACGCATCACGAAAACTAAGGACGATTTATTTCGTAGGCTTTACCGATTTTTGGGCATGAATCTATTTCTTTTTCTTTCTCACCCTTGCACGCCATAGAAATTTTAAAGCCCAATCCTCGTATATCACGTTGATGGAAAGTCACCGTACTTTTGCACTCTTTACAAATAACAGCCGAAGAAATAGTTGAAAATACACTCACAAAATTCAAAATACAATACAAAACATTCTGTTCAACGTTCACTTCAAAATTTTTATTTTGACGAAGTTTCTTCGCTGACGCCGATGTAAACGACTTGTCTTGTTCAAAAGTGTGTCGGTTGCCTGCGAATTTTCGCTTTTTAGGTCGATCGTAACGAGCCGGGGCGTCTCTACTTCCTTTCTTTAACATTTTGAAAATTATTTTCAAAAAATCAGCTACGTGCGACTCGCAAGAGAAAATATAGTACGCTTCGCAACTGCCACAGCAAAACTGAACTAACCAACACTTCACGGCGTCTTAGTCAATATTCGAAAGCGTCTGTCAACGGTCTCGGCTCCCCTTTACTCGGGCCTAATTCACAAAAAGTTCAGGTAGCAGTTAGATTTAGGGATATCAATACAATGGTCAGCGTCGCTCGGCTTTCGGAGCAGCCCGGCGCGCGCTCCGTATACCTGCTCCGTTCCAGGGCCGTAACTTGTGAACCACTTCGAATATCGAAAAATCCTTTGGCACACATTTTCTACACATGCTGTAGATGTGATTTATGAAAAAAAATCGATTTTTCGACCCGAAAAACTAGAGGACCGCCTGAAAACGAACGCAAAAGTGTGCACTCCCTAAAAAAGTGTAGAAAGTGTAGCTAGCGCGAACAACCCTATAGATTCGAATGAATATAGACCACAGAGTATAGTAATTGAATCGAATTCAATTTGCTTGAAAAAGTATGTTTTGAAATACTTAATCATTTTTTTATGTAAGTGCATCAAATGTGGTTGCTTACGTACTAGACAGTAAGCGGTCACATCTGGCGGTATTAGAGGTTTTCTGGTGGTTTGAACAACCGCTTATGGTGGGTATAACAAAACAAGTTGGCAACAGCGGCGACTACTATCTTTATTATGGCTTCTAATAAGTTACAAGTTATAATGTAATTTTATGACAGTAATGTTCAGATTGGTTGATTTCGCCTATTGTTATCCTTTAGTACGTATGTATGTAATTTTTTTTTACGATATTTCTCTATTGTTCAGATCTAGTATTTATGTTTCGCGTCAAAGCCACCAAAGAGTGAGCGGGGCCCACCGCGCGGGGCGCACCATTTTTATGGCGCTGTCTATAAGTAGGTAGAGCTTTATGCTGAAATGACAATTGCTATCATGACCTGATAGCAGGTGAATTAGTACCTGCCTACCTATGTTTATATTTTGCATACGTACGGGGCTTTTGGAATTGGACTAAAAATGACTTCTCGAGATTTGGTGCCCCCCCCCCCCCCCCCCAGACCAGAGGCTCGGGGCGGACCCCCCCCCCCCTTAAACCGCCGCTGTTCCGTTATAATGAACGAATCCGCGGCATCGCGCAGTGATCGTCGTATACGAAGCATTCGATTTTCCCGATCTCGTAAAACGACAATTATCAGCAAATCATTAATCATTATCGGATAATGTTACTTTATTCGCTACGATATGAACTTTAAGTTGCTGATTTTTATTAAGTATTTGGCGTCAAGATGCTACCGTCCCTGAATCAGTTATTTCGTAATAACTCGTGTTATGTGTTAGCTTTGGATGTTCAGCGCTGCTTTAGGAAGACGCTCACGCATGCGCACCTCAATTTTCGACACGACATTTCATACTGAGTGAACTTACGTGAATAATCTCGCATTTTCACTAGGTGAAAAGGGCCGTAATAGGGTGAACTGCACACTTTTGTCATTTTCACCCAAACGGAGAAGCGTAATAGCCCCCCCCCCCCCCCCCCGTATGTGGGATCGTGGATCGTGGTTACGGTCTTACATACACGTCTTGCACGAAGCTAAATTTTCGTGGTGGGGGTAGGCACGCTTATCGGCTACACTTTTCGATTCACTAGGCGCCGCTACGCGTCGCTACTACCAAGGGGAAGTAGTTTCCCCCTTACCTCTTACCAGCGAATCGGCCCAAGGTGTTTACGTATGTTTTTGTGGCGCGCAGGAAGACTAGAGGTAAGGAGTACGAACGCCTGTGGCGAGCCCGATCCAAAAGCGTCCGTGAAACTGTGGATTTTAGTAGTTAGTGTTTTCACGGCGTGCGTCGCTAGTGCATGACCGCACCGAAGTGAACTAAGCGACAAAAACACAACCGATGTCATGTGTCATCGATGATTCCCGCTCGTCGCTCGTGTTCGCATAAAGCGTGTTCGAGCTAACCTATTTTGCTAATTGTGTTAAATGTAAAAAAAAATAATTGTATGTCGGTATAAAATATATTTAGTGATCTGCGGCGAAAACAATCAATCTTAGATAAGAAAAATAGTACTTATTCATAAAAAGGATGGTTTCGTTTTATTGGACCATTATCGTACCGAGTGAAATAAAAATTATCACAAACGCGAGACACGGAGCAAGTGTCCCGTCGACGAAAAAAAACGTGCAATATATGGATTTTTTTCATATATTGCACGTTTTATCTCTTGCGCGTTTTGTCTCATGTCTCGAAAATAAACAAAATGTTTATTTTTGAGGCGTGAAAATGGGAAGTGAGTGGGTGAAATATCGATTTTCCATTTTCATAGAAAGTCAAATTAAATAAAAGCTTGTAATATTGTTTGAATTGTTGCTTTCAGTGCCTGAACGCGAGACAAGCTTGGAATGCAGCGATCGATCAAGAACTGATGTTAAAATCAACACCCTCCATTAATTTCTCGACAAAGTTTCGGACATGAAAAATTTGCAGTTCGTGGGATGCTATGCACACAACGAAGAGCTCACGAAGAGAGTGATAAACTATTATCTATTTCTCGCAAGGAAAATTAAAACGGAAGGCAATAGGAAAAAATCAAAACTGTAAGATCGATTTATCTGTACAGCGTATCACAATGTGTGATAATTTGTGAAAATTTGTCTGGATGCAAAACTCTTATGATTTTTCTTGTGTCTATAAATAAACTTTGTTTGTTACGGTTTTCGCAACCAAAAAAATTATATTGACTTAATTCTGTATTTCGTTATTATTCTTTTTCTGTACAGCGCATCATAATATGCAAATATGATGTGTGATAATTTGTAAATCTTTTGTTTGAATTCAAAATTCTTATGAATTTTCTTGTGTCTATAAATGATGTGCGATAATCTGTAAAATTTTTGTCTGGATGCAAATTTCTTATGAATTTCCTTGTGTCTATAAATAAATTTTGTTTGTTACTGCTTCCGCAACAAAAAAAACATTGACTTAATTTTTGTATTTCGTTATTCTCCAAGACAATCTATATATAAGAATTGTATCTATCTATATAGAAATTGCCTTGACCAACTGGTTGGACAATTAATTTTATGAAATGATCGCTTCGTACGAAGTAGCAAAGGGTGCTTTTGGCATATCGTGCGGCACTGCCTTTACAATTCATTTGATCAAATTATCGCTCCATATGAGGTAGCAAAGGGTGCTTTCTGCATATCGTACGACACTGGTTTGTTGCTGACTTTACTTCGGTGCGGTAGGGAAGCAGCGCCGCCCTTCTCGTCCTCGCTTTTGCGGACGTTTCGACGACACGGCGTTCGTACTCCTTACCTCTAGTCTTCCTGGTGGCGCGATTGTCGAAATAACCTTTATTTGCGACCATATACCAGAAGGTTCTACGCGATTTACGGTGATACATTTTTTATCGTGTTTTTACGCATAAGTGTGAATTTTTTTTGGTAGTGTTTGCGAAACAAATACGAAATGGCTAAGGGTTGCGCGGTTTGCAATTGTAAAACGGGGTACAAAAATTGTAAGCAGAAATGCTCCGTGTTTCGCGTGCCCAGAAACGTCGAACGATACAAAAAATGGCTCGATGCTATTCCGGGACTGAAAAGTCTCAGTACGTGTGCGAAAAACATTTCGAAGAACGATTTATTGTGAGACATTGGAGAAAAAAGGATGTAAATGGTCGTAATATGTGCTGGTAGAATTAATGTATTCAAAAAGTTTTCAGTTTTGTAGATGAAGGTAGTCATCTTTTTTTTAATCGACACATTTTTTTAATTGGTTTCGTATATCACGCAGTTTATACGACAGTACGATAAATTAAGTTAGAGCTAACGGCGCATGCGTTGCGTTCAGGAGGGAAAAGGACAGAACAGTTATTTCTCTCTTCGTCGCACCACTATTTCTCCTTGCCGTCACGCACCAAGCGGCAGAAATCGGAATAAAAAACAACCGCTAAGGGTGCCTACCGCCACTACCGCCGTTGTCAGATCTGTATGTAAGAATGTGGTCGTGGTCACGACCACGGTCGTACATACAGGTCTTGAAACGGAGCCGGTGGGGATGGTTCATTTCACGGGCGCTAAATTATCTCACCTTGTGACCACCAGGACAGCGCTGTGATCTAGGCATGGAAAATCAGCGCATGCGCGGTGCAACTCAACAGTGTCAAGCGGTGCAAAAATCGTGGCTTGTGCGTCATACGTAACGCATTTCCATCCCCACCTTTGTCCATCCCTAGATCACAGCGCCGCGCCCCGGTACTAAAAACGAGGAAAACAAGCGAGCCAAACCACGCTGTAGGAAATACGCGACGTTTCAAGACCTGTATGTACGACCGTGGTCACGACACGACACTCTGCGCCGTCCAGCGGTCGATCGGTTCCGAAAAATTTGCCTTCGAGCCGCCCACAAGAGCGGTGCTTCTATACAAAGTCGCACTTCCTTGACCAAGCGTAGTATGGCAGGCGTTGTACGCGCAGTGAGTAACGAAGTAGTGTATCTTATGTATCAACACAAGAACACACATCCCGATTATCGCGTATCAATTTGCGTCGATTATTTCTTTTTTCTTACGTATCGCGTGTCCCGTTGAGAAAGTCTTTCGCGTGTTATGACATTGTGAAAACAAAAATGAGGAGTGGAAAAACGGATTTGACGTTGCGTCCGAACACACTGAAGGAAAACAAGCGCGTACTCTGCGAATTACGAAGGCGCAGCAAGGTTAATAGCTTGAAATTGAGAGAATTCGCATGATTCGTTTGAAAATAGAGGGAAAAAAAGAGACGCACCGGAGGCCACAATAACAAATGGATATTTGTGATGATTCCAGATCGACCGCAAAAGTTTGGACGAAACGAACAGACTCGTGGCGAAGTTTAACGCGAAAAATGCGCTGGGATTGTCGAAAAACGCTGGAGCGTCTCTCGGCCAAAAGCAGGAAAAGAAAGTGAGTAACTTATTCTCGAGCCTTCTTCCGTACGTCGCGATTCTGTAGTATTGAAGTTTTGCATCGTTGAAACGTAACGAAAGTTTTTCTTTCACATTTGATCGATATTTATATTGTTGTAGATCTTTTTTGATAGATTTATATTGCTCGATAAGTATCTTAAAAATCGGTTGTCGGTTGTTTGTAGGCAAAATTTGCCTAAAGAGATTAAAGAAATCCAGAAATATTACTTTTCGTCGCATTCCGAAGATGCAAACTTCAATCTCATGCCATTCTACTTAACCGCAAGGATGAGAAATTTCAAGGACGTGCTCACTTGCGGTCGGTTCTTTACCGAAGAGCTGCCACTTTGTTGGTTACGACCGTCGGGATGTCCCTTACCTTTGGCCGTGACTCCTGCACAGTATATACGTAGGGTAACACAAATTTGAGCTTTATTTTTTTTCCTTTTTCTCACCATTAAATTATGTGTGAAGAAAAAAAAATTGTCGCCAAAGCTGTGAGTGGTCAAAAAATATTTAGAGGTCGCTCAAGCCTCCCCAAAATTCAAGTTTTCATAAAATAATCGATTTTTTTCTTTTACTTCTTACTCATGAATTTTACGATTTATAATTTTTGGTTTAACCTTGCAAAAGCTCTAGCCAGCCAATGAATATTGAGTGGTTGCTCAAGAGCTTCGAAATTTCCGATTTTTGCCAATATTTTTTTTACTCTTACTTATAAAGTTGACACTTTGGAAAATGTTCAAAACAATTATGCCTTTTTTCTTTAGAAACAGATTTTTCAAATCTACCTCACAATTCTAAACCAGGAATTATAATCTTTGTTCTTATAAAATTATTCTTCAAAGCTCTTGTCCGTAAACACCATTATAGGTCGTTGCATTTGTAAAACTTAAATGGAAGCTGTTTTCCGCGCATCGTAATGCATCCCACAGTTGGTTTCATTACTCAAACTGTAGACCAATCGTAGCCGTACTTTGTGACAAGCGATGCCATAATACACTAATACATGATAATACATAACAAAATATATCATCTACTTGGTGTTCGTCACAAATTATTCAGAAAATGTAACGTTCCACTGTTTATTTTGTTTTTATGCTACAAGGAATTATAGTGCATGCGAGATTTATTTTTTGGCGGTAATTGAAAATTTGGAAAACCTTGAGCGACCGCTAAATATTCATTGGCCGGCTAGAGCTTTCGCGAAGTTAAGTAAAAAATTATAAAGCGTAAAATTCATGGGTAAGGAGTAGCTGAAAAAGAAACCGATTTTTTAATGAAAATTCGAATTTTTGGGAGGCTTGAGCAACCTCTACATATTTTTTAACTGCTCGCAGCTTTGAGGACATTTTTTTTTATTCCTTAAAAAAGATAATTGGATGGTGAGAAAACGAAAAAAAAAATAGAGCTCAAATTTGTACCTCCCTAATGTGCACATTACGATTTTATGATGTTGAAGTTTGCATTGATGGAGCGCAATGAAAAAATAATATTTCTGAATTCCATTAATTCTTTGGCAAACTTTCCTTACAAAAATCCTACAACCATTCTTCAAGATATTTATTTAGCGATCTACAATATAAATCTATAACAACAAAGATCTACAATGATAAAAATATGGAAGATGAAATGTGAAAAGAACTTTTGTTGTGTTCCAACTATGCAAAGTTCAACATCATACGAGTTTACCATAACGAAGGCTGAAAACATACGTCCTTTAGGAATATTAAATATCCAGAGATTATCCAATGGATCGACGCAATTTAAGGGGTTACGTAGGTTTGAAAATTTTTAAAAATTAAGACAGGAAGAAAAGGATGTCCTGGTTATCGCAGCTGCAGCAGGATCTCTTAATGGAGCTAGAATGGACGATTTTATGTAAGTTAAAAAAAAATCTTCGTTTTATTTCTACTTTAAACTTTAATCGCATTTTTCTCGAAACACTATTTTTGAAGTCGGTGGACATGATTACTCGGAAACTAAAGCACCGATCTTATTGAAATTTTGCACACTTCAAGATAGCATTGACTAGTGGATGAACGAAGGTTTTTTTTCGATTACAATTAATTTTACAAGGCTATACTTAGTGTAAATTGTACCAAAAATTGAACTATTTTGCATACAACTCTTCCAAAAATTCAAATTTTTTTTTTTTTTAAATCTTTTGTTCAATCACGAGCTATACTTATCTACCAACAGAATTTTTTTTTTAATTTCAGATAAAGCTCCATGAGTTATCCTGACCACCACAAGAACACCTTCTTTTACGGGTCTCCGGTAACCAGGGCCCACCAGCTGAATTTCCAAAGTTTTAGGATGGTTTTTAAAAAAATATTGTTGAAATGTTGCTCTTTTGTGTGCTGAACATTTTGAATAAAATAATTTATATATAAAATTTTTCAAAAATAGAGAAAATATGCTTTTTTTTACTTCGAAACCCACGTGCCCCTTAAGGGGGGAACCTCCTCCAGACAGGTTTTTCGATAATTTTTTACGAAAAATTGAGAGCATTTATTGCAATGAATCAAATTACATAATAATATTGACGTTCAAATGAATACAAAAAAAATTTCATGAATGAAAAAGAAAACAAAATGGCGGAGCTAGAGGTGCTCGAACTTGGCTTCTAGAATTTGCGCCGTGTAACGCCCAGGCCCTCGTAGTTAACTAAAATCAACGAAACAATTATTTTCATTAATTAAAGTCCGCTTTGCATGAACCTGAATTTCGCACAAAAAAAATTTTTAAATTTAAAGACAAAAAGAAAAATAACAGTTTCTAAAAAATAAACAAATCGTTGAAAACAATATTTATTAAAACAATTTATACGAAATTGTAGGTTTGTGCAAAGGCCGATAAGTTAAAGAATATCTGCACCAAATTTCAAGTTGATTGGTTCATTACTTTTTGAGTTACATTTCACGGCACGGAAAAAACACGTTTCGAGAAAAACTCGATTGAAGTTTTCGTTCTTGAAAAGTAGAGTTCAGAGAGATTTATAATTACCCAAGCTTAATCTGCAATGCCAGGACAATAAAGCAAGCCTTTTTTACGGAAATCACTAATCTGCACTGCGTTTTTGTCTTTTTGCGGGAAAACGAAAAACGAAGGTTACACAGGCCGA
The DNA here is from genome assembly GCA_964007375.1 of Ophion obscuratus. Lineage (NCBI taxonomy): Eukaryota > Metazoa > Arthropoda > Insecta > Hymenoptera > Ichneumonidae > Ophion > Ophion obscuratus. The sequence continues at coordinate 38,946,266 of OZ023319.1, read as the reverse complement.
ATTTTTTTCCTTACAACCGTCGGAAGTGCCCCCTTATGATTCGAAAAGTAAACTAGCAAACTTGTTTAGCGCTCGTTTACCTGCTCTCGGTACTTTTGGAGGGCATCATTTCGGTGACTTCCTAGGGACCTTTAAGACTTTCTGTGGGCTTTAAAGTTTGGAAATATATTCTTCGAATATTGAATGAATTGTTGAAGCAATAAAAAAATTGATAGCTGGAGGAGATCCCCCTCACAAGGGGTAAGGCCACAGTAGAATTTACAAAAAAATCGATTTTTTCCGCTAAAACGGTGCTTTATCATCATAAGAATAAGTTACTGTTCGATTTATAGCAAGACATTTTTTTTTCACCGACATTGAGCGTATAACGTAAGCCCACCTCTGGCACGGCCCTAGAGTACCCAAAACTTTAAACGCGTTTTTCTCGAAACAGCTTTTTCCAATTGGGGTGACAAATACCTTCAACAATTGTCACTCGATTTACTTCAAATTTAAAAGTTATGTTCCTAATTGCTCTTCGCAGAGAAGTACGTACGGAATTTCTGATTAATCGAAAACTTTTCATTTTACATGCAGTTTTATACGAAATTTTTCACTGAAAATTCATTCAAATACCTACAACTTTTGAATAAAACAATATTTTTGAAATTCCGTACGTACTTCTCTAGGTATTCTAAAGCAGATTGACGAGAATTTTCGTCTTTTGTTCTAGGTAAAAAATTGTGGATGTTAAATGTCACGCCGCGGAGCGCCTAAAAAAGATAACAAAAGAAAATATTAGTAGTCGGCCGTTTTGTACATCAAATATATATATATATATATATAATTTCTAACAGCTTGATATTCATGATGTTGAAGTTTGTTTGGGTTGCAATACAACGAAAGTTCATTCTTCTTCTCTTGCACACGTTTTTTTTCGCCGATTTAGGATACGAAAATCACTTAAACTGGTTTCTCTTATCCTCTTAAAAGATCCAGGATCTTATTCTTTTAAAAAATTATAGCTTCTGATGAAAATAAAAAAAAATCAACAACATTAAAAAGAACTTTCGTTGCATCTCAACGATGCAAACTTCAGTGCCATTGATATTCATACTGTGTAATTAATAGATGTGTACTTAATTTTATAAGTGAATCATTTTTTCATACGAAAAAAATGGTTAAGTTCGTACATGATTTTATACCCGAACAGAATTCCCATGAATTCAATCGAATGTCAATATTTGTTCATTTGCTCGATACAGAGCTCGTTTAACGTTCCTTTATCGATCGCCTAGGTGGAGAATCTGTACGGAGCAGTGGATAGATTCGCGCCGGGTTCATGGTGGGGAATCCGGATGGATTGTTCGCGGGACGGCGTCCACGAGCCGTTCAACCAAGACCTCAGCGAGGGTCCATTCGGCGTGGTTTCGCTCTGCACGTCGCACTCAAACGTCGACAACGACGTAGATCTTGGGGATAGTCTGACGTTGACAGGCGACGATTATTGCCCGGATGAATCGCACCTACAGCCGCTTCTAAAGAATTATCAGAACCGCTTACCGCTCAGATTGATAAGGAGTTACAATTTGAGCAACGATTACGCTCCGAAAACTGGCTATCGTTACGACGGCCTCTACAGCGTGGTCGGATGTTGGATCGGAGTCACATCCGAGGCGTCGAAGCGTTACAAATTCGCTTTAGCAAGGCTCCCTTACCAGGTGCCACCGAGTTGGCAATTGTCCAGAAAATCAACGAGCTCGACCCCGAGTAATTCCCGCGTCCAGGACACCCGGCGTGCCGTGGGAAGAATCGACGGCTCGTTGATTATCCCGAAGGATGAAGAAACGACGAGAAACACACGTCCGAGATCGTTGATGACCAAGTGTCCTTTGCCAAAATTGAATTCACCCAGCAGCCAGGAGAGCACGATAGTGACGAGATGCACATCGAAGAAGTCCGACGGACAATCCTGTGGCAGCCGCGCTACGGTCTCGTCAATTCGCGCCGAGACACTCGTGTCCAACCGCTTGCTCCCCAACGAAACCTCGTCAACCTCGCCTATGTGCAAATTTCAAAATACCAATATCTCGATACGCACGGATCTCTACGATTCGTCGAATATCGTCTCGCAAGAGCCGAGGAAAGCCATACCCATGACGTTTTGTCGTACTTACAAGAATTCACGATTGCCAGGACGTGCAACCAATCACTCGAACGTCGTCACCCTGAATCTCAACAGTTGCGGTCCCTGTCCGAGGGACAACGCGCAGGGATCCCTCATACAATCGCGATCCGGAAATCCAAAGTTTTCCACCGATCAATCGCCAAATTGCGATCACATCGAGCCGATTACAAAGCTCTCGTCGATCGACGGCACGGTATTAAAGACGAATTTCAACGATGGACGAGCGGATGGTCCGCCGATCAAAGAAGCCAACGCTGAAACGGGAATTTACCATGAGAATGGACGAAATTCGTCCGAGAAGTCGATGGAGGTGGAAAATTCCACGGAGAAAATGGCTGCTGTTTCGTTGAAGGGCGCGAGCGCAATTGCCGTCAGGGAGGATCGAAATAAAGTCTGTACAGTGTCGTTGAACGTGGACGAATCAACGGCTGCGGAGGCCGCGAAGGAATCTCACACGGATCTCGACTCCCTCACACCCGACGAAATGTTGAATTTCATCGTCGAACAAAAGTGTCATCCAAGAGCGAAGTTACTGATCGGCAGTGTGATCGGATTGGCCACCGGAGAATCGACGATACTGCGAGCTTACGAGTCACTCATGTCGCGAAATAATCTTTGGCCCCGTAACGACAATACGAGGGACGAGAAAAACGAGACGAAATCGTTGCAGGGAAAGGCCGACGATTCGTCGAGTCTCGATTACGACGGTGAAAAGAATTCCACGGGCAAGAGCGACGCTAAGGACAGAACGGTTTCGAAGACCCTCCAGTCGAAGAGAGCCCCCAGAGAGAGCAAAGATCGCCTCATGAGAAAACGTACGCTCCGGCGTACGAGGGTCTCCAAGCGACTGATGATGGGCACCGAGAAAAAATTAAGCTCCGCTAATTTGCGACAAAAAAACCCCGCCTCTCAACGTTTGAGAAAATCCAATCTCCCAGACGTGAAAAAGTCCCAGCAGCCCTTCTCGAAATCCACTGTTGCGAAGAAATCGAACAAGTGCGCGAAAAAGCGTCGCGGCGAACTCGCCAATTTGGTCATCGACGCGAAAATCGGGCCTCTGATTCGCGGACCCCGCAACAGAAGATTGCGCTGTCAGACGCACATTTTCGCCAAAAAGATACACAGCCCCGAGGCGAGCTGTTGCGCGAAAAAGCCTGTCGGGGTCGGAAGCACCGGAAAGAAGGAAATCGCCCAAGTCCCGACGAGAAAGTCCAAAGTTACGGTACTCAAGTCACCGATTGCCGAGTCTCGTTTCACCGCTGCGAACAAAAGAGCGCACGCGAACGAGAGCAATTGTTCTCGCGGCAACGTAGCGAACGAGCGCGACGCCTCGAAGACTCGATCGGCGATAGGAGAGAAGAGAAAGTTATCGCGCAGCCGTGAGAAACAAACAACCGACGAAACGAGAAAAATATTTCGTCGCGACTCGCGCGAGAACAGCGAAATTCGGCGAGTTAAAATGGTTGACGCGGCTACCCAATGTTCAACGACGCGTCGTGACGTCACGACCTCAGTCGATCGCGAAGTTATCGGGAGACCGCTGAATTCCACCAAGATCGAGTGGATAGACGTTGACGACGTCAAGTCCGAGATTTCCGAAGATGGCGTCGATTTCGAGGATTGTCGAGTCTCGTCGATCGTAGGGGACCGCGCGGCGAGTCCACAGGCCGAGTCTCCGTTCCGAAGATCGTCCGCTTTCGTACCTGTGAATATTTCCGATCGCGATTTTCGAATCGCTCGTCTCAGATCCATCGGCTTCAAGCCTATAAGACCCGACGGTATTTTCGGCGACGAGAAGCAGCTTTTCGTCGCTACGCCCGACGACGAGGAAGACTCGCCCAGTACGAGCACCGAAATATCATCCGAGACGGCAGCAGTCACGAGCCGCGAGGTTGACGAACTCTTCAACAAGTACACGAGCGAGGAAACCACCACGGTCGGGTACATGGATCACGAATTGCGCTATCAGGACATCGAGGACGAAGAGACCGGCAAGATACGCGCTCGTAAAATTAAAAATAATTACGGTAGCGCGAGGAGAGGCGGAAGGTCGGCGAAAATGCGCGAATTTACGCGTGATCAATCTGAAAGTACGAGGGATATTATAGCCTCGTCGAATGAGGCAGATACCGAGATACCTTGGCACGGTTGGAAAAAATTTGTCAATAATAAGCAAGCACAGTGGATAGGTTGGTAACCTCCGCGTGCTATATACGACACACAGCAGAGCATTATTTTGTTATATAGTATATCATATATATGTATATACACATTTTCACCCATATATATATATAAAGGTGTGTCGGAAAAAAGATCAAATTTCGCCTCTTTAAACAAACGTATGGGGCATAAAAAAACGAATCACGCCAAATTCGAGCTCTCATTTGAGTCAAAGTGATGGGTAATTTTTCATCACAATGAATAATTTTTTATTTACCGTAAACCTACACAATTAAAGTCCAGGACCTTAAGGTAGAACGAGCGCGCGCTCTTGATTTCTATAGGTTTTGTTCAAATTTTAACCGGATATTGTTCATATCATTATGCATGTTTGAGTGAAATTTCAAAACAGTCGACTATTAGATTGGGAGATAATGGGTTTCAAAATTGCGACCTTTAACACCGCAGGGTCTGCATTGAAATTTAGATAGAGTAATTTTCCGTAAAACACATTTGTCTCATATAATAAGAAGACACACGGCAACACCGCATCGTTCCACGCATCCAATGACGTAAGTTTGCGCGGCATATTAAAAATAATACTGCAATAAAAATTGTTGTTTGGAAGTAATTTTTAATCGAAAACAGTTTTTAATTAATTATACATTAACCGACACTTTTATTTGCTAATGAAAACAACGAAAACAATAAAAAATATTAATATTTATAACGCAAATAATTTTTTATGATAAAAGTTTTTAACTTTAGGAACACGATAATTTTTTTTCTCGAAATATTGAGCAATGCTGTTGTGCGGTGTTGCCATATGTCTTCTTATTATAGGGGACAAATATTTTTTACCGATAATTATTCTGTCTTTGCTGAACGTTTTTAGCAAAACTGAATAGTAAAGGCAGTCCAAACTTTTTTCACTCTTTCCCTAACTAGTTTGCTATTTAAACATAATTTTTTTACAAAATTTATAAACAATGGAATGGTACGACGAATTATGTGATCTGACTTTTGGCCAATGCAGACCCCTGCAGTGTTAAAAATTGCAATTTTAAAACCCATCGTCTCCCAATCTGAATGGTCGACTATTCTGAAATTTCAGTCAAACATGCATGATATGAACAATGCCTGGTTAAAATTTGAACAAAATCTATAGAAATCAAAAACGCGGGCTCGTTCCACCTTGACCAGCTACCTCTTCAAGCAAAATCGCATTGGTTGCGACCATTAAATATATAAAAGCGAGGTATTGAATGTCTAAAATCATTCTTTAATAGGAGAAGAACAACTTTGAAACATGACAAATCTGGACCGTAGTTGTGTAATTTTACGGTACGTGGAAAATTCGTTCCTTGCGCTAAAACTCGAATAACTCCATAACTAATAATTATCTGCCAAATCTTGCTGGATATTCTTAAAGCTGATCTCTACTTCAAAAACATATTTGTTTAACTCCCGATATTATTCGTATACGAATTACAGCCACTTGGAAAGTATATCTGTTGTCAAAAATGAAAAGAAGTATTATCCAAATAGCCGTCATTTGTGTCGAAAATAATATCGAGATTTGAAACAACTCCAAACTATGAAGTTGAAGTTTGTATCGTGAGAATGCAACAAAAATTAATATATTTAAATTCTTTCAAAATTCGGTGGTCGATTTTGCCTACAAAAATCCTTCAACCATTCATTGAAGATTCGATTAAAATATGAATCTTTAAAAAAAGGTCTATAATAATGTAAAAAACAATGTAAAAAAAACCTTTCGTTGCGTTTCAACGATGCAAACTCCAAAACCATTCCAAACTGTAGCATCAAGATCCTCCTCCACCCGGGTTTGGCAACTAATAATTTGTTGTTGATTTATTCGAGTTTGAACGTGAAGAGCTACACGTGTAAATCGAATGGCAAAAAAATGATCGTGCGAATGAGACGTTAAGGAGTTTCGGGGCAATTCACATGTTACCATTTCATTGAAATTTGTATAGTGAATACTTTGTCATATACTGAGTACACCCTCTGCATTTTAAACTGATCGTCTACGCCGTTTCTATAAAATTTACAATTGGAAAAACACTTTTAAACATAGGGAGATGCCTAATTGTCACAGCGTACGAAGTGAATTGATAGTTTTTCACTCAATACATTATGTGACTTCCGTCATCAGTATCATAATGTACTGAGCGATTTGAGAGTTTTTAATAACATCTTAAACATTTTTTTCACATTATTTCCTGCGTAAAACTGCCATTCAGCAATGAGCTCAAGCATCTCCCTGTGTTAAAAAGTGTTTTTTCAATTGTAAACTTTATAGAAACTGTCGATTTATAATTCGGCGAGTGCATTCCGAATATGACAAAGAATTTACTATACAAATTTGAATCAAATTGTAAGGTGTCAATTGTCCCGAAACTCCTCAAAGGGCTTGAATTTCATTTTGTACCGAGCAATATTTCAAGGGGTGAGAGTTGATTGTTATTGATTTCGCGAAACCCTAATGTATATGTAGATCTGTGATTATCGTTGGGTCAAGAAAGTAATTTGTATTTAAAAAAAAAACGATGCAACATGTAGATACCCATTTTCGAAGATGTTATTAAATAATAGCTTCGTGTGTTATGTTTTGTCTCTGTTGTTGAACTTTTGTATAACAAAGCGATAAGTCTATAAACGCCCAGGCACATTGTTAATGAAGATGTACGATCGTCTCCGAGTGGCCTCTGTTGAGACAAGATTATATATATATATATATATATATATATATATATATTCTTCAAATTGAGATAAAAATATTTATTTGACAAATACATACTTTTCTCCTTTTTGGAATTTTCATTCTCCGCCACGAATCAAAGAAAAAAAAACAACTTTCGTACTTTACGTACGTGACTGTAGGCCAAATTGAGTTTACCATCGAGATTCACCGAAGATCCCAACGTTCAGGCTCCAAATTCTGAATTAAGCTTCGAGTGACTGTTGTTGCCGATTTGTGCAGCAGCACCCGCTTGACCGTGCCGGACGATTTTCTCTTGGGATTCGGAAATTGAACGTTGGAGTTTTCTCGCCGGATGCGAAAGTATTGATAACCGAATATATATATATATATACATATATATATATATATATATATATATATATATATATATATATATATAATATTATATGTAAATCTCGATGGAGTTGGAATAAAATTTTGTATTTACTTTTCATACGATAAATTCGTGATTTTTCTCGTTTTTCATCTTTCATGGTTGGGCGAGCGAACATGTACAGCACCGAAGGTACACAAGTTTTTCATTTTTTCTTCATCGAACGAAAATCACTGCTGTGTGTCGAAGGGACACGATGCTTGGCAATAAAGTTATCGATTATTCTCGATTAATTATTAAATACAATCTACTATATCAACGATATATACATATATTATTATTTTATATATAATATATAATATATATATATATATATATATATATTTATATATATATATATATTTTCAATAGGACGCGAAGGTAGTTTAGTGGCTCGAAGCGGACGTTACGTATCAGCTTTCCTTTTTTGTTTTTCGTCATGTTGTGCTTTTTGTCGAACAATCGATAATACATTTGTATACCTCTTTTACGCGCACATCGCGGCAGTTGTGGACGTGGTTAACTTAAAAAGTCGCAGGTACCGTCGACTGCAATGCGACGTGACTCGTGTTATTCGCGAGGAAAATATTTATTTCCCGCTAATCAAAAGGAAAGTTAAACATTGGATCAAATTTGTAAAATCATCGTACGTTGTTGTAACGAAGCGTGTAACTATTCGGCGTCGTGAGAAACGTAAGACGTATTGAACGATATCATTATCGATTTAAGTACGCGCATCCCCTTTGTACAAGTATTCAATTATAACCATTTTTAAAAACGAAAATTAAAGAAAAAAAACTTAACTTAAAAAGAAGGAAACTCGTTGGAAAAGATCTGCAGTGTATTCCGTATATAGTAACGGAACGTACTATGTACCGTTCAGAATTGTGAAAGAAGGCAGAGCTTGAAGCGGGACACGCGCGCCGTGGCAATCTTCTTGATATATAATGCACAAGGTAAAACAGTTCAAAAAAACGCGCGTCATCGTCGATTAAAAAAAATCTGCTAAGCTATTCTTGTAGACGTGTAACGTAATGCGTATGTAATAAAACACGAATAAAAAACTTCACAATTTTTATCATGACAAAATATTGAGTCGCGGCTGTGCTGATTTCATTCGAAATGTTTTTTTTTTGTCGCGAAGTTTGCGTCGTTGTAATGCAACGAAAATCTCTCTTTTTTTATCTACTTTGGTAACGAAAACCTTTTTGTGGATTTGAGGAGTCGAGCGTTTCAACCGATCAATGCAATAGGATACAGATTTTTTTGAGACGTAGATAGGCCCAATGAAAGTTCGTGTAAGTTTCGATGAGTTGCGGTATATCGTTTCCGAGAAAAAAATATATATATATATTAAAATCTGAGCAATTTGGCACCGTGTCTTATGGAAAGTTGGAAATCAGGCAGCATAATGTTGAACTTTGCATCGTTGTAACGCAACGGAAATTAATTCTTTTCAATTTGCAACATTTCTTTTTGGTCACTTGGGGCTATGAAAATCATTCATCCATTTTTATGCACCCTGATTGCAGATTCAGGAGTTTAAATCAATTTAAAAAAGAATTCAAATGATAGAAATAAAGGAATAAAAAAAATCACTGCACTTGAACGTTGCAAACTTCAACGTCATTTCACTGCGCTCATCGACAATAAAATTTCAGCTCAATTCGCAATACTTCGGAAAAAACCGTGTTAAATTGTTTAGATTTAATCTTGTTTTTCCCTGAAAAACTATTCGGTGCAACTGACGAAAACTTCGAAGCCGAGCTTTTCTTCATCATATCTACGACTAAAAAAAATCAGTACTTAACGTTCGAACCCCCTTTCACTTCGTCGATCGTTAAGATGGAATGACACCTCATCGCGGTCGGTATGGTAGAACAATTATAGATACCCAAAAATCTCTGAAACGGCTCTTCAGATCCCGTCGAAACTTTGCCAAACGACGTCAAATAGACAGACGAACAGCTGTCTGCCCCTCAAGTTTTCTGAGTTTAAGAAAAAAATGTAGATTGGCGTATGATAAGCCAATCTACGCTTTTTTCCTCAAATTCAGCAAATTTGAGGGGCAGACAGCTGTTCGTCTATCTATTTGACGTCGTTTGGCGAAGTTTCGACGGGATCTGAAGAGCCGTTTCAGAGATTTTTGGGTATCGATAATTGTTCTACCATACCGACCGCGATGAGGTGTCATTCCGCCTTAATAAGGATCCTACAGAATCAGCTCAGTACAGTCGTGCTGTTGCCGAAAAACGCTAAATGCAAGTTTGTCTACAAATCGGGGTGTAGGGTTTTTTTAGAGGATGAAGGAGGATGGGGGCGGATTGATGCCAAACTACAACCCTTACGAGGCCGACGCCATGAGACAAAATGTTCGGACAAATCCGGGGTTTTGGAAAATCAGTTTTAATTCCATAACTCTTCGGGAAAAAATCGTACAATTTTTGTTCAAATGGGAACGTTGTAGCCCTTCAAAAGACGCGTCGATCGAGTATTTGATCATCCCTTTCCGATAATATCTTCACCCCCAAAAACATTGTCGAAATATTTTAATAAATTGTTTATTCAATAACTTGAAAACAATAGTTTTTTCAGGTTAAATGTACGAAGTATAGAGAATACTTTTCTTTATATTTTCGTTTCTATGAACCACCCTTGAATTTTGGTTTTTCCAACCGCTCTCGGGGGTTGAAATTTTTTAATGAAGTTGTGGGAAAACCATCGACCAAACTCGCATCCGCTTATTTTCGATCAATAGATTTTCCAGAATTTTATTTTGAATTTTCAACCCCGGAGAGGGGTTGGAAAAACCCAAATTCAAGGGTGGTCCATACAACCGAAAATATAGAGCAAATTATGCTCTACATTTTGTACATTTAAACCATACCTGAAAAATCGATTGTTTTTGAGTTATATAATAAACAATTATTTCTTATATTTCAACAATTTTTTGGGGCATGAACCTATTATGAGAGAGGGATGATCAAATACTTGATCGACGCGTCTTTTCAAAGGCTACAATTTTCCCATTTAAACAAAAATTGTACGATTTTTTCCTAGAGAGTTATTGAATTGAAATTGATTTTTCAAAATTTCACCCCACTTCTGCAGCCCTAAAATGAACTTCCACGACTGTGGCGCTGTGGACGAAAATAAAGCCCGGATTTTTCTGCACATTTTGTCTCCCGGCGCCGATCTCATAAGCGTAGTAGTTTGTCACAAATCCACCCCCATCCTCCTTCATCCCCTAAAAAGACCCTACACCCCGATTTTTAGGTAAACTTGGATTTAGCACACGCGGCACCTACAAAATCACCTGTCAAAAAACCAGGCGTCTATTTTTTTCTGATTCCAATATACCGTACGGCTGTACTAGCTGGGTGATTATCGTGGCCAAAACTTGTCACAAAGTCGCGACTGGAAAATATTGATATTCATTGCAATTCCAACGACGCAAATTTCCACATCATACTTTTTTTTATTAGACCCTGCCGATTTGGACGCTTCCGGGGGCCGTTTCCTTCGAACATTTTGGTATAACTTGATACGGGACGAAGAATAGAATATTTGTTGGCCTAACTTCATCCTCCTCGAGCACGAATCCTTGGGTGATTCTTCAACGTTTTTCGTCCCACATTTAAATGCAACATTTTACGAGACCAATTATACTTTTCTCATCTCTTCAAATATAGCGAATCTTGGTGGTTTTTTCTCTTCCTTCGTTTTGAAAGGGTTGTTCGCGAAAAAGGACCTCACAGAATTTTCTCTCGGAGCTCCTTTTATCGAATTATTTGTTTTCCTTTCTCTCTCAGGCCAGCATTGTCGCTCTACTGAAACTCGTCGTCGCTGCTCAACAACATAGTCTTTTCGTTATAATTTTGCGAGATGGTGGCAACCCGCTGATGCGACGTGTTGCGCCTTTGCGGCGGTGGCACCGGCATGTTTTGCGGATCGTCCGGATCGAAGCTCGACACCCTCATGCCTCGTTGACTCTTGGTGCCACCTGATTGGAGTTACATTTATCCGAGAATTATCGTCATGTGTGCTCGACAATTAATCGTAATGGAAATTATGGAAAGACGTCGTTACTCCTCGCACTTTGGGATTACGATATTTAATATATTACACAGAAACCGTTGCATCGACCGTGGAGTAACGACGCCGTTTATAAATGTATATACACAGATATATATATAGGGATATTTCTTCTTTTTTTTGCTCTTACACGTTAATAACGGAAACGCTTTTCCGCGCATGCAATTCGATCGGGACGAGGATATGGAAATCAATGGTATCAAAGCTGCGAGGATTCGTCATGCAAGGTATTCAATATTATTTATAAAATAAATCTTACTTTACGAACATTCGGACAATCATCACAATGCGATATCGTAGTTTTGTTTCGCTTCGGTTCCCGTCTTTTCGTATTCAAACAAAAAATGATCGCATGCCAAAAATTCGTCGGAAATAATGGTGTTGAAGTTTGCATTGTTGGGACGTAATGAAAGTTCTTTTTTACATTTGATTTTCCATACGTTCGTTGTTATGGATCTTTTTTTTGTAGATTTATATTGTAGATGGCTAAAAAAAACTTGGAAAATGGTCGGAGGACTTTTGTGAGCAAAGTTCGCCAAAAGGAATTGAAGGAATTCGAAATATTAATGTTCGTTGCGTTCCAACCATGCAAACTTCAACCTCATTAGGAATAATGGAGAATGGCAAAGAATGTGGGCATAATAATGCGAGCCTTGCGACGCACATTATCCGTAGTGATATTGCTCATCCACCAAAAAATTGTCATAACACAAAAAATGCTGTTTTGAGAAAAACGCATTTTTTTCACATTCGTGAAGCCAGTGTGACGTCAATATTTCACTAAATTAGCCTGTGATGGTTTTATTCATTGTAAAATTTATTAATGTTTTCGAGAGTTATAAATAATATGTGGTTATAAATATATGATTTTTCTGTATTATGATGGCACTGAAGTTTGCATAGTTAGGACGCAACGAAAGTTCTTTTTAATTTTTTCGATTTCTCCATTTCTATTACAAACTATAACTTTTTATATGTCAAGATCGTGCATCTCTTAAGGCAGGAGCCTGAATAGGAAGGTCCGAAAAAACGTTTTTTTTATTGCCTAAATCGATAGATAAACTGTTCAAGAATATATTTAAAAAGTTACAGAGGCCCATTGTAAATATTTTCGAAGCGATTTCGATTCGATTTAGAAGCGATTGATATTTGATATTGATATTTCCTCCTATTGAAATCTTCGAAGCATGTTTTCTCCAGTTTTCATTTGCACGATTTTTTCAAATTGGCCGGTGTGATGGCAAAAAATTAAAGGACCTATTGAATCAAACCAAAGTTTATTTTCTTCAGTATGAAAATCTCTTCTAAGTGTATTTAAAAAGCCGTTGAAAAAGTCTTAAATAATTTTGATAACACGTTAAAGTGTTTTTTTTAACGCATTTCTTTTCAAACCTGTGAAAAGTTATAATTTCACGATTTTTTCAGCTTTTTCTTAATTCACCCAGAAGAAAAATATATGAAAATTGAACATTTTATTGGCTTTTTGTTTCAGTCAAGAATTACCAGCTGCATCTTTCCCACCGATGGGGGACTGCAGTGGCAAGACGCACATGGAATAGGCTGATAAATCTGCAGTCATTTATTGTTTCATGTTGAAACATTTTTTTATACATTTCAAATATACATGAAAAGATACCTCAATGTTTACTGGCCTCAATTTTTTTTCCCTTCTAAAAAAAATCCCGAAAAACGCTTTTTTGGACCTTCTAATCCAGGCTCCCGCCTTAAAAGGACAAGAAAAACCAGTTTGACTGATTTTCGTATTCTAAATCGGCGAAAAAAACGTGTGCAAAAGAAGAAAAATGAACTTTCGTTGCATTCCAACGATGCAAACTTCAACATCATGTGGCATGACAATTTTTTTAGAGGATGAGCGATATTGGTATAACCCATTAAGGGCCCTTGCAGCGAATCTTTAAGTGCAGGCAGCGTCAAATTGACTCCAAGCAATTTTCAGCGACACATAATCCGAAAGCTGTTCATTTTCAAAGAAAACCTGAACTTTTTTTCACAAAACTCATTGAACTGTCAGAATTTTGGAAAATAAATCAATCCAATGCAAGAGGAAACTTTCTCGGAAATTAATTAAAAAAAAAAAACTACGCGAGAGAAAATGTTGGGGTCAGAACGACCTGTTGTGCCCTCGAAGGAACATATTTATATATACAAACCAAAAATTGGCATTAGTTTAACGCGTTTTAATATTTGTCAAACGATGACTTGGATTTGCAATAATATATCGCGTAGTTGTGTGTCTTTTTTCTTGTTACACCTCTCTGTCGTTGTTTATTGAAAAGCATTAAATCCTAGAGAATACACATTTGTTTTAAGTACTTCAGTTTGTAATTAAAGTGGCTTAAATACTATTTTACAATAGAGTCCATAAATCGCGATACCGTATGTATTCAGATACGTATATGTACTCAAACGCCGATAATTGTTTTTTTCCGTCTTCTTTCAACTGTTTTTTTTTAACTCAAATTTTCCGTAGAATCGTCACCGAGACAATGTTGGTAGGGAAGAAATAGAGAATGTTTCGCTACCAACATTTCCCCGCTGCGGTCACCGACGCGATCCTCTTTGCTTTACCATGAAACTCGGATCGAGCGTGTACGTGTTTTTTTTCTTTTTCTAATCTGCCCTCGGGCTTTGATTAAACGTTAATTTTTGTTTTCGTTCAAAGTAGCTCAAGGCTTCCAAAGTCCGTTGTGTTGGAATAACAAAATCGAGTTGCCCCGGGCACTCACAGCTTTTCGTACGGCAAGTTGGTATTGACGTCTGAAAAATACGAAAGAAAAATGTCGCCATTCAAAGTGATTTGCCCAGATCTTTTCGCGCGTTATTTATGGTGGTGGTGGAACGGACGATTTATTCCGTTCGATTCACCCTCATCACGCGTAGGTCTATCTACTTTTGCTTCGATCCCTTTGGTCACCGTGGTAGTCGGCAACCCAACAGCTTATACGAATCTCGTTAAGAAGGTTGGAGCGGTCCAGTTGAGTCAAATGACCGTTTATGCGTTATTTTTTCAACAACCTCAAAAAAATTCATACGAGAAATAAATTCATTCTGTAGGTGCTAATCTTTCATAAAATATATAATTAAAGGACAAACTTTTGCATTGTTACATTTTTGTTACGTCAATAAGAAAAACTTTTGTGTTGCTACCAACTTGGAAAGTATAACATTGTGGATGATTACTATGAAAAAACCAAGTCGGCGAACGTTTTATACAACTCAGAATTAAATTTTGAGTCATTTATAATTATGCCTATTTATATTTCACGAGATTATTTATTGTTACCTTTGATCGGGTATTTTACTCTATGCAAGAAAAATATTAAGACTGTTTAAATAAGGTATTTTTCGCAATAAGCAATCGAATCATTTTGGTTTTAATTGATAAAAACACAAAGTAAATTTTATAATTCATTTTGGAAAAAATACTTTTTCTATCTGTTCAACGAACATGCGAAATGGTAGTTGCCATTGTGGATTCCGACGTGACGTCATTGACATAGTAAACAAAGAAAGCGGTAGACGTATTGTTCTCTAATCTGTAAAAGAAAGCTTCAACAACTATATATTCTCGTTTGTCATAGTTAATTGCAAATTTTCAAATAGTTATCTGTACTCAACGGCTTAGGCCACATTAGCGGGTATAAAATCATGTGCGAATTTCACAATTTTTTTTCGTATGAAAAAGTGATTCTTGGATCGGTGATAATTGGCGTGACAAATAACTTCAACAATTCTCACTTGATTTTTTTCAAATTTCAAAGTTTTTTTTTCTTCCCTTAGATACACGCTTTTCTCGTTTGTTACCTATTCTTTTTGCCCTCATTGTGCCCGTTTTTTTCCTCTACTGTTTACTCCTTTTTTCTCCATCTTTCTCCCTGTTCCCCCCTCTTGCGGCCGCAGCCGACTTCCCCCTGTGTATTATATTCATCATGACATTTCTGTCATGGGTATAGGGAAACTGCGGAAAACCTACACCAATACAGCCAGTCATCGAGTTCGCCCCCCAGTCGTGGAACTAGTCTTATTTCGCCGCGAAATGCCGAAGAAAAATATTTCACGCCATATTTCCGCTGGTTTAGTGGCGAGCACGCTAACCACTAGACCATCGCACCGGTGTTCAAATTTCAAAGTTATGTTCCTAATTGCATTTCGCAGAGAAGTACGGACGGAATTTTTGATGAATCGAAAACTTTTCATTTTATGAGCAGTTTATGAGCAGTTATAACGAAATTTTGCACTGAAAATTCATTTCATAAATTCAAATACCTACAACTTTTGAATAAAACAATATTTTTTAAATTCCGTACGTACACTTCTCTAGGTATTCTAATATAGAGTAGATGCTAAATGTCACACCACGGAGCGCCTAAAAAAAGATAAAAAAAGAAAATATAAGTAGTAGGCCATTTTGTACATCGAAAACAAAAATTCTAACAGCTTGATATTCATACTAAATAGATGTGTAATTAATTTTATGAATGAATCGCTTTTTCATACAAAAAAATGGTTAAATTCGCACATGATTTTATACCCGTCACTGTGGCCTAACTCCTTAAAAGAAGAACAAATGCGTTTTTTATTCGGACTATGGATCTCTTCTTGTAAGTTTTAACCAAGTCTTCGTCGTATTTATTTCAATTGGCATTTCAATCCACAACTTCGCCGGTGTTTTTACACTAGTATTCTTACATTTAGGAACAACGGCATTCACAATTGGCACAGCGTCGATGTTTATTATGCAAGTGACGTCACGAACCGAAGCAGCATGGCGGCTAGCGTTTTCATGCAGAAAATTTAAAATGTAAAATTTAAATGCATTTTTATGGCACTTGCCGATTTCATAAAATAGAACTAAAAATTCTAGTAGGTTATTACCACCAAAGAATCAAAATGAGACACATTTTAAAAAAGGGTGTAATTGAGGTTGGCAGCAATTGCTCTTCATTCGCCAGCCAAGCTTTTTAATCTTTCATCTAACCTTGATCGTTCAATATTGAATATCCAAGGTGTCCTGTGATGAATGGATAACCGTGCAACTGTCGGTAGGTCAGGTCATGTCCTACTATATGCTGGAATTTAAGTTTAGTGAAAGCCCCACGGTTTTTGGGATAAAAATCAGGTAATTCTATAGATAAGTGACTTTTCCGAAATATTGTTGTTTCCAAACAAACCTGAACAAACCCAACATTGGCGTCGAAATGTTCAAAAATGCCCTTTCTTATCACGTGTTTCCGCGAAGTTCAAAGCCCCATAACTTTTACCCATACTTTAACCCAAACAAACCCAATATAGGCGTCGAAATGTTCAGAAATGCCGTATTTTATCACGTGTTTCCGCGAACTTCAAAACTCCATAACTTTTTATCGGGGGTGAATTTCAGCTTTCCTCGACTGAATATCATCATTTATAACCCAATAAATGAGAAAATAGCAACAAAAATTTTAGGTTCATTTTTCGGAAAGGTCACTTATCTAAAGAATTACCAAAAAACATCTGCTTTTGGTTTTTCGCATGCCTTTTCTACAAATGATGATTTTTTACTCGGTTTTTAAAGAATCCTCCTGGTTATTTGTTTTATCTAGAAAAGTTCTCTTTTTAACTTTAAATCTTAAGGAAACTTTATTAAAAAAGTCTCATGCAGAATTTTCATACAAACCACTTCAAACATTTGATTTTAATAGTCTGTGGTTCAAAAAAAAAATGCACTACGCATATCGTGCCAATTACTTTCAAAAGTTGTTTAGTTATTGTCGATTCATATCATTTGTAGAAATGACATGCGAAAAACCAAGAGCAGATTTTTTTTTTCAAAAAATAACATAAAAGCCAAAATCTCGAAAACCGTAGAACTGTCTACTAAACTGAAATTCCAGCATATAGTAGGGCATGATCTGAACCATCGACAGTTGCAGGATTATCCATTCTCACCAAGAAACCCTGTATATGGTTTACGATGTGCGAAATGGGTATTTTTTTCTAAATGTTTACAAATATTTAGTTTACCTTAAGGCCGTAGCCTGCATTAGAAGGTCCGAAAAGTCGTTTTTTTATTGCTAAAATCGATAGATAAACTATCCAAAAATATATTTACAAATTTACAGAGGCCGATTGTAAATATTTCCGAAGATACAAGGCCAAAAGCAAAGAAGCGATTGATATTTGATATTTATATTTCCTCCTATTGAAAACTTTGAAGCGCGTTTTCTCTAGATTTTATTTTCACTATTTTTCCAAATTGACGGGCGTGATAGCAAAAAAAACTAAACGACCTATCGAATCAAACCCAAGTTTATTTTCTTCAGTATGGAAATGTTTTCTAAGTGAATTAAAAAGTCGTTGAAAAAGTATTTCTAAATAATTCTTATAGCACGTTAAAGTGTTTTTTTAAACACATTTTTTTTCAAACCTGAGAGAAGTTATAATTTCACGATTTTTTCAGCTTTTTCTTAATTCACCCAGAAGAAAAATATATGACAATAGAACATTTTATTGGTTTTTTTGTTTTAGCCAAGAATTATGAGCTGCGTCTTTTCCGCCGATTGGGGACTGCAGTGGCACATGGAAAGACTGATAAATTTACAGTCATTTGTTCTTTCATGTTGAATTTTTTTGTTATATATTTCAAACATATATGAAAAGATACCTCGATGTTTACTCGGCTCACTTGTTTTTTCCCTTCTGAAAAAAATCTCGAAAAAAAAAACGCCTTTTTGGACCTTCTAATTTAGGCTCCCGCCTTAATCCGTTAGAAATGGTTTATCTTGGTGCTAAATAGCCACAAAAAACACACGTAGCGTGAACGTCTTGCGCATCTAACCGCCTATAATATGACATACATTGAACTATTCTTTATCTCTGGTGTTTAGTGATGAATTTTTTTTAACCGTAAAATCTCGTTATAATCCAGACAATAACATGAATATATTTATTTTTTAAAACTTTCATTGTGGCTAACGCTTCAACCTCCTTAATCTATCACCTTCCATACGGAAGGACTCGATAAAATATAAGTACCACGGTCGAGAGGGTCGACCAGTCTTACCAGTATTATCAAATCGAATTCAGATTCAATTACTGGGTTATGCAACTCTGGATCTCAACAGGCTCTTTGTTGAATGGAACAAATATTTTGAATTGGAAACCGGATGAAAGCGTTATCGTCGATAGCGAATTATTTCGATAGACCCTCCCCGCGATGGAAGAAAATTGTATGCACACATTATTGAAGTTGGATGGCATTTTCAAAGAGGCAGTGTGCGTAAGAATTCATGAATATAGAATATTCGACAAGTTGACATCTTCTTCTGAATATATTGAATTTGGTTTGTAGAAATGTATTCAAGTAATTCTCGGCGAATCGTTTATTCTGCTAATATCGCTTCTCCCAATTTAGCATTTTTTCCTTCCCATCGACTGAAGACTTCGTTACACCGCGAGATATCACCGTTCAGACGCATTATCCCCGTCCAAATGAAATGATGAACTATGCGTTCCCTTTATATGTCGATTATAAAAAACGTCGTCGCAATAAAGCAGTTGTTCATTCGCGTACGTGATAAGTCAATCATCCTCCCAAAACATGTACACACAATTTTCTTTTCTCCATAACCTTTGGTCCCCCAGGGACTGAAATTTCTTCAAGACGAAATGACACACGCTTCTGCCGTTAACTAAGTCAAGGAAAAGTTTTCGGAACTTTTCTCAAAAACTGCTAGACGAAGCGACTAAAAATTTCATCGACGTCTGATTGCCTCTCGGAAATGCGCGTCTTCGAAAATAAAAAATCCCGGATCACTTTACCATGGGCAACTCCAACCGAAAACGAATAGAAAATGAACTTTCCGTGGAGGTTGTTGCAAATCGAAGAGGAGCTCGACCGATGCATTTCGTGAAAAACAAACTGAGAAAAGTCGCCAAAACTTGCATAGAGTATATACTGTATATTTAAGGGATAACACCACTCTAGGATTTTGGAAAAATCATTTTTTTTCTTAAAATATACTTTAGTGTTATAAAAACAATATGCAATTGGTCTTGTAGAGAATATTTTCTTTTAAGTTTCATTTATCAATTTTGCCACAGCGCCTCGGACTTCTTTCAGGCGTCTTGTACAACTTTTAACGCGTTTTTCTCGAAAACACTTTTTCAAACTGAGAGGACGGATTACTCGAGCACCTTTGCATGGATCGATTTGAAATTTTGATAGTAACTTCACAATTACATTCTCTATGGGAGTACGCGGCCGTTTTTTGATTAAATGTAAACTTTTTTTTATGAACAATTCACTGTGTATTTTTTGGGCAAAAAATCGATTTATTTCTTTCAAAGTGCGCCATTTTTTCAGAATTTGATTAAAAAAGATCCCTACGTTGTCCCATAGCTAATAATATATAGATTATAATTTTTTTTTTGGTTTTTGTTCCAGGTTTTATACTTTACGAGAAAACCGTCCTCCCGTGAAGCTATTTGTTAAGAAACACGTTTTTCAAGATGGGCTCTGTCGCCGCCATTTTGTATAAAAATTATAATACATTTCTTTATAATTTAATATGTGTTAAATAAACCCTCTCAAAAGAAAACCTATGACTTTTTTTCATACTCCCACAATAAATTGTCGAAATTAAGCCTTATTTTCTGCCGCCAGAATGGTGTTGTCCCTGAAGGTATTCCGTTTACGAAGCCGAATACTTAACAACTGATTCTCGTCTTCAAGTAAAAAAATACATCCCAGCATACTGGTAAAATTTCAAGCCTAGTTACCGAACTTTCAACGAAACATTACGACTCTAAAAATTGTCTCATTTATACGGCACTTTATGGGGCTACATCAACATAGGTGGGTCAAAAAAAAGCATTTTCCAAAAATATGTTCATTCGATCGTATCACCCTCTTTAGCTCTATTCTCTGGACAATTCAATTGGTCGCCACGTTATTAAAAAAATGTTTTAAAAAATCGACAATCGTCAACGACTCGTATTTATTGTTAACTTAAATCATCCGTTTGGTTTTTAGATTTCAGATGGACCGTTTCAGCTGGCGAGCATCCACCGCCAAACGTCGCCAAAAAAATTTTACTTTGGTGCTTCAAAAAATGAATTTCTTCTTCACCAACAGTTTCCCATAACGAAATCGGAATTTGGCCATTTTTTCAGGCCTCCAGGTAGATGTAACCCCTTAACGAAAAATGATCACTCCAAAAAGTGTTTCATTTAAACGGCAATGTATGGAGATGACACGCTGGCCATATTTCGATCTAATAATTTATACACTAAATAACTCTAGATGCTTGATATAAACTGCTTAATCCGGGTGATTTTTTTAAATTCCGTAGCGACAATAAAAACAGGAGATCACCGAATTTTTCAAAAAAATATTAATGATAAAACTTAGAAAAATGTGACTAGTAGAAAATTTTTCGTAACCGCGACTTGTTAGAGAAAATGTCAAAATATCAAAATCTACTAAATTTGCGCAAAATTTTGTTCGATTTTATCTTTGGGTATGATAATTGATTGTGACTTATTTTCATTAAGCGCCACTGTAATTTACGAACGATTCAGAAGGGCCCCACAGGATTGTTACGCATTATTGACTCAGAAATTCCCCGACTTTTCCAGGTTTTCCATACAGGTTTTGCAAACATTCCAGGTTTCGCAAATGACCGAGATTAGGATCAAATAAAGAGCACTTCATTTTAATCAAATATGCATATATTTTTTAAGTTAAAGACCACAAGTTAAGTCTCGTTTCGACCATACTAGTATTTGTAAACGTTGCAAACTATACGGGGAAAATGATACACGGAGAAATAGCAATGAATCATTTTTGTGGAAAAAAAAAAACATTTTTAACCGGCTTGAAAAAACAAAGAAAATTCTCAACTCGATTTTACTATTGAAAAATTATGTTGAACTGGATAACAATTTTTTTAAGATCACATATATGGAAATGTTAAAAATTGAAATAAAATTAAAAAAAACTGAAATTCGAAAAATAATTTAAACATTGTAAAATAAAAAAAATACATTAAAAGCAAATACAGTACCTGTTCTTTATTATAAACAGAATGTTTATGCCGGTGACAATAAATAAAAAATAAATATAAATACTTATTTTTTTTTTTTTTCTATAATAATAGTGATGTGGTTGTGTATCGACAGATCGAATGCTAATGTATAGAGCTTTATAGTAAATTAGTTTTCAGTTTTTTGAATTTTCAATGTTTGGTACTGACATAACTTTTTTTTGTATATAATGAAGAATAATATGAATATTAAAAGTATACAAAATTTTTTTTTATACTGTTCAGTTTTTTTTACCAAGTCGAATTTTTCGTAATTCTTGCAGTAAAAAACAGTATATTAGTTTTCAGTTTTTGCATTCTCAATGTTTGGCACTGATATAACTTTTTTTTGTATATAATGAAGAACAATAAAAATATTAAAATATACAAAAATATTTATTTGTATACTGTTCAGTTTTTTTTGTCCAGTTGGTTGCATTTTTCGTAATTCTTGTACAAAGTAAGTTCTGAGAAATTTCCAGAGAATTTCCAAAATTCCCTGATTATTCCAGGAGGAAAGAAATTTCCGTGGGTTTTCCATATTCGTAACGACCCTGGCCCTGCTTATGGTCCCACAAAATACGGCCCTGCGCGAAAGGAATACCTTAAAACCTGCAAGGCTGGCATCGAACGTTAGACAGCAGCGTTATTCCGGTAAACATCGACGGAGCACTACGAGAGACGCTTGGCGTCGAAATTTCTGAAATGTGTCATTTCGTCTTAAAAATGAAGCGCGAGAGATTAATATTTTTAAGAGCATGCATAGAACAACCGTTGATTTGCGAGTGCATGGCAGCTCGTGCGTGAGATCGAGTCAAGCGAATTTCCGTATCCTTCGAACCATTTGTGAACTGTGAGATGTGCACAATTAAGTGAATTTATTTCACGATTATTCCGACACGTTTTATTTCACGGTACGGCGTTATTATTAGAAACGTGAGAAAATCAATATGAACAAGTGGTCGTCGTGAGCGTTATTCCACCCGACAGACGACGAGCGTTGTCTGTTCGTTGTTTTCACGACGATAAGGGGATATTATTGAAGACACACTGATGGATATGTTTATGTACATTAATCGAGCAAGAACGGCGAATCGATGCCAAAAAAGAGGGCAAAAACGGAGTAGCGAACGGGCAACGTTAAAATGATGTCTGAAGTTTGCAACGTTGAATTGGAGTGAAAATTCTTTACTTGTTTTGTTTTAATACGAAAATTCGGGATATACATTTAGACGGGAAAACATAAGCAGTTTTGACGGAATTTTCAAACTAAGAAATGATTATTCTACATTTATCAAACTGTAGGTATACATTAATAGTATATTTAAGTATACAGGACAATTTTTTAATTAATTTATCATAGAAATGGCGGAGCTGTGGTAGAATGTTACAGCTAGGTTGGCGCGGGAGTTGCCAATCGGCGTGCAGGCTAGCTTGCCTTAGATTTCGATTTGCAAAAAAGTTCAAACATTTTTTCAGATGGAACACGCCCAATTATGTTTTGACAGTCATTAAACTTTAAAAAATGCAAATTTGAGGAAATGGCACGCATTTTTAAAAAATCGAAATTTGACGCAACATTTCTGTACAATTTGGATTAAAAAAGTAGTTTTTTTGTCGATTTTTTCAAAAAAAAATTCTCGTCAATTAGAAAGTAGCAATATTATCAATATTTCTACCAAATTTCGACTCAATCGGCTTAATAATTTTCGAGTAATACTGCACGCCAATTTGGAAAATGCAGTTTTGAGAGAAACGCGTTTAAGGTTCACATGGAATTTGTATTAAATTGCACTAGGCACTTGTGGTAACTAATTACTCACTAAGTAGTTAGTTGAAAAGGAACTAATTACGTTACAAAGTAATTAAATTATCAATTACAGTAGTAATTGTAATTGTTAGTTGACGGGCTCTAACGTCCGAAGTTTTTCGAATTTCACTTTAAAACCTTGGAAAATATTCTACACATATAATTCTATCGTTTTAGAAAAAGAAAAAAATTGATTTTTTATCATTGTAAATGGATATCCGCCTTAAGGCGGGAGCCTGAATTAATAGGTTCGAATAATCGTTTTTTAATGCTTAAATCGATAGGCAAACTATGCAAGAATCTATTTACAAAGTTCCAGAGGCCAATTGTAAATATTTTCGAAGATACAAGGCCAAATGCAGAGAAGCGATTGATATTTCCTCCTATTGAAAACTTTGAAGCGCGTTTTCTCCGGTTTTCATTTTCACGATTTTAGCAAATTGGCGGGCGTGATAGCAAAAAAAACTAAACGACCTATTGAATCGAAACAAAGTTTATTAGCACGTTATATATAATTTTTATAGCACGTTAAAGTGTTTTTTTTAACACATTTTTCTTTCAAACCCGAGAAAAGTTCTAATTTCACGATTTTTTCTGCTTTTTCTTAGTTCGGCCGGAAGAAGAATATATGGCAGTTGAAAATTTTATTGGTTTATTTGATTCAGTCAAGAATTACGAGCTGCAGCTGTGCCCCGATTGGGGACTGCAGTGGGAAGACGCACATGGAATAGGCTGATCAATCTGCAGTAATTTATTGTTTCATATTGAAACTTTTTTTTATATATTTCACATGTACATGAAAAGATACCTCAATGTTTACTGAGCTCACTTGTTTTTTTTTCCTTCTAAAAAGAATTCCCGAAAAAACCCTTTTTTAGGACCTTCTAATTCAGGCTCCCGCCTTAAGATATTCTTATTAGAGATCCGCAGGCTAAATCTCCAGAATGAATTTTGGAGAAGGATAAAAAAAATAATTTTCATCGTCTTCCAACGATGCAAACTTCAATACCATTTGGTCAGAAATCACGGCCTCCATAAACTTCCAACCTCATGCTCAGCCAACATTTTTTTCGCATGCAATCCAGTAACTTTGATTTCATTCTTTAAAAAAACAGTATGAAAACAAAAATGGAAAGAAATATTCGGAATATCAAGACGAAACGGGGGAAATCGTCTTTCTAATCGGTTGCGAATCAATAAGCTGACGAATCTTTCGTACTTTACAGATACGAACTGGATATAGATACGGAGGAGGCTTCGGGAGATTCGAGATAAGATTACTCACCGGAGCTATATTGAGTGTACTGTTGATACTGGGGATGAAAGTTGTGAATAGCATCGGTCATTATATCCTTCGGGTTCATAGTTTCCTGGTGAAGATTACAAAACAAACAAACAAGAATTACGTTTTACGATCGTCTGTTGAATATTGGCTCTGTGCGGAGTATATGGTGGGGGTAATGGAATCGAACGCAGCGACCGCAGCGGACACAAATTGCAATTAAGGGTTCTTCTCACTTTAGACGCTAAAAAGGCTATTTTCATGAATTTTTTTAAAGGATTATATTATAGATATTGATATAAAAGGTGTTACACTTAATAAATACACTTTTGAAATACATTTGAAAAAATTTAATGTATTTATGTAACCCAAACAACCTTTAAACGCGTTTTTCTCGAAACAACGTTTTTTGACGGCTTGGTGATAAAATCTTCGAAACTAATGAACCGATCCTTATGAAATTTTAACCACATATTCTTTACAATTATAGTTATAGCGATAAGAGGATTTTTTTTAAATTTTGATATTTTATTTTCTTTTTTGCCAAGAACGGTGGAAAAAACACAATTTTTTTGTTTTTGCGAAAAATGTTCGCTATATTGTTTTTGTTGCATATATTAAAAATCGTATGACATGCGCTATAGCCATTAACATACTGAATTTAAAACCGTTTGATTTCTTTGTTTCGGATGATCCATCTCCGAGATTTCATCACCAGCGCAGACCTACAATTTTTTAAGGAAATTTCTTTAACTACCATTTTCGCCTATAATAGTGACTTAAATAAATACATCTTTCAAATGAATTTCGAAAGTGTATTTATTAAGCGTAACAACTTTTATATCAATATCTATAATATAAACCTATAAAAAAATAGCCTTTTTTAGCGTCTCACTCGTCTATTTATCCGTCAAATCTACAGGAGCATAGTACGATATTTTTGCAATGAAACTTAAAGTATTGTTTTATTAAAAATGCGACACAACAATTACTGCGTAATAAATTGGAAAAATACCGGAAGAAATAGTAAATGCAAATTTTATCGATTTCCTGCGAAAAATTCAAAATTAGAAGAATGCAAGAAATGAATAGCGGCAGTTTTACCTTTAAAGAAGTTTTGTAAGGCGACAAAGAAATAGAGGTTTGCCTCTATTTCTAATAATTAATTAGTTTTTCACCATAACTCTAATTAATAATTCACAAAAAATGACTCAAGTTTAAACTTCGTGTTTTGTCCTAAACTCTTCTACATTCCTGATGTGTTCATCAGACACCAACAGTTTTCCTTTAGATTGAATTTGAGGTTGGAAATTGATATTGTGAATTATTCGATGCCGGTCTTCAAAATTATCCTCATTTCGGTCTAAACACAACATTTTATTTATATTATCAAGTGCTGCAGCAACAATATATGTGTGTTAAATTTTAATAAAAGCAATTATATAGCTTCATTTTTCTCGTCTTATATAAAGAATCACAAGTAAACAAAAATATTCATTTTAAGAATAGTTTTCCTCATTTTTTTTCACTCTACTGAAAAGAAACGTTTCGTGCGGTTTTTGACCAGACAAATCGATTTGATGCAAATAAATTCAATGCAATTGAGGCGCAATTTTAATTTTCACAATACTATAACCATAACTCGTTTTGGAAATTAAAAAGTTATATTTTTTGCTATATTTTTATTCAACGGTACGAGAATGTTGTGACTGAATTGCAAGTAGGAATTCCGAATGGTTAAGATTCTACAGGCACGGAGCCCCAAGCGCATGTTGCCAATGCGAAATCGAGGGGAAAAAAATGTTCACGCGAAATTCTCGAAACAACATCTTTTCAAGATGGTTGGCAGGATAATTGCTGCGATTATAAACCAATTTTTCCAATCTTTCGTTCACTTTTTTCTTCATCGTAGTTGCTATCGTGCGGACTACGATTACCAATTTATGGCCGACCGTAGCGTTTTTATGAACCAATGTATGCGGTGAAAAACGCCTTTTTGAAACTTTACGGTTAACCGCGCAAAAAAATTCGTCAAATTGGTTTGTCACCTATCGCAATACCAGGCGATAACAACACTCATAATATTTTTATAATGAGAGATTTTCCCAATCGATGACCGATGTTTTTTTTTAATTTTCGTTATTTGATAAATAATAGACGATTATTTAGCAAATAGCAAAAATAATTAGTCAAGTCTTAGCCAAAATTATCTATTTTGCGAAAAACTTTTTTTTCATTTCCGATCAACCGGGCCGCCAAAATCAAGTACACCGTTGAGCCCCTCACGTTCAAAGGATCAATCCGGACGAATAATCGTCCGGATTGTGTGTGTTTATTCTGGGTGTGTGTATTCTGGTTTGTTTGTTAAGGTTTGTTTGTTTGGGGCGTTGTACAGCGTGAACTGCGTAAACTGAACCGCTATCCGGACGAATAGCATACGCCTATTCGTCCGATAACCGGACGGGTAGCCGCCGCGTATTTTTTAAATGAAATTTGGTATACAACTTTGTTAATGTCCATACAAATGAAGTTTCAATCATCTTACTTATTTCTTCAAAATTAATTCTTTTGAATAACCCTGATCTTTGGGTTGTCACAGTAGCCTAACCCCTAAACATGTACAATTTTTCGAAATTTGTCGAGAATATCGATAAACAGTCAAAAACAGTTTTTTTCTTATTTTTTTAGAAGTTGATTCTTTTGCAGCAACCGCAACCATTTTACTCGAGAGTATCGCGAAATTCTATTATCATGAATAATTTCAGACTTTCAAACCAACCGGTTGCAAGTGTAGGGAGGGTAAGGGTTGCTGTGACCGACTGAGGAACGTGACAAAATTTATCAGCGGTACTAGCGGCTACGAAAGTCTAAAAAAAGTTGATCAAACGTTTTCTGTCTTTCCTGCTTCGCAAGAATACGTTCATCTTTCGAATCCTTGTTTACCTTCAGACTACTGCTGATGCTCTGCATCGTCACGCTACGGCCCCTCGAGTCTGTGACGCAGCCAGCTGCATATACTTGGTAGGGAAAGGCGTATCTCAGGGCAATCGCGGCGAAGAGCATTTCGATGCAGATGAGAAAGTTTTGATATCCAGCGGACACGGTGCCGGCGCTCGTCGACTGATCCTTGTTGATCAATGGCGATATGACGTTGGCCTTTTCGAGAACCGCCAGCAGTACACCTGATACATTTGAAGAAAAAAAAACATATGTTATGTAGAGATGACGACAGAGCGGTGATCGAACCATAAGACGTAACGACACGACACTTCGCGGTTAACGGACTAAATCGACCTAGTCGCGTCAAAAATTGCATTTTCCGAAGAAAAAAAAAATGTATTCGTTAGTGCCACCGTTTAGCCAGTGTAGGGCAACATTTAATTGTTAGGACAACTAACATTTAACAATTAATTAATTGTTAATCACGACTATAAAAATTAACAATTAATGAAGTGTAATAGTGAAAACTCATGATTAAAAACGAATTAATTGTTAATTGCTGTAGTCGCTATTAACAATTAACCAATAGTTATTCGTGGCTTTCCGCAATTAGAAACTAATCAATTTTCAAATTTTTAAATGTATTTGATAAAAAACTAACAATTAAAACTGATTATTGTATAGGGCGCGGTGTGGCGTCAAAACAAATGCGTGAGTAGTTGCGTTGGAGATTCGGTGAGTTCTGGAAATCCGTATACGAGTAGCAAATAAAAGACTGACATTAATCATCGAAATATATATAATAATCACTAATAGTATCTAAATCTTAAGTTGTTCCTTAGCACAATTAAAAAAGTTGATTGCAACTGCTTTAATTGCGAGTTGCAATTAACATAGATTAACATAGATAGTGTAATTGCAATTAATGTTGATTGCAATTAAATGAAATGCAATTACTTTTTTAGTCAAATAATGAATTGATTGAAAATTGAATTGATTAACGCCCAATACTGCTTTTAGATATATTCCTTGAAAATATAATTGAAATATTCCTAAAATTGAATGAGCTACAGCTTCTAACAGTCGGCCGGGCGAGCGGTAGCGACGCCATACATCAGACTTTAAACGCGTTTTTCTCGAAACACTCTATTCAAAGTTGGTGGACATGATATCTCGAAAATCACTTGATGGATTGGTTCAAAACTTACAAGAAATATGACAAGAAACATTTAAAGGTCGTTGACAATCTCACTTTTTTCAAATCGATCTTCATTTTTCAATAGTTACGTAAAATAACGATTCTTTTCATATATTTTGTATGCTCGAGCTTCGATTAGTCGCCACGTTGTTAAAAAAAATTATTCAAAAAATCAACGATCGTCAACGACTCGTATTGAAGGTCACCTTGAATAACCCGTTTGGTTTTTATATATCAGATGAACCATTTGTGAGCTGCAGTGTCCACCGCCAAAAGTCGCAAAAAAAATGTCATCATCTACCGGCGGCTATGTCTTCGTTGTTTGTCTGCATTTTTGGTGATTTTTTTAAAGGCTCTCTATATATGTATTTTTGTGTTTAAAAAAATGCGTTTCTTTTTCACCAACCGTTTCCCAGAAAAAAATTGGAATTTGGCCATTTTTCGGGCCTCTAAGTAGATACAGCCCCTTAAATAAATCGGCAAAAAGTTTTCCGAACTTATTTAAAAGAAACACGGGCGAATCGAACGACTTAACATTTTCGCAGGTCACTTCTTATTACTAAGAAGCTGTACCTACCGGATAATTGTGTTTCGTTTTAATTTATGTTCGGAATATCTTTTCTGTCGAACGGGAATGTTGCAGCAACGATTTTAAGCGTTATTGCTAACCGTTAAACTCGCGTTTTCCATACTTTTAGCCTACATCTTTCGAAACGCGTTCTACGGGAGTACGAGTATTGCTGATGATGGTTTGAATTGTCGCATTGCAACAAATATTCCTCGGTATTTTCTTATTTCTTTTTGCTCCCTCGTAGAAGAAGCTGCATGATCGTGAAATTTTTCTCCGAGATTTTTATG
This sequence comes from Ophion obscuratus, assembly GCA_964007375.1. Lineage (NCBI taxonomy): Eukaryota > Metazoa > Arthropoda > Insecta > Hymenoptera > Ichneumonidae > Ophion > Ophion obscuratus. The sequence goes on along the minus strand of OZ023319.1, from coordinate 38,916,531 downwards.
AAGATCTGTTGGGATGCTTCGGAAAGTCGAGAAATCAGATTTCTAGAAAAAGTCCGGGAGTATTTTCCGTTCGCGCAACTTTCACAATTTCTCAAATGTTCGATGGAATTATCGCACACAAATAGAGTATCGTAGAAAGTACGTTTATTTGTATTTGGTGGAAATCGGTAAAATGTTTTCGATACTAAGGCAATTTGAATCTTCTTTCAACGTAATTTCTTTATTCCACTGCAACTTTAGCAATATTCAAGACACCTGACTCAACTTTTGTACCGGTATCGAGTGATAAACGTTTATCGTTTTTGAGGGAGTTTACATTTTCGGAAACATGGCTTCCATGCTGAGACTATATCCAAATTCAAAGTATCAGGATACAGTTTTGTACAAGAGTAGAGCATTGTAAAAGGTAGGTTTGTACTGAACGTCGTGAAAATTCTGAATTTCCGTTTTTCGTATTCCTAGAAAATGTAGGAAATGTGGGACCGCCTATTTTCGGATAGTATCGATATTATTCGAATAATAATCGAATAAATCGAAATAAATAGAACATTACAAAAGGATAGGTTTAGAAAAAAAAATCGAGCAAATTAGAAACGTTCACATTACTTCCTGATTGATTTACGTTGCTCGGAAAGTCTCTATGAAGAAGCCACCATTAAGGGGTTAGGCTACTGTAAACATGATGAACGCTCGTTCGTCGCTTTAGGCAACCCAAATTGAAAAGGGAGGTCTAACATATAGTGCAGCAATCTCAGATTGTAAGTAATCGTATTATTACAACGGTAGAACTGCTAGTAAAACATTAAACGCGTTTTTCTCGAAACTTTGGTTTCCAAAACGATATGCACGATTTCTCGACATCTAATGAACAGATTGACGCGAAATTTGGTACGCTTGTTCAGTGTAATCGTAGTTTAGTCTTGACCGAGGTTTTGCTTCTCAATTTTTTTTCATTAGTTATTAACTAATTTAAGGGGCTATTCTAATGTCACGGGAAGAAAAAATCGTTTTTTTTTGCATTTTTCAACTCTATACCAGCATAGAATTGATATCCAATTGCTGGTAAAGTCGATTTTCACTTTGTCTACTCAGTACAGTCCTTTAAAGTAGAGACGCTCGATGCGTGCGCGCGGCTCGAGTACATTTTTCTCGAAACGACTTTTATTCACCTGGCGTTGGTGATTTCGGAGAAACGACTTAAGATAATCTTATCGCTTCACACCAGTCATACATCTGATCATTCTTGAGAATTGTACAATTTATATTTTTAACATATGGGAAAAAATAAATTGTAGTAACTACAATTTTCCATTTGTAAGCTGTTTAATGAATGTTTACATTCAATTAGAAAAATGAAAAAATAGTTATTCCAACGATTCACGCAGTATTTATAGGTTTGATATGTGTCAACATTGGTTCTATCTCCGTCTCTTTTTACTCAACCAGGCGAGCTTAACCTTCATGCTTTTCAACTTCGATCTGTCAAAACAATGTCAGGTGCAGGAAATATAAAGCATTGTATTCCGGCCACGAGTGGTATAAAGCGTGGAAAATTTGTGTCGGCGAAATATGTCGGTTGAAAATAAAATATGTATGGAAATTCGAATGAGTGAAATGAGGTTAAGTAATAAATCCAATACCGGAAGTTCACATTAAACTTGATATTACATAAAAATGACGTCAATGAGCGTATTTTTTTCTGAGAGCAATGGATTACTACAAGTGTTAAGTAGGTAAATTTGATTATTTTTAAGAATCTGACGGATTCCCACTATTATATACACTTTTGTAGCGATCGGAAATTGGGTTTTTTTTATGTCGTCTCGGAATTCCTTCACAAAAATATGCAGTTTTAATATTTTTTTTCTCTGTCATTGGGTCGATAACCGACCCTGAAATTTTACAGAGACGGCTATTGATATATTTAGTGAAGCTCAAAAAAAAAATTATGAAAATCTTATAAATTATAGCCTGGCGATAGGATTACCTTAACCAATAGGGCTAAAATTTGTACTGCATATTCAGCATATGTATGGCTATCGGCGAACAAGAATTATTAAATAATATTAATTTTAACTTATACTGTCACCCGAATTAGGACGAAAATAACGTGTTTTTCGAACACCCTTGCAAAAAATGCCGCCATTTTGTTATTTTGAAATATACAATAATAATTCTAGTTCGGGCGATAGTGACACTCATACAGATTAAGAATATTTTTTAATATTTTTGTTTGAGATTACCCGAAGAGCGCCAATCAACAACGCCAGCAACATACTTTTTTTCATGACTTTACACAATCATAAATCGTTAAGTAAAAATACTTTCATATGCAACAAAAAAATTGTTTTCCAGTATAGAACAGTGGACCTTTAAACGAAAAAAAAGTTTGGACCGATACATGCAAGTTTTAAAAAAATCGTAAAAATAGCTTGTTTTTTGAGCCGACACACTAGAATAGCCCCTTAATTTAAAGTTAATACAAAAATTTGTTATTTTTCATGATTTTTTTTATAGGCAAGATTTCTTCACCATTCTTGAGACTCAGGGTATGTTTTATTACTACTTTTGGCTATTACATGGTGTGCTATTTATTTATTAACCTTTAAAAATGGCGGAGGTATGGCCCGGTCTTCTGAGCTGCATTTTAAAAAATGGCGTGATATATAGCTCAAAAACTAATCGACCGATTACGATGAAATTTGGTATAAATCTTTCTAGCCTTATTGTCTAAAACATGAGCCTAAATGTTTTTGAAAACAAAAAAACATTCAACATTTTTAACTTTCTCATGGTTCATATTCTGCGTATGAGTGTTAATGAAAGAAAAAGTCTTCGTTGGTTTTTTTCCAGATTAATCCCGCCGACGCTACGTGTCACGCCATCTGTCAACATCCGCCGCAACCCGCTTGAAAGACCGTGCCATACCTCCGCTACTTTTAAAGAACAGTAATAATAAAAAAAACACCATGCAACAGCCAAAGTAGTAATAAAACATACCCTAAGTCTCAAAAATGGTGTAGAAATCTTTCTTTAAAAAAAAATCATGAAAATAACCAGCTTTCCTCGCCTAAAGGTATCTCCCCCTTCAAATAAATAACTTGTTTCATCTATAAGCCGAAATATTTTTTGCAGCTGGTCGATATCGACCCTAAAAAAGATAGTCATGTTCGTAGCCTAAATTCGCCGAAAAAGAATCAAGCAATTAAAAAAAAAAGACCTTTTACCGCATTTCAACGATGCATGTTTAAACTTCACGACCCCCCATGCGTGTGCGAAACTTTACTAGCCAAACCCGAAGGTTCGTTACCAGTGACCAACGTACCTTGCCAGAACGACAGAAATATGACGCTCTTGACGGTGCAGAACTTGAGCACGGGCTCGAACGGGGTGAGCAGGTCGCGCGTAGCGAAGTAGAAGAGAAATAGTCCGTAGAGGGCGAGCGACACGCTTATATTGTAGATTATGGTGATGTAGATGTAACCACCGTCCGGCGACCAGTCACCGTCGCGATAATGGCCGAACGATTGTAGAATTATAATGACGAAGGCCATCACCGGCTTGACGAGGCAAAATTGCAGGGTCGCTTGTTTGCAGAAGCGCAAAAATCCGATGGTGTAAGTTTTCTCGACGAGGCACCACGTGCCGTACAGGCAATTCGAGCGTATCGGTTTGCCCCGTATCTCCGACATAATATTGCCCTCGCCGCCCAGGTACTCGTAGCAAAGGGACAAAAAATTGTATATCACGAATGCCTCGTAACAGTCGCGTACCGTGAAAAAATACACGTAATAACTCTCGCTGTTGAAGAACAACAGCGATATCCACGAGTAGATCGCGTAGATCGGCACTATGAAGAGAATCCTCACGATCCATCTTTGCTCCGTAGGATTCGTGTACCACCTCAGATGCTGATAAATCTGTAGAGAACGAACAAAACAAAACGCGTGTAAGCATTTTTATTGTCTAGGGGCGCAATTTGATCCTTTGGTGGCAATCAACTACTAGAATCTTTATTTCTATATTATGAAATCAATAATTGCCATAAAAATGCATTTAAATTTTACATTTCAAATTTCCGCGCGAAAACGCTAGCCGCCATGCTGCTTTGGTTCGTGACGTCACTTGCATAGTAAACATCGACGCTGCGCCAATTGTGAGTACGTACATTTTTTTAATTTAAAGTGAGTCACAATCCCTATCATTGGTGTGTTGTTCCTAAATGTAAGAATACTAGTGTAAAAACACCGGGAAAGGTGTGGATTAAAATGCCAACTGATATAAATATGAGGAAGACTTGGCTAAAACTTGCGAGAAGAGATCCAAAGTCATAGTCCGAATAAAAAACGCATTTGTTATTTGAAAATTTGCAATTAACTATGACAAACGAGAATATACAGTTGTTGACGCTTTCTTTCACAGGTTAGAGAGTTATCCGTCTACTGCTTTCTTTGTTTGCTATGTCAATGACGTTACGGAATCCATTATGGAGGCTACCGTTTCGCATGTTTGTTGAACAGATGGAAAAAGTTTTTTTTTAAAAAGAATTATAAAATTGATTTTGTTTTTTTTATAAAGTAAAACCAACATTATTCGATTGATCATTGCGAAAAATACCTTATTTATACATTCTTACAAGGACCATCCCTCAGGTGACATCCTTCGATTTTGTTGAAATTTGGATATGTTATAAAGCACCGAAAAGTAAGCGATACGTATTTTTTTTTATCAGCGAGAAAACGGTTTTAAGGGGTGAAACCACCCCTCGAACAAAGGCATCTCTAGGGGTAATATAGCAATTTTACACACAAGGAGTCCATCTATTTTAATGAAACAAAAACGAAAATTCTTCTAATCCGAAGCAATGAAAAATCCACTATAGTGACATTGAAAACAAAAAAATGAGAGGTGAACCACCCATATATTACGGGGTGGTTTCACCACTTGAAACCGTTTTTCCGCAGATAAAAAAAATACGTATTGCTTACTTTTCGGTGCTTTATAACATATCCAAATTTCAACAAAATCGAATGGTGTCACCTGAGGGATGTTCCTTGTTAGTGTTTTCCTTACATAGAGTAAAATACCCTATTGATCTCACATGGTTGTTTTGCATTATTGGCTCAGAAATTCCCTGACTTTTCCAGGTTTTCCACAGCTGCTTTGCAAATATTCCAGGGAGATAGGGGTCAAATAAACATAATTTTAAAAAAATCAAAGATATGAAAATGTTAACTATGAAAATATTTCTTTTAATCTTAAACACGAAAAATAATTTAAACATTGTAAAGTAAAAAAAAAATACATCAAAAGCAAATACCGCACCTGTTCTTTATCATAAACAGACATTTTTATGTCGCCAACAAGAAATAAAAAATAAATATAGACACTTATCTACGATAATAATTGTGTGATTGTGTATCAACAAACCGAATGCAAATGTATTGCTCCAGAGTAAATCAGTTTTTAGTTTTTGAAATTTTCCATGCTTGGCACTGACATAACTTTTTTTGTATATAATGAAGAATAATGTAAATATTGAAAATATATGAGGTTGAAGTTTGCATCGTTGAAACAAAACGAAAATGCCTTTTTTCCTTCTATTTCCCAAATGTCCTTAGGCAGATTCAAGCTACGAAAATCATGGAAATATTTATAATGATTCTCATTTAGAGATCTACAACTTAAATCTTCCAAATGTGGCTTTGGATAGTAGTGCAAGTGATAAAATAGAAAGAATTTTCGTTGCATTCCAACGTTGCAAACTGCAAACTCATGCAAATATACAAAAAAAAAAAAAAATTTTGTACTTTTCAGTTTTTTTTTTCAAGACGGTTTCTTTTCTCGTATTTCTTGCGAAAAGTAAATTCCAGAAAAATTCGAGAGAGTTTTTTTAATTCCTTGAGTTTTCCATGTTTTCGATATTTGAGTAACAGCCGTCTCGAGAATCAACACCAAAGGGTTGGGCTCCAAACTCAAAGCTCAAACCCTGCCCCAAAATTTCAAAAAGGTTGCCATTGCTATATATTTTACTAATATCAGAAGATTGTAGTGCCTCTACATTGGTTTTTTCAAGGATAAAATCAAGATGACATTGAAGTTTGCATCGTTGGAATGCAACGATATTTATATATATTTTTTCATTCTTATTTCTTTATTACTATCATTATACAAAGGCTTTTTTCAGAAATTGAGGTCGTAAATTTCTCATAGGAATACGTGGACACGTTTGAGCGATGTTAACAGTCCAAATCGACCGATAAAAAATTGAGATATTAAAAAGAATTGATTCTCGTTGCATTTCAACTATGCAAGGTTCAACGTCATAAATCAAGCCGATAGGATCTGTCTGAGTCAAGTTGGCGTGAAAACGGTCGAAGCATTTTCCTGCATTTTTTATATCTGAAAATTAGTATTGCCAGAATTGATCTGTAATTTTATTTCATCCGGATCCGACAAGTAGAACCTGAGTGAATGCAATTTCCTTTTGGAAATCTCACTGGCTCACGATACCCTTCAAGCATTCATAAAATAGCTTTTCTATAAATCGTCAAGTTACAATAGTTTTATCAGCTTTAATCATTATCTGATTCAATTTCGCATGTTTTTTTTATCCATAGAAAAATGAGATTGGAGTTTACATTGTTCAAATGCAATTGAATTTTTCCAAGTTCAATTTGCTATTCCCTTTTTTTCGCTATGAAAATGCCTGAACCATATATTAAGATGGTTATTCAGTTACAATCGAAAACTGCGAAAATGTCATTTGATTTGGCAACACAAATGAGGAAATAAAATGTAGAATCTTTGTTGCATTCCGACAATATAAGCTTCAACAATATATAATCAATGCAAAGCATCGTACTTGCTGCTGACGATGCCATGAAACGCAAACAACATCATTTTTGACGTTTTTACTTCCTTATCCTCCCTATTACACAAAATAATTTCTCGCAGTTTTTGATTGGAGGTCTCCAAATGAGTATCTGAATAAATCGTTGCAGGATTTGTGAAGCTAATATTTACCGAGAGAAATTCGAGCAAAAAAAAACTGTATTGCTTTCCACCAACGCAAACTTCAATGTCACACTCGCTTAGCATTATCCGTTAGTAGAATTCTCTGGTTGTAAAAAAACGAGTGCCGGTTTCTTTTGATAAAAATGCTCCATTGAATGCGTCACGACTCGATCGTTATCTTGACTGCGCATACTGAAAATTCTTCAGAACAAAAGGCAACGCTGATATGCGCAATGTGTTAACTTCTATTCCACGCTTTGCTTTGTGAGAAAACATTTTCCTCGTCGTAGCAATGCTTTTGGTATGTTCGCTCTATAAAATAGATGAGCTACGTAAGGCTGAAAGAAGTTTTACCTGCTGGCAAGTTAGGAACAGCGCCAAAGCCACGAAAGCTCCAGATATACCCTGGCATGCTCGAGTCTGAAGGAATATAGGCGTGACGTCTTCCAAACTATCCCGATTAATGCCGATGTTAAGAATGGTCGTTGCTGTTGTTGTTGTCGTACTGAAGTTTTCCGTCACAGCGGCAATGACGGAGCTCGCCTCGGGCATTATCGTGCTGCCGCCCATGGTTACCTATCTGCGAAATACAACCAAAAATCGTTGGAGACGATCGAAAAGGATAAGCGCGGGAATTCTACAGGGTCGGGATTTCACTCGGGTCTGGATTTTTCGAAACAAATGTGATACGGCGGTGCGTTGCGAGAGACCGGTTGTAGGCCACGTTCCTGAGGAGCCGTTGATGGAGAAGGTAAATAGTGTAGGGTAAAAAGTGAAAGAGTGACAGGATTTCGAGAGTCCAAAGGTCACGCAAGAATGAGGCTTCCCATTCTTAATGAAATGAAATAAATATATAATGGAATATGCAATTTTCGCGATCTCAAAAAACAGCGTTTAAGTAACTCACTAGATGTTACTAGAGTACATAAAAATGGAGTCATGAAAAAAAAAAAAAATAAGAAAAGATGCAATTTTCGCGATCTAAGGGAACCGCGATATCTCAGAGATTTAAAAAACAGCGTTAGAGTAACTTACTAGATATTACTAGGGAAAGTAGGAATGGAAATTGAAGAAAAAAATAGAAAATATGCAATTTCCGCGATCTAAAGGAACTGTGATATTTCAGAAATTAAAAGAAAAGCGTTTGAGTAAATCACTAGATGTTACTAGGACACTTAGGAATGGAATGTCATGAAGAAAGTAAATAAGAAGATGCGATTTTTCCGACCTGAAAGCGATGAAAAAAGAAAATAAGGAAAGGTGCGATTTTCCCGATCCGAAGGAAGCGTGATATCTTATAAGGATAAAAAGGCCGCGTTTAAATAACTCACTAGATGTTACTAAGGCACGTGTAGGACTAGAAATTGATGAAGAAAATAAATAAAGATGACATTTTTCCGATCTGAAGGAAACGTGATATTTGATAGGCATAAAAACAGGGTTAAAGTAACTCACTAGATGTTACTAGGGCACGTAAGAATGAAAAGTGACGAAGAAAATAAATGAGAAGACGCGGTTTTCCCGATTCGAAAGAAACGTGATATTTCATAGGCTTAAAAAACAGCATTTGCGTAACTCGGTAGATGTCACTAGCATTAAAAAATTGCAACTTGAGTCACCAAACCGATTCTAGTAATTTTCTAGAACACCGCTGCCGTCTGCTGCCCATAAAATGTTATCAGAAAATTCCAAAAATCTCACGATCGATATTCTTTGCAGCCATCTTCACATACGCGTCCAACGACGAAGAGAAAAACGATTTCGCGCGAACGAACAGCGGACGCACACAAGGGCTTATGAAATATAAATTTATCCATTAAAGAACCTATTTGAAGTTTGCATCGTTGGAATGTCACGAAAGCGAATGGACCAAACTTCTTTTCGGCTAATTTCGGCTACAATAATCCTTCAACTGTTCTTTAGGCTCCTCATAAAAAATCTGCAGCCTAAGTTTGGAGGATGAGAATTTGGACGATAAAAGAACTGAAGAAATAAATTTAAACAAAAGGGTTTTCGTTGCATTTCAACGATCCAAACTTCAACGTCGTATTAAATAGTGGGTCTATGCATAAGTCAATAACGAAATTCCGACAGATATCGCTCGCAGTTGTTTCTCCGTTCGCACATGCGCCAACCATATGAAGTGTCGTATATTGAGGAGTTTCGGGACAATTGACAAAATATTACCATTTGATTTCAATTTATACAGTGAATTCTTTATCATTTACTGAATGTACCCTCTAAATTTCAACGTAATCGTGTACACCGTTTCTATAAAATGTATATTTGAGTTGTTAAAAAAAAATGTAATAAATTTGAAGCTAATGGTGACATTTCGTCATTTGTCCCGAAACTCCTTAAGGAGTTTCGATACCAAAATTGAAATGGTTGTAGACGATTGAAATTCATATCACCGAGAGATTAATTTAGGATGCATTAACTGTCCAAACATTAATCCGTTTCACCACATAGTTTCGGAGATTTTGAAGGTTCAAGTTGAGTTTTGTTCGAGTATTATTTAATGAACCAAGTGGAGAAATCTCTTAATTTTTTAACACGACATTCCTGACACTAATCGCAGTTTGTTCATTTGTTTCATTTAAATCGAAGTATTATTTTAACCCATACAGCCGTATAACTTGTGTTTACGAAATGCCGCGTGCCATGACGGTTCAACGTGAACCTTCATCCATTTGGTGGTACTTCGTAAACACTAGTCATAGGGCTGTAGGGGTTAAAATAATGCTTCGATTTAAATTTAAAAAACTGAACAAACTGCGATTAGTGTCAGGAATGTCGTGTTAAAAAATTAAGCGGTTTCTCCACTTGGTTCATTAATGATACTCGAACAAAAATCAACTTGAACCTTAAAAATCTCCGAAACTATGTGGTGAAACGGATTCATTTTCGGACAGTTAATGCATCCTAAATTAATCTCCCAGTGATATGAATTTCAATCGTCTATAACCATTTCGATTTTGGTATCGAAACTCCTAAAGGCTTTATTAGGCCACAGTAACGCGCATAAAATCATAACGCGTATAAAATGTGTGATTTTAACCATCATGTTTAACCATGATGGTTAAAATCATGTTTTAACCATCTTTTTTCTTATGAAAAAGTGATTCACTCATAAAATTAATTACACATCTGTTTAGTATGAATATCAAGCTGTTAGAAATATTTTTTTTTTCGATGTACGAAATGGCCGACTACTCGAAACTTCTTGAAACAGCTTTCTTCCAATTGACGTGACAAATAACTTCAACAATTTTCACTCGATTTACTTCAAATTTAAAAGTTATGTTCCTAATTGCATTTCGCAGAGAAATACGTATGGAATTTCTGATTGATCGAAAACTTTTCATTTTATGAGCAGTTATAACGAAATTTTTCACTGAATATTCATTTCTTAAGTTCAAATACCTACAACTTTTGAGTAAAACAATATTTTTTTAATTCCGTACGTACTTCTCTAGGTATTCTAATGTAGATTGACGAGAATTTTTGTTTTTTGTTCTAGGTAAAAAATTATGGATGATAAATGTTGCGCGGCGGATCGTCTAAAAATAGATAACAAAAGAAAATATTAGTAGTCGGCGATTTGATACATCGAAAAAAATATATATTTTTTCTACCAGCTTGTGTAATTATATTTACGGGTGAATCTATTTTTCATACGAAAAAAAATTCGCACATGATTTTATAGTCGTTACTGTGGGCCAAGGCCTTAACCGAAAACTGAAACTTGTGTCCACATTTAAAAAAATATCCATCTAGATCCGTGACGTATAAGTTAAATTACATTTTGAACATGGAAGGAAAAAAATGAGGCTGAAGTTTGCATCGTTGGAACGCAACGAACATTAACATTGATATTTGTGAATTCTGTCAATTCCTTTTGGCAAACTTTGCTTACAAAAATCCTCCAACCATTTTTCTGGATATTTATATTGTGATCTATAATATAAATCTATCAAAAAAAGATCTTCCATAACAACCAATATATGGGAAGTGAAAGGTAAAAAAGAACTTTCATTGCGTTCCAACAATACAAACTTCAACACCATGGAAAAAAACGTGTATCTGCGATGCCCGTGGCTTTTTCTTTTTCCGAGTAGGCAAAAACGGGTCGCAAATTCGCAAAAAGATATGCACCGTATACGGAGAGAATGCCATAAGCAAAAGTGTGGTCGGAAGTGGTTTGCGAAATTTCGTTGTGGAGATTTTGATCTCCAAGATGCTCCTTGCTCCGTTCGGCCAGTCACTACTTATGTCGATAAAATCAAGACTTTTATCGACTCCGACAGGCTTTTGCCGACTACAGAGATTGGACATAACCTAAACATTGGCTAATCAACTGTTTCAAAGCTTTATGGAGACTTGGAACGATAAACAAGCTTGATGTTTGGGTGCCACACGAACTGAGCGAAAATAATCCAACGGACCGAATTTCACCTTGCGATTTGCCGCTCAAACGCCATCGAAATAAACCATTTTTAAAGCGAATGATTACTGGCAATGAAAAGTGGATTATCTACAACAATGATGCTGTTGAAGTTTGCATCGTTGGAACGTAACGAAATGTCTGTTTTACATTTTATTTCCCATATTTTCATTATTATTGATGATTTTTATTCTATAGATTCATAGTGGAAAACGCTACATGAATTTTGAAAAAAAAAAAATAGTCAGATTTTTATAGGCAAAATCAGGCAAAAAAATTGAAGCAATTGAGAAATATTCACTTTTGTTGCATTCCAACGATGCAAACTTCAACATCATCAACAATGTCAGCCGGAAAAGATCATGGTCGGAGGCTGGATTGCACTCGAAAGTCATGCTCTGCTTCCGTTGGTATTTGAAAGGAATCGTCTATTATAAGCTGCTGCCACCCAACAAAACGATTGATTTCACCGAGTACTGCTCACGACTGGCCAAATGAAAGCAAGCAATCGACGAGAAGTGGCCCGCATCGACCAATCGGAAGGGCGTTGCGTTCCACCAGGGCAACCCTAGACCACACGCTTCTCGGTGACCCGGAAAAAGATATTGCAGTTCCATTGGAATGTTTTGGTGCATCCACCGTATAGTCAGAACCTTGCACCTTCGGACTATCACCTGTTCCAGGTGCTACAGAACAATTAGAATAATAAAACTTTAAGTTCCCTGTACGTCCTCGAAAACCACTTTGACGACTTCTTTGCCCAAAGAACTCAGGACTTCTACATAAAAGGGATCATGAAGCTCGTGTAGAGATGGCAGTCATTGAACAAGATGGAATATAAGTTGATTAAAATCACTAGTTTTCATAAATATGCGTTCGAAATTTACTCGATTTTCGCTATGGAATTATGCATAGACCCAACAGAACGAATGGGAGGTTAAACAAAAAAACATGAAAGAAAAAAAAACAGGAACGAGCATTTCACCGCGTGAACATCAGGCGGAGAGCCCGCGCTTTAAAAAATCAATATGAATAACACAACAAACGGTAAGGAGTACATCGCTGAAGGGCGCGAAGGACGGGAGGGGGGAGTACTCGTGCGTATTACGATACGCGATTGTCAAAGGAAAAATAAGACGCTCGATCGGATCAATGACGAAATCGGAATTCCCAGGAATTGAGCTCGCAACGCCCGATGATGGGGGGGGGGGGATGAAAACGTATGCTGTAGCATCCTGTGGTCAGACCTCGCGAATGAATGGAGCCGTAGCAGCGCAAAGAGCCTATAAAAAAGGAAGCAAAAAAGAAAGGCTGCGTGCTGACCTGCGTTCCTCGGGGCGGCGAGATTCTCGAAAAACTAGTGCAAGAGATACATACAGGGAGAAATAGGCACACGTATATATCTATATATCTTTATATCGACATGTATCACAACTACCTCCTCCGAGCAAACTTCAATCGCTCAATCAAAAAGACGCTGCTCGCGGCGCGATTACACACGCTTGCGGTGACCTTCTCTACGCGTGTGTATTTGGCAGTCCGCTCACACACGTCTTTCTCCCGATACCGACTCGCCTCTGAGAATCTTACGGCGCGCTCTTAGCTTCGCTTATATTTTTCCTTGTTCCCTCTCTAACGGGGCGACCATAGGTCCAGGCGCCTTTCACCTGACATTTTCGGCGCACGAAAACACTCCATAGAGGATGTTACAGAGGCGCACGCACGCAGTCACGCACGCACGCACCGAGGGTAAATATGTTGGCACTGTTCGTGACGCGCGAAATACACTCGTCACCCCTCTCACTTGAGAAGATCCCGGGATATGCACGGAGATAACGCTTTTCCTTTTGTTTTACGATGAAATTTCGGTGCAAGCGCAAACTTTGACCGCGAAGCGCGCTTGTAGTATAACTCAATCGCCCTGGGAACACGCGCACCACACAGAACGGTGCGACGAAAACTATACTAACCTCGCACCCGTGAATCCGCGAACGTCCTTCTCCGCTTCCCTCGCCAGAACCGTTCGCGTTTCCCCCTCCCTCTGGCCCGACGATAGCTCACTCATTGGATACAGTTTACGCTCGGTTAGTGTGCGCCCGGGTGGCGCACACCACGGTCTTACTTACAGGTAGGAGGTTGGCACCTCCTATCCCTTACCGTATATAAAAATGCTACTTTTTTGACCGCTTTATTTAGTTCTACCTCTCCCCGGGGCGCTAGTAGGTCACTGACAATATTCTTATTGCGCAGGCGCGAGGCCCGCACGGCGTAGTTAACCATCCCGATGCCGAATACGACTATTTTGAACTTTGGAGTTTAAGCCGCGGTGCGAAATTGATGAAATTACCGAAATTACTTATACTCCTGTACTAATGCTGTGTGTTGTGCACGGTTGAACCCAGGGGGCTGGTATCTTGCAGAATTTTTGCTACCCAAAATATCCTCTGCTTGTAGTGTCTTACTCTGCCACTCGTAGCGCTAGTTGTTCGCGAACAATCCTGATGCGCGCGCAGGGGCTATGTGTATACACTTTCCATAGCTTCGAACGCGAGGATCGGCTAGTACGGTGAAAAATGCACCTTTTTAGAATTACGCGGGTACCTGAAATTCTGTGGGTACGGGAAATTCTGAATTTCGAAAACCTCGAGCGACCACTAAATATTCATTGACCGGTTACAGCTTTATTGAGTTTAACTTTAAAATTATAACGCGTAAAATTAATGGGTGAGAAGTGGACGAAAATAAAAAATCGATTTTTTAAAGAAAATTAGAATTTTTGGGAGGTTTGTATGATCTCTAAATAGTTTTTTACCGCTCGCAGCTTCCGCGACAATTTTTTTTCTAAAGACGATAATTGGATGGTGAGAAAAAAAGAAAAAAATAGAGCTCAAATTTGCGCCACCCTGGTCTACATAGAAATACTGGCGAGCCTTAATTATTCTTGCCATTTACAATTTATGAAAATTTGCATTGTTTTTCTGCCACTATATATGCATTAAAGAAAAAAAAACTGTGCACGGGAATTGAAACGAAGATAACAAACTTTTCAACCAGGCATCAACCCATTCAACTAGAATCTATTTTATACATGAGAGAACAAAATCGATTTATCCCTATTAAGTTCGGTTGGATTTCAATTGTAGGGTTGATGGACCATCCGCCAACGAATTACTGGATAGATTCCCTCAATTACGGATCAGTCGGGTGAAATTGTCAGACCACTAACAACTTCCGCCTCGTGATCGAACATTTTTACGACGCCGTAGAAGGGGTATACTAGCACGCTAATCGCACCCAGCCCAAAACAAAGCACGCATGCATCAACGAAGACATAACCTCATTAACCCGATGAACAGCAATTTAAAATAGAATATACAAATTGGCAACATGAACATTGCAGAAAAATGAGAAAAAAAATGTTGTTAGATTTTCTGGAAGAACACGAAGACAGATGACAGATATACAGATAGACAGTAGACATATTGCGGTACAGCAGTTCAAATTAAAAAATAGAAGTAAGCTTTGTATCATACTATAATATAAGGAGATTCTCAACAACACGGTGGTAAAATTATTGTTTATTATTAATAAATCGAACTATTATGTAATATACCCAGGAAAATATGTGGGTCATAATTTTCATCTCATCAAACTCGATTGGAAACTGACCACATAAATAAGCTAAAGAATGGAAAAGCACCATCATCATCAAATTATTCATTATTATCGGATAATAATACTCTACCGTCTGCGGTATAAACTTTAAGTGTTAATTATTATTAAGACGAAGTAGAACATTTACCACGTGACGTATGAGTTTGAGAGAGATAGCTGACATTTTGGAACAGAGATTTCTCAGAGATGAATACTTTTTAGTGCCCAAGAAAATCTTCTAACTCTGCGTCAAGGAATTATCTATAGCCTGAGGCATTGTTTTTTCTAAAAACTCAACCATCTATGAGAAAACTCGTTTCGAACATTTGTGAGGTTATGTTGACCTTGAACATGCTCTTAAGTATTTGCGACGAGATGTTGCGAGAATGTTATAATACAGCCATTTCTGAATAAACTATTTCGTAGCAACTCATTTTATTATACAGCCTTGGATGTGTTGTCGCTGCTTTAGGAAGGCACTCACGCCTGCGCACTGCGATTTTTTACCCGAAATTTCGTGCCGATTAAACTTCCGGTATAAAGAATATTTTCAAGAGCAATAATGATTGGAAAATGATTCGATTTGTTTACTACTGATCCTATATCGAGAATGACAATTATGCGTAACAAAAAAAAATCCTCAAACTTGTTCGTTAATGGCATCTGTAAAGATGAAGCGAGGGCACATGACTTTAGAGACAGTAAAAAAAAATATATTCTAGTGCAAATGTGTTGCGACGGCTTTAGCACTTGCATGCGTGGAATTGCGACTTCCCATTTTCGATGCAATTCTTCGTCTTGCGGAACTTTTAACACTGAATACTTTTCACTGTTGATGTTCACACTTTTCGGACAGTTCGATACGCTGCATGCATTACGCATTTTCTGAATTGAATAGACCGTTTATTTTCTTTCGAGCCTACAACGGAACACGAAAACAGGATTGAAATACCCTGAGGAAGTCATCTATTGCTGTATATCTATATGCACAAGACCCCTGCGTGACGGCGCTCTTAGTGGATAGATGAGAAACTAGATTTATGTCTCACTAACGGTGACACTCTCCGACACTGAGAGACGCCGGAGTTTCCAGACCTGGCGGCCGATTACGGTTCTCGGCTGAGACTTCTCTCTTCTCGCATTTTTATCTCATGTAAATTTAGTCACGCTATTACAGAAATGTGAGATCACTAAGAACTTCTGGCTAGTGATCTTACATTTTCACGACACCGTAGAAGAGGTATACTAGGACGCTAATCAAACCCAGCCCAAATAGAAAGACGTGCCCATCGACAAAAAGATAACCTCTTCACTCGAATAAGCAACAAGTTTAAATAGAATCTGAGTTTCCAACATGAAGATTACCGAAAAACGAAAATAAATGTTATAAGATTTCATGAAAGAACACGAAGATTTAGCACGAGGCAGATTGCGGTACAGCCATTCAAATAAAAAAATACTGGTAATTTTTGTATCATATGAAAATATAAAGAAAATATAAAGTTCTTACAATCCAGTAATAGAATTATTGTTTTATGTTGGTAAATCGAACCATTATGCAATATATTGTTGTTCCGTTATACTGAAGAGATTCAAGGCATCGCGCAGTAATCGTCGTATACGGAGGATTTGATTTTCCCGATTTCGCAAAACCACAATCCTCAGAAAATTATTCATCATTATCGGATGATATTACTTTATTCGCTACAATATAAACTTTAAGTTGCTGATTTTTATTAAATATTCTGCGTCAAGATGCCACCGTCTCTGAAGCAGCTATTTCGTAGTAATTCGTGTTATGTGTTGGACGTGTCGTCATTGCTTTAGGAAGACGCTCACGTATGCGCACTTCGATTTTCGACACGACATTTCGTGCCGAATTAAATCACGTGAATAATCTCGAATTTTCACTAGGTGAAAAGTACCGTAATAGGGTGAGCTGTTCACTTTTGTCATTTTCACCCAAATAGAGAACCGTAATAGCCGCCCTGTATGTAAGACCGTGGCGCACACAGATGTGGAGGCGGGGCTCTCGACGAAAAGGATTTCTGTAGTTTCGACGGGGACCGCCTGTGTCGCTATACGAATCAGGGCTCGTTGGAAGACTCGACGACACGAACGCGCGAAATCAAATTTGTGAACATTTTTTGACGCTGTATTTCAGAGTGAAAAAAAACTCATGCACATACAAAGAGAAACTGGGAAGGCTAAGAAACACGTTTTTCCGTTCCGCAAATACGGCACGCATGCGCACCTTCAACCTGCTACGATCGAACCATGCGTTTATCAAAGACGACACGAAAATAATTTCCAAGAGGCCCACTCCCACTACCGATAAATAGCCAGAGTTTCTAGCGTATGCCGTGGGGCGCGAATCTTCGACGCCATACGGGCTGGATGGGAAAAGTGGTCACGAGACCTTGCTCTATTTTCGTAGATTTCCGAAAATAACTTATCAAAGATGAACGGCAAATAATCGATCGGTTTTTACGCAACCGAATCTACGCTTTGAGAGTATCCTCTTATCACAGATTCAATGGAGTGTTCGGGCGTGAGACACTCTATCTCAAGCCCGGTTCCATTACATGAGTTGATCGAAGTTTAAAGTGTTTCGAGACTAAAGTCGAAATGCTTGTAGACGATTGAAATTGATATCACCGAGAGATTAATTATGGGTGCATTAACTTTCTAAAAATTCATCCGTTTTACAACATAGTTTTGGAGATTTTTAATGTTCAAGTTGAACCTCTGCCGCTTTGGTAATAGACATGGCGGCTCGTAAACACTGGTTATAGGGCTGTAAGGGCTAAAATCTTTGAATCGAATTTTAAAAACATGAAAAACCGTGTTAATAGTGTTTTCTACTTCGTTTATTAATAATATTCAAAATAGATGTGAACTCGAGCTCGAATGGTTTGTTTTCGGACATTAACGAAATTTGTAGGTTAGACGTGGCAACACCGCGTCAACTGGCTTTGTCGAGTGAGCCACTCACAGTCAAGCATTAACTGGCGGATATTTGCAAATCGGTGGGTGATTAAAACGTGTTATAACCTTTTCTCGACTTAGGTGAATAAAAATTCTTGTTTTTTTTTTAATGTTCGAAACACGATAATAGTACGAAGTTCGGTCAAGTTT
Organism: Ophion obscuratus; assembly: GCA_964007375.1. Classification (NCBI taxonomy): domain Eukaryota; kingdom Metazoa; phylum Arthropoda; class Insecta; order Hymenoptera; family Ichneumonidae; genus Ophion; species Ophion obscuratus. The sequence continues at coordinate 38,898,275 of OZ023319.1, read as the reverse complement.
TAGCCAATATGATCTTTTTTGAGAAAAAAACACTCTTTTTCCCCTTCAGATCCACCAGGTGGCCTAAATCAAATACACCGTTGAGCCCCTAACGTCCACAGGTCCTTCACGAGATTGTATATAACTTCTTTAATCATTAATATTTTTAATTAAATTTGGCACACAACTTCGTTAATGTACATACAAATAAATGTCCAAGCGATTTTTCAATCATCTTACTTATTTCTTTAAAATAAATTCTTTTAAATAACTCTGATTTTCGGATCGTCACGGTAGCCTAACCTCTTAACTCGACTTGTGGAACCGGGCCATAGAAAGTGTATTAAGCAATCTATGACTATCTTTTACCATTTCCTAGTCCGAGGTTACGCTCGTTTGACGTTTATCCCACAGTAAACTATTTTTGAATGATAAGATAGGAAATCTTCAATGACTGTATACGTGTAATAAATTATTTTACGTAATTTTTAATCTATTATCGATTTGCATATATCCACGCGTTTCTTTAAGACAGAATGACACCTCATCGCGGTCGGTATGGTAGAACAATTATAGATACCAAAAAATCTCTGAAACGGCTCTTGAAAGGAAAAAAAACGTAGATTGACTTATCATAAGCCAATCTACGTTTTTTTCTCAAATTCAGAAAGTTTGAGGGGCAGACAGCTGTTCGTCTATCTATTTGACGTCGTTTGGCAAAGTTTCGACGGGATCTGAAGAGCCACTTCAGAGATTTTTGGGTATCTATAATTGTTCTACCATACCGACCGCGATGAGGTGTCATTCCGTCTTAAGGTGGTTGGAGAGGTCCAGTTGAGTCAAATGATGGTTTATGATTTTTTTTCATTGAACGTTTTATTACGTAAATAAAAAAACTTTAGTATTACTACCAACTTGAAAAAGTATAACGTTATCAATGATTATTATGAAAAAAACCGCGTCAGCGAATGTTTTATACAACTCAGAATGAAATTTTGAGTCTTTTATTATTATGCCTATTTATAGTAATGTCACGCGATTAGTTATTATTACTATTAATTAATATTATTGGGAGTACAAATAAGTCTCCGCGCTTTTTTTATATAAAAAATTGATCATTTATTTTGAGAGAACGGTACTTTATGCTTTATTCTAAGTATTGTACATCGCTACCCACTACTTGTTCCCATCTTTCTGGCAACATATGGATACCGCGTCGAAAGAACGCTTCATCTTTTGAGGATATCCACAAATCGACCCAATTGTTGGTATCTCCATATGATGTGATGTGCTGCTCAGACAGGCCGTGCGTCATCGATCGAAATAAATGATAATCAGCAAAAGCAATGTCTGGTGAATACGGTGGGAGGGGTAAAACTTCCCAGTTGAGTGTTTCCAAGTAGGTTTTAACCTATGCCTGGCACAAAGCGTTTCACATGTGCAAAATTGGCGTTCAACGTTTCTCGTCTTCAGTTCACATGGAACCCAAGTTCCTTGCTTTTGAATCATTCCCAACGATTTTAAACGATGTGAAATTGCTTGAAAAGTCACTCCTAATGTAAGTTCTTGCGTTTGGCACGATTTTCCCCCCAATAATGCTTTTGGTTCGGCGTCTTCGTGCACTTTCGGCCTTTCGCTACGTTCTTTGTCTTCGACGTTAAACTCACCGTTCTTAAATTTTTGAAACCACTCACGACAACTTCTCTCACTTAAAACCGTCTCACCATATGCTTCTACAAGCATGACTCGACATTTTCACATGAAAAAAATTATGTGATGCTGATACAAAATCGCTAAAATGTGAAGGTGATGGTCTTGCCAGATGTCCAGCCTTACCATATGATGTTTTACATCTGACAATTTCAACCATAAACTCCTGGTGGAGCCATCTTTTGTCAAACGGCGGAGACTTATTTATACTGCCAATAAGTGTTGTTGAAATACGGCAACTTCGCGGACATTGAGGTTAGCAGCAATACTCTTCATTCGCCAGCCAAGATTCGTAATCATTCATTAAACCGTGATGATTCAATATTGAATATAAATATTTGGTAAGATTTCTTTTGCGTGAATCCGTTGTTAGAAATGATTTATCTTGGTGCTAAATAGCAAAAAAAAATACATCACCCGTAGCGTGAACGTCTTGCCCATCTAACCGCACGTAAAATTACATACATTAAACCATTTATTATCTCTGGTGTTTGATGGTAAAAATAAATTCAATCAATTCGTAAAGACAGTATAGGGGTGTTCTTCCGAAAATGATCTGCTGAATTGGAAACTAGTGCTTTTTTGGCATAAAACCGCGATAACATATATAGGTATAGTGAGAACTGAGACGTAGCAGATATAGATATAGTCGGCGCCCGGTAAGATAATTAACTTTAAAATTCAATATCACGAAAACTATTACGCGTCGTCAAAAATCCCTCTAGGGTTTGTCCTAAAATATTAAAAGGAGGTCTGTGCAAAATTTCAGTTCGTTCGGAGAGGGGTGGAACTTTACTCTAAAAAATGAATAAATACAGTTGAAAACACCATTTGCCGTGGCTGAAACATTTATTACATACTTATTTCAACATCTACTTTGCGTACTGAAAAGCACTAGTTCCGAATCAACAGGTAATTTTCGGAAGATCTGCTCTGTATAGTCTAGACAGTCAGATATATTTACAAAAATTAAATCTTGGATTGTGGCTAACACTCCAGCCTCCTCAGAACGTTCCGAAACCCACCCCCCCCTCCCACCCCGTAAATGCGCAAAACGTAGCTGGTTTATACCCTGAATAACTTCCGGTGGTGCCTTGCACCTCTACGAAATAGAAGAACACTAAGGGAGTTTCCCCTATAAACCCGTTCTGCACACTCGCGGCGTAACATTCTCCTTTCACCCACGTATCACTCCCAGCAGGAGGATGCGCTTGCGCGTACTAAAGAAAAAAAACACCACACTGATGCTGCTCGACCGTAAACTGGATCTCACAAAGAGCGACCCTTCGAGCGCCTAGGGAATGCAATATTGCGCTATAATTTCGCAAGCTAAATATCACACTACTCTTTGCGTTTCACATGTGCAGGTGTCGTTTTGGCGCAACGAGATAAGCGCGTTCTTAAATTTTCCAATCGTCCGCGAGCTGCAGGTGCGTCACGCTGCACTGGATGGACCGGAGAAGAGGCAGCGGCAACAAAAAAAACTAGGAGTTTCGTACCTGCGAGACGTTCTTAGCTTTGTGGGAAAACTGGTACTGGACAAGGTGAAAGGAATCTCGTCGAGCATGAGAAAAACAGCATCTCTACGCGCGAATTATTTTGTACCCAATGACGGCCACGTATCGTGGTTACGAAGGGCAATGAAAAATGGCTGCTCGATTTCACGGTCGCTCGAGCGGCTGCGAGGTTTTGGAAAATAAACATGTTGCCAGTCTTTGATGAATATACCTTTGCACTTAATTTCATTCAGTGAGCACAGATCTAAAGGTCCGAATGATGTTATTCGTAAAGTGTTAGGTTATGTCGTGAACGAGAGGTTTAGGCGGACTGTGGTTTAAGCATATCCACCAGATGTCATTGATGTCACTTGAGGATTTTTCTGAATCAGGGGTATGACAGTATGACATTACCCGGTGTTTTCGCTATGCGAAATGTCTGGAGTTATTAGTGTCATACTCTGCAATTCGTGGCGCTACTTATCACTAAAGGAGCTTGCACGTCCGCGCACGGCGGCCATATACAGGGTGCAATTTGTTAATTTTTGTTTCTGGTCTGAAATAAAATTATTATTTTTAGTAAAGAGGTAATTGAGTCTGATACAATTACCTCAACACTGACTCAATTACCTCTTTACTAAAAATAATAATTTTATTTCGGACCAGAAACAAAAAATAACAAATTTTAGTAACAAACAATCCTAATGTTGAGTTGTTCAAAATGAGCTCAATTTGAAAAAAATAAGAAATAAAATTTTTAATGGCAAGAAAAGTGGCAAGTGTTGCACCATTTTGAAATCTTGATTAAATGCGCCATCTTTTGAAACAACTTGCCAAGGGTAGTGTAGTACATTTTTTTTTCAAAATGAAGTGTCAAAGTTAACTAACAATATTTTTGTGAACCATGACTCACTAAAACTTAACTTATTTTATTAAATTAACAATGTTTTTTGCATTAATTTGTAGTTGCGATTAATAGCATCGGTAATGAAGATCACGAAATTAAAAAAATCACAGCGAAATTGTGACATTGGTAATCACAGGACTTGAAAATGCGACCAAGGGTGCGAATTTCAACTTTTTTTAAAAAATGTCTATTATCGCTGAACTGAGTGATATGGATTTTTCTTTATTTTACCAGAACTGGTATAACTTGGCCTTTCATCCGGTCTCAGATTATCGTTGAGTTTTGGGACACCCTGTATATATATATATATATATTATAGGGGCGTGAAATATATATTGCTAATGTAATATGGGCAGTACTACGGTATCCGGGGCGCCAAATTCTGTCCACGTGACATTGATATTTCGGCCAAAAGAAATACTTTTTTAAGAATGATAAAAATCGATTTTCCAACATTTACGGTCGATTTTCGTTCAAATAATGGAGCTATTGAACAAAAGTCGGTTTTCGCGTGTGCGAGTGTGCCATTATCACGGTGTTACATACAGGCTGGAAACTCTAGCGTTTTTGCACGGTGGAAACTGTCATCGTTAGTGAGGCAAAAACGTAGTTCCTCATTTATTCACTGGAAGCGCTGGCAAGTAGAAGTAGTCTTGTAGATATAGATATACAGCGATGGAAAAATAACTTGCTGACAGCCAGTACATGTGTTCACAACGTTTCTAGAAATCTAAACTACCTGAAACGCTCCGGTTGAACAGCATAGTGTGGACCCGGCCTTATCCTTCGCTATATTTTATTGTATTCGATTGATGATACGCCAGATCGTCTATCAAGAAAACCAAAAACGGCAAAAATATTTGTTTGTAACAAAACAAACTCGCCGAACTGACAAATCAATAAAAACGGTGATTCTTAAACTTAAACAATGCGTTCATTTCTGTTTTTTTATTCCTCTTCCATTATATTTATTTTCAGGTTCTTATTAACATTGTTAAAAAAATAAAAGTTGTAGAAACAAACGAGGAATTCAATCTACTGAGAAAAAATATTAATTATAAGGGAAAAAAATTAGGGCGTACAAATTTGTTCATACCCCATCTACTCAAATCGCAAAAGACCAAATGAAAATATTACAGAAATTCAAACATACGAGAAATACAGTCTACTGAAACAATAATTCTCATTCTACTCGGGGGATAAGCAGTGAAAAATATTTAATCATTTTCCATTTATATCGCTCTTACAAATAATATCAGATCTGTTCGTTTTGGCTACACTTTTCTATACTTCTTACGTCTTCTGAGGACTTTCTATTACTGTGTATATTGCAATTATAGAAAGTGTAGCGAAACCGAAGAGACTCTATGCTTATTTCGAAAAATCGGCGCCTTCGCACAGCTGTTCGGACCTGCGTTTAATTGGCTACCTTCTACCTAGCAGCGCTTCGGGCGATACAAGTGAGAACTGACCGTTTGCCTCATTATCCCCCACCCGAAGAGTTTCCAGACCTGTAGTAAGACCGTGGCCAATATACCTATTGAATTGTCAATACATATAAAATTTTTATTATGATACCAGAACTAATAAAATTATGATGTCAACAATATTAGATGTAGGTAAGAAAAATAGAACTGCACAGTTTCCAGCTGAGAAGGGTATCCTGAGGTTTTTGGTTATACAAAAACGGTAAAAACAAAATATTAACCTCCAAACGTCGAGATTCGAAACGTGTGCCTCACGCGCTTGCGGTTGTTACGCCGGCGCAGAGCAATATTCTTAGGTGATAAGTGGCGCCTCGTGCAGGTCAGAGGTAGAGTTAAGTAATCCGGACAAAAAGCATAGCGTTTCAGCGCATAGGAGTAGGCGGCGTGTCACCGCGCTGTTCTCAACTAGTTGGGGAGGGGGTGTCCAATATTTCCGAGCTCTACATACCCTTGTATTGTAAACACACACACACGGGAACGATTTATATAGCAGTATATACCCACGTGCGGTTTGTCAAGGCTGTCACTTTGCGGAGTGCAAGGAAAAAGAAACGCCATACACTCGTGTCAGAACCGTCTGATGACGCGTCGAGAGACGCCCGAATAACAGTCCAAACGTCATCGACGGGTACTGAGAAACAACGGAACGATCATCACGTCGGTGTGAGCGGAGAGAGTCGTATCAGCGAATATTTTCCAGGCGGAAAAGTGTCGCCGCGCGCGCGTTCGCGAGTGATCTCTGGATTTAGAAAAATGGCCCTCGTTCCCATCGAAGATTCCTGGTAAAATACCGTAAATAATAACATTCGACGGCCTCGTTATTGGTTTTTTTCGCTTCGAATATTGTCTTCTCCGTTGTCGAGACGTTTGTTGTATTTTTATAACTCTTGCGACTCGCAGGCTCGTCGAGCACGACGCTTGCGAAAAACTCTTCCGCGATGTTATGGAGCTGCTGACGCAGCGCGACAGGAGCGGCAAAAACACGCAACTCTTCGCGAGCCTTTCCGCCGACATGCGCTTCAAAACTAAACAATACACTAGTCAAATTGAACAATTGAAAAATCAGGTTGCGGCGGACCTCAAGCAGGGCCTGATGTATCCTTTTCTCATGGTTTTAAAAATTCGAAACCCTTTTTTTCGATAACTGACTGCGCAGCCTTAAGGGGTTAGGCCACTGTGACGACCCGAAAAACGGGTTAAAGTAATAAAAATTTCGTACGAATAAGTAAAATGATTGAAAAATCGTTTGGACATATGTTTGTATGTACATTAACAAAGGTTTGTACCAAATTTCATAAAACTATATTAATAATTGAAAAACTTATAACCAATTTTGTAAAAGACCTTTCAACGTGAGGGACTCAATAATCTACTTGATTTTGGCCACTCGGATGATTTGAAACAACAAAAAAACTGTTTTTCTTAAAATAGATAATATCGGCTAACTCTTGAGTGAGATTTCTTTTGTTATCGGGTTTCAATCGTCAAAAAAATTTGTTTGAATTCCTTTTTTGATTTTTTGCGAAAAAATGACATTGTTAATGACTAATGAAAAAAAAATGTTCAGAAAAAAACGTTGGTCAAGACTAAACTACTATTACGCTGAATAAGTGTACCAAATTTCAAGTCAGTGCGTTCATTAGATGTGAAATCGTATACACTGTTTTAAAAAACATAGTTTCGTGAAAAAGTTTTACCAGCAATTCTATCGTTATAATAACAGGATGTTTGCGTGATTGGAATGAAACGTTTTTTTTTTTTTTTCATTTTTAGGCTTACGTACCCAAAGGGCAAAATGGAACCCTATCAATGGGTTACACCTAGTTCGCAGCTGGAAAAAAAGGTGTTTTCATGATTTTTTTTTTGGGAAATGCGTGCAGGTTTTCAACCTTTTTTTTCATAGCAAAGGGTATCATTTTAAATATCTTTGACAATTTTTTATTAGGAAATATTTATAAACGACAGAGATACAATAAATTGCACAGACCGCTGGGCAAAAAAGGTCCTTGGTGGTGACCACTCCTGCTCGGGAACAAATCAACTGAAATCAAAAAGCCAAATGAATTCAGTTTTTGTACCGGATTATCTAGTCTTGAATCGAAGGATTCAATAAAATAATGATTTTTGAAACAATGGTTGCCGATCGAAAGTGACTGTAGAAATTTTGGTGAAAAAAAAACACTAATTTCCTTGATATAAAAAAAGTATGCATTGATAAAAAGAATCCTTCGATTAAGGAGTGCCTGTTGGCATAAAAAAAAATGTCTGTAAAATTTGAAGCAGACCGGTTTGGTTGTTTTTGAGATATTTTGGTCACCGATTCTGAAAAAGTAATTCCGAGAAAAACGCGTTTAAATTTTTACCTGTAACGGTAAAGCAGTGAGCGGTAAGCGGGACCTACTTGTAAACGCTCATAACTCCATCAATTTTCAATGGACCGACTTGAAATTTTCAGAGAATATTTTTGAAAGGTTATATTATAAAAATCTGTCGAAAACGTAATATCGATTTTTTTTTTAATTCCAACTAGGTGTAACCCCTTAATCACACTTTGCTCTCTGTCCGTCCGTATGTCATGGTTCTCTAGCTTGTAAACGGAATGAGATACAGACCTGAAATTGAGATATTTTGTGTGGAATGTTGACCCAAAACCGAATATCGAAATAGAAATTCAATTAAGGCGTTACGTAGGTTTCGAAGCCAAAAGAAGCATAATTTCTCTATTTTTCAAAAAATATAATATATAAATTATTTTGTTCAAAATGTTGAGCACATAAAAGAGCAACATTTAAACGATATTTAGAAAAAAAATTACATTCAAAAATTTGAGAAGTTCTGCTGGCGGCACCTGGTTTCCGGAGACCCCTCAAAAAAAGGTATCCTCGTGGTGGTCAGAATAACTCACGATAGTTCTATTTGAAATTAAAAAAACAAATTTTTTCTGTTAGTATATAAGTATAGCTCGTGATTGGACAAAGGATTTTAATAAAATTGAAATTTGAATTTTTTGGCCGAGTTGTATGCAAAATAGTTAAACTTTTGGTACAATTTACACTACGTATAGCCTTGTGAAATTAGTTGTAATAGAAAAAAACCATCGTTCAATCACTAGTCAATGCTATTTTGAAGAAGTGCGCAAAATTCAATAAGATAGGTGCATTAGTTTCTGAGAAATCGTGTCCGTCGACTTCAAAAATAGTGTTTTGAGAAAAATGCGATATACGTGTGTCGCTCCCGACCGGTCTTTCCTTGACGGGGGGGATTCCCAAAGGCTCTCTCTCCTAGACTTTTACTCCGATTGACTTAAAATTTTGGGAGAATATTCTAGACATATTGTACTACTAGATAATGAAATTTTTTAAATGTAGATAGTAGAATTTTTTTCTTTTGTGTGTTAAAAAAAAGTAATGGGGTCGTCAAAGTTGTCAGTTTTTGACCATTTTTGTTACGGGGTCTATCTCAAAAGCTAAACTAGTTAGGAATTTGGCATTTCTGTACATTATGTACCCTATACTGTATTTTAACAACAAATACTGAAAATGCCCATTCTTAATGTAGTATATAATATATATAATAATTTATTGTATACATAATACAATAACTATTACAACGAAAATATATAAAATTATTGTTATTTAAATATTCACAATATTAAATGACTTATTTTTAGAGTCGGTGCCAGCCAAGAACGAGAATGACATCACGCAAGAAACGAGTTTGCAAATTTAAGCAAGACTGTAGATCACATGTTTCATTTATTTTTCTTCGCCTCCTTTTTTCTGCGAATAATGTGACAATATTGGCAATTGGCTGGTACCGACTCCAAAAATAAGTCGCATGGTATAGGAAATATTAAAATAACAATAGTTTTATATATTTTCATTATTAGCTTACAGCAGGAGTATGCAAAGCTTTCATTAGCTCTCATCACCCCATATGGTTTCAGTTTAATATTACCTAAGAACTAAGACAGAAGACAAGCATTACCTAATTGAATGTATTGTTTTAAAAAAACGACAATTGGTCTTATGTACGGAATCCTAATAGAGCGAGGCCGGACTCGCACTTGGCCGAGTTTTTCGTTTCTTTAATTTTATCATTATCCAAAACCTTTTTTTTTGCAAATTGAGGTCGTAAATGTCTAATGAGAAAATGAAAACAGATTTGATTGATATTTACCGCCTAAATCAGCTAAATAAAGTTCGTAAAATAGAAAAAAGATTAATTTTCATTACATTCCAACACTGCATAGTTCAACGTCACTCCAATATGCAATTTTTGCACCACACGTTGGACCTTCCTCTTCCATTTGAGTTGCCTTCAGCGACGAACGGATGTTTGTCACTTCCACAGTAGCCTAATACCTTGAAGCTGCATAAATTTGCTGCGAAAACCGTCTTTGGATTTTTTCCCAAACAGATAGTGGTCTCCAATATATCCAAAGCCGAATATTGTGTTGGGTCAATTTGAACCTCAACGCACTAGATTCACCCAAAAACGAGGTTTTTTTTGCAACGTCTCTTTCAATCGGTATCTGCCACTCCTAATATTGAATTTATGTAGTTTTAAAAATGAGAGGTATTTTCTCTAGGCTCTTCTGTAGAAAATGTTGACATATGAGTGTAAAGAGCAACGCATGGATAGAGAAAAGGAAAAAGAGAGGAACATACAAAGGTGGGCTACAAGTAGAAGGGACCTCAAAATCCTGCAAAAACCTGACCTCATGAAAGAATCACAGTTCAACTTTCATTGGATTAGTGGGAATTTTATAGAAATGTCACTATTACGATACGGATAAAGGCTGTATGCAAAATATGGGATTGATCCACTTACCTGTTGAAGAATTACAACTCTTTTGAGGAGTATTCTCACTTTAGACGCTAAAAATGCTATTTTCATCAATTTCTTTGATAGGTTTATATTATAGATATTGATATAAAAGTTGTTACACATAATGAATACACTTTCGAAATACATTTAAAAAAAATGATTTATTTTAGTAATTATTTATAGAGGAAAATGGAAGTTAAAAAAATGTCCTAAAAAAATGGTAGGTCCGCACTGTTGATGGAATCTCGGAGATGGATCATTCGAAACAAAAAAATCAAACGGTTTTAGATTCAGTATGTTAATGGCTATAGCGCATATCACACGATTTTTGATATACGTAAAAATAACAAAATGGCGGACATTTTTCGAAAAAACAAAATAAATGTGTTTTTCCACCGTTTTTGGTAAAAAAGTAAATATCAAAATTTAGAAAAATCCTTGATACTTATGCGCCGTAGCTATAGTTGTAAAGAATATGTGGTTAAAATTTCATTAGGCTCGGTTTAGTAGTTTCGAAGATTTTATCAACAAGCCGTCAAAAGACGTTGTTTCGAGAAAAACGCGTTTAAAGTTTGTTTGAGTTACATAAATACTTAATTTAAAAAAAATTTATTTCGGAAGTGTATTTATTGAGTGTGAAAACTTTTATATCAATATCTATTAAATAAACCTATAAAAAAAGTCATGAAAATAGCCTTTTTTTAGCGTCTAAAGTAAGAAGCCCCTTTTACTTGCAGTAGTTTTGCATGAGTTTTCTCAGATATGTTTCACCCTTAGATCTGATAAGGATTGACGAAATGAAAAAATGGTCCAAAATGTTCTCGATTTCTTCTTTCAGTCATTTATTTACGAAAGAAATGTTTTGCTGAGGTTGACATTCATTCGCAATCTAATTTTAGTGTTATTAATCGTAACTTATTAAAATTCTGTTCATTTCCTCGTTTGGCTGTCGCTTGCGTCATTATTTGATTGCACGACAGCGTCGTAAAGGGTTTGGGAGCTTGAAAATCGTGGCAGTCACGAGGCAAGACGTATTCACTCTTGAGTGTTTTGCCATAAGATTAAATATTACCAAATACAGTTTAACCTTGATATAACGAAATCCTCGATATAACAAAGATTTATCCATTCCCTTCCGATAGTCACCCGACACCTTGATACAACGACATCATAATATACATTAGGCTCTAATTGCTAATTGCTTGTAAAAATGCTCTAATTTAAACCATTCTTTAAGAAATATGGTAAATATTCGGAAGTTTCACTCCTGTCAGAATCGAGCTGATTTTTTTGTGCGGTTTCTTCCAGTTAAAAAACATATTTAATATTATTATGGCTGTGTATCAACAAAAACAATGTCAATAAATATTTTTTTAAAGATTTTAATTCGTCGATCTTTTGAACGTTTTTTCCAAGATTAAAGATTTTCAAGACCCAAACAAACCCAAACATTATGCGCCATTAAAATATAACTTAAAATAAGGTTTTATAATCATAAAGAATTGATAAATCAATTTACAGCCTCTTTTTAGCGGGAGTGACACTTCCGAATATTTACCGAAAATATCCGGATATTTATGATGCTAAGATATTTTTTTTTAAAGAACATTTTAATGAACATGATCTCGATATACCGAAACCTCAATATAACGAACTTCCCTAGAGATTCGTTATATGGAGGTTCGACTGTACAAGTAAAACAATCATGGAACCAAGCACATTCAACCGCGGATTTCAGGCTTGGTTTAAATGGCATACCAATAATGTCTAATTTTTCGTTATATCTGGTAGATATTAGGTTGGTAAGAAAGTAATGCGACACAAACGACACCTTTTCCAATGAACATAACATTTTATTAAGATAAGATTAGTTTATAATATAGTCCCCCTCTTCATCTACAAATCGTGTCCAACGATCTGGTAAACCTTGAATGCCGGCCGTCCAGAAATCCTTAAGTCTTGAATCGAAAAATTCTTTAAGGGTATTTTGAGGAGCCGTTTAATTATCAAATTGTTTATCACGTAGATAGTTTTTCAAAGCCCGAAACAAATGATAATCTGATGGGGTTGAATCCAGTATGGTGGATGCGGTAGTACTTCCCATTCCAATTCTGAAATAGTTTTTTGTGTCACTTGCGTGCCACTGAGTGGGGCCGAGAGTTGTCATGAAGAAGACGAACTTGTCGACGTTTGCAACGTTTTTATTCAATAATTTCAGACAGCTTCTGTAATTGTGTAGAGTAGATATCTGCATTTATTGTGGTGTTAGGCAGAAGACGCTCATAATATGTGCTGGAAAAAAGTATTTAACCGAGCACTTTAGTGTCGCAAGACTTTCTTACCAACCTAATATACCGGGTGAGTCATGAGAAACAGAACACCTGAATATCTCTGTTGGATTTGAAAATACGAAGTCTGTAAATATCGGAAATTGAATGGTTTGCAAGGACGCACATGCCTATCATACATTTTTTTTTATTTAATTTTTATTCGGCTATATCAAGGTCACCAAATCATTTTTCCCCTTGCACGTTGTCGGCATCCAAACGAATTCAACCATGTAACATAGAAAGACTTTCAAATGACCTTTAACCCAGAAATATTGAGTAATTCGACGTGTGAGTTTTTTTTCTCTATATTTCTGTTACGCTAAATTATTCTTGTGAGCTGGGTTACATTCAAATGTGTAACAATAACACATCCGAGTAACAGATTCGGCGATGACAGAAGATTTACGAAACACCTTGAACCCTTCGTATGTACACAATCGTGTTTATCAGCTACTTATTACTCTGAATACCTTCTTGCCATAAAAAAACTCGTTGAATTATTACTTTATTATTAAATATTTCTGGGTTGAACGTCATTTGAAGGTCACACTATGTTACATGGTTAATTCGATTGGATGCCGGCTGCAATGTGCAAGGGCAAATTTCAAATGTGCAAATTTCAACAAATTTTTTTTTTTATTTGAAATTTTTGTTCAAAATGTTGTTGAGAATGATAAAAAATGAGTGCTGACAAAATCTCAGCCCTTTATATTAATATTTAAAGGTCCCTCGTCGTGATTTACTATTTCCCATTCATTTAACATGGAAAGAGCTTTGTTTGCCGCTTCTCAGCTTTATAACTCGCCTACGGGTAAACACACGGAAATGCCCTAAACATTATTTCATGGGAAATTCAACGCTTTACAAAAAAGGTCCTTAGCTTTCATACGATAAATTCACTCGTTCGAATTTCATTCAACGTCAAAGTTGAATCTATGATAAATTTCATGATTTTGTGAGATTTTTGGACTTTTCCAACGCAGTTATTAATTTTTTTTGTTTTTTTTTCTGATCCATTTTAAAAAATATTGTATCCTTCTCAAATTATTCCCTAGATAGTTTCCAAAACTCCTAATAGATTTAAATTTATTGGTATTTAAAAGTACATTAGTACAAAAATCTATTCTTAAACCGAATTCAATTTCCCATAGCATGATAAATAAATATCTAGGGAATAATTTTAAAAGGATATAATACTTTTAAAGATGAAGACCGGTGCGATGGTCTAGTGGTTAGCGTGCTCGCCACTAAACCAGCGGACCCGGGAGGTCCCGGATTCGAATCCCGGTCGCGTACATTTCGTCGTGAAATGTTTTTCTTCGGTATTTCGCCGCGAAATAAGACTAGTTCCACGACCGGGGGGCGAATTCGATGACCGGCTGTATTGGTATAGGTTTTCCGCACTTTCCCTATACCCATGACAGAAAATGTCATGATGAATATACAGTACTACCTCTCTAAGAGAGCCCTCGCTAAGAGAGAATTTCCCCGCCGTTCCGCTTGAGCGCATTTTATGGCTTCCCTCACCTAGCTCGAGCTGTCCAGTGTACCCGAGGCCTCTCGAGTTTGTCGCGGACAACTCAATGGATGGTGGGGGAAGGCTTCGGCGACGAATTTCTCGAGAATTTCTTCCCCTAACCGCCCTAGACCGCTCTCTTAGAGAGGTAGTACTGTAATACGGAGGGGGAAGTCGGCTGCGGCCGCAAGAGGGGGGAACAGAGAGAAAGGTGGAGAAAAAAGGAGTAAAACAGTAGAGGAAAGAACGGTCATGATGTGGGGAAGAATAGGTAACAAACGCGAAAAGCGTGTACCTAAGGAAAAAACCAATTAAAAAAAATACTTTTAAAGATGAATCAGAAAAAAACAACAAGAAAAATCAATAATTTTGTGACCAAAGTACAGAAATCTCACAAAATTATGAAATTGATCATAAATTCAACTGTAATGTTAAATTAAATTTGAACAAGTGAATTTATCGTATGAAGGCTAACGACCTCTTTTGTATACCCGTAGGCGAGTTATAAAGCGGAGAACTGGCAAAAAAATCTTTTACCATGTTAAATGAATAAAAAACAGAAAATCGCGATGAGGGGCCTCTACATATTAATATAAAGGGCTAAAATTTGGCCAGCACTCATTTTTTGTCATTCTCAACGACATTTTCAACAAAAATTAAAAAAAAAATTCTTTTAGTCCAGTTTAATGTACACTACCGGTCAAAAGTTTCCGGACACCTGAGATAATTGCAAAACGTTCGATCACTTTGTATAATTGCAAAATTATATCACAATAATATAACTCATTATATAGAGCCATATAGCATCTCCGTAAAATACTAAATGAAATGAATTATATTATTCTAACATTATTTGGCAATTATCCTGTGCCCGAAAGTTTAGCAATTATCTGAAGTGTCCGAACACTTTTGGCCGGCAGTGTACATACTTCGTATTTTCAAATCCAACAGAGATATTCAGGTGTTTTGTTGCTCGTGGCTCACCCTATGATTAAGAATTAAGGTAGTTCTGTAGTTTCGGTCAAATCTTAGGAATTGGCTGAAATCTAAGTATGGTGTAGATATGACCTTCATGGACTGATGCCCAAAAATTCAATTCGATTCACCGTTTAGTTAATGAGATAATTGCAATTGAATATTGGTATTTTTGTACGCGATCCCTATACCTAACATGTAAACCGATAGGAGTTTGCTCGCATTTCTCGATATAGGTTCTAAACGGATCTTAGGATTTCATAATAAAAACACACGTGTACACAGTACTATTGTGGGATTGATTTTAAAAAAGATTACAAAGTTTGACCGCTTAGTTTCGGAGATATCGACTTATAAAAAGTGGTAATTTTATTCCACACCGAACTCGGGCCCAACCATCTGTAACGGAATGGCAACAGTGTACGCTGCAGCCAGCTGATCGGCGGGTGGTCTGGGAACTCGAAGGGTGTTTTTTTCCCCCGAGTTCTAGTCATTCTGAGACGGATGCTCACGTTTATTCTTAACATTGATGAGAAAATGAGAAAACGAGGAGATCAACCAAGAGTTGATTGAACAAATATGCATGCATCTGCGTTGTGTTCGACACATCGATGATGCGTTGTCCGTGAAGTTACCTTACGAAAGAAATAAAAAAATCAGAACGAACGACGAGGGAGAACGAAGAACGAGACAGGTGGAACGTCTGCAGAGCAATCTCGTACAATTGAGACAGCGTCAAAGCTTGCAGAACAGTACGACGGCGTTTGCTGATGCCGGAACGACCAGCTGGGCGATCGACGAAGACGAAGACGACGATGCACCCCTCAACGTTCAAAGTTCAGTCGCGGATCTGAAAGTGCAGAACAGAGCTGCTCTCGAAGGTAAAGTCAAAGATATTGAAAGAGAGAAAGAGGGGAAACGGTGGGTTCACATGTTTGTTACTTTACAGATCAGGAACAGGGCTTGGATGATTTGTACAAAGTCATAACGAGGCAGAAAGAAATAGCTCAGACGATACAGTCGGAGGTTGGTAATCAAAATGGTAAGAATTTTTGTATTGCCTCAAACGAACTGTTGTATTTAGTTTTCAGATACACTTTCAATTCTCCATTGGGGTCTCCGAAGACTCCACTTCTCCCATTGAAATAACGAATTTTAAATCCTTAGCCTGTTGATGGGTTAGGCTACTGTGACCTGCTGAAAATGAGGGTTTAAAAAAAAAGAATTCAGAAGGAAATTGTAAGATGATTGAAAAATTGTTTGGACATTCATTTATATGTACATTAATAAAGTTGTGTCCCAAATTTCATTAAAATATTAATAATTAAGGCCTTAGGCCATAGTAACGGGTATAAAATCATGTGCGAATTTAACAATTATTTTCATATGAAAAAGTGATTCACTCATATAATTAATTACACATCTATTTAGTATGAATATCAAGCTGTTAGAAACAATATATATATATATTTTTTCGATGTACAAAATGGCCGACTACTCGAAACTTCTCGAAACAGCTTTTTTCCAACTGGCGTGACAAATAACTTCGACAATTTTCACTCGATTTGCTTGAAATTTGTAAATTATGTTCCTAATTGCATTTCGTCGAGAAGTGCGTACCGAATTTCTGATTAATCAAAATTTTTTCATTTTATAAGCAGTTTATGAGCAGTTACAACGAAATGTTTCACTGCAAATTCATTTCTTAAGTTCAAATACCTACAACTTTTGAATAAAACAATATTTTTTAAATTCCGTACGGACTTCTCTAGGTATTCTAATGTAGATTGACGAGAATTTTTGTTTATTTGTTCTAGGTAAAAAATTGTGGATGCTAAATGTCAGGCCGCGGAGCGCCTAAAAAAAGATAGAAGATAATATTAGTAGTCGGCTATTTTGGACATCGAAAAAAACATCTAACAGCTTGATACTTTTCCTAAATAGATGTGTAATTCATTTTATGAGTGAATCACTTTTTCATACGAAAAAAATTGTTAAATTCGCACATGATTTTATACCGGTTACTGTGGCCTAGGGCCTTAAAGAAGCAATGAGAAATCTCGTGCAGGACCTTGACGTAAGGGGCTCAACGGTGTACTTGATTATGGCCACCTGGTTGATCTAAAACAAACAAAAAAACGATTTTTTTTTCTCAAAAAAGATAATACTGGCTAAGATTTAAACGAGCTTTTTTTGCTTATCGTGTTTGAATCATATACATTTTTCTGCAAAAATTTTATTCGCTTTCCTGCGGAAAATGGCATCCTTATTGTCAAGAACTAGTGAAAGATATGTTATAGGGTTTTCTCACTTTAGACGTTAAAAAGGCTATTTTCATGATTTTTTTATAGGTTTATATTATAGATATTGATAACAATGTTGTTACACTTAATAAATACACTTTCGAAATACATAACATTTTTTAAAATGTATTTATGTAACCCATACAAACTTTAAACGCGTCTTTCTCGAAACAACGGTTTTCGACGGCTTGTTGATAAAATCTTCGGAACTACTGAACCGATCCTTATGAAAGTTTAACCACATATTCTTTACAACTATATCTATAGCGCATATTAGGATTTTTTTAAACTTTTATTATTTCCTATTTTTATGCCAAATACGGTGAAAAAAAAACGTTTTTTGTTGTTTTTTTTTTTTTTTTCCGAAAAATGTCCAACATTTTGTTATTTTGCATATATGAAAAATCGTACGATATGCGCTATAGCCATTAACATACTGAATCTAAAACCGTATGATTTTTTGTTCCGGATGATCCATCTCCGAGATTTCATCAACAGCTCAGACCTACACTTCTTTTAGGGCTTTTTGTAACTTCCATTTCGTTTTTAAATAGTGATTTAAATAAATATTTTTTTAAAATGTATTTCGAAAGTGTATTTATTAAGTATAACAACTTTTATAACAATACCCATAACATAAACCTATCAAAAAAATTCATGAAAATCGCCCTTTTTAGCATCTAAAGTGAGAAGACCCCCTCGAAAGATTATTCCTCGGGTCGTCCTTGAAAATTGTACTTTCACTAATTTTCGCGTAAGAATATACTGAATTTTATTTTCTGTTTGAATCAGAAATAATCGATGATCTGGCCGATCACATGGATCGAGTGGACGAGCGTCTCATCGACGGCACACATCGCGTTCGCACCATAAATCGGAAAGATCGTACTTGCGGTTACTGGATCGTCATTCTACTTTTATTCATAACTATAATCATAGTGGGGCTCGTCTGATTCAACTTTCTTCTGTGTGATATGCATTTCCCGCCGAGTGTTTTTTTTTTATTCCGAACTTCAACGGACTCTGTGAAAAGTGGATTACGGTTTTAATTGTTACGGCGTCGAAAGAGTTGGGATTTCTCGAACAAAACGCTCCGCCGCTTTCGGGAGAAAGACGGAAGTGTAATTATTCCTCGTTGCGCTTTTTCGGGCCAGTAAAAAGTTTTGCGCTAGGTCGAAGTGCCGTTTGTACATAGAACTGCCAGGTGGAGAACGAAATGAATAAATTAATCGAGGAAGCATTGCCTGCTCGAATTGCGATAAAGCAGCCATTCTCCCGTTTGGCTCGTTCGCCACGAATATTCTTGCATGAGAAAACTATGGATTGTAGTTTGCAGTAGACGAGCATTACTCATAGATGAGCTCAACTAAAAGTTTATTTCCTAACATTTTTCGATTACAGTCCCGTGATAAATGGATCTGTGATATCTTTTTTTTAACTATCCGGGCGGTAGAGGCTCTTTCTCTAGCAATGGGACCTCGGTTGTGAAAATCGAGTCATCCAGCATATCTGTTTTCGAAAAACACCTTTCATCGATGTCTTCACTGGCGTAATTGTGCGTCATTGCGTCTTAAAGAGGGGCACTCCATATAGAACGCCAAATTTCAGTCGGTTTTCATGATTTTTTTTTAAGGTAAGGAATGTATATATCTTTTCAGGGTCATAGGTACTTTTTATTCCATAATTATAGTTGTCAAAACGATGTTTGTTGCTTGAAAAAACTTAAAAATGGCGGACATATAACCAGTCGCTGTGAAGCTGGCCGGAAGGGAGGTCGAATGCGGTGTACACTCCAGGACCTCGTAGGATTATCTGAAACAGTCTCCGTGACAAAAGTTGATTAGTATATGCATGTGGTCACTTGATGAATCATCAATATTGGAAAAATAATGATAATTGGCAAGGGCTCAGAACAAAAAAGCTGATTTTTCGGAAATAATTTCAAACGTTGACCCAGCCAAAAACATGTTTATTTTCATAATTTTTGGTCGGGCTTAGGTTCATCTATGGCACATAAGTATTATAAAAACGTGTGCCAAATGTCAGCTCGATCGGTCAAATAGTTTTTGAGTAATCGTGTACACCGATTTTCAACTCATTGAAAGAAATAAGGTTCGAGATAATCGCATTTCAAGTTTCGCCAAGGGAAAAACGGAGGATTCTGTGACTTGCCGACTAATCAGCTATTCCAGCACCATATAATAGTCCTTCAGCATTCTTGTAATTTATATGGGTATAGAAGTGACTATATTTCTATGGGTATAGAAGTGTTTCTAACAGCTATTATTGAATAGACGATTCACCTCTCCACACGGTGTCTATATACCTGCTTGTAGGGCTCCACACGGAGCAAGGTGAGTCACGGCCAAAGGCTCTCGGGACGTCATTTTTGAGAATTGACCAAAATCACTAACTGCATCGTATTCTACAGGTTTCATACTATAAATTTAGGCAATACAAACAATGCATTTTTTTGAAACCTCTATATGGAGTGTCCCCTTTAAGGTATTCCTTTCACGAAACCGAATATTTAAAAATGAACTGATTTTCGTCTATAATCAAATAAAAATACATCCTAGTATACTGGTAAAATTTCAAACCAGTTTACCGAATTTTTAACCACAAATTACGATTCTAAATATCGTCTCATTTATACGGCTCTTTATTTCGATGACACGCTGGCCACATTTCTATCAAATAATTTATACACTCAATAACTCTAGATACCAGATAAAAATGGCTCATGCATTTTAAAAAATTTTACGTTTCTGGAAGAACAAAAACAGGTGGTCACCGAATGTTTACAGAAAATATCACTGATGAAATTTAGAAAAATGTGACTAGCAGTAGAATTTTGGTAGCCACGACTTTTCAGAGAAAATGTAGAAATGTCTAAATCTACTATATGCGGGCGAAATTATGATATTCTAGTTTATCGTTGGGTATAACAATTGATTGTGACTTATGTTTATTAAACCCCACTGTGATTTACCAATGATTTAGAAGAGCCCTCTTTACGCCCCCACTAAATGCGGCCCTTCGCGAAAAGAATACTTCATATTCAAATCAGTTCACTACATACACTTATAGTACAGTCGTGCCGTATATTGAAATCGGAAACAATTAGAAGAAGGCTACTTTTTTGACAGGTGATTTTGTAGGTGCCACGGGTGCTGAAACCAAGTTTGCCTAAAAATTGGGAGGTAGGGTTTTTTTTAGGGGATGGGGGTGGATTAATGCCAAACTACAACCCCCACGAGGTCGGCGCCGGGAGACAAAATGTTCAGAAAAATCCGGGTTTTATTTTTGTCCATAGCGCCGAAGTCGTGGAAGTTCATTTTGGGGGTGAAAAAGTGGGGTGAAATTTTGAAAAATCAGTTTTCATTCGATAACTCTTTAGGACAAATTCATACAATTTTTGTTCAAATGGAAACGTTGTAGCCCTTAAAAAGACGCGTCGGTCGAGTATTCGATCAACCCTCTCCAATAATATCTCCACCCCCAATAGAATTGTTGAAGAATTAACAAAAAAATTGTTTATTGAATAATTCAAAAACAATCGATTTTTCGGGGATGGATCAAATGTACGAAATGTAGAGAATAATTTTCTCTATACTTTCGTTCCTGTGCACAACTTTCGAATTTTGCTTTTTCGAACCCCTCTCAGGGGTTGAAAATTCAAAATGAAATTCTGGCAAAATTATTGACCGAAACTAAAGAGATACGAGTTTGGCGCTGTGAATAAAAATCTAGCCGAGGGTTCAAGCTACAAATTCTTTCACGGCGGCGAATTCGTGCCGTCAATAGTTTTCCCAGAATTTCATTGTGAACGTTCAACCCCCGAGAGGGGTTGGAAAATAAAAATTCGAGGGTGGTCCATAGCAACGAAAATATGGAGAAAATTATTCTCTACATTTCGAACATTTGAACCATACTCGAAAAACCGATTGTTTTTGAGTTATTCAACAAACTATTTTTTTGTTTGTTTTTTAACCATTCTTTGGGGCTGAAGATATTATCGGAGAGTGAGGATCGAATACTCGATCGACGCGTCTTTTTTAGGGCTACAACGTTCCCATTTGAACAAAAAACGTACGATTTTTTTCTAAAGAGTTATTGAATTAAAACCGATTTTTCAAAATTTCACCCCACTTTTTCACCCTCAAAATGAACTTCCACGACTTCGGCACTGTGGACAAAACTAAAGCCCGGATTTTTCTGAACATTTTGTCTCACGGCGCCGACCTCGTAAGGGTTGTAGTTTGGCATTAATACACCCCCATCTCCTTTCGTCCCCTAAACCCCCCCCGCCCCGATTTTTAGGCAAACTTGGATTTAGCACCCGCACCACCTACAAAATCACCTGTCAAAAAACTAGCCTTCTTCTAATTTTTTCCGATTCCGGGTTTTTTCAGCGACAGCACGACTGTACTATTAAGGGAGGTTTCTACTTTGTTGGGCCAAAAAATGTTCGATTGTTCACCAATTTTTTATGCGAAAAATATGAAATATAGAATGTTGAAATTTGGTATTTTTACTGAGCCGTCTTGATTGAACATGATAATATTTTTCGAAATTTGACAAATCATGGTGCTGGGAGTGGGAAGAGTCTGTCAGTGCACTGGCGATAATATTCGTCACTTGCGGTTGCTGTGTCCTGAATAGGTGATCTGAAGCAAAAAATCAAACATAGTTTTACTTTGTACAATATTGTGTATAAGTCGAGCCAGAATCAGGAAAAAAGATTGAAAAATAAAAAAATAGTGAGCGACCGAAGGGGAAGTTTTTTACCAAAAGTTTTGCAGTTTTTTGTTCATAAAATGAAAACGTTTGAATATTTTTGAATAATTCTAGTTCAACTAATGAAGACGTGTGTTGTGCACGTGCCTACCAAATTTCATAACGATTGAGTCTGAGGCATGTAGGAGCACTTCCGTGATTTTGGAAAACGTGGTTTTCTGAAAAACGCGTTTATAGTTAAACTAAAGTTTATGTGCGAATAAAATGAAAGCTTTCATACTTACACTTAGTCTGCTATGCCAGGACCATAGAGCACACGTCCCTCTTCTTGACGACTCTATCTGATACGGCAAAATTAAAAAAAAATTGTTTGGCCCCTCAAAGTAGAAACTTTCCTTAAGGTTGTTATAGGGTTAAGTCAATATGTTACTACCGGACTGAATTTTTTTCTGGACCTTCATAACTTCTGTGCTGATCATCCTGTGCAGTTTGAATACGATCCACAGTACCGTTTTTTAGAAAAAAAAATGGGCTACTCGAGGTATTTCGTGAGCTAATTACATTACGCTTATGGAAAACTCCCGATCATTTTTCAGTACATTATTAATATCTGCCGAGTGAATGTTACCAAGGAGCTGAAAAAATAGGTACGGTTCGACTAATTATCGAACTAACCCTTGGTACTGTGAAAATGAGGATTCACAGTACCGTTATAAAATGATTAATGTTTTTGATAGCGAATTTGTGCGAAAATCAAGTGCGCGAAATATTATACTGTGCAATCATGGCAACGTCGTAGACGGCACAAATGCTACCTATCCTGTCGGTATTCCGTTATTATGCCCGGGAACCTCGAACTACTCGGTCAGGACAATTAACATCGAATATCATTGGTACTTAATCTCCTAATTAGTAATAATTACTTAATATTAATTTGATAACTATGTTCAGAAATGATACATTTCTAGACATTTCTAGGCAAAGACAAAATAACGCGGATTTTTTTCATACATACATTTTTTTTGTAGATCGGAAAATTTTTAAACTAAAATTGAATTATTAAAATATATATATCAATAAAATAAAATTATAAAGAAATGATTAAAGTACGGGGCGCATGCCTCTAACTCCGCGACACTTCTGCCAACCTGGGCATTATGATGTACCGCGATTTACGACGTTGCCAATTCGTTTCGCGTCAATTGAGCGACAAAAAGTTATAGAAAATAATTATACAAAGTAATGAAAACACTTAATGTAATCACCGAATGTTCAAAAATGCATATTTTTACAAATAGATGTAGAAAAATAGTTCGACATCGCACGTTTATGTTGATTATTTGAAAGCTAAGCATAGGACGCTCCCCTCGTACTTCACCCCCGACGGCTAAACCCCATAACAACCTTAACATGACGTTGGACTTTGCATCGTTGGAATAAAGGGATTTTTTTTACTTTGCTCTCGAGTTCAGGACGTACTTAGGTTACAAAAAATTACTCAAACGTTCTTGAGGATTCTCCGTGGAGAATCCTGATCTAAATATAAAAAGAAGGTTCCTGACAGTAGAAATAGAGAAATAGGGATGTTGCCTATTTTTGGGAAAGTATTTAAAATTGTTCACATATACATGAATACCTCTAAATGTTTATTTCATGCATTTACATGCAGCAAATTCTTAAAAAATCGCGTTTTAATTGATCCGTTTAAAAATACGCGCCAAAACGCCCAGACCTGTCATATGACGGTGCGTGGCGTCATACTTTGCAAAATTCGGGTCTGTAAAAAAACACAATAACAAATATTTGAGAATTAATAGGTTCAAGGATGAATTCTAAATTCCATTCTTCACCGTATGACTGTCTTGAAGACCTGCAATTAAATAGAACAAAGTAAGTTGTGAAAAGATACATAACCTCAAAAATTTGTTTAAATTATTACAGAGTTTGTAATATTAATGCTATATACATTATTTCTCGTACAAATAAGAATTCTTTACGGTATACTTACATGGAACTCTTCATGTGTCTGAATTCTGCAGAGCAGAAATCGCTATTTTTCGTAACAAAAATTGGCTACCATTAGGGAGGGGCCGTACGTAAATTACGTCACGCAATTGGGGGAGGGGGTCGGCCAGGCGTTACGGTCTACAAACGGGGGGCGGGGGTCAATGTTTGCGTTACGTCACGATTTGAAAACTGCCAGAAAAAGTAAAATTTGTATAAAACTAGATGCGTATATACTTCATAAAATGAGTATAAACCCGATCCTTTCATAATTAGTTATGTCTATGAAAAAAACGCAATTATTGACGACAAAGCACCCGTTATGTAACGGAATAGGGGGGGGGGGGTCAATAATTGGGAAATTTTGCGTTACGCAATTTGTGTACGCCCCCTTATGCAGTCAATCCTAGGCAAATTTGAACTATTTGCCTTCACGAATCCAGTCTCCATTATTACAGTTCGAGTAGAATTCAAAATCAATCGAGATATCTCACAAATTGTATTTTAAGGTAATCCTATCGTTTCACGCTAGCCATACCACTGATTATGATTGAGACTTGTACAATTAATATTTTTAACATATGCAAAAAAAATAATTTGTGATAACATAAAAATTTCATCTTTAAATTGTTGAATGAATTTTCACGTTTAATTAGAAAAATGGAAAAATAATTATTCTAAGGATTCGGGTAATATTTCTAGGTTTGATATTTGGCAACATTGGTTCTATCGCCGTCTCTCTTTACTCAACCAGGCGAGTTTGACCTCCACGCGTTTCAACGTCGATCTGTCACAACAATGTCAGGTGTGGGAAATCTGAAGCATTGTATTCGGGTCACGACTGATAAAAAGCGTGGAAAATTTGTGACTGCGAAATATGTCGGTTGAAAATGAAATATGCGTGGAAATTTGAATGAGCGAGACGAGGTTAGGACTACAGTCAGCTTTTGTCTTGCTGTCACGTCGCTTTATCGTAGCAAGTGGTAATAAATCCAATACCGGAAGTTCAAATTAAACTTGATATTACATTAAAATTGGGTCAATAAGCGTAATTTTTTCGTAGAGCATTGGATCGCTACAAGTGTTGAGAATGTAAATCTGATTATTTTTAAGAATCTGACGGATTCCCACTAGTATTTTGCAATTTCGCAATTTTGATTTTTTTCTCTGTAATTAGGTCGATAACCGACCCTGACATTTTA
The DNA here is from genome assembly GCA_964007375.1 of Ophion obscuratus. Lineage (NCBI taxonomy): Eukaryota > Metazoa > Arthropoda > Insecta > Hymenoptera > Ichneumonidae > Ophion > Ophion obscuratus. Next base: position 38,872,796 of record OZ023319.1, on the reverse strand, counting down.
CAGAGACGATTATTAATATATTTAGTTACGCTAAAAAATTATAATCCTATGGATTGAAGCCTGGCGATAGGGTTACCTTAAGACAAAGTAAACAGTAACAGCCTGGTATAAGCAGTATATTTAGAGCGTCGACTCGTTCGTATTTTGCAAAGTGTGGCGTCATATGCTCTGATTGGTGTTCTTTGTCACGTCACTTAGACATTTTTTATAATTTATTTGTCTAAATTTATCTGAAATTTTCACCAAAATAAAATAAAATAGGCACTTCCGAACATGACTTCAATTATAAGCTATCACCTCATAACCATATTTTTTTAAATTTTCGGTTACTGGAAACATCCCTATTGAAGAAAGGAAAGAGAATCTTCGTTGCCTTCCAGCGATGCAAACTTCGACCTGTCACCGCCCAGCGATCAAATTGTATCGCAAAAAAAGAAAACATCCTACTATCTATTCAACGATGACGAAGAACGAATTTAATACCGAATACACGTTTTACACTTCATAATCCGTGTTAAGAATCGTCTGTTTCATCTCACAATCTCAATGTTTTCGTGCTACCTCAAACACGCCGTAAAAATAATACACCCTACTCGAGACGCTTTGTTTCTTTTTCTCTCAAACCGAGATTCCTCAGTAGCGCCTTTGGATTTGGATCTCGTCCGCGGAATCTTCGGAAAACCTCGAGGGCGGGATAACTTCCGCCGAGCGACAAAAATGTATCTCGGTAACGCAATGCCGTTTCCTTCTCGAGGTCTCCGTTGCCCGAGGGAATTTCTTGGAAGGCGCTGTACGCGTCTGCAGCAACCATGCTCGACCAAAGATCGCTGAAATATTCGATTAAATCGTTCAGCAAAGATAACAACGAAAGCGATATGTGTAGGTCTGAAGTGTTTTATTTTCGTTTCACCTGTAATAAGCAGCGCCCCAGCCACCTAGCCAAATCGATTGCCACGAACACACGTGGCCGTTTATATCGTCGTATGGAATAACGAAGTGTTCTGCCCACAATCGTTCCATCATTGGGATCCAAAACTCGTCTCTGGGAAACAAAAACTCACATTGGACACGTATATCTTTCAATAGGTGTATCTTAGGGTGGCACAAAGTTAAGCTCTATTTTTTTTCCTTTTTCTCACCATCCAATTATTTTCTTTAAATTAAAAAAAGTTGTCGCCGAAGCTGCGAGCGATCAAACAATATTTAGAGGTCGCTTAAGCCTCCCGAAAACTCAAATTTTTATTGAAAAATCGATTTTTTCCGTCCACTTCTCACCCATAAATTTTACGCTTTATAATTTTTAAATTAACCTCGCGAAAGCTCCAGCCGGCCAATGAATATTTAGTGGTCGCTGAAGGTTTTCGAAATTTACAAGTTCCGCCAAAAAATAAATCTTGCATACACTATAATTCCTGGTAACATAAAAACAAAATAAACAGCGAAGTGTTACATTTTCTGAATAATTTATCATAATAATTTGCAACAAACACCAATTAGACGATATGTGCTATTATGTATTGTTATGTATTATTGTATTATGGCGTCGCTCGTCACAGAGTACAGCTACGATTGGTCCGCAGTTTGACTAACGAGACCAGCTGTGGGACGCATTAAGATGCGCGGAAAACAGCTGCCATTTCAGTTTTACGAATAAAACGATCTATAATTTTGTTTACGGACAAGACCTTTAAAGAATTATTTTATGAGAACAAAGATTATAATTCTTGCGTTAGAAGTGTGAGGTAAAATTGAACAATCCGTTTCTAAAGAAAAAAGGATCAATTTTTTTGAAAACTTTACAAAACGTCAAATTGATGAGTGAGAAGAGTGAGAAAAAAAACGGCGAAAATTGGAAATTTCGAAGCTCTTGAGCGATCACTAAATATTCATTGGCCGGCTAGAGCTTTCGCGAGGTTAATAAAAAAATTATAAAGCCTAAAATTCATGGGTGACAAGTGGACGAAAAAAATCGATTTTTTAAAGAAAATTTGGATTTTTGGGAGGCTTGAGCGACCTCTAAATATTTTTTGACCGTTCTCACCTTTGGCGACAATTTTTTTTTCATTAAAGAAGATAATTGGATAGTGAGGAAAAGGGAAAAAATAGATCTTAAATTTGTGCCACCCTAGTGTATATACAGGGTATCCGGTCATGAATGGATAATTCTGCGGCTATCGATAAGTCAGCCTACTATACGTTGGAATTTCAGTTTAGTAAAAGTCCCACGGTTTTTAAGGTAAAAATCATCTGCGTTTGGTTTTTCGCATGTAATTTCTTGATACATATCCCATATTCCAGTTTATATCCCCTATTCCAGTTTTATATCCCCACCTTGTACACACACGTAACGGTCCGTGTGCGCGGCATCCGTGTAGAACTGGACCTACGTCATGCCCGTGTTTTTATTTCTCTCCGAAACTACGAGACGGCGATTCGAACCCGCGACCTCCCGATGTGCTGATTTCAGAGGCAAGCACGCTAACCACTAGACCAGCACATCGGTACTCTGCTTTTGGTTTTTCGCATCTTATTTCTACAAATGGTAACTTTTGTTGACCCGGCTTAAAAAAAATACTCTTGGTTTGAATAGTTATTGTCGACTCATGTCATTTGTAGAAATGACACGCGAAAAACCAAAGGCATGTGTGTGAAGTTAGCACCGCCATTTTGAAAAACCAAAAAAATAATCATTGTGCTAGTTTGTGCTAGGAATATGCTACGTTGTGCCGCAAGCCAATCTTAGAAATTTAAAAAAAGAAGCCAAAATTCGAAAAAAAAAACGTTTTTAAGGCCTAACATCGCCATTTTGTCGGAATGAAAAAAAATGGTTGTGCTAGCTTGTGCCGCAAACTGCGATTCGATACCCCAATTAGTTTCGTAGAAAATCGCGTTTGAAAAAAATATCGCAGCACCGCCATTTTGTCAGGATGAAACAAAAATAGTTGTGCTAGACTGTGCTAGGGTTATGCTATCTTGTGCCGCAAACCGCATTCCGATATTGCACTTAGTTTCGTGGAAAATCGCGATTGAAAAAAAAAACACCACCAATTTTGAAATGGTCACTCTTTTCACGCCATTCAATTGTGCTAAACATCTGCAAGTTTGTGTCGTAAACGAAACTTGTCCACGACGTACATTTCTCATTAAAAGTGGAGAAACTTTTGAAAAATGAACCGAAAATTTGAAGAAAAAAAAACGTATTTAAGACCCAAATCATTTTTTTTTAATTTCGTAGTGCGGCTTGCGGCACAACGTAGCATACTTCTAGCACAAACTAGCACAATGATTATTTTTTTGGTTTCTCATAATAGTGGTTCACACAAATTTTTTCACTCGCGATTTTCTACGAAACTAATTACGGTATCGAAATGCGGTTTGCGGCACAAGCTAGCACAAGCCTAGCACAATCTAGCACAATTTTTTTTATTCCGGCACAATGGTGTTGGGCCTTAAAAACTTTTTTTTCGAATTCTCGCTACATTTTTTTAAATTTCTTAATGCGGCTTTCGGCATAACGTAGCATACTTCTAGCACAACCTGGCACAAAGATTATTTTTTTGGTTTATCAAAATGGTGGTTCACACACATTTTTTCACTCGCGATTTTCTACGAAACTAATTGCGGTATCGAAATGCGGTTTGCGGCACAAGCTAGAACAACCCTAGCACAATTGAGTACAACAATTTTTTTTTTCATTCGGATAAAATGTCGCTGCTGTGATTTCTTTTTTCAAACGCGATTTTCTAAGAAACTAATTGTGGCATCGAAATGCAGTTTGTGGCACAAGCTAGCACAACCTCCTTTTCCTTTTTCCTCTCGACAAAACGGCGGTGCTGCGATTTTTTTTTCAAACGCGATTTTCTACGAAACTAATTGCGATATCGAATCACAGTTTGCGGCAGAAACTAGCACAATCCTAGCACAATCGAGCATAACCATTTTTTTTTCATTGCGTCAAATTGGCGGTGTTGGGCCTTAAATACGGTTTTTTTCTTCAAATTTTCGCTTCATTTTTCAAAATATTCTCCATTTGTAATGAGAAATGTACGTCGTAGACAAGTTTCGGTGATGACACACACTTGCAGATGTTTAGCACAATTGAATGGCGTGAAAAAAGTTACCATTTCAAAATTGGTGGTGTAGCGATTTTTTTTTTCAATCGCAATTATCCACGAAACTAAGTGCAATATTGGAATGCGGTGTGCAGCACAAGCTAGCACAACCCTAGTTCAATCTAGCACAACAATTTTTTTTTTCATTCCGACGAAATGACGGTGTTAGACCTTAAAAGCGTTTCTATCGAATTTTCGCATTGCTTTTTGAAATTTTCAAGTGCGTCTCACGGCACAACGTAGCACATTTCTAGTACAAAAACTAGCACAATGATTATGTTTTTGTAAAATTTAAACATGGAGGTGCTGCGATTTTTTTTTTCGAACGCGATTCTAATTGCGGTATCGAATTGCGGTTGGTGGCACAAGCTAGCACAACCATATTTTTCCCTTCCGACAAAATGATGGTGTAGGGCCTTAAAAACGTTGTTTTAGAAGTTTTGCTTCATTTTTTAAATTTCTAAGATTGGCTTGCGGCACAACGTACCACATTCCTAGCACAAACTAGCACAATGATTTTTTTCTTTTAATTTAAAAAATGGAGGTGTTGCGATTTTTTTTTAATCGCCATTTTCTACGAAACTAAGTGCAATATCGGAATGCGGTTTGCGGCACAAGCTAGCACAACCCTAGCACAATCGAGCACAACCATTTTTGTTTCATTCTGACAAAATGGCGGTGTTGGGCCTTAAAAACGTTTTTTTCTCTCGAATTTTGGCTTCATTTTTTTAATTTCTAAGATCGGCTTGCGGCACAACGTAGCACATTTCTAGTACAAACTAGCACAATGATTATTTTTTTTGGTTTTTCAAAATGGCTGTGCTAACTTCACACACATACCAAAGGCAGATGATTTAAAAAAAATAACATAAAGCTTAAAATCTCGAAATCCGTGGGACTTTTACTAAACTGAAGTGCCAGCATATAGTAGGACATGATCTGACCTATCGACAGTTGCAGGATTATCCATTCGTAACAGGACACTCTGTATACATTCGAGTGGTTTGCGAGGAGTAGCTTAGAGTGGTGGACGAATTTTTAAAAGTTTCGCCGTTCGTGTTGAAAACATGAAGTTGAAGCTTGCATCGCCGACGCATGTTGACGCATGTTTTAAATTGAATATAAAGAACGGAGAGGATTTCATGAATAATTATTTAAAAATCTGAATAATTGCTTTAGCAGCGAAGCGATGGTCATGAAAAACATACTTTCATTTGAAAATGATAAAATAAATGCTGAAAATTTAAGAATGCATATTAAAAAGGAGTGCTGCCTTAACTTATATACAGTAGAACCTCGATTATCCGAATTTTCGGTTATCCAAATGCTTCGGCGTCGTATCCGAACGTTCGATTATCCTAACTCAATGATGGTCTTTTTTTCTCAGTTAAGGTATCCACCTTTCTTTCTCTAATAAAGCTATTTCCTAACGCTTCGAGATATTTTCAAAATACATTATTGCCTATATGTGACTTCATACGTCAGATTATAGATACATTATATGTATATACGAGAAACCGCCCTGGAATAATCTGAAACCCAACCAGAAAATAGCCCCACACAGCAGCTGTTCTTGAAACGATCTAAACCTAGGACTCTACACATGGGTACCCCAAACCCCGCATCATTTTTGGGGCCCTGGCGTTACGGCAATTTGGGTAGTCACTGGAAAGTATCGATCGCATTAGGAAAGGGGACTGTCTAGAGCAGGTTCGTGCAGGAATAACCGTTAGTTATAGTTTGGACGTGACGTAGTGAACATTCTTCGAGAACCTGGGGAGAGCGTAACCCCACACTTTTTGCGACGCTTAGCTCTGTGTAAGTATATAATTATTAACATTGATTTTTTTGTTATTTATCGTCATAAAATCAGTGTGTTATCAACAGAAATTACATTATGAACGTTTTTATACTACTCTGATTTTTTTAATTACAATGAAGCCATTGGGGCGAGGTCGCGAGTACGAAAGGCGGAAGAGGTCCAGAGGATGCTGCAGGCGCACAATAATGAATAGGAACCGCAAGACAACGACTCAACTGATAGTGAATCAGACCATGAAAAAGAATTTGAGGGTTCTGATGAATATCATTTAGGAGGACGGGATTCTGCCCGTGACGGTGCAGACAGCACGAGAAGTGGAGAGAATAAAAATGCGTCGTACATCCCAATGTGCTCTCGGCGGTGCTCGGAGTAAATTTCTTTACGGGAAAAACCGAGACAAATGGTCACTCGACCTTCGTGCCCCGCGCTTTCGCATTACATCTGCTCATAAGATGAATAGGCCGTGTGGCGTTAGGGTCGGAGCCAGTGTGAGGAGCGAAGTTGTAGCGTAGTATCTTTTGTCGACTGACGAAACCTTCAGGGATAACACCACTGTGACGGCTTCAAAAAATCGATTTTTTGAAAACCATCTAGAAAAATCTAAAATACATTTAAGATTAAGATGCCGTTGGACCCAGGTCGAAAAAATAATTATTTTCGGAGAGATTGAATATTTTGTAGAGCCGTGCAGCGCTCCGTGACGCTCGGGGTCCCGCGCAGCTGCGCGCCTCAAGGTCGGCAGGTATACCGAGCCTTTCCCAGGTATTCTTTTGTCTCCCTTCAAAAAAACCGGCTATTGTTATAAATATAGTTTCGAAAAAAAGCCATAGGTGGCGATAATTGAAAAATGTTCAAGGCAGGTATAGGGATCGCGTCATAGCGTCAGTTTGCGAATAGAAGCGACGCTACTCGTGTCTAAACGCTCCGAATCGTTTCGTTTATAAATATCGAACGCTCAGAATTATTCTTTGCACATCGAAATGGATAATCCGAAAGTGTACGCGGGGAAAAAGGGAACAAAACGGAGCTATGTGACGAGGAGTCGAACGAAAATTTCGAACCGAAAACCTCCGAACCGTTATAGCTCCGAAAATAGTTCTGCAGAGTATGTGAGCACGTCGGCGAAAAAGTTAAAATCGTCGGACGATTTAGAGGTCGGTGTTACTAACGATTTCGGTTATCGTATAGTACACCTCGTCAATGCATTGAACATTATATCGACGTTAGTGAAGTGCAAAGTGTGTGATCGCGATATAAAGTTTACTGAAAAAAGTTTGCGCGGACTCGGATTCAAAATCGAGGTCGATTGCGGCCATTGTGAAAAAGTGCAAATCAATTCGTGTCCTGATTGACAATGCATATGAAATAAATCGTCGGATCGTATTCAGTATGCGTCTTCTTGGCGTCGGTTTGAATGGCCTGATGAAGTTTTGTGCATTTATGGACCTACCGCGCCCCATATCTCAGTCTTTCTACGATCGAATCTTAAATTCGATTTCGATTGCCACTAAAGTTGTGAGCACAGTGAGCAAACATAAGGCTGCACTTGAGGAGGAGACAATTTTGTTGGAAAATCGGCTGGAGGACGGAATTATCGTTTCAGGCGACGGATCGTGGCGTAAGCGCGGGTTCAGCTCGCTTTTCGGCATAACATCGCTAATCGGCTGGTACACTAAAAAAGTGATCGACGTTATGGTGAAATCGAAATATTGCAAAACTTGCGAGCATTGGGAAAAAAAAGAAAGCACCGCGGAGTACTGGGAATGGAAAAGTACCCACGACGGTGAGTGCCAGGCGAACCATAGCGGCTCCTCCGGAAAAATGGAAGTCGACACAGCTGTCGAAATGTTTCAACGGTCTGAAGAGCTCTATGGCATAAAATATAAATATTATATTGGTGACGGCGATTCTAAAACGTTTCTGGGCATATCGAATAGCGATCCATACGACGGTTTCGAGATTAAAAAAAAAGAATGCATCGATCATGTCCAAAAACGTATGGGGACGCGCCTCCGCGAAACCGTGAAAAAACAAAAAGGATTGTCTGGCAGAGGAAAGCTCACCGGAAAATTGATTGACGAATTGAGCACATATTACGGCTTGGCTATTCGGAGGAACAGCGATGATGTTGAAAAAATGAGGAAGGCAATTTGGGCAACTATTAAACATAAAATATCCACAGATAGTGAGCCACAACATGACGATTGCCCAGAGGGAGCCGACTCGTGGTGTTCGTGGCAGCGAGCGGTCGCAAGCGGTAATATTTCTGAATATCGCCATAAGCCGCCTCTTCCTGAGGAAGTATTGGAGGCAATTATGCCAGTCTTCGAAAATTTGAGCAGAGACGATTTGCTGCAGCGTTGTTTGGGCGGCTTCACGCAAAACAACAACGAAAGCTACAACAAATCAGTTTGGGCAATAGCCCCCAATTGTCAGTCCGGGAGCAAAAAATCGTCGATATTGCAGCTGATATCGCGGTATTATTATTCAATGATGGCCTGAGAAGCCTCATGAAAGTTTTGGAGACGTTGGGGATAACTATCGGCCCAAATTGTTTCAATTTTTGCGTTGAAACCGACGCAGCGCGGATCGAGCTGGCGGAGCGCTCGCTCACAGACGCTGCAAAAGAGGCAAGAAGAGCCTCTACAATTTCGAGAAAAGATGCTAGGGACAATGATTTGCTTCTTGAAGGCCAGCTATATGGTGCCGGCATCGCTGATTAATGGTAAAAAATTTTTTTTCCAATTTATTGCATAAATTAACAAACCTAAAACTTTGAACGCGTTTTTCTCAAAACCACTTTTTTGAGTGCGGCACGCAGCAGAACTCGAGCAATTTTTATCCGATCGACTTCAAATTTGGACTGCATCAATAAAACTAGATTATCTAAAGAAGTACATAGGATTTTTTCGATATCTCAATAATAAAAAAAGTCATAGCCTATTTTCGACGAGAAATTTTGCTCGAAAATCGTCCTTTAATTTCAAAAGCGTGCCTATTTTTAAAAAATCAATATTTTTTCAAATCCCTGTGTACTTCTCTTCAAAATATCATATTATTAACGAAAACACTCGGTATTTTTTTTCAGATCGACTTTGAAGAGAGTTCTGCTGCGTGCCGCGAACCACTGAAGGGGCAACAGTACCTGACGCGGGAGCTTCCCCAGCGTCACCATGGGGCGTGAAAAACTTGAAATTTTTTTTTTATGTATCTTCAATAAACAACGAACAAAAAATTTTTTTTCGAATATCTCTTTTTTTCCCACAAAAAAAAATTCTTGAAAAATGGCAAAAAAACAGGGGGTCACAGTGGTGTTTTGCCGTAAATGCCGATTCCCGCCTGGCCAAGTTAATCGCTCGATACAGTGCTCTCGATGCGCGCCGAACTGAATTTACAATGAACAAATCTACATTGCTCCATTTATTACTACAGTATACGTTTCTTTTGTTTTCATTTCCAATATCCCATGTCAAACTACCTGTAGCGATTTTTTCAGTGTTATTATGTAAATCCAGTTCTATATCCTGTACCTTGAGCTAAATGTGTTATTTTAAAAATAATTTCATGTATAATCAGCTCAATATCCTTTAATATGTTTTTTTGAACTAGAAAACACTATTTTTTCACATACAATCATTATTTTAAAACTTTTATTTACACTTTTTTCCCTCAAGAAATCACGCCGAAACATTCAATTTTTTTTTTTCAAAAAGTGCTCTTTTATCCCTTGTGAAATTCTCTAACTTCGAATTTTTTGTTTATAATTTTTTTAAAGCTTGATCCATACGGTCTTTTTCAAGAATCAACGAAAAAATTGTCCAACATACGCCTACAAAAAGTGTGTGATTTTTAAAATTATTTTTAGTGAGATATGCTAAAATATATTTGTTCAATGCCATTTTTCATGGCGAAAAATTCATATTAGGTTTTCCTCGCACACCCTATTCCATTTGTCAGTTTTCGGGCGTTCGATTAAAAAAAATTCTCTACGACAAATAGTTCGTTAGCAGCGTTGATTTGAAGTGTTGAGGTGTGCGTAACCCCAGTGTAGAATATTTGTTTCGTACAGATAGTGTAGGGTCCTAGGGTTAACTGCATAAGTAGAGGTCGTATAAAAATTCAAACTTTCTTCATTGTTAATTGCTATCGAATATAGAATTTAGGGTCGTTGGATTAATAAAGAGAATTTTTTATATTATTTATATTATGAGTTGGTTTTCCCGGAAATCCGACATATTTTCGATTATCCGAATTTTTCATTATCCGAACGATGTCCGCTACTAATTAGTACTCATAATCGAGGTTCTACTGTAATAATACTTTAAGGCTGCAAAGAAAATAAGTAAAAGTCACATTAATGGAAATAATAACCATTATAATGACATTTTTATGTTTTTAACTCTGATATAGAAATATCGGGATTATTCGAGTACAATATCGGCTTTTCAATATCAGATTTTTGGTCCAATATTCCGGTTTTTCGATGTCATCGAAAACCGGTATCAATGCTCTACTCACGTTTCGTGCAATTTCAGATCCAATTTCGAGAGATAGAGCTCTTTGCATAGCTTGTAGCCCGCCAGGTGTAATCTGACGTCCCTCAAGCTGTCCACCAATTCGTCGGGCAATGGTGCCGAAGTGTCGTAGTGACTGGACACTTGCCGAATGACTGAAGGCTCGTACAGCCTCAATATATGAACACGTAAATTTACGCAGATGTTGAAGAGAATGACAATGCGACGATGATATTGGATATTTGACATACAGGGTGTCCCAAAACTCAACGATAATCTGAGACCGGATGAAAGGCCAAGTTATACCAGTTCTGGGAAAAATAAAAAAAAAATCCATATCACTCAGTTCAGCGATAATAGACATTTTTTTAAAAAAAGTTGAAATTCGACACCCTTGGTCGCATTTTCTAGTCCTGTGATTACCAATGTCACAATTTCGCTGTGATTTTTTTAATTTCGTGATTTTCATTAACGATGCTATTAATCGCAACTACAAATTAATGCAAAAGACATTGTTAATTTAATAAAATAAGTTAAGTTTTAGTGAGTCAGGGTTCACAAAAATATTGTTAGTTAACTTTGACACTTCATTTTGAAAAAAAAAATGTACTACACTACCCTTGGCAAGTTGTTTCAAAAGATGGCGCATTTAATCAAGATTTCAACATGGTGCAACACTTGCCACTTTTCTTGCCATTAAAAATTTTATTTCTTATTTTTTTCAAATTGAGCTCATTTTGAACAACTCAACATTAAGATTTTTTGTTACTAAAATTTGTTATTTTTTGTTTCTGGTCTGAAATAAAATTATTATTTTTAGTAAAGAGGTAATTGAGTCAGTTAATAACCAATTTTTATTGTAAAAGACATATGTTTTTTACAATAAAAATTGGTTATTAACTGACTCAATTACCTCTTTACTAAAAATAATAGTTATTTCAAAAGATGGCGCATTTAATCAAGATTTCAAAATGGTGCAACACTTGCCACTTTTCTTTCCATTAAAAATTTTGTCTTATTTTTTTCAAATTGAGCTCATTTTGAACAACTCAACATTAGGATTTTTTGTTACTAAAATTTGTTATTTTTTGTTTCTGGTCTGAAATAAAATTATTATTTTTAGTAAAGAGGTAATTGAGTCAGTTAATAACCAATTTTTATTGTAAAAGACATGTTTTTTACAATAAAAATTGGTTATTAACTGACTCAATTACCTCTTTACTAAAAATAATAGTTATTTCAAAAGATGGCGCATTTAATCAAGATTTCAAAATGGTGCAACACTTGCCACTTTTCTTCCCATTAAAAATTTTATGTCTTATTTTTTTCATATTGAGCTCATTTTGAACAACTCAACATTAAGAATTTTTGTTACTAAAATTTGTTATTTTTTGTTTCTGGTCTGAAATAACATTATTATTTTTAGTAAAGAGGTAATTGACTCAATTACCTCTTTACTAAAAATAATAATTTTATTTCAGACCAGAAACAAAAAATAACAAATTTTAGTAACAAAAATTCCTAATGTTGAGTTGTTCAAAATGAGCTCAATTTGAAAAAAATAAGACATAAAATGTTTAATGGCAAGAAAAGTGGCAAGTGTTGCACCATTTTGAAATCTTGATTAAATGCGCCATCTTTTGAAATAACTTGCCAAGGGTAGTGTAGTACATTTTTTTTTCAAAATGAAGTGTCAAAGTTAACTAACAATATTTTTGTGAACCATGACTCACTAAACTTAACTTATTTTATTAAATTAACAATGTTTTTTGCATTAATTTGTAGTTGCGATTAATAGCATCGTTAATGAAGATCACGAAATTAAAAAAATCACAGCCAAATTGTGACATTGGTAATCACAGGACTTGAAAATGCGACCAAGGGTGTCGAATTTCAACTTTTTTAAAAATATGTCTATTATCGCTGAACTGAGTGATATGGATTTTTTTTTATTTTTCCCAGAACTGGTATAACTTGGCCTTTCATCCGGTCTCAGATTATCGTTGAGTTTTGGGACACCCTGTATAATATCGTTCGACTCACCAATTCGCCAAAAAGTGGCCGCTTATACCGACAGCGTCCCATTCGACGTTCGACAATCCAGCAACTTCGGCGAGCTCGGCTCTCGTCAACAGATGTTGCAAAGCGTGGCCAAACTGTAACGCAGGAATGAACAGTGGACGAAAATCAAAATCGAAGAGCTCGCACGATAATTTTCTGTACTTTTTGGAAAATTAACGGGCTACATCTACTTAGGTGGGTAAAAAATTACATTATCCAAAAATATTTGTATTCCATAGTATCACCTTTTAGCTATATTCTTTGAAAAATTCATTGAAATATTCCTGAAATTGAATGAGCTGCAGCTTCTAACAGTCGGGCGGGCGGGCGGTAGCAGCACCATACTCCAAACTTTAAGGGAGGCACTCCAAATAGAGGCATAAAAAAATGCATTTTTTTGATTGCCTAAATTTGTATTTTGAAACCTGTAGAATACGATGCAGTTAGTGATTTTGGTCAATTCTCAAAAATGACGTTCCGAGAACCTTTGACCGTGACCCACCTCTGCTCCGTTTGGAGCCCTACGAGCAGGTATATACACCAGGTGGACAGGTGAGTCGGCTATTCAATAATAGCTGTTAGAAACGCTTCTATACCCATGGAAATATAGTGTTACGAGGAAGCTGAAGGACTATTATATGATGCTGGAATCATACGTTTTTCCCTTGCCGAAACTTTAAACGCGATTATATCGAAACTTTTTTCTCAATGAGTTAAGAATCGGTGTACACGATTACTCAAAAACTATTTGACCGGTCAAGCTTATATTTAGCACACGTTTTTATGATACTTATGTGCCATTGATGAACCTAAGCCCGACTAAAAATTATGAAAATAAACATGTTTTTGGCTGGGTCAACGTTTGAAATTATTCCCGAAAAATCAGCTTTTTTTGTTCCGAGGCTTTTTTGTTCGTTTGCCAATTATCATTATTTTTCCAATATTGATGATTCATCAAGTGACCACATGCATATAAATACTAATCAATTTTTGTTGCGCAGACTGTTTCAGATAATCCTACGAGGTGCTGGAGTGTACACCGCATTCGGCCTCCTTTCCGGACAGCTTCACGGCGACTGGTTACATCTCCGCCCTTTTTAACTTCTTTCAAGCAACACAAATCGTTTTCAAAACTAAAAGTATGTAGTAAAAAATACCTCTGACTCTGAAAAGATATATATATTCCTTACCCTCTAAAATCAATCATGAATATTGACTAAAATTTGGCGTTTTATATGGAGTTTTATATGGAGCCCCCTCTTAAGGGCATGTACAAGGCCAACATAACCTTACAAATTTTCCAACCCAATATTCTCATGGATGGTTAATTTTTTTAGGAAAAAACAAAGCATTAAGGCTTGATGATTTCACTTTGCCCGAAATATTATTCATCTCTGAGAAATCTCTGTTCGAAAATTTCAGCTATCTCTCTTGCACTCATATGTCACGTGGTAGATCTTCTACTTCGCCTTAAACGCGTTTTTCTCGAAACACTGCTTTCAAAGTCGGTGGACATGATATCCCGAAAACCACTCGATGGATTGTTTCCAAATTTACACGAAACACGATTAGAAACATTTAAACGTCGCTGACGATCTCACCTTTTGAAAATCGATCTTCATTTTTCAACAGTTACGTAGAAATGGCGACCTTTTCATAGATTTTGTATGCTCAAGTTTCAATTCGTCGCCACGTTGTTGAAAGAAATTATTTTTAAAATTGACGATCGTCAACCACTCGTATTTATTGTTAACTTGAATAACCTGTTTGGTTTTTAGTTTTTAGATGGACCGTTTAAGCTGGAGAGAGTCCACCGCCAAACGTCGCGAAAAAAAAATCTGCCGGCGGCAATGTTTTTGTTTTTTTTTCTGTGTTTTGCTTTAAGGCCTTTCAATATATGTACCTTTGTGTTAAAAAATGCATTTCGTTTTCACCAACCGCCCCCCAAAACCGGAATTCGGCCATTTTTTCGAGCCTCCAGGTGGATGTAGCCCCTTAATGTCGAAGTTTGCCTCATTGAAATGCGATGCACATCCGTTTTGTTTATTTTCCAAATTTGTTTTAGTGGATTTTGGCTGCCAATTTCAACGCAATTTTGGGTTGAGATCGAAATAGTTTCCGACGTCACCGAAAAAGGTGTCGAAAACAGTTTCTCATTGGAGATTTCGGAGACAATTTTGGTTTCTTAATAGAAGATAATTTTTTTTTTAATGATATAGACTAAACGTCAATTTTTTCGAAATTAGTTTTCCTGACGTGATTATCGTTGGGCGGAAAGAGCGTCGTACCTTTTGAAACAGAACTGCGACGTCTTTGAACGACAAGAGCGAGGGTTTGTCGTTGGTTGGTCTTCGAAAATTGAATATCAAGGCAGCGAGCGGTTTCGTTGAGGTGTGAACGCTCAGATTTCTCATCGCCACCATCCAACCGGCATCCTTCTCCATTCGAAGGCCACTTTCACGCTTCGCGTAGGGATCGAGATAGAAGCTTGCGATCGGCTCGTCACTCGACCCTTTCAGGTCGATCACATCGAAGAACCGCACATCGGCGTGCCAGACGTCGGTTCTTCGCGCCTCGACTATTCGCACATCGAAGAGCTTCTCGACGAGGTCGAAGAGACCCTTCAGAACGTTCGGCAGCGGGAAGTAATCTCTGAGAATCTCGTCTTTGATACTGCAACGACGAAAATCGGTTAGACTTTCTTTTTCATTTACAAATTCGCTTTTTGGGTATATTTTTTTGAGAATGCAGTTTTTATTGGTATGTATAATGTATATTCGTTAAGACGAAATGACACGAAACTTTGCCCATCAAGAAATAGATGAAAAGTTTTGAGAATCTTTCTCTACAACGGCTAAACTAAAAAAAGTCGAATTATCACGGCATAATATAATCACGGGATAAATGTAATCATAAAAGATTAGGAAATAAAGTTTCGGTAAAGCGACCCAGCGACGATACAAGTATGCGTTAGCACACTCGAACCATTGTATTGAACAAATAATTGAGAAATTTACAAAAACTGTCGTGTAGGTGATAGTTAAAAATTGTCCTCAATTGTGATCAGATCCGTGCTTGTATTACTCAAACGGAGTATACAGGGTGTATGTTAAGGGATAACACCACTCTAGGATTTTGGAAAAATCGTTTTTTTTCCTTAAAAAATACTTTGGGGTTATAAAAACGATATGCAATTGGACCATAGCGAATGTTTTTTAAGGATCAATTATCGATTTAGCTGCAGCGCCTCGGACTTCTTTCAGGCGCCTCGTACAACTTTAAACGCGTTTTTCTCGAAACCACTTTTTTCAAACTGGAAGGACTGATTACTCGACCACCTTTGCATCGATCGACTTGACATTTCGATAGTAGATTCACAGTTACATTCTTTATGGGAGCACGTAGACGTTTTGTGATTAAATGTCAACCTTTTTCTATAAACAATTCACCGCTAATTATTCGGGCAAAAAACCGATTTAATTCTTTCAAAGTGCGCCATTTATTCAAAATTTGATTAAAATAATCTCTACGTATCCCATAACTAATAATATATAGATGATAATAATTTTTGGTTTCTGTTCCAGGTCTTATACTTTACGAGAAAACCGTCCTCCCGTGAAGCTATTGTAAAAAACACGTTTTTCAAGATGGGCTCTGTCGCCGCCATTTTGTATGAAAAATATATATTTTTTTTAAATACTTTAATATGTGTTAAATAAACCCTCTCAAAAGAAATTCTATTCCTTTCTTCACACTCCCAAAATAAATTGCCAAAGTTAGGCCTTATTTTCTGCCGCTAGAATGGTGTTATCCCTTAATTATATATCTTATGAACAGTTAGCATCGACAGAATAAACCTATAGCTCGCATGCATTTTTTGTAAGTTCATTGAAAACAACCCGTCATTCGACTCAACTGGAGCGCTCCAACCTCCTTAAATCGAATTTAATCATCCTCCCTTACTTGAGTACAGATCGGCGATATTTTCTTGCCCAATAATCGATGTCCCATTCTTGCAGAGAATCGTCGAATCCCCGTTCACGGGCGAATTTATCCAATTCATCAAGTTCCTCTTTTTGAACTGGTCGTGCTGACGTTAAAAAAAGTGTAATATGGGAATGAGTGCATCGAAAGAATATTGGGATTCAGTGAGGCGCTGTCAATTGCGTGGCGCACTCGCGCATTAGAAATAACCTCCGCAGTGTGTCGGGTATGCGCGTCATTATGATATTAAATCAAAGTTTAAGGGGTTAGGGTATTGTGAAAATGACGAAGGCTCCATCGTCGCTTGAGGCAGCTCAAATTGAAGAGGAAGGACGAACACATGGTCCAGGAATCGTAGATTGCAGGCAAACTTATTATTACAACGATAGAACTGGTAGTGAAATTTTAAGGTAATCTTATCGCTTCACATTAGTCATACCATTGATCATACTTGAGACTTGTACAATTTATATTTTTTACATATGCAACAAAACCAATTTGTAATAACTAAAATTTTCCATGTGTAAACTATTGAATGAATGTTCTCATTTTATTAGAAAAATGAAAAAATAGTTATTCCAACGATTCGCGCAGTATTTCTAGGTTTCATATTTGGCGACATTGGTTCTATCTCCGTCTCTTTTTACTCAACCAGGCGAGTTTAACCGCCATACTTTTCAACGTAGATCTGTTGAAACAATATCAGGTGCGGGAAATATAAAGTATTGTATTCGGGCCACGACTGGTAAAAAGCGTGGAAAATCTGTGTCGGCGAAATATGTCGGTTAAAAATTATATATGTACGGAAATTCGAATGGGCGAGATGAAGTTAGGACTACAGTCGGCTGTTGCCTTGCTGTCGCGTCTCTTTATCGTAGCAAGTGGTAATAAATCCAATAACGGAAGTTCAAATTAAACTTCATATTACATAAAAATTAGGTCAATAAGCGTAATTTTTTTCTAAGACCATTGGATTACGACAAGGTGTAATCCAATGGTGTATGTAAATCTAAACATTTTCAAGAATTCGTCGGATTCCCATTATATACACTTTTGTAGCGACCGGAAATTGGGTTTTTGCATATCGTCTCGGAATTCCTTCACAAAAATTCGCAATTTTTATATTTTTTTTCTCTGTAATTACGTCGATGACCAACCCTAAAATTTTACAGAGACAATTATTGATATATTCAGTGAAGCTAAAAAAAAATGAAAATCCTATGGATTAATAAAGCCTTGCGACAGGATTACCTTAAACGCGTTTTTCTCGAAAATATGTTTATCAAAACAGTGTACACGATTTCTCGACATCTAATGAAGTGATTGACTTGAAGTTTGGCACACTTATTTGGTGTAATAGTAGTTTAGTCTTGACCGACGTTTTTCTTCTTAACATTTTTTTTCATTAGTTATTAGCAATAATGATGACATGTTTCTTCAATAAATCGAAAAAGAAATACAAACATTTTTTTCGATTATTAGGACACGATCACAAAGAAAAGTTCGATCAAGTCTTGGCCAATTATCTATTAAAAATAAAAAATCGTTTTTTTTTCAGCCAAAATCAAGTAGTTGAGCGCCACACGTTCAAAGATCTTTCATGAGATTGTTTATAACTTTGAAAATTATTAATATTTATAAATGAATTTTGGCACACAAATTTGTTAATGTACATACAAATGAATGTCCAACCGAATTGCCAATAATCTTATTTATGCCTTCGATTTTTTTTTATAACTAAACCTGATATTCGCGTTGTCACAGTAGCCTAACCCCTTAATTGTTTTTTCATAGTGTAAAATTCTTCGTAAATCTGTCGAAAGTATGGCAGATAGAATCTTGTCAAATTAAGACCTGCTTTTTCTTATTTATCCCAAAACGAATTACTTTACAGCAACCCGCAGTAATTTGTTACTCGAAGCTGCTAACCAAATGGTATTTTGTAATGGAAACGTACGTGACGGAAATAAAATTACCAGCTTTGAGAAGCATATCTAGAACATCGTAAACGGTTTGCAGGCTCCTGGCCATTTTGGTTTCCATGCTCATGTGCGCGTAAGACTCGTAGCCTAGCGCTTTTGATTGGATGATACGATGGTCCCTTATGTCCTCGATAGTTCCACTCGCGTATAGATTGTCGTCGTTCTGCACGCTCGCTTTCGACACGTTCGCTTGCCACACGTTCCAGCGGACCTCACGGCTCGGACAAAGTTCTAAAAATTTCCCAAAAACGTGCACTATTCGGTTTGCTTTGCAACGAATATTTCCGATGTGCCTCACGTGTGACATCCTCGACCACGTACAGGCCGATTGATTGAGCATTTTCGTGTATCACAGTGAGACTAAACGGTAATGATATTCGCGTCGTTGGAATGCACCGAAAAATCTTGTCTATAATCTTTTTGTTGTCTTCGAAAAGGTTCTTTTTTATGGTGCTGAAGTTTGCATCGTAGGAATGGAACGAAAGTTAATATTTATTTCTTCTACTGCTTACTATTTTTTGCCGATTTACGATACGAATATTGCCCAAAAGGTTTTTCTTATCCTCATAAGTGGACCACGATCTTAATCTATACAAAATTGTAGATTGTAATAAAAATGAAGAAATAATAAGAAATTGAAATGAACTTTCGTTGCATTCCAATGATGCAAACTTGAACGCCATGTGTTTTTGTTGAGTATTTAGATTATAGATATCTGATTGGGGAGTTAGAAACGATTAGGGGATTTCGTAGCTTAAGGGATCATCACAGTGTCGATTTTTTTTGCATTATCCGATAGTATAGACGGTCATAAACATGCTGGTCAATGTTTGGGGTAAAAATTGAATTATTCCGGTTGCCACAGCTTTTCTCAGAAAAAGGGATTCGATCAGCTACGTGAGGCCTAGCGCGGACACGGACGCGTTTTTTTCAAAATGTCGTATTTCAAAATGGTGTACACTCTGAAAGGAAGAGTTTTCAAGCTATCCGTCACAAGTTTTGAAACAACATTCTTCACGGCATTCTTTATCTTCCTATGAAAGCTTTTTTTTTGGAATGTGCATATTTTGTCAACAAAAAAACTGTCGGAAAAATATGCTAAATTCGGTGCTTTTTTTCATACCGTCACCATTTTGTCAATTTTGATTTTTTTAAAACCTTCATAGCAAGATCACGGCTTTCGTACTGATTAATAATATTTTTACAAATTTTGTTTCAGATAATATTTACGGCCACAACCGTGTACGCCGTGCGATCTCATTTTTTTTGTGAAGAATGTGAAAACCTTAAGATAGACGTTCAAATTTTATTTTCTGTTCTTCATGAGTGGTATTATTTGACGCAAAAATCAGACTGATTACCGTGTTTGAACCATCGAAAAAAAAATCGCGAAAACCAGCTAATTTGCGACCTGTTACATTGTGATGATCCCTTATATCCGAAAAAAATATCTAAACGGTTCTAAAAAAGTATTTCCTTTGGCATTGCAACGATAAACACTTAAGGGAGGAGATACCTGTAGACGAGAAAAAAGTTTGCTGATCTTCATGTTTTTTTAAAAGGAAAGATTCCTTCGCCATTTTTGAGACTGAGGGTATGTTTTATCACTCCTTTTGGCCGTTACATGGTATTTTTTAAAATTGATCTTTAATAATGGTGGAGGTATGGAACGGTCTTCTAAAGTGTATTTTTTAAACTGGCGTAACGTATAGCTAAAAAACTAATCGGCCTATTCTGATGAAATTTGGGATAGATCTTTCTAACCTTATTGTCTATAACATGACCCTAAATGTTTTAGAAAATTAATTTTTTTTATAGTGAAATGTAGTATTTTTTCGGAAAATTCAATCTTTTTGTTTCAAAGCGTACCATTTAATCGATTTTCAACGTTTCTCACTTTTTCTTGGTTAATATTCTACGTATGAGTGTTAACGATGTCGCGGTCCCACATGACTCCTGCTCCCAAGTCGCTCTCACGCCAACAGCCGACTCCTCATGCCCGCTATCAACATCCGTCCACACCAAAACCCCAACGCTTAGCCAAATCCAATATTTCTTCCTAGAAATCCTCATCTGCAATTCTCACTTCTCGCAGTCCCAATGTTCTTGATCCCACGCGCTTTGTTACACTCACGCGTGGCATCCCCCCCCACCTTTCTTAGGCCCTTCGGCTTAAGGCCTCATATACACTTGTGATGGTCGGAAAAATGGAAAAATTTTTGATTGCATATTCTTTAAGTACAATATCTCAAGAATATTCTTACCAAATTTCATAAAGATCGGAGCATTAGATTCGGAGTTATAGGTATTTCAACCGCACGACCGTTCGAGTTGCGTGTTACGCTTGCCGAGCAGCAAGCGCAAGCAGCCACAAGAGAAGGAAGAATGGCTCGTATCAAATAAATGTTTTAGAGGCTGTAGAGGATGCAGAAGGATTACTGCATGACCCTGGAATCGACGACTCCATACTAGTATAAATAAATTAACTTTAAATGTAGACGGAACATGAATCTTAAACGCGATTATCTCAGAATCGTCTTTTTTGAGACACACCTTTGCGGTGGACACGATTACTAAAAAAACTATTCATCCCATCCATACCAAATTTATATCACTTATTAAAATTGTACAAGTACATGAAAATATGTACTAATCGATGTGGATCACAGTTTTTCAATAAACATTTATTGCCCCGTCGAAAAAAAATCACGTCCCTTTGCCCCCTACTCGTGTATATAAGGCCTTAACCACGCTTCCTTCCGCTGGACCAAGAACAATTAGTCCATCTCCGAGTCCTCAACAGTAAAGACGTGCACTCCCGCAAAAGTTGGTACTTGTTAATAAAACACTTTATTCGCAATCAAAGTCTTCTTTCCTATTCATTGAAAGTGAACTATTTGCTCGACCGTCACAATGAGAGAAAAATCTTTGTTGGTTTTTTTTTTCAGATTAATCCCGCCGACGCTAGGCCGTCTTACAGCATCCAGCGCAACCCGTTTGGAAGACTGTGCCATACCTCCGTCGTTTTTAAAGATTAATAACGAAAAAAATACCCTAAGTCTAAAAAAATAGAGAAGAAATCTTTCCTTAAAAAAAAATCATGAAAATCAGCAATTTTTTCCTCGCCTAAAGGTATCTCCCCCCTTCAGTTTCACGAGATGAATAATTTATTCCAGGGACTCCGATGAAAAGTTGTCAGCTATAAACACCATCCTCGTGAGACTGCCGAATGAATTTGTGGCATATCCAGTAAAAGTTTTACCCATAAACGGTGTAGCGATGTGTGGCTGGAGGGTCACTTTCCAAGGGCCCTTCTGTGGATTTGCCGGATCTTCGGCAATCATTTTCAAATAATCCTCGGGAAAATCTTTCACGATGTTTGGATTTGTTATTGTGTGCTTGAACATATTCGTCGTGATCTGGAAAAACGTCGTTAAAATTATTGCGCGAATAACGTGGACAAAAACCGATCGCAATGACGGAAATTCAATGAACAAAACCTCGATCCGAATTCGCAATTCTTCGCTCTTGGTGATCAATTTGCCGGCCGAGTAATGGAAGCGCTTTTTTGGCTTGCCAGTCAATTCCAAACCGTTCAATCGTCCATCGAGATACAGTTTAGCGAGCGCTCTACTCTCGGTATTGGTCAATTTCGCTTCCCTGTTCTCGAGTGCCGTTTTGCACGTATTGAGTATGGGCAAGCTGAGCCATTTGGCGCCCCTCGCTTTGTTCATGCGGTTGTGGATATTCTCGAAATACTTGGTCGGCATTAGACTCTGATTGCCGAAGTACAGAGCCTTTGCGATGCCCCATGTCGTTTCTATCGGTACGCTCAACTCCTCCAATGGGTGAAGCAAGTCATTGAGAATATTTATATCTTTGCTGCCTATGGATAAATAAATCAATAAAGACGCTGACTTTGGAAAAGGTACTCTGTTAAGGTACTCTAATTCAGGCAGCCTGAATTAGAAGTTCCAACAAAGTGTTTTTTCAGGAATCTTTTTAGAAGAGAAAAAAACGAGTGAGCCCGTAAACATTGAGGTATCTTTGCATGTATATTTGAAATGTGTAAAAAAAAAACTTCAACATGATACAATAAATGACTGCAGATTTATCAGTTTATTCCATGTGGGTCACTGCAGTCCCCAATCAGCGGGAATGATGCAGCGTGTAATTCTTGACTGAACCAAATAAACCAATCAAATTTTTAATTATCATATATTTCTCTTCTGGGTGAATTAAGAAAAAGCTAAAAAAATGGTGAATTTATGACTTTTCTCAGGTTCGAAAAAAAATGTGTTAAAAAAAAAAACTTCAACGTGCTATAAAAATTATTTAAAAAGGCTTTTTCAACGACAATGTTTAATTCACTTTAAAGAGATTTTCATACTGAAGAAAATAAACTTTGGTTCGATTCGTCATTTAGTTTTTTTGCTATCACAACCGCTAATTTGGGAAAATCGTGAAAATGAAAACTGGAGAAAACACGCTTCAAAGTTTCCATAGGAAGAAATATCAATATCAAGAATCAATGGCTTCTCTGTTTTTGGCCTTGTATCTTTGAACATATTTACAATTGGCCACTGTAACTTTGTAAATATATTCTTGGATAGTTTATCTATCGATTTAAGCAATAAAAAGAAAACGATTCTTCGGACCTTCTAATTCAGGCCCCCGCCTTAAGAATGGATCTTGAAACAAACCCAAACAAACCCAAACAAGCTCCCTGTTTGTTTTCCATTATTGATGATGAAATAAAGGTATTGTACTCTCGAGCCAAAAACATCGTTGAATTTTGACGTATTACTAATAACGACTGAGATCGGTGATATTTCCATAAGAAAGCCGAAAGAGCAAATTTTTTATTCCCAAAATTCTCATTATTTCGGTTGAAGTGTCAGGAATCAATGCCCAAAGCTTGGCACCCCGGATTTCGTTACTATCCTTTACGAGACCGATCTCCATTAGACAATTTCAAATAAACTCACTTTCCAATCGCTCCTCTATCTTTGTGACGCCCTGTTCGAATTCCGCTGTCTGCTTGGCGATGGCTGCTATACTACGTTCGATAGTAAACGTGTTAAACTCCGGCAAACCATTTTCCTTGACGAGCGGATTCTTCTCTGGCAGATCTTCGCCGATTTCGGGCAGCCTGTATATCGTCGAACGTACGTTAAAGCTAGTTTCGTATAGTTCATTACATTTTTTATCGCTAGTAGCTATCGTACGTAGCCAGGATAGAGTAAAATCGTCAACTCTTTGAATATACGATCATATAACACGAGTAAATAGAATTGGTACGTTGCGGTAAATGAATAAAAAATACTCATTACGTGCATTTTTATATACGAGTTCGGTTCGAACTTTAATGTCCATCTATCGATGTAATTGAGCCTTTGGGATTTTTTATCATCGGATCTTGAACGTTTGTCTAACATCGCACTGATTTTATTCACGGAATAAAGTGTTGCGGATGTGATAAAAAAACATAACCTCAAAGCTGATCGTACTTACAGAATAATGTAACCGTATCTTCTTTTTCTCGTTTCAAGTAGACTACTCCTCGTAAGGATGATACGTTTTCCACAAAATGACATGGCCATTGTGTCGCTCTATTTGCGCTTTTGTCGGTTTAATTTTTAATTGCGCACATTCTTAACACTCGATCACCCTACAGCACACGCCGTTGTGGGTTTCGCCGCTGTGAAATCGTCTCTTTAAAAATGGCGACGCCGGTTGCGACTGGGTTAAACGGAAATATTTTGTTTATCTATTGCATGGCGATGGTACTGAGTTCCGTACGTTTTCAAATAAACAGGAATTTCCTCGCATGCAAAACGTTCGCAGTGTACATTTTTCGTACATCGTAGTGTTTTTTCGTACATTAATTCGTAGTGTACATTTTTCTTCCTCATGAAAGATTCTGCGCCAACAATAATAACAGTAGGGTTATGAGTATATGAGCGACCATTGACGAACGAAGCAGAAATAAATAGCCCCGTTAATTGTAATTACACGCCTGTCGAATATGACTTGGAAAAGTACAGCTATTCGATTACGATTGAGATGAGATTAATCGATAGTTTGTTGAACAACGAAGAAAAGCGTCTCTTCAAATCAATCGCGCTATGAATCAATTGTAATGGACAGTGTGATGGTTTTTTGTTTTTAATTTGAATTCTCTACATGTACATAATCGTTGTTCAAACGAATTCTCAGCTGATTTGCCATACTAAAATCAAGTTGTGAGGTGGTTTCTAGCAAAAACGTGCTTTTGTTGTTTTTCTCTATCCACGCTGCATATTTCCGTTTCTCCTTTTCCTCTCCTTGTCATTTACCAATATGAACACGATGTTAGTCCTCTCGATAGAAACAATCCTGCTTTTGTTTTACCTCAATGTCTTTCGAGCAGAGTATCTGGTGAGCAATGAAGACCTGGACGGTCACAAAAAGATCTATTCTAAAATCTATATGCCTAACTGGATACCGGGATCGTACGTACGGATCTTGAAAAGCCATCATGAACAACTTGGACACTCGGACAAGAATGAACCTTCGATGGTCGACGCTGATGGCAATCGTGCGGAGAACGATTTTCCTATGTAAGCAATTCTTTTCTCAACATCGAACCTCCAGAATTCTTCTGCCGAACCCAATAGATTCGACCGAGTCAAAAATAAAATGCTAAGTTCATCCTGTCGGATCTAATCTTATTCTTCTAACATATCAACTTCGTTCTCACAGATCCAAGTTCGTTTTTTTTCAGTCTCCATTTCAAATTTTTAATTTTCGATCGGAATTGAAAGTTACAGATTTCTGCCACATTAAGAGAGTATAAAAAGATGTACGAAGTTGCACTTGTAAGTTAACTAGTAGTTTGCCCCAAACTGAAACCTTAGGATGTTCCGTTTTTTCCCGGTCTTTTTCAAAGATGGTGTTGTTTTTGTATCATATATTTTGAGTATGTGGCATTTTTTCAGATTTTTATCGGCTTGCTAACTCGGCTAACTCTGAGATAAGATTTTACCTGTGATAACATTTTAAATGATTGTGTCGTTGTGATTTTCTCGTCGCACGAAAAAATGTCCTCTACAAAAAAGATGGGTTTTTCTATTAACTATTTTAAAAAAAAAATTCAAAATTTTCCAACACTTAAAAAAAAGTTCATCTCAATGACTAGGTTCCTTCTGCTGAAATATACACTGATTTTTTTTTCATAACTGTAAAACAACATGTGTAAGTTTCATTCTGGGCTGGGCTTGCTTTCAGTTAATATCGTCGTCTTAAATTTAATGGAAAACTGTTTTTGTTGAATAACTCGGCGATTTATAATATTTAAGTAAAAATGGTAATGACTAAACTTGTAGGAAATAGAGTGCTTTACAACTTTGGTCATTACAGTTTTTTCTCGACGACCGATATTTTTCGAATCAAACCTGAAAAAAAGTGGCTATTGCATTATCTCATTCATTTTTAACTTTATGTCATAAGCGAACATAAAAAAACTTGTAGAGAATGAAATTCTCGACAACTTTGGTCTCTACCTTTTTTTCCCTAGAATCAATATTCAACGTTGCACGCCAACGATAAAAAAACGAGAAGCGTGAAAATATTATTTCGCGAACCATTCGTTCTTTTCTTTTACCGTTGGCGTACGACCTTAAGGGGAGTTGTCCACCTAGGAGCTGGAAAAAAGGTCATTTTTGTGATTTTTTTCTAGGAAAACTATTTGAAATTTCGGATTGGGGTTTTAATTATCTAAAAGTATATACATTCAAAAATATGTTTAATTTTCTTTATTTAAAAATATCAAAAATATACAAGGATATTGTTTAATCCTTGGAGCGTCGTAAAAAAATCTGCGTATACGGTACCCACTGGCGTTTCTTCGAAAATCATCTGAAAAAAAAAAAAAAAAAAAAAAAAACAAAAAGATTATTAAATTAGATACTATAATCTAGTACTTGTCATAGCCGATTTTCAAAATATCGATTTATGACAAAATGGCAGACGTTTGAAAATAGTGATATTTGGGCCAAAAATTAGTTATTATTTTGCCTATAAAACAAGAACTAAGTAACGGAAAAAAAATCCTATGACAAGTACTAGATAATGGTGTATAGCATAACCACGAAAAACCTCAAGCCAATCGGTTCATTGGTTTTCGAGAAATTTTGGGTACTGATTTGAAAAACGTGGTTTTGAGAAAAACGCGTTTGAAAATTTGGGGATGAATAAATCATGAAATTTGTCAACTTACATGGAATCATCGATACCAGGCCTGTAGTGTAGGTCTTCTACGGTCGACGGAATGTTCATAGCTTCTAAATCGATTTTTTCGACCATCTAGGTGTATATCTCTTCTTCAATATTGATTCTAGGGGAAAAAAGTGGGGACAAAAATTGTCCCAAATTACATTCTCTACAAGTTTGTTCATGTTCGGTGATGCTCTAAAGTTAAAAATAAACGAGATAATGCAATAGTCCGTTTTTCAGGTTTAATTCGAAAAATAGCGATGTTAGATAAAAAAAAACTGTAATGGCCACAGTTGTAAAGCGCTCGATTTCTTACAAGTTTAGTCATTACCATTTTTATTTGAATATTGTAAATCGCCGAGCTATTCAACAAAAACAGTTTTCCATTAAATTTAAGACGACGAAATTAACTGAACGCAAGCCCAGCCCAGATTGAAACTTACACATGTTGTCTTACACCAATAAAAGAAAATCCAGTGCAAATTTCAGCAGGGTCAAGCTAGTCATTGGGGTCGGCAAATTAAAAAATGAAAGACTTTCTTTTTTTTTAGTGTTGTAGGACATGGAATTTTTTTTTTCAAAATGGTTCATAGAAAAACGCATATTTTTTGGTAGAGGACATTTTTTCGCATGACGAGAAGATAACTTCGATACGATAATTGGAAATTTTATCACGTGTAAGATCTTATCTCCGAGTGAGCCGAGTTAGCGAGTCGAAAGAAATCTGAAAAAAATGCCACGTACTCAAAATATATGATACAAAAACATCACAAACTTTGAAAAAGTTTGAAGAAGGACAGGCTTTTAGGCCGTTCGAAAAGACTTGGAATACCTAATATGTATTGTACGCACCTTCATTTGTTTCCCTCATATATCGTAAACTACTTAACATACTATGAGAAGTATGGTGTCAGTTTATGCGACATTCCCTGACTGACTGACTGAAAGATGTACGCACAGCTCAGAGTACTGAAGATAGAAGGGTAACATTTTGACAGTAGTCTCCTTTTATGATGTAAACACTCACCAAAAAAGGAATCTGTGATATTCAACCCCTAGAAGGGTAAAATGAGTTGTTACTATCCTTTCAGGGTAGTAAAATGCTGCCAAAAAAGAAGGATGCATGTATATGTATTTTACGTACGTTCACGTGTATCCCTTATATCTCATAAATTACTTATGTTTTTATTATGTACTATGCATTATCATTATTATAATATTTATTATATAAACTATGTTGTCTTTATCTTTTTGCTTCACACTATTACCTTCCAAGATGACCCAATCTCCTCTCTTCATCGATTCGCGACTGCAAAGCTTTCATTTTTAAGCACATCTCAACGTCACCGTATAAACCCCTTCACTGATCAGGCTCATTATTCGAAATTAATAATTGTAGTTGCATGAATTACTTGTTTACAAAATTATATATATTATAATACTATACTATACATATTATAATACTATGCTATAATGCACGACTATTATAAAAGCGAAAGTGACTCTATCTTTCTGTCTGTATCTCTCTTACATTTTTAGTTCACAGAAAACTCGTTTTGCTTGGTCTCAATGCCCCGAATTGATACCTTGCAACCCTTATATTTTTAAAACCCCTTGACCGATTTCGCTCATATTCGAACTTAAAAATTGAGTCGAATTTAAAAAAGATCGGATCAACTGTACGCAAGTTATCGGCGAACAAACATGCAAACATACGAACACCGATTTGGTCAAAAAAACAAAGTCCATTTTTTTCTGTATTGCCGGTTTTTTTACTCGCTAGACGAACTGGAGCATTTTTGTTTTTGTGCAAATTTATGAGAGCCATCTCTGATTTGTTTCTGAGGATGTCTGTGTCCGATTTATTATCAATCCTTTAAATCGTGTTTTATTTGCACAACTTTTTTAACAAGTTTTTTGCAAAATGCTATTTTTTTCTCTGACAACTACCTTAACTTATTTTTCACTCTGCATACTCTTTCCCGTGTCACTATCTAACATTTCTCTGTTTTTCTTAGTTTACTCCGCGCCTCCATCCCTTTCTCCTCTCCCTTTTTCTTTGCACATATTTCTGCACACATCCTCTATTTTCCTAAAATACTCGCATATCCAATTTTGTATCTTCCCACCCAACATATTTATACTTTCTCCTTTTGTCGCCAAATGATTCATTCCTTGCACCCATTCGTTTGCTTTCTTCCTTGCTTTCTCTGTTACTAACACCCAGCCTTTTTCACATACTAACAGGTGCGTCTCATTCTCTTCTTTACAAATCCTGCACCTTCAATATTCCCCCCCCCCCCTCTTTCCCGCCCTTCTTCTGTTCCGCATCTAAAGGGGGCACCACTAGTAAGACACTAAAAAAATCGATTTTTTTCTTGCATTTTTCGATAGGCTATACCCTTAAGTATACCTTACTATTATACTATACCTTATACTTCTATCGGTTTAAAACAATGAAATCAATATTTTTATCTTTCAACGCGTTTTTCTCAAAACGACGTTTTTCAAATTTGCTGCATTACTAACTTGAATAGAAATCATCCGATCGACTTGAATTTTGTATCAGCGTATTGAGTATCTATTTCTTCATACAAGACTCTCCAGTTTTTCGATTGGATAAAAAATGTCCATTTGCCATGCAAAAAACCATCCGATTTTTAAGCATAATTAGGAACTTTCTTCTTAAAACTCTGCCATTTTTTTGGATTTTAATTTCTTTCACAATCCTGCGTCATTGTTCAGGCAATACCTTCTAGTTTGACGGACGTTTTTTTTTTATTTGCTCGCCCACATTTCCTTATCCCTTCCCTTTACTCCCTCTTCCGACCAATATTGTCATGGCCTTTTTTCGTTTTTTTCCAATATATTTGTATTTTTCATTGTAAATGTTTTTCCCAGTTTTACGAGATTCCGTTTGTCATTGCTTTTATTTCCTCAAATAGGCAGATTTTTTGCCATCTTTACTCCTCCATCCGAAGGAACCTCTCTTATATACCTTAACGCTCTTTCTCTTATCACATATTCGTAGGCACTCTTCTCCAAACAGAGTTTGTGTCCGATTTATTATTATTCAGGTTTCTGTAGTGTATCGTAGTTTTTGAAAAGTTGCCGTAAATCGAGGACTGCGAGATTTCAAACGAAATATTTAGAGGGAAAAAAGTTCGAAAAAAAACATCAAGGGGGGAGATACCTGCAGATGAGGAAAAAATAGCTGATTTTTATGATCTTATTTTAAAGGAAAGATTTCTTCACCATTTTAGAGACTTAGGGTATGTTTGATCACTACTTTTCGCTGTAACCAATGGTATTTTTTTCTCCATTAATCTTTAAAAACTGCACGGTCTCCTGAACAAGTTGCTGCGGATGTTGGCAGACATAAAAAAAGAACTTTTTTTCTTTATCTTCGAAAACATTTAGGGTCATGTTTTAGACAATGAGGTTTGAAAGATTTATACCAAATTTCGTCAGAATCGGTCGATTCGTTTTTTAGCTATACGTCATACCAGTTTTTAAAATACAGTTTAGAAGGCGGTGCCATACATTTGCCATTTTTAGAAATTAATACGATTTCTGCCATAGTGTAATTGAGAAAAATTACATGAAAACTTTCTGGTGGTAATTGATGCATTAGGTAAAAACTTAAACTATGATTCAGTGATTTACAATCAAGCTGTCCTACTGTGTACCTGTCCTACACAAATTCGTTTCGAAATCAGGTCTGCTCTAAGGTCACTGGTGCCCTACGTGGCGGATCGATACAGGACAGGGTCCGGTCACCGGCGAACTATTTGTCAGAGAATGTGTTAATGGGTTTTCTCACTTTAGACGCTAAAAAAGGCTAAAGTGAGAAAATTAAGAAAAAGTGAGAAAAACCTATCAAATTTTTTTTTGATAGGTTTATATTATGGATATTGATATAAAAGTTGTTACACTTAATAAATACACTTACGAAATACATAAAAAAAAAAAATTAATTGATTTAAGTCACTATTTATAGACGAAAATGGTAGTTAAAAAATGTCCTAAAAAATTGTAGGTCTGCGCTGTTGATGAAATTTCGGAGATGTATCATCCGAAACGAAAAAAAAAGGTTTTAGTTTCAGTATGTAAATGGCTATAGCGCATATCATATGATTTTTGATATATGCAAAAATAATAAAATAACGGACACTTCGAAAAAATAAAAAAAAGTGTTTTTTCACCGTTTTTGGAAAAAAATAGTGAATATGAAAATGTTTAAAAATCCTTTATATCCGCGATAGCCATAGTTGTAAAGAATATGTGGTTAATATATCATAAGGCTAGGTTCGGTAGTTTTGAAGATGTTATCAACAAGCCGCCGAAGAACGTTGTTTTGAGAAAAACGCGTTTCAAGTTTGTTTGGGTTACATAAATACATACATTTTTTAAAATGAATTTCGAAAGGGTATTTATTAAGGGGTTAGATCACTGTAACGAGTATACAATCATATGCGAATTTAACAATTTTTTTTCTTATGAAAAAGTGATTCACTCATAAAATTAATTACACATCTATTGAGTATGAATAGCAAGCCGTTAGAAGATATATATATATATATATATATATATATATATATATATATATTTTCGATGTACAAAATGGCCGACTACTCATGTTTTCTTTTGTTATCTTTTTTTAGGCGTTCCGTGGCGTGACACGTAGCAATTTTTTACCTAGAACAAAAAACAAAAATTCTCATTAATCTACATTAGAACAGCTAGAGAAGTACGTCCGGAAATAAAAAAATATTGTTTTATTCAAAAGTTGTATTGAGTTGTAGGTATTTGAATGAATTTTCAGTGAACATTCTCGTATAAAACTGCTCATAAAATGAAAAGTTGTCGATTAATCAGAAATTCGGTACTTACTTTGCTGCGAAATGCAATTAGGAATATAACTTTTAAACTTGAAGTAAATCGAGTGAAAATTGTTGAAGTTATTTGTCACACCATTTGGAAAAAAGCTGTTTCGAGAAAAAGGCGTTTAAAATTTTAGGTACTCTATGGCCGTGCCAGAGGTGGGCTCACGTTATACGCTCAAAATCGGTGAAGAAGAAATCTTCTTGCTATAAATCGAATAGTAACTTATTCTTATTATGATAAAGCACCGTTTTAGCGAAAAAATCGATTTTTTGAAAATTCTACTGTGGCCTTACCCCTTAAGTGTAACAACTTTTAACGGCTCAATGAAACAAAATTTGGATCACAAATTTCAAGTACAATAACATTCGTTGGGTGCAAATTAATCGCAAAACTTACAAAACGTGTTTAGAATTGTTTAAAAAATAAGATCGAACACATCGAAAATCTATTGTTTAATATAAAAATGAAAATAAATACCTTAACGAAGCGATTTGTTGTCCAACACATTGACATGATATATGCCACTGACAGGTTAGGTGGTGTTGCGAACACAAGAAAAAATAAAACAATTAAAAGCACTGCGTACTCTTTGTTAGCGCGCACTCTTTGGTGGCTATACGTTGCGCGTAACGATGACGTTCTACGATCGCCCGATAAGTGTTGCTATTAGCGAAATCCGAAACAAAAAAATCAAACGATTTTAGATTAAGTATGTTAATGGCTATAGCGCATATCATACGATTTTTAATATATATACAAACATAGCAAAATGGCGAATATTTTTCGAAAAAACAAGAAAGAAAGGTGTTTTTTTCACCGCTTTTGGCAAAACAAACTAGCAAATATCAAATTTGAAGAAAAAAAACTTGTAATGCGCTATAGCTATAGTTGTAAAGAATATGTGGTTAAAATTTCGTAAGGATCGGGTCAGTAGTTTCGAAGACGTGATCATCAAGCCGTCGAAAAACACTGTTTCGAGGAAAACGCGTTTAAGGTGGGATATACATTAAGACAGAAACAAAGCAATATTGACGGATTTTTCAAACTAAGAAATAATTATTCTACAATTGTCAAACTTTAGGTATACGTTAATAGTATATTTAATAGGGGTGTGCGGGTAGCAGAATTGGTCGGGTCGGGTCGGGTTGGGTCGGGTAATAAGACTATGTTCCGATCGGGTACCCGATGTTCGGGTTCGGTCGGGTACCCGACGGGTTACGTTTTTGCATTAACCGCCACTATCTGGTACCCGAATTTGGTAATCGGATACTCTGAAATTTTTGGTACTCGTAAACGTCGAGTACTCTTAAACTTCGAATATTCGTAAACGACTCGGAGATCCGTACCTATTATTCATATTTATTTTTAATTTTTATTTAGGTGTATTGACTAAATAATGTGAGAAAACAAAAACTCGAAGAAGGCGATAAAACGAATGAGTGATAATACTGTAAAAAATATTTTTTCGTTTCACTTTTCTATCCTGTGTATGTGTGTACGTACGTGCAAGTGTGTGTGTGTGTGTGTGTGTGTGTCTGTTAGGGTGAAGTGAAAACAGTCACTTTTGGCGGATCGTATCATAATAGCGCGGGAAAGTTGCGTTTTGGCATCACTAAAAAGTGTGCGAATGGAAAAAATGTACAGTATATATCTTCTGTTCCGGCGAACCCCTTAGAGTTTTGATTTTTTTAACGTGGGTTTAAAATGGAGAAAATACCCAAAAAGACCAAGATTCAACGCCTTGCGTTTATTCGAAGCGAGAAGAATGTAGCTTCAATTTGACATTTTTAAATGGTAAATATTTCGATTGGTTTGAAAGATGAAAGCGTTTGAAGAACAAGTTTTACCTGGAAAAAATTATAAAAAGACATAAAAATAAATTAAGGAGAATGAATCGCCGAAATTACCAGTTAGCACTAGACATAATTAATGAAAATTCGACGAAGAATCTTGCTTTTATTCAGTTTTTCGACATTCAAATATCTCTATATTTCCTGAAATGCGAGTGTCTTAAAAGAAGTTTGCCGGAAAAAAATGGTAAATATATATCCATAACAAAAATAGTAAAATTATTAAATAAATTATTTGTATTTCTTATGAACTCCAACCTATCGGTGGAGGGTAGAGAGCATAAAGCTGGAGTCTGTTACGTCCCTTTTGGTACGTCTCCGTGGCGCTATCTATACTATGAAACGAAATTTTGTTCCGGCAACACGGCTTATCGAGTACCCGATGTGAGACGAGTACTCGAAAAACTCGGGTACTCGATAAAGTTCGAGTATACCCGTCCGATCACGGGTACCCGATCGGATCATAGTCTAATTACCCGACCCGACCGGACCCGACCAATTCTGCTAGCCGCACACCCCTGACTATTGCACTGAATAAGTATACCAAATTTTAAGTCAATCCGTTCCTTAGATGTACAGAAAAAATGTAGACCGTTTTCTGGAACGTAATTTAAAGAAAAATGCGTTTAAGGTTTTACTAACAGTTATATCTGTAAATACATTAATACTATCTTTGTAATAATAAGTTTACCTTCAATCTGAGATTCCTGCACCATATGTTGGACCTTTCTCTTCAATTTGAGTTGCCTCAAGCGACGAACGAGCATTAGTCATTTTTAAAGTAGCCTAACCCCTCAAAGTTGCTGCGTCTCGATCGCTCTCCCCAAGCGTACTCTCTAAAATTTCTATAGCCAGGCTCATTTTATGGGTATCAATAAACGATTTTCACAGACCTCCTCAGACAGTTCTGTAGAAGAATAAAATTCAATTTAAAAAAAGGATCTTTCAAATTTTTACCCCACAATATCGCCTTAAAGTTGTTACGGGGCTAAGTCAACATGTTAGCACGGAGCTGAATTTTTTTCTAGACCTTTATAACCTCTTTGCTGATCATTCTGTGCAGTTTGAATACAATCCACAGTACCGTTTTTTAGAAGAGGAAAATCAGCAACTCGACGTATTTCGTGGGCTAATTACATTACCCTTATGGAAAGCTCGTGATCATTTTTCAGTACATTATTAATATCTGCTAAGTGAATATTATCACGTAGCTGAAAAAATAGATACGGTCGATTAATTATCGGACTAACCCTTGGTACCGTGAAAATGAGGATTCACAGTACCGTTATAAAATTATTAATGTTTTTGATAGAGAATTTATGCGAAAATCAAGTACACAAAATATTAGACTGTGCAATCATAGCAACGTCGTAGACGGCACAAATGCTACCTATCTTATCGGTATTCGGTAATTATGGCCGGTAACCTCAAACTACTCGGTCAGGATAATTAACAACCAATATTATTGGTACTTATTCTCTTAATTAGTAATAATTACTTAATATTAATTTGATTACTATGTTCAGAAATGATACATTCCTAGACATTTCTAGGCAAAGACAAAAGAACGCGGATTGTTTTTTTTCATACATTAATTTTTTTAGAATATCGGAAAATTATTGAAGTTTTTTATTTCTTCGAGATTATAGACATCTTTAGTACACACTTTTTCTGTCCAGCGGATTTTTTTTTTCGGACCGATATTCATTTTTGACAGCTCCTTAGGCCGATATTGAGGTTACAAACGGGGCCCATATGTCTCTAACTTCGTGATACTTCTTCCAACCTAGGCATTATGATATATCAAGATTTACGACGTTGCCAATTCGTTTCGCGTTGATTGAGCGAGAGAAAGTTATAGAAAATAATTATACTAAGTAATGAAAACACTTAATGTAATCACCGAATGTTCAAAAATGCATATTTTTATAAATGGATGTAGAAAAATAGTTCGAAAACGCACGTTTAATATGACGATTATTTGAAAGCTAACAGTCAATCGGCTCTGTGCATAAGCATAGGGCGCTCCCCTCGTATTTCACCCCCGACGGCAAAACCCCATAACAACCTTAACATAACGAGTAAAATTTGGTTAATCTCAATACATCCGAAAGAACACGAATTAAGGGAAGACTCTTTGTTTTCGTGAATTTTCAGTCAACGTCAAGAAACAAAATCGAGATTCGTGAAACTAGCGGTGCGACAAAGTATGGCGATCACGGTGAAGAAAATACTCGAAGAATTGCTCATCCTCGTCTCTGAAGATATCGAAAAAACGGGGAGGCTTACGGAAGAATTGAAACGGAATTTGGGTGACAGCGACTTCAGGATCGATGAGTTGCCGAAGAGAAATTTGGGAAATTCCTTGATACAGAATGTGAAATCGCATTTGGATCGTGAGCAAACGGAAAGTGCGCGGGATATGCCAACCGCTGGTGTCCAAGTCCCAGGGAACGTCATACCCTTTTTAAGACAATATTTTTTGCGGCACCGGGCTATGCGTTACAGAAATATTGCAAAATAGAAACGACACAAGTGGCTTACTCCAAACGACGGCAAATGATAATTTTTTTCATCATCGTTTAATCGTGTGTAAAATGTAAAGTTTGACAAAATAAAGACAACTAAAAATGAATGTAACTGCATCAATCCTGCGCCATTAGCTGCGGAAGCATAAATACCAATTGAGGTAATCTATTTTGGTATCTGCAAAGAGGCAAACTAAATGGTAAGGGGTTGAAAATAATTTTTGTTAATTGTTAATTAACGTTAGATTGCGTTTATCCTCCCATAAAAACCGTCGAAAATTGATTTTTTATCTCCAAATCTATGCCGCCTATCGGGGAGAAAAAAAATTTGGGTTTCGATTCACAGATATGTCAACCATGAAGATTTTTTTCCAAATGTATCAA
Source organism: Ophion obscuratus (assembly GCA_964007375.1). Taxonomy (NCBI): domain Eukaryota; kingdom Metazoa; phylum Arthropoda; class Insecta; order Hymenoptera; family Ichneumonidae; genus Ophion; species Ophion obscuratus. Next base: position 38,836,416 of record OZ023319.1, on the reverse strand, counting down.
GCTTTCGCTGGCGGATATCGGTCTGCTGACAGCGCCGCAGGAAATTTCCAATATGGGAAACCCAAGAAGATCATTAAGGGATAACACCACTTTAGCGGCAGAAAATAAGGCCTAACTGACAATTTATTTTGGGAGCATGAAAAAAGGAATATGTTATATTTTGAAAGGGTTTATTTAACACATATTGAAGTATAAAAAAAATTATGATAATTTTCATACAAAATGGCGGCAACAGAGCCTATCTAGAAAAACGTGTTTTTTTACAAACAGCTTCACGGGAGGACGGTTTTCTCGTAAACTATAAGACGTGGAACAAAAACCAAATAAAATTATCATCTATGTATTATTAGCTATTGGACTACATAGGGATTTTTCGTTATCAAATTTCGAAAAAATGGCGCTCTTTGAAAAAAATTAATCGATTTTTTGCTCCAAAAATAAGCAGTAAATTGTTTATAAAAAAAAGTTTACATTTAATCAAAAAACGGCTACGTACTCCCATAGAGGAGGTAATTTTGAAGCTACTATCAAAATTTCAAATCGATCCATGCAAACGTGTTCTAGTAATCCGTTCTCCCAGTTTGAAAAAAGTGGTTTCGAGAAAAACGCGTTTGCAGTTGTACGAGGCGGCTGAAAGAAGTCCGAGGCGCTGCGGCAAAATAGATAATTGAATCTTAAAATTTGTTTTTTTTTTTCGCGACAGGACCAATTGCATATTGTTTTTATGGGCCCAAAGTATTTTTTAAGAAAAAAAATGATTTTCCAAAATCCTAGAGTGGTGTTGTCCCTTAAGGGGGAAGATAACGTTAGGCGAGAAAAAAATGCTGATTTCCATGGTTTTTCAAGGAAAGATTTCTTCACCATTTTTAGCCTTAGGGTATGTTTTATTACTACTTTTGGCTGGTTCATGGCATTTTTTTAATTTATCATAAAAAATGGCCGAGGTATGGCATGGTCTTCTAAACGGGTTGCGGCGGATGTTGTCAGATGGCGTAATACGTAGGCGGAATTAATCTGAAAAAAAAAACCAACGATAATTATTCTCCTATTAACACTTATGCGCAGAATATGAACCAAGAAAAAGTGAGAAATGTTGGAAACTGATGAAATGGTACGCTATGAAAAAAATTGAATTTTTCGAAAATAATGGCTACATTTTGCAATAGAAAATACTTTCGGTTTCGGTTCGATCAACTTTTTACCTATACGTCATCCCAGTTTTGGAAATGCAGTTTAGAAAATCGTGCCGGTTGAGAAAACAGCCGCCATTTCGAATGATTAATTTAAAAAATACCATGTAACAGCCAAAAGTAGTAATAAAACATGCCCTAAGTCTCAAAAATGGTAAAAAATCTTTCCTTTAAAAAAAAATCATGAAAATCAGCAAACCTTTTCCTCGCCTAAAGGTATCTCCCTCCTTGAAACATGGAACGCGTACGAGAAAGCTATGAAAAACATCGATTCCTTAAACATTCGGATCGGAGGGTTCCTTTAGATTAATTTAGTAAAGTCAGAGTTCGAGTTCCATTCGAGTTCCAATCGAGAAGAAAGTCGATTCGTAAAGATAATTTATACCAGTTTACAGAGTTTGTATACCAGCTAATAAATCGTATGTAATTTAAACGCCAATCGAAAAAGTCACAAATCACAACGTCGTAAATCTCCTTTTTGTCGTACGACAAAATTGGCATCAACTATAAGCTCTCAATGGACTTCGTAAGTTTTCCAATTAGCGAGATCAGTCTAGTATGTCGATCCAACGTGGCCGGAGTACACGAAACCTCGTACAGATAATTCTTCTGTATTTTTGTATGCAATTAAGCGCTTCGCGTATTCCAGATGATGATCCGTTTTCCCGGGAAGCTCATGGGTAAAACCAAATTTTGAACCTTAAACCTGTAAGCGTGTATGTATATTCCTTTGGATGATCAGAAAACGAGGTTTTTTCCGGGTTTTGAAAAAATACTAATAAAGCAATTACAATTAAGTTTAGAGGGTTTATTTTACAGTTCTGGAGGAAATCAAATCGATTTTTTATTGTTAGAAAAAATACACAATAGTGCCCCTGTGGCCGGTAGAAAGAGAACGCCTTTTTTGAAGCCCTCCACGGGCAGACTCTTTGGAGACGCACATAAACCCCTGGACCAAAAAAGATTTTTTTTTCGTAATCTACATGAATTTTGCTATCAAAGTATACACAATTGTTACAAAACATTGAATTTTGCAAATTTGGCACCATTTTGATGTGTTTATAAAATCCGTAATTCTTAGTCGATCGTAAAAATAATGTGTACTTCGCTAAAAAATCTATGTAAGAAGCTATCGTTGAAATTTTAAGTCGATCGGTTGAAAATTGTAGGAGCTACGAGTCCGCCTGATTTTAAAGACATGGATTCAAGAAAAACATGTTTAAAGTTTCAAAACCATTTTTCTTTGGACCATCTAATTTTAGCGATATTCACACATCATTCAAGGCAATAAAAAAAGATACATTTTTTGTTTTCAAAGGTATATAAGGCCTTAAGGAGTTTCAAGACTAAAATCTAAATGTCTGTAGACGATTGAAATTTATATCACCGACAGATTGATTTAGCATGCCTTGATTGTCTAAACATTAATCCGTTTCACAACATAGTTTCAGAGATGTTTAATGTTTAAGTTGAACATGTATCCATTTGGTAATAATACACATGGCACCTCGTAAACACTAGTTATAGGGCTATACACCTCTTGTATATCTCTAGTGGCGCGGCTTGGTGGCAGATTCAGGCAACTCGTGGACGTTCGACTGATATAAGGTCTGCTGTGCGGTTTACGTATTAAGGCCTTAGGCCACAGTAACGGGTATAAAATCATGTGCGAATTTAACAATTTTTTTCGTATGAAAAAGTGATTCACTTATAAAATTAATTACACAACTATTTAGTATGAATATCAAGCTGTTAGAAAATATATTTTTTCTTTTTCGATGTACAAAATGGCCGACTACTAATTTTTGCTTTTGTTATTTTTTTTAGGCGCTCCGCGGTGTGACATTTAGCATCTGCAATTTTTTACCTACACCAAAAAACAAAAATCCTCGTCAATCTACATTGGAATTTAAAAAATCCTCGTCAATCTACATTGGAATTTAAAAAATATTGTTTTTTTTTTTTCAAAAGTTGTAGGTATTTGAACTTATAAAATGAATTTTCAGTGAAAAATTTCGTTAAAACTGTTCATAAAATGAAAAGTTTTCGATTAATCAAAAATTCCGTACGTACTTCTCTGCGAAATGCAATTAGGAACATAACTTTTAAATTTCAAGTAAATCGAGTGAAAATTGTTGAAGTTATTTATCACGCCAATTGGAAAAAAGCTGTTTCGAGACGTTTCGAGTAATCGGCTATTTTGTACATCGAAAAAAATATACATATTTTCTAACAGCTTGATATTTATACTAAGTATTATAGATGTGTAATTAATTTTATGAGTGAATCACTTTTTCATGCAAAAAGTGGTTAAATTCGCACATGATTTTATACCCGTTACTGTGGCCTAAGGTCTAATAGCCAAAAAAATATTACATCACGTGTAACGTGAATGTCTTGCCCATCCAACCGCACGTAAAATGATATACATTACTCTATCGTTTATCTCCGGTATTTTGTGGTGAAAAAGTTGCAAAAAGTTTGTAAAGACTCGATATAGTCAATAACATACACAGGGTGAGGCACATAAAGTGTTACAGAGCAATAGCACTCAAACTATTGATCATATCCAAAAATATTTCGGACCAAAGTGTCAGTGTTCGAAAAGGCCGTCATACTGGACCACCCTATTTTTTTTATCGATGGAGGCGTTGAAGCTACGTCAAGGTCAACTTCACTTTTTTAAACAGAACCATTAATTTTTTTTCGATGACATTATTACCGATTTTAAGACGAATTCAGCGACCTACAACACAAGGTCATTCTAGTCACGCAAAGTATGAAAATAGTCGAAAAATTGAAAAATATCGGAATAATCACTTTCAAAGGATCCACTAACCTTGGTTTAGGTCTACCTACAGAAGAAGCTCGAGGTGATGACCCTCGACTTGTAAGCACTTGTTAATTCGCCGATGAAAAGGCCGTCTAACTTCAGCCAACATTTGTGGTGCAATTTCGGTACATGCTCGGCGTATTCTTTTTTCATGTCGTCAAGCGTGGTAGGTGCTACTGCCAGTTCTTTGACAAAACCCCATAAAAAGTAATCTGGTGATGTTAGATCTGGCGAACGAGGTGGCCAAGCTACAAGGCAGCCTCGTCCTATCCACTTTTCACAAGAAATCTTGAACACAGAGCATAATGGGGTGGTGCACCTGCCGTACGTTTTACAGAAAGTTTGCGTAAACTTGCCAGTCAAGCGACCTTCAAAAAAATATGGACCAATGACGTGATCGCAGGCAATGCCGCACCAACAATTAACCGACCACGCTTGTTGAAATGGTACAGTTCTCATCCGTCGTGTTGTAGATAGCTTAATTCGTCCTAAAATCGGTAATAATGTCATCGAAAAAAATACATGGTTCCATTTAAAAAAGTGAAGTTGACGTAGCTTCAGCGCCTCCACCGATAAAACAATAGGGTGGTCCAGTGTGACGGCCTTCTCGAACACTGAAACTTTATTCTGAAACATTTTTGGATATGATCAATAGTTTGAGTGCTATTGCTCTGTAACATTTCATGTGCCTCACCCTGTATATATAACGGGTGTTCCGTTTTAATCTCACACCTGATTTATCTCGAAAAATACTGCTCTGATCAAGTATTGAGTATAATAAAACTTTCAGGGTTCAAAGGGGGTCGCTAAAAAATATTTTTTGGTACGGAATTCCAATGCGATTGAGATGGCAAACATGGTTTTTAAAAATGGGATCAAGAATTTTTTTTTTAACAAAAAAAATGGTCGGGTTGAACCTTTTGTATAAACAGTTGTTTTATACAGTTAATCATTTTTGGGATGGAATATCATTTTTACTATTTCAGCGCTATTCAGAATGTACCACGAGGAGGTCAAGTTTTCAATATCCCTAGTATAAGTGTGCGTGCGTTCCGTTAAAAAACAAACCCAAACAAAGTCACACGCACACTTAACTTGGGTTTGTTTGATAACGGAAGTGACGAGCCGTAGAGACCTAATCCTTGTTTGGGTTTATTTCGGTTATCAAACAAACCCAAATAAATGCAAACAAACTCACACCCACATACACATGCACACTTACACTAGGGATGTTGATACTTTATCTCCTCGTGGTACATTCTGGATAGCGCTAAAATAGTGAAAATGATAACCCAACCTAAAAACTACGAACGTTATCAAAAAACGGTTTCTACAAAAGTTGTTAGTTTTGAACTGACATGATCCCATTTTTTTAACATGTCGGCCACCTTAACGTCGCCGTTTTGAATTTTGGACTAAAGATTTTTTTTTTACTGTTCGCCTTTGAACCCTCAAAGGTTAATTATCCTTAATACTTGATTGGAGCAGAATTTGTCAAGATAAATCAGGTGTAAGATTAAGATGGGACACTCGGTATATTCGGTATTGGACTATGGCTAAGGCTCCAACCTCCTTAATTGCCAAATGTATAACTATTGATATCATTACCCAGCGTAGCAATATTTTTCAACAATATGAGGTGGATACTTCCCAATAATAATTTATTTTGGCACGGAATTTTATTCGCAAAAAGTTGGCATCCTGTTAAAAACTCATCGTATTTTCGATAAAAATGGGACTGTTTAAATTGATAAGTTGAATAGAATAACGAAATTCTTATTAAACGGCTTAAAGATTTTTCTTCTCATCCCTACGGTTCTTTAGTGAATGACGAAATACATTTTCATTGAGTGCCATTTTGTAACAATTATTGTGTCGTTATAGAAACGCAGCAAAGTATGATTTCGTGAATAAGCAATTGAACGCACCAAAGCTGGGTCATCATTTGTCGATGAGATGGCCAGATAATTCAGCTAAAATTCGCACAGGTCGAACCAAAGGACTCGGAATCAATGGCATGTGCTGTCCTGAACTTGCCGCCACCCCAAAAAAACTATCAAATAAACCGCTACCACGGTAATTAAGCTTATTATCGTATACCCGTGTAGTATGATAATTGTTGTTTGATACGTTTGTAACATTATAATTGCATCGTGTTGTAATCGCCGTCTTATTGACCTGATGTGTTATTATTATTATTACACGTTAATTATTAGTGAGAACCGAAGGAGATATGCGAGATCGTAGGTCAAAACGATAAAATCTCAATTTTCTTAGGACATCGGGACCGTCTTACTGGCAACCAATCTTGGATGGTACAATTATAGCTGCAATTGGGAGCCTATTCACCAAGCGTATCAAGGACGAATCAAATCGGTAAGATTTGGGAATGGGGACAATTAATCGTTACGCAGTAAAGATTGAATATATTTTATTATAATTGGTACTTATGATGATAAATACTTAGTATTTATAATAATAAATACTAATTACGACAAAACGTTATCAATCATCACTATGTATTTATTTTATTTATAATGATTATAAGTAAAGTCCATAAAAAATCGTATTAACGAAAACACATTATAAATTCGTATTTATAATGATAAGTACTAATTACAATAAAATATTTTCAATTATTACTGCGTAACGATTAATCGTCTGTTGATACTCCAATGATAATGACAATGTGATTATCGATGTTGTCATCATAATTTATCATTAACATTCATATTTTAATCATAATAATAATTGTTGTTGATCTTGTTATTATTCCTATTATTGTTGTCTCCGATATAAATTGATTTAGGGGCGAGTCTGTATTTTTGGAATATTGAATAATATTAATGTCAGATATTTTTTATTGGTGTTGTTGCTGCTATTATTAATATTACTACATTCATAGCGTTTGATGTTTATAAACGGCGTAATAAACGGCGTAATAATAGTCATACCTATTATTATCATTTGTTGTTGTTATTGTTGGTATAATTATTATCTCATCCATAAGACATGATAGTAACAATCACCACACGCATTCTTATAATCCAGATTATTATTATTATTGTCGTTGTTGTTGTTGTGTCAGTTTTTATGGTTAATAGTATTGATAGTGTCATTGTTTGGCTTTGAACTGTAATTATTATCATCATCGTTATTGGTGTTTTTATAATTATTATCGCACCCATCAGGCATGATAACAATAATCAACGCAAACATGATTATAATGAGCATTATCATTATTATTATTTTTTTATAGACTTTATTGCTTCGGGCAATGGACCTCCTCAGTTTGCACTGGGAAACATTCACCTACCCCCGGGGGTTAGGCACGGTCTTAATCTAGACCGGAACAATAACGCTGGGCGGCACTCGAGGATTCCGATATCACCTCGGCTGCCGCCCAGTCAAAAAGTCGCGCGTAAAGTCCAATATATCGCACTGCGACAGCCACTCCCTCAAGCCAGAGGGTGAGCGGCTACCGCAGTCGACAATCGTGTTGCCTAAGTAAACGGAGGGACCCAAGTATGACCGTCTTCTTCATATGACCCGCTAGCAACCAGACACCGGGTTTGCAAACCGGTATGCCAGCGAGGCCCGACACAAAAGACTCTTTCATACCCCTTAGCGCGCCGATGATGAGGACAACGAGAGTCACCCTGAATGCCCGGTGCAGACGTCGCAGCTAGGCCAGAAGGCTGATACTTGAGCCGTTTCTCCTCTTCCTTTCGCGACACGTTCACTTCGGCCGGAACCGAGAACTCAATGACGTATATCGTCTTGTCGTCGAAATTGAAGAGGACAACATCAGGCTCAGTCGCTTGAAGCGGCCCGATGGTCGGCAAAGAGAAGTTCCAATAAATCTTGCACCTCTCGCCCACGACAACGGACTCAATATCTCCTGGTAAATAAGGCAGCACGAGTTCCCGGTCTATCCCATAAGAGTGTCGTAGATGGTAGTACGACACCCTCAGGGCCGCGTCATGGCGATGGATATAGCCGGAGACTGCATACACCGGGCAAGCCGACAGTAGATGCATTAGTGTCTCCGGCGATTGTTCGCATGATGACTCCGTCTTGGCAGGAGCAGATAAACCCTTCGGTCTTGGACATCAGTCCAGCTTACCGCAAGCAGGAAAAGGTCAGCTGGGTGGACAGCCCTTGCTCCCTCGATGTGGCGAAAAAAAAAACACCGTGCATGGTTCTGTCCACATGCTGCCGAGTCAGGACAGTCTGCTCGGCAGCCCTGATTGCCCACCGACGTCGGCACTTGGGCAACCGAGCAACGGAGTCTGTTGGCAAGGCGCCACGTCGGCGCCGGCGGAACTCCAAATTATTATTATTATTATTATTATTGTTCTTGTTGTTGTTGTTTTATTTTTCGTGGTTGATGGTGTTGATAGAGTTATTGTTCCTGTTTACTTTTTTTATATGTGCTAGGTACCGCGTTAATTATTCACATTTCATGCTTTGCTAAACATGTCACATTAATGTTATTGTAATTGTCATTATTATTGTCGCAGATATAAATTAATCTAGGCTAGGATCGTATTTATTTCAGTTACCTAACAACAAGCTTCTCCTTTCAGGGAGAGATTGGAAAGAATGAAACTACGGGAAATGCAATTATTGAAAAATTTAACGAAATTAATAGACGACTTTGCGGAATTCGATACTTTGAGAAGAGAATCGGAAAAGGCGGAAAAGCACATCAATCAAGAGATACGCTGAGCAACGTTTCCTCGGGAGTTAAAGATATCGTCGGGCCCCGAAAGGATTATAAACAGATAGCAGATGCAGAGGCACTGTTTATTGGAGACTTGTGTACATTTTAAGAATGATTTACGGGATATAAAAATACGTGTGCTTCAGTGTACGCGTCATGCGCGTGTGCGCGAATAACACTCCGATGTCTATGTAACAGAATTTATACACACATATTTTCATCGTGTAGATATAAGTCAGAAATATTTCAATAAATTTTGCGCTGACGTAGGATACATGGAAAAACGGAAATTCATCTTGGATAGAAGGAATTATAGATAGATTTATTGAGCCCCTCTTGTCTCTCAGGCTTAAGGGGCATCACTAGTGTGACATTTAAAAAAATCGGTTTTTTTGCATTTTTCGATAGTCTATACCTTCAAGAATAACATACTGAAATTTCAAGTGCGGATCTCAAATAGTTTTTGAACTACATACTTATAATGAGCAGCTGCTCGTCGGTCAGAAATGCGCGTAAGCTGAAGGGCTATGTATAAATATAGTATGTATAATATAGGATATTTATAAATAGGTATATACCTGTGAAATCTTTCGTACATTGTTACTGGTCACATGTGTTTTGGAGCAGCTCGACGCAGGTATGTTTGAACGACTTATTTAGTTTTCTTGTAACCGTTCTACAGAGCACATCGCAGTATATCTCAGTAAAAATTAGTGAACAACCTCGGTATTCCAATAAAAACGGTTTTCGCGATCATCCTACGCGTAGGTGTACTTCGAAAAAAATGAAAGTTTACGGGAAATGAACACACGTTCGAGCAGTCCACCGTGAATACGAGTACGTCTGCTGGAAAACCATTACGTACTAACAATGAAGAGATTGTGATTGATCCAACTCATGGGTATTGCATTCGTCAGTTTGTTTCGGTTTTTTTTTAAATTAGCAATCTAGTGATGTGCAAAACTTTTGAAAAAATGTCACTTTTAATCAAGTAAGTTGGCGGGGCTTAGGATTTTAAATTGCTGTGACGTGTGAATGCGGTGTTTCGTACATCAATTCCGGACCTATGAGTGGAAATGCATTAGAAGTAAATAGACGTATAGTGGGTGTGACGCGACTCCTGGGTATCGGAATAAATGGAGCGAATCTTTTTTGTGGTTGATGGATCGATTGAGAAAATTCTATATTCAAACTTTCGCTGGATGCTTGGAAAATTCATGGGAAGCAGCAGAATCGATTTATAAATTTAGTGTAAAAAGAGCCATAGAAGAAGAGAAGAAGCTGACATTAGAAAAAGAAAATGCAAATAAAAATTTGACGGTTTCTGGAGATGGTATGTGGAAAAAACGTAGCCATACTTCACGTTTTGGCGTAACAACTCTTGCAGGAAAGTATTCTAAAGAGATAATCGATTCATGTGTGAAATCTACTTACTGTTAGAGTTGTCAATTCTGGGAGAAGAAAAAGATAGCGATCTTGAAAGTTACGAAGAACTTATCTTACAGCACGATGAATGCAATGTAAACCATGCTGGATCGACTTAAAAAATGTAAGTCGATAGTGTAAAAGAAATGTTCGATTATCACGAAGTAAAATATACGCGTATATTGGCGATGGTGGAAGTGCCCAAAATTACAATTGCTTACTTTGGCACTTTGCTCCGAAACATCTCCATAATAGTTTGAAAACCATTGAATTAGCCAATTACCTTGCTGTTGGGATATTTAATGATGGACTTTCATCAATTCTGAAAATGTTGGACGTGATGCGAGTGATAATTGGACCTGCAGCAAGGGATTTTGCCACCGACAGAGATCAAACAAGGCTGCTCGTAACAGAGCATCAGGCTGCCTCGAAAGAGCGCCGATTAGCTCGAAGGAGAGCTTCAACAGCCCAGCAGGTGCTTTTCGAAAAAGAGGAGGGTGAATTGTAGGAGCCTGAAGTAGCAGATTAGCTCTAGGCATGATATTTATCGATTTATAACAATGAAATCAATATTTTTAGATTTTAACGCGTTTTTCTCAAAACGACATTTTTCAATTTTGCTGCAGTTCTAGCTCGAATACAAATCATCCGATCGACTCGAATCTTGTTTTAGCGTATTTAGTATTTGTTTCTTCATACAATGGCTGTCCAGTTTGTCGATTGGATAAAAAATATCAATTTGCCATGCAAAAAACCATCAGATTTTTAAGCGTAATTTGGAATTTTGTTTCAAAACTCTGCCATTTTGTTGGATTTTTTTTACAATCCTGCGTCATTGTACAGGCAATACCTTCTCGTTTAAAGGCTTTTTTCATTTTCTGATTTAAGGCACTCTTAAGGCCGCAATCGCTGCAGCGGTGGGAGAACTTTTTTTGAGCCTCGGGGGACGGCGAATAAGTAGCTGAAAATTGAATATTTTCATACAAAAAATTACTGTATAAACGTCATTTTTACACAAATATATTCTCGAAATTTCAAAAGATTCGGTGCAATACTTTCCTTTCAATAAATTCCCGAAAATCACCTTTTTTGGCAGCCACACTAGTGGTGCCCCTTAAATCTCCATCTATGGATAGGAAAAACAAACTATCGTTATCTATGCACGTGAATAGACGAATAAATTCATTGGAGACACGAATGAATTAATAAATGCTTACCTGACTCCCGGTAAGGGCATACTTGGAAATAAAGAACTATACTATATTGCTTACCCGACTGAATGAATCGATTCATTAACGAATAAACAAAGTAGCAAAGAAATATGTAAATAAATGAATATACATGGTAAGAATCATAAGGTGGCCCTATGTTTTTTAAGCGTCTTGCGCGTAAATTTTGCGACCGACCAAAATATATTATTAAATAGGTTTCCAAGTCCTCTTCGAAAAAAAATATAGCGTATTTGTGTAATGAGTAGTATGAGGAAAAACTTTTTTGTGTATCCCGTCATTGAGAAAAAATTATCAGAGATGCATTTCAAAGTGCATAAATGGAATTCAATACCATTTTTTTAAACATTTCCGGAGTGTTTTGCATTCAAAATTTGATTGTCTTCATTCTACTAAACCTCGAACTGTAATATTGATTTTATTTCCAGAATGATCATTTTTTTCTGGCAAATACGACTCATCACAAAAATACGCTATATTTTTTTTCCAGGAGGTCTTGAAAAATCATTGAGTATCATATTTTTCTCGGTCGCAAAATTTCCGCGCAGGACCCTTAAAAAACAAATGGCTACTTTATAATTGTCACCCTGATATAGAACATGCTTGTTCATACAAGTAAATAAATTAATATACAGCGTATCCTGTAATTGATGGATGATCCTGCAGCGGTCGACAGGTCAGATCATGTCCTACTATATGTTGGAATTTCAGTTTAGTAAAAGATGCACGGTTTTCGAGATTTAGGGCTTTATATTATTTTTTGAAAAAAAAAAAAAAAAAAAAAAAAAAAAAAAAATCATCCGCTTTTGTCTTTCGCATGCCCTTTCTACAAATTATATGAATCGGCAATAACTAACAATTAGCAACTTTTCAAAGTAATTGGCACAAATGCGTAGTACTTTTTTTACACCGCAGGCTATATAAGCCAGATGTTCGAATTGGTTTGTATGAAATTTCCGCATAAGATCTTTCTTCATAAAGTTTCATAAGATTTCCTAAATTTCCATAATGTTTCCTAAAGTTTCCGTAACATTTAAGGTTAGTAAGAAGACTTTTCTAGACAGAATAAATAACCAAGAGTATCTTTTAAAAAAACGGGTAAAAAAGTTATCATTTATAGAAATGGCATGCGACAATCCAAAAGCAGATGATTAAAAAAAACATAAAGCCCAACATCTCGAAAAGCCGTGGGGCTTTTACTAAACTGAAATTTGAGCATTTAGTAGGACATGATCTGACCTATCGACAGTAGCACGATTATTCATTTTACAGGACTCCCTGGATATATATATATATATATATATGTGTGTGTGTGTGTGTGTGTGTGTGTGTGTGTGTGTGTGTGTGTGTGTGTGTATTCATTTACGGGCACGTCTAACGTGTGTACTCAATAATAGATAGCGACTAAGTGTGCTATCTTTTATTAAACTGGTGGTGACGAAATCCATATTTACACAGATGAAGGATGACTTAAGAAGAAAAGAAATTACTTGAGAAAATAACCTGTTGACCCGAATGAGCCAAGCGTCCGCTGTGCCAACTGCAAACGTTTTGTTTGTTTCTATAAATCGATACAGTCAAATAAACGTGGCGAACACTTGGCGGCCCCCACTGCCGAATCGACAAAAAGCCAATTTAACGAGTACCCGAAAAATGACAGGCTTCGGATAAAAACGTAAGTATAAGTAACGAAAAAAAGAATGGCCATGCGAATAGCATCTTCAATTCTGGATTAGGAATTTCCAACGCGGATTCTTGGTTGCCTAGCTCACCGAGAAATATTCGACAAGGTTGTATACATATTGTCTCCCTCCATTAGCTCCACAGTCGAGATCGCGAAGATGATTCCTCGATCTTTTCTCGCTTCTTTTTCTTATTGACAATAAATATCAACGCTCGATAGTGTTACAAGGACGTCCGCTTTGACGGATGACCATTGGTCACCCCGCATACATAATCATTAATTTTGCATCCAACTATAATTACGATAACGGATACGCCACACGCGTGTCTATTCCTTCGAGTGCAAAGGATCTTAATGCGACCGAATAATCATTTTGTATTCGACACCTGCGGCGTACCGTTAAGGGGGGGGGGGAGATACCTTTAGGCAAGGAAAAAATGTCTTATTTTCATGATTTTTTTAAAGGCAAGATTTCTTCACGATTTTTGAGACTTAGGGTAGATTTTATTACTCCTTTCGGCTGTTACATGGTATTTTTTTTTATTAAGGGCTTATGTGGGTTTCGAAGCCAAAAAGCATATTTTCTCTATTAAAAAAAAATATAATAGATACATAATTTTATTCAAAATGTTAACCACATAAAACAGTAACATTTCAACAATATTAAAAAAAATTTCATCCAAAACCTGGGAAATTCAGCCGGTGGGACCTGGTTTTCGGAGACACCGAAAAAAAGTGTCTTCATGGTGGTCAGGATACCTTATGATAGCTTTATCTGAAATTTAAAAAAAACCAGATTTTTTCTGTTCGTAGATAAGTATAGGTCGTGATTGAGCGAAGGATTAAAAAAAAAATTTAATTTTAATTTTTATCAGAGTTGTATGCAAAATAGTTCAATTTACATTACGTATAGTCTTTTAAAATTAGTTGTAATCGATAAAAAAACCTTCGTTCAATCACTAGTCAATGTTATTTTGAAGAAGTGTGCAAAAATTCAATAAGATCGGTGCATTAGTTTTTGAGTAATCGTGTCCACCGACTTCTAAAATAGTGTTTTTAGAAAAATGCGATATCCCTGCGTCGCTCCCGGCCGGTCTTTCCCAACGGGGGGAATTCCCAAAGGCTCTCTCTCCTAGACGTTTATTCCGATTGACGTGAAACTTTGGGAGAATATTCTAGACATATTGTACTATTATATAATAAAATGTAAAAATTGGATTTTTAAAAATCTTCAAACCCACATAACCCCTTAATATTTTTAAATGGCGGAGGTATTGCACGGTTTTTACACCGGTTGCGGCATATGTTGTCAGACAGCTTGGCACGTAGCGTGGGCGGAATTAATCTGAAAAAACCAACGAAGATTTTTCTTTCATTTAGGAATCACCACAGTGTAAAACTGTAAAAAATCGATTTTTTTTTCATTATCCGATAGTATAGACGGTTATAAACATGGACATGGTATCAACGATTGATCGTAAGTAGACAATTTATATGAAAATTCCGCATTCGAAACATTAAACGCATTTTTCTCAAATGTAGTGTTTCAAAATGGTGTACAGTCTCAAAGGAAGAGTTTTCAAGCTATCCGTCTCAAATTTTGACACAACGTTCTGCACGTCATTTATTATCTTGCTATGGAAGCTTTTTTTAAATGTTCATATTTTTTGTAACGAAAAACTCGTAAAAATAGGCTAAAATCGATTTTTAAACTGCCGCCATTTTGTCGATTTCGATTTTCAAAAAACCTCCATAGCAAGATAGCGGCTTTCATACTGATTAATAATCTTTTTACAAATTTTGTTTCAGATAATATTTACGATCATAACCGTGTACACCGTGAGGACTCCTTTTTTCCGAAGACATTTACAACCGTAAAAAAAAATGAAAATAACCGTTTAAAAATCTATTTTCGGTGCTTCATGAGTGCTTTGAATTGACATAAAAAAATCAGTCTGATTGGCATATTTTATCCATCGAAAAAATTCGCGAAAATCATTTATTTTTTTACCCGTTGCCAGGTAGAAATTGTGTTTGGAATCCTATAGGATTCCCCTACTTCTCCCTACTCCCTGATAGGGATCCAACGGGACACCCCATTGGATCCCTATCAGGAAACGTCACGCTCGTACATTGGATTCCAAGAGGGACTCCTTATCGGGATCCAAAAGGGATTCCCATCGGGATCCAAAAGGGATTCCCATCGGGATCCAGTAGGGATTCCTATCGGGATTCCATAGGGATTCCATAGGGATTCCCTATTAGGATCCAATAGGAATTTCCCATCGGAATCCAATGTAAGAATCTTAAAGCTTCCCCACAGTATTGAACGGAATCCGATACGATGCTTGATCGATCATATCGCATTCTGTAAGCCCAAAATGCTACAAAAAATAAAAGCATCGATACACTAAAGAGATCAATTTATTGTTTACAAAGGAGTACATATAGAATACCACAATATACTTATTTTGTTTTTTTTAAATTGTTTACCCATACTGAATATTTATAGTGCTTTGTATAGTATTCTTCGAATACTTATATCTTATATCTATATCTTCGAGTACTTTTTATACTTTATGAACTTTTTAAAAATACTTTAAATAATTCTTATGCTGTAACGTAGTTTTTATACACTTTTTATACTATTATTAAGCAAAAATACTTGTGCAGTTATGGGCGGGATATTCTTTGAATACTTTTCATATTATATAAAATTTAAACACTTTAATAAGGTTGATGCTTGCATCATTGGAATGTAACAAACATTAATGCGTGTTTGGAGTAAATAAATTTTACGATCACGATTGCGCAGTAACTCGATCGTCGCGCGCTTTTCAACGACGACACGAATATATATGTACCCTGCGTCGCTTATGTTCTATCGCCCGACGTCTTTCTTTTGTCGGAAGCGATTTTCTGAACCCTTATTGGATCCCGATAGGGAATTCCTATTGGCTCCCGACAAGGAATCCCTGTTAGATCCCGATGGGGAATCCCTATTGGATCCCGATGAAAAATCCACCGGGTCGGGTGGAAATTGATGTTACGGGCTACAAACTTAAGCGAATGTGTAATAGATATCATGTTTATAAAAATATGATTTCATACTTACATTTAATTTTCTTTTAAAACCTCATTTAAGCCGCTCTAACAAAACTCCACACCCACAGAGATAAACCGCAGACGCAATCGTAACCCGATTGCCGTCACGTCCAAAACAAATTTTTATGCGCACAAGTATTAAAAATTCAAAAAGTGTGCATATTAAAATTTATAACAAGCTTTTTTATTCGTATAAAAAATACTAGCCCATAACAAACTATAAATATACAATATGGGTAAGCACTAAAGTAAAGAAGTTACTAAAGAATATAATTATATATTGTATTATTCGATATCCTAACAAATTCCTAGAAACACGTTGGTGCATCTTGAAACTCCTAAGCAAATCTGTGCACGGGACCATCAAAGAATAATTTTTTACAGAGCGTCGCGAAATCCTATTTTATATAATTTCTAGTAAAAAATTCTCAAACCACGTTAATCTGGAAACAGCCCAGGATCCATTTGGATTCCAATGTGGTCTCCCTACCTGGGGTGTCCATGTCAAATCCCCATAAGGATCTGGTAGAACCTGGGGAATCCCCAACAAATCTATTTGGATTCCAGTGTGGACTCCTTACTTGGGGCGTCCCTATCAAATCCCCATAGGGATCTGGTAGGATCTGGGGAGTCCCCAAAAAATTTCTGCATGGGTTACACTTTGATGAATCCTTAACGGGGTCATCCGATGTGACAGCTATTTTTTTCGCTTTTTGGGGGATTTTTTAAACCATTGGAACACACTATTACTTTTTACCATGCATTTATTAACATCTTTACAGTTCCTTAGACTTTAATCAAACAAAAATAACGTTGAACCGACATTACACCGTTCGGAAGACAGTCATGTATTAAAAAAATTGGTTGACGGCGCCGTGATTCCGGAGGTTTTGCTAATCTGAAATTAAAAAAAAATCAATCATCACAATAAGGTTAGAAATATTTATACCAAATTTCGTCAGAATCGGTCGATTAGTTTTTTAGCTATACGCCATGCCAGTTTTGAAAATGCAGTTTACAAGACCGTGCCATACCACCGACATTTTTAAGGTTAAAAACCCTGAAACAACCGAAAGTAGTAATAAAACATCCCCTAAATTTTAAAAATGGCGAAGAAATATTTCTTTAAATAGAAGAATCATGAAAATCAGCAGTTTTTTCCTCGCCCAAAGGTATCTGTCACCTTGATGTGACGGAATAATCATTTTGTTTTCTACACTTGCGGCGTCCCGTTAAGATTCTCCAATTTCACTGCAAAAATATGGCACAACCTTGTAACGAATTGACTTGCAGTAAATAATAAAGGTGAAGAAGCGTGTAACGCGTGCCAATTATCAAAAATCATTCTACCGAGATGCTCGACGCCCGGGGCCTATGAGCAAATGTTTTTCGTATACACATATACGGAAATACGGGTGCACCGGTACAATATTATCGAATGCAATGGGCTACTCTTCTGTAACAATGAGAGAAAGTTCGAGCGGAGCCTCGAATGAAAGGCGTGCCGCAAAACGCACATCTCGTCTATACAAACCGAGTCCCCGCGGCAATAGACCGAATCGCCTTCACGAGTACTATTTTTCTCCACTCGAAACTCGCTTCCCGACCAACGAAAAAAAAATGTAAGATTCTCATCTACTTCCTCCCCGCTTTTCCTACACACTGAACGAAAAAGCACGAATAAAAATAATATTATTTGATGCTGGTAAAGTTCCGGATCGAACAAAAATCTGGGACTTAAAATTCTTTTTTTTTATTAGATCAAATATTTTTTGCAGATTCGATTTGTGGACCTCTAATGAGGATCCGAGTGAGCAACGAGCGGGTAAAAAAATGGTGAAAGAAAATGAGTAACGCGAAAAAAATATCATTGCATTTCACAACCCTACCAACTTTGACATGGTGTAGTTTGCACAGCTAGAATTTCGGATGTTAAACTGGAAATATTCGCTCGTTGCGCATTGACGCGATTAATTTGCCTTCATTAAGGGGTTATGCCTATTTGTAAAAGTGTAGGAAATCACGTTTTTCAAACTCTACCATCATCACGTTGACAAACATGGTGTACAAAGAAGTGCCGACTATTGCGCAAGATGTGCAAGGAAGAATAATTAGAGCATGTTCGTTGAGGTTGTTATGGGGCCAGGTCAAAATACTGCCACCGAGCTGGATTTTTTTCTGGAAGTATATAACCCCTTTGCTGATCATCCTGTGCAGTTTAGGTACGATCCGTTTTTTTATATCTTTTCTTTCGAAAACTCGGCGTTTTTCTTGGGTTTATCACATCACGCTTATGGAAACTTCCCGATCGTTTTTCAGTATATTATGCACATCTGCTTAAAAAAATGTTATTGCGGAGCCGACAAAATAGGTATGGTTACCTATTTTACCTAATTATCGGATTGCACCATTGCACTGTGAAAATGAGGATTCACAGCTCCATTATTAAATTATTAATACTTTTAATCGCGAATTTGTGCGAAAATTAAGCACAGAAAATATTGGGCTATGCAAACATGGCGACGTCGTAGACGATACAAATGCTACCTACCTTATCCACATTTGGTAATTTTGCGCGGGGACCTTAAACTGCTTGGTCAGGATAACTAGAGAAAGATTATAGAAAATAATTATACAAAGTAATGAAAACATTTCATGTTATTATCGAATCTTCAAAAATGCTCATGTTTATAGGTAGGTGTAAAACTGGTTTGAAAACCTACGTTTAATAAGACGATTATTTTATAGTTAACAGTTGGTAATAGTCGGTCGGCCTCATGCATAAGCACAGGGCCCTCCCCTCGTACTTCAGCCCCAACGGCTAGACCCCATAACAACCTTAAGACGGAATGACACCTCATCGCGGTCGGTGTGGTAGAACAATTATAGATACCCAAAAATCTCTGAAACGGCTCTTCAGATCTCGTCGAAACTTTGCCAAACGACGTTAAATAGATAGACGAACAGCTGTCTGCCCCTCAAATTTTCTGAATTTGAGAAAGAAACGTAGATTGGCTTATCATAAGCCAATCTACTTTTGACTATCTATCTATTTGACGTCGTTTGGCAAAGTTTCGACGAGATCTGAAGAGCCGTTTCAGAGATTTTTAGTTATCTATAATTGTTCTACCATACCGACCGCGATGAGGTGTCATTCCGTCTTAATACAGACTGACGTGATTAACACGACAACATAATCAATGCGAATTAAATTGCAAGTGTGTATTGAAAGTGGTTGTCATCACTTTGAGTCCTTTTTATAGAACTACGTGTTTGCACCGTTTTTCTAATCGATTCTAGGCTAAAAACATTGAAACTTCTTTCAAATCACATTTTTAGTTCCTTAACAAAATTCTGAAAAAAATGCGTGCCGTTTAAAAAAATTGCGGTGGCCTTGAAATTTCTGAGGAGCCTCCGCCTGGATAGACCCCGTAGCCGATGGTCTCCTTCGAACTATGCAACTTTTGTAGGAAAAGTTTTCTCCTAAGTCTGATAGGTGAGAAAATATTTCTACAGCTGATGCCTGTTGCTTCACCCGGTATAAATATACAGCGGGTCAAAAAAGTATTCGTACACCTAGTTTTTTCGCAATAACTATATAGGCATAAGTGATACAGAAACAAAAGTCCACTAGATACAGAGATAATCTGCAAATGGAGAGTTTTTTATCAGGCGTAATGAACCATGTATAAAACGTATATTAATAATATGAATAGAGAAAAACGTTTAGGTTTCGCTAAAACCTACGTAAGTTTTTGGAACCACCGAGTTTTAGAAACGTGTCATCTTCTCAGATGAAGCGAAGTTCAACATTTTTGGGTCAGATGGGAAGAGATTCGTCAGTCAGGTCAGCCAGATTTGGGGCAGCCTTGGGTGCAGTTGTATTGGAAATCTCGCATTTATAGATGGAATAATGAATTCCCAGGAGTATATCGACGTGTTGCGTAATAATTTGAAAGGAAGTCCAGTTAAAATGGACCTGAGTAGGAGATATTACTTTCAACAAGACAACGACCCGAAACATACGGCCAGGAAAACGAGAGAATGGTTATTGAACAATGTTCCCAAACAATTGATTACACCATCGCAACCTCTGGATATTAAGGAGGAATATTAGTGTGAAAAAATCGATTTTTTTTTGCTTAAATAGATAGTTTTGGCCTTAAAGAATATGCCTATAAATTTTCAAAACAATATTCGGCTTAGAAGTATTCGAAATTGGCGCCAAGCGTCGACGCTCTCAGAGCCTTCTATCGGGCCTTTCTATACTTTAAACGCGTTTTTCTCGAAACCATGTTTTTTAACCTGATTGACAGCATAACTCTGTAAAGTTTTGTCCAATCGACTTAATTCAAAAAGGATTCTCTTCAGAAAACTTATCGCTATCGTCGCATCGTAGAGTTTTTTAAAAAATTGTTTACTTTTTTTTATTAACAATTTGCTGCAAAAATGTTGTGTAAAATTCGATTTTTTTTAATGTGGGCCATTTTTTTGTAATCAAAATTTTCAAATTTCCTACCATGCTGCGATAGCTATACTATTATAATTTAATAATCTTTTTGAATTTTTGATTTCACATGCTTGCTGTGGCACTTATGCTGTCAACCGTCGGGGAGTCTTTTTATGAGACGCCGTTTGCGACCGCTCCTCTGCTTAATAAAATGTACTAAAAATAAAAAATACAAATTTCCTTGTATGCTTCATTACTTCAATAATGAATACACAAAATTTCACATAATTTGATCGAGCCGTTTAGAAAAAAAATTCCCATAAAATACCTCATTTTTTAGCCTGTCACATTGATATTCTCCCTTAATCCTATAAAAAATGTATGACCTTGTTGGATGCAGAAGCAAGAAAAAGATAAATATCCATCAAATCTGATTTACAATTCATTTGAGAAGAATGGAGAAAAATGTCAAAGAAAACAACTCAGAAGCTTGTAGAATCCATGCCTATAAGACTACAGGCCACAATTGAAGCTAAAAGTTAAGGTTGTGGCGAATATGGTATTATCCTTTACGATTTCTAGATCGTAGAATCGTGTAAACGTCCTGGGCGCTTCAGTCCAGCCTGATGTATTTTTTATCGCGTCTATGTTGATGCCGCTCCGTTTTCCTGATGACGTTGACGCGTGTCGCGCGCAATATGCTGTGAAAATGTTGGTTTCGGTTCCGCATAAGTCTAGTAGTTCTTTAATCCATCTACTGATTGACTGAGTTGATACTTCTTTATGAGGTTTGCGATAACAGAGAAGTAATTTTTCTGTATCTTGTCGGATATCCTCTGTTTTTTCTAGGCAGTTTTAGGGCGTCGTGGCCACGCAAATCTTGAAGTGTACATCGGGAGTATTAACGTCGGTTGTTTTCTTTGTCTATGGAAAGTCTTAATTCTCACTGGTATTTTAATCTTGATTTTTTTATCACGTTTAGTAATGTCATGGATATTTATTGCGGCAAGAGTCTGTATTCTGTGTCCGGTTGTTAAAGCGAGTAACATGACAGTCTTCATGGAGAGTTGTTTAAGTGAGAGTTCTCCATTGTGTGGCCATTGATTCAGGAAATCCGAAACCACTTCTGGGTCCCATGTGTCATTATATCGTGGCTTAGGTGGGCGTTGATTTGCCGTTCCTTTACAAAAACGCTTAACGATTGGATTTTCCCCGACTTCGGGCCCCAACAAGAGCGATAGTGCCGACCGGTAGCTGTTAATCGATCCATAACCTATTCCCCTCCGGAATTGTTCTGTGAGGCATTTTATAATGTCACCAATGCTGTACTCGTTTACATTAAGACCATTGTCCGATGGGAATTGCCACCACTTTTTTGAAGTGTCTCGTGCTGACGGATTGAGGCATCAGTTAGTGATGATAGCAGTACGCCGATGGCTTCTGTGGGTAGACCTTTTAGTTTGTATGCCTGCTTGACACAACTCTTGCAACCAGGGAAAACTGGCGCCAAAGTGGGTGGGGATCCCTGTCGATGGAATGGATTAAATTAATTTTTGGTTTAAAAACGAGTGGCTTTGACTCTAACATGCTCATGAACATGGGGTATCAGGCCTGTGATGTCCATTGTGGGACTACAACTATATCTCTCGCACAATCTATTTCAATTTTCCTCAACATTTTTAGGATTGTCGGAAAAGGAGGGAAGGCGTAGAAAAGTCGAGCGGACCAATTTTTTGTGAAGGTGTCGATAGCCACAGCTCCTGGGTCACTCTTGCATGCAAAATATTTTTCACATTTTGTGTTGGATCTACTGGCAAAAAGATCAAACTTTGGATTTCCAAAGGCGTGGCGAATTTTATTGTAGCCTCCATTTGCGAGTGAAAATTTTGTCTCAGGCTCTAGCTGTCGAGATTCGTCATCAGCAGTTGTATTTTCTGATGTCTGGATGTATGACGCAAACAACCAGATGTTTCTTCATTCACACCATTTCCATATTTCCTTGAAAAGCTTACTTAAATTCTCAATCTGTATGCCTCCCATTCGATTGGTATACGAGATTTCTGTTCTGTTGTCTATTCGGAGCAAAATATTGCAGTCTCGTTGAGATCTCGCTGGGCACTTCAGTGCGAAAAAGGCTGCAGTCAACTCCAGGACATTAAGGTGGAGTTTCCATTCTTCTCTGGTCCAAAACCCATTCATTCTCTTTTTCCCCAAGCAAGCACCCCAGCCCGAGAGGCATGCATCGGAGAAAATTTCTATACTATAGTGGAAATTATTAATGGAATTGTCGGCGATTTTGATGCTATTTATCCACCAATTAAAGTCCTTTTGGAGTCTCTTAGGTAACCTCATTTTCTTTTCGTAATCACCATCTGCTTCCTCTAGTGCTAGGGATTTTTCCCGTTCAAAATCTTTTAGGTATACCCAGCCGTACTGGACGGCGTGGCAACAGGCGCGAAGTGATCCAATGAAGGATGCGAATTCTCGGATTGTACATTTTTGTGGGCGCTGGAATTTCTCAATTTTTCTTTAAGATTCCCATTTGTTTGTCCTGTGGAAGTGGTAACTTCATCGTGTGTAAGTCGAGTATAAACCCGAGGAATTTGCAGGTTTTTGAGGGAATAAATCGGCTTTTTTCTTTATCGATAATAAAGCCTAGTCTTTCCAGCACGAGGAGGCTGGCGTGTATATTTTGGAGACAGTTGGCCAAGAAGAAGGATGTCGTCAAGATGAATAACGGATTGGTAACCTTTTTGTCGGAGACGTGTTAATACCACGCGCATTAGTTTTGTGAAAATATATGGCGCTATGTTTAACCCAAATGGCATACTTATAAACTCATAGAGTTGTCCCAAAAAGGTGAATCTCAAAAAAGTTCGACTGTCTGGGTGAATAGATATTAAATAATATGCGTCTTCCCTGCGATCAGTTCAGGGATGTCGTGCAATTCGCTTGTGGACCACTGTGGTTCTGCGGGAGCCAGGGCTTGATAGGGCAATATTTTAAAGAGAATTTCATACCCGGTGACCCAGTTCAGAATCGTGGCATCGTTAGAGATCGAAGCCCACAATCTTTAAAAAAGTTTTAGTCGCCCACCTGGCACACTTACGCTTAGCGATCGCTTAGCGACGTTTGGAGAAGCACCGGGATTGGTACTTCGAGTTCGTGCTCAAGTCCTTTTTCGATCCTTGGTAACTGTTGTACGGTCGTCTGTTCCAGGATTTTTTCTTCGCCTGCCCGCCCTCTCTGGACTGAGGTTTCCATGTTCTCGTTCGGGACGGGCCTCCCCCCCCCCCCGTTTTTTGACGACTTGATTGATGATTTTTCTTTTGTTTTCAATTCTTTGCTCATTCGTTCTAGCGTCTTGGCAATCTTTATCTGTTCTTCGATATCCGTTTCGAACGGTTGTGCTCTAATCTTTGTCTTGTGTCAGAGTCGACAAGGCAGCTGTTAACTTGGTTTGTTTCTCGACCATTCGAACGTCCCTGTTCACGGCTCCTTCGGGTAGACATACCTTCATCGCCAAGTTGAGAGCCGGAGCGTTCATCATTGGACAATTTTTGGGGGTCGCATATTTCTTTAGAAGGTCTTTCTGTTCCTCGCTTGGTAATTCATTTTCAATTATTTCTGATAGTCGCATCTTCTTGGATAGTTGGTCCCTGTGGTTTTTCAGAGTTTAGGTGTTTTCCAATGGCCTCGAGGACGGCTTGTCCTCGAGTTAGTTCAACCGTTTGCTTTTCTTGGTTATTATTTGTTTCTGTTGAGACCACCAGTTCTGCTGTCTGTAAGGCTGCTGGTGTTGTAATCGGTACTGCATCTTGTTCGACGGTCCCCTAGTGGATTGGGAGACCTAAAAAAAATACCAAAAATTGGTCAAAATGACCCTATTTCAGTCACGGTCATTTTCTGCCCTTTTTGAACCGAAAAAATTGAGTGAACAGTGACCGAACACTGTTTTTTTAGGTTAGTCACTTGACCGTTATTTTTCGGTTTTTGGTCACTCAAATGAAAGTGAGGTTAGTCACTTGACCGTTTTTTTCGGTTTTCGGTCACTGTAATAAAAGTGAGGTGTCACTTGACACTTGAGGTGTTTCATCTGATTTTCCATCTGTAAATGAGAAAGGAAATAATTGTTGTATGTTGACGAAAATGAAAAGAAATATACATTCTTTTCTTGCAATTATCGCTATTTCGTGTAGCATGTTACAGTATATATGTATGCCACATATGTGTTCCATGCGCTGCTGCTGCTGCTTTGTAAACAAGATGAAATTAAAATATTGTAAAGAACGAGCATGTGCACTACACTATACATATACGTTATAATATCCTATGCACTGAGTATTCACTTTACATAAATAATAGATAATTGTACGCCACGTGGTGTACTCTCGGTTCTCGGCAGTTCTCGCCTCCCTGCCGAGGAGTCCTCGAGAGAGAAGATGGCCGCTCAACGTACACGCAGGCGCAACACGTCACTTCATGCGCAGCCATATTGAACGCTGCATGACGCAGCAACGCGACGCTGAGCGACACATTTGACGAGTTCTTTTTAATCAATCCTGTGGTTCCAGAATCAACGATTCAAACTCGTAGTTAAACGGAATTTGGGACGCGCGGGCTATCGGGTTGTGAGCGACAGAGAGATACAGGGTCTATACGGTAAATGATTTCAAATAATAAACAATTCGAGCGTAGCAGGTTATATTTCTAAATGGGCTACCATTTACCTTGTTACAAAAAAATAACAATGTCGTGTTTATGTTACAGTTGCATGCCGGAATCTCCAACATTGCCATCGTCTAAATCAACAGGACAGGCTAACGGCAGCCATACTACGCGAGTGGTTATCCATCAAATTAAAGAGCGAAAGATACCGAGCGATGGTTCTAAGAACAAAGGACAGAGGCAAAAAGAGACAAAAAGAAGAAAGAAGTTCCGAGATGGAAACCGACTCCGACGAAGAGGAAGAGGAGGAAGAGGATGAGTATTGAATGGATACAAAAATGTTATTGTTGTTTGGTTTATTTCAAGATATTAAAAAAAACCTTCAAATTCAGTGATGTTTTTGTGTATGAGATTCTATTATTATATTTCCAATAGCGTTTCAGAAGGACCCTCTCTCTGCCCTATGCACTTCGGTTTGCCTTCGGTCACTACTAGGGTCAGTGACTGAAACGCCCCAGTGACCGAAAACCGGTCAAGTGACTAACCTTACTTTTATTACAGTGACCGAAAACCGAAAAAAACTGGTCAAGTTACTAACCACAAAAAAAAACGTTGTTCGGTCACTGCTCGGTCACCTTTTCCGGTTCAAAAGGGGCAGAAAATGATCGTGACTGATGATCGAGGTTTTTTTCGGTCTCCCAATCCGCTAGGGCGGTAAGGCAGGTTCCGTGTTATCCTGTACCAGCGCCTGTGTCTGAACCGGTGTTCTCGGTCTAGGACTGTTTTTTGGTTCTTCTGCAATTATTACTGCTATGATGCTGGCCGATCGTGATCTGTCACGGCTTCTTGAGTAGCTTCGTTCACAATGTCGATCATCATAGTCGCTGTCCGAGTAGTACGATGACTCCGATGAGCTCTTGGAACTCGGGCGGCCTGTAACAATACAAGGAGAGGCCAGAGTTTGGCCGTTAACCCTTGTGCCACTACATCGTATGACTTTTTCTGACTCCGTGGATTCTTAGCCTGGACAGATATGTACTTGACCGAAGTACTTTCTTGGACTCGTGTCTCAAGGCATTTTGTTTCTATTGCGAAATCTTGTATCTCTACTTGGCTTAACAGAACGCTTGTCCGATCGTCTGCTCTAAGAGACTCGTGTCTCATCATTGAAGGCAATACAAGGCGTTTATAACCTTGCAGGCTTATATAGCCGCTTGGCTAGCCCGATTTTTTGGCCCATTTACGAGACAGAGAACTCAGGTCCGATCAACCTAGTAACCGACCATGATGAGGTTCTAGTTTTTGGAGATCCCGAAATTAATTCTTATAGTTACATAGTTTAAATTGGACAGGTACTTAATATCTCTTTTATTCATCCGTCTACGGAAAATAAGTAATACGAAATCTATTTGTGCAAAAAATAGACTTTGAATAAATACATATAGGTATACATTGAACGTACAATTTACTTAATCGGTGCGACCTGGACCTTACGAGGAGATAAAAATAAAACTATATTTGCAGTAGTCAACTGGACAACAAAACTATAATTTCAAGCACGAGAATATTTTGTTATTTTTGTATTCTTTAAGTAATATTAGGTGTACAACTTGATTCGGTCCGTTTTTTGCTTAAAGTACGCACTTATTTGAATGATAAAATGAATTAATACATTAATAAAAATATTGTCCATCGCTAGCCTAATTTCCCCTACTACTTTCCCCATCTTTCTGGTAATTTATGCATTCCGTCGCGGAAGAAGCGTTCATCTTTTGAAGCCAAGAATGAATCGAGCTAATTTTTAATACCCTGTTGTGACGTGAAGCGTATTCCAGTCAAAGCGTTCTGCATCGATCGAAACAAATGGTAGTCGGAAGGGGCAAGGTCTCGGTTATAAGGCGGGTGAGCCAGAATTTCCCACCCGCTATTTTCCAAATAGTTTTTAACCACAATAGCTTTGTAACGCCGAGCGTTGTCATGTTGAAAGGGTATGGACTCGTGTCTGGTTGCATATTCTGGACTTTTTTCGGCTATAGCTCGCTTTAAACGGATCAATTGTTGCCTGTAGAAGTCTCCCGTGATGGTTTGACCAGGTTTTATTATCTCATAGTGGATCACACCCTTCTGATCCCACCTAATACAGCGCATAACCTTCGTCTTCAAACTTTTTCGGTTGACCCGAACGCTCTTTGTCTTTAACACTAAAATCACCACTTTGTAACCATCGAAACCATTCTCTGCAAGATTTATCCGATAGTGCAGATACACCATAAACTTCCACAAGCATTCAGTGGGCTTCAGCTGCATTTTTCTTCCAATTGAAACCGAAAATTAACACTTTCCGCAAATGGTGCTTATTTGGGACGAAATTAGACATTTTCACCGCAGTAAAAATTAGACTTGATGCGCAAAACTCAAAGGTCTGTAAACGATATTTGGTTAAGAGATGTTGATACTAAACGGACCGAACTAAATTGTACATCTAATGGTTTTTGCAAAAATTCAAAATATTATTTGTGTTAGTGCATCATAGTGTTATTTTCATAATTTTTTTAGTGACTCGACCCCATTAAGCAGTAATTTGATATATTAGTTAACAAAGTAAACCTCCGGGTACATTTCGAATACATAAGCAAGAAAATAGACGGCATCAACGGCGCATAACCTCGCGGAAAGGCGGCCACATAACCTCAAACTTTGTTCCACCACGATTAGTTACGTAATATTAAACGGAGTATCTCCCCGTCCGGATAGCGGCTCAGTTCACGTCGTATTTCCTGAAGGCGTACATATTATTGTGATTCGTGTCAGCTAGTATCCGGACGAATAACATATATATAATCGCCCGGATAGAATGAGTTAAATTGTTAAACAAACTATCCGAATAATTTACACGTATCCGTCCGAATAAAAGCTTCATAACTTTGTTTGGCTTTGTTTGGTTTGGGTTGGTTGCGTTTGTTCTTTCGCGTGTGTCTGTTTGGGTTTGTTTATTTAGGTTTGTTTGAGTTGTTCGTGTGGGTTTGTTCGTTTGGATTTGTTTGTTTGGGTTTGATTGTTTGGGGTGTTGTACAACGTGAACTGCGTGAACTGAGCCGCTATCCGGACGAATAACATACGCTTATTCGTCTGATAACCGGACGGCTAGCCGCAGCGTATATTAAATAATGAATCTATTATATAATCTAACTGTGAGACACATGTACACCAATTGATTTTCTCTTGTTTTTTCATAAAAATCGCGAACTAAGTAAGAAATAATTAATTCATCGCGCGGTACGCAGCAAAACGAAACAGACAACGCTTGGTGTCCGGTGTTTCGGTCTCTGTGGCTACGTGCCCTCGTACCAGTAATCGGACATGAGATTCGACCGTGGTACATGCGTGTGATGGATGACTCAATTAATGGGACGCTAAAATCATTATATAAAACCTTATGGAAACCGAATTGTGATGACGGAGTTGAAAAGTTTGGCCAATTCGGTTTCGATAGGTCGTAAGTCTAGTCTAGAAATCGATCAACAATAAACCCCTTTTACTGTTGTAATATTTTGTGATGATCACAAATTATCACAACTCTTTAGCTCTTCGGTTTAGAAAAGTGCATTCATGATATGATTGACTCGGACCGGCATCAATTTTACTACTAAAATTCGTTAATGACAATTTACCAGTAATTAATAAATAATTGAAGACTGAATAGGACACAAGTATCATTTTTCGTTACCTGTAAATTATATTGCTACTGAGATTATGTAGCTTTTCAGTATAATAGTAAGTATACGAATACTTTTTTATCTCAAATTCTTGTTATTTTTGCGTTACTCTTAATTCTATTACGCCGAATAAAAAATGCTTCATTTTCAGATTATCTCTCTACCAAGTAGAATATTAGATATGACAGTTTATATATGTGTATCACTTTTTCTTTAAAGTTATTGACCCCCTGTATATACCGGGTGTCCCATTTTTATTTTATACCCGATTTATCTCGATAAAACTGCTCCGATCAAGTATTGTGTATAATAAAAGTTTTAGAGTATAAGGGGGGACGTTAAAGAAAATATTTTTTGGTTCAAAATTAAAAATAGCGACGAGTAGATGGGCGACATGTTTAAAAAAAAAATGAGATCATGCATTTTTTCTTCGCCAAAACATTTATCAGCTCAAAACTAACAACGTTTGTAGGAAAAGTTTTTGGATAAGGTTCATGATTTTTAAGGTAATCCTATCGCTCCACACTAGTCATACCACTGATCATACTTGAGACTTGCACAATTTATATTTTTAACATATGCAAAAAAAATAATTTGTCATAACTAAAAATTTCCATGTGTAAACTGATTAATAAATGTTCATATTTGAGTATAAAAATGAAAGAAATGTTATTCCAACGATTCGCGCGGAATTTATAGGTTTGATATTTGGCAACATTGGTTCTATCTCCGTCTCTTTTCACTCAAACAGGCGAGTTTAACCTCCATGCTTTTCAACGTCGATCGGTCAAAACAACGTCAGGTAGGGGAAATATAAAGCATTGAATTCGGGCCACAACTGGCAAAAGCGTGGAAAATTTGGGTCGGCGAAATATGTTGGTTGAAAAAGATATATGTGTGAAAATTTGAATGAGTGAGATGAGGTTAGGGGTACAGTCAGCTGTTGCCTTGTTGCCACGTGTCTTTATCGTAGCAAGTGACAATAAATCCAATACTGGAGGTTCAAATTAAACTTGATATTGCATAAAAATTAGGACAATAAGCGTAATTTGTTCTGCGAGCATAGGATTATTACAAGTGTTAAGTATGTGAATCTGATTATTTTCGAGAATCTGACGGATTCCCACGATTATATACTTTTGTAGCGACTGGAAATTGTGTTTTTGTATGTTGTCTCGGAATTCCTTCACAAAAGTAAAAATGTGAAAATTCTATGGATTCACGCCTGGAGATAGGATTACCTTAAGTTAGAATACCATGTTTAACTATTTGAGCGCTATCCAGAATGTACGACGAGGACGTACAGTCTTCAACATCCCCAGTGTAAGTGGGCGTATGTGTGTGGGTCTGAGTATGTTTGTCTTGTTTGCGTTTGTTGGGTCTGTATGGTAACCCAAACAAACCCAAACAAGGATTAGGTCTCTCGTCAGTTTCTTTATCAAACAAACCCAAGTGTAAGTGTTCGTTTGAGTTCTTTTGAGTTT
Organism: Ophion obscuratus; assembly: GCA_964007375.1. NCBI lineage: Eukaryota > Metazoa > Arthropoda > Insecta > Hymenoptera > Ichneumonidae > Ophion > Ophion obscuratus. Next base: position 38,805,906 of record OZ023319.1, on the reverse strand, counting down.
GTTTGATAACGAAAATGACGAGCCGCAGAGACCTAATCTGGTTTCGGTTATCGACCAAACCCAAACGAATCCAAAGGAACGCAAACAAACTCACAGCCACACACACATGCACACTTACACTAGAGTTGCTGACGTCTTTACCTCCTCGTCGTCCATTCTGGATAGCTCCGAAAGTAGTAATAAATGATATTTTAACCTAAAAATTATGAACGTTATCAAAATACTTGCCCTGCAAAAGTTATTAGTTTCGGCCTGATAAGTGTTTTCATGAGAAAACGCATGATCCCATTAAAAAAAAACATGTCGGCCATTTTGAATTTTGCGCCAAACAATCTTTTTTGAACGTCCCGCTTTGAACCGTATAAGTGTAATTATTCTCAATATTTCATCGGAGCAGTATTTTTCGAGATAAATCACGTGTGAGATTACAATGGGACACCCGGTATATTCTAACAGATAATCGCGACGTTATACTCTTACACGAAAATTACACGGAGTGTATTCACCTCGAGGACTGTGAGTCGGACAAAGGAAAATCTTTCGGCCCATGAAGTGACATATTTATTTTCCTCTACGCGGCTGTAGGACAAAAGGGCGTAAAGTCCGCTAAAGACAAGTGTTTCATATATTCGCGTGGTATACGTACACGCGGACACGTGAGAACGAAACGTGCGCCGACGTTCGCGATGACGTGAGAGATTGACCCTTCTTCATTGAGAGCCTTATTACGAGAAAACGCGTCTAATGCGAAAGCTTAGGCGAAAGAGAGGCGGTGGCGCGCCGAGATTGCACTCGCCTTGAGCGGAGCCTTGTTCTTTCTCTTTACACACTTTTGCTCGCCCCTCTCCCATTTCCCTCTTTCTCTTTCCCTTTTTGACGCCTCGCTCTTTCTCACTCTCTGCTCTCTCTCTTTCTCTCTCTCTCTCTATCTTGAACACTGCTGATTTTTGCAAAAGACGAAACTAGTGAGTGGCTAAAACAACAACGACGAGATGCGCAGCGGAATATCTCGCAGGATTCGCCGCTCTCGTCGCGACGAGCAGCAGCCGCGTGTCCGTTTGACCGCGCGCGGCGATCCGTGAGATGCCACTACTATATACGTGAAAGGAAAGGAGAGGAGGTTCCCTCTCGCGAGCCAAAGACGCGCGAGTGGTCTTTGCAATTTTTTTTTCTTTCCTTTTTTCGTTGACAGAGTGGCGCGTTACGGGTATAGGAGAGCAGCTGAGACTAATTAACGAGATCTCATGGAAAAAAGCCCGCACGTTTGTTTAGCGTATTGTTCAAGTGGCCACTGCGCGTACGTATATACATGTATTTATATATATATATATATATATGAGGTATTCCACGTGAATCCGGTGGACTTTTTTCCTGACTCCCGCCAATTCGATTTATTTTTGTTATCTGATTTCATTGACTCTAAAAGACACCCTGATTTTTTTTACATTTTTCGAGATATCCCTTAGACAAAAAATTGTCCGAAAAAACGCCCCGATTTAAAAATCTGAAATAACTCCCAAAAATGCGTGATTATATGTAAAAATTTTCAAGCTTTTCCACCGCACTGGAAGTATGATTTTTTCTGTGCTATCTGAGCGATTAATGTTTAAAAAAATACGAAAAATTCAAGAACTGCTTACTTCGGGCGGATACTTAAATATTTTGATATCCAGAATGAATTTTTTGACCATTTTTGAATAGCCAAATCATAATCATGGATCTTGAACAGTTAGCAGTCAATTGTTCGGATTTTTTGCCAACGTTAATCGCTCAGAAAGCACAGAAAAAATCATACTTCCACTGCGGGTGATAGCTTGAACATTTTTACATATGATCACGCATTTTTGGAAATTTTTTCAGATTCTTAAATCGGGGCATTTTTTTTCGGTGAATTTTTTTTTCATTAAGGGTTGTGTCAAAAATGTAAAAAAAATCAGGGTGTCTTTTAGAGACAATGCAATGAAATTTTTAAAAAATAATCGAATTGGCGGGGTTTAGGGAAAAAGTCCACCGGATTTACGTGGAATACCTCATATATATATATATATATATATATATATATATATATATATATGTATATATATTGGAATGTTTCTCCCGCCACCTCGCGAGCTCTCATCCCGCTGGCGGGACTCATCGTACGCTTTTCAAGTGGGAGAGAGCAACACACATACATACACTCCTTGAACCTTTTTTCCCTCTATGTAAGACCAGTTTGAAAAATAAAATACTATGAAAGGTCCGCGCGAGGAGATTTAAGTCGAGCGGGTCTGTTGCATAAGTCGAAAGTGGCTTTTCGATACTTGGGTGTGTGTGTGTGTGTGTGTGTGTGTGTGTATTCGCAGAATGGTGATTTTCAAGACATTCGAATTCGAGGTCCATCGTGTTGGGCTCCTATTGTTCCCATGCTAAACATTATGTAAACCCCAATGGCTCCAAAATCCCATTTCGATAGATGTAAACATATTTATATGAGAGTCCTTTCAGGGATCGTCGTGTGGCGAACGCTTAAGTACGGTGCTTGAAACAGCCAGATGCGCTGATTGCCAATATTACATAGACATAACGGCTTTTACATATACTTTTTTAAATATATCGACAATAGATCTCAAACGGGCTACATCTACCTAGGTGGGTCAAAAAATTGATTTTTGCACAAATATTTTTATTCAATGGTATCACCTTTTAGCTATATTCCCTGGAAAATTCATCGAAATATTCCGAAAACTGAATAGTCGGCCGGGAGAACGGTTGCAGGACCGTACGTTAAACTTTAAACGCGTTTTTCCCGAAACACTGTTTTTGAAGTCGGTGGACATTATATCTCGAGAGCGACTTGATGGATTGTTCTCGAATTCACAGGAGATACGATGAGAAATATTTAGAGGTCGTTGACAATTTCACTTTTTTTAAATCGATCTTCATTTTTCAATAGTTACGTAAAAATAACGACTTTTTAAATAGATTTTGTATGCTCGAACTTCAGTTCGTTATCACGTTGTTGAAACAAATTATTGAAAAAAATCGACGATCGTCAACGACTCGTATTTATTGTTAACTTGAATAATCCGTTTGGTTTTTACATTTCTGATGGGCCGTTTACGCTGGAGAGTGTCCATTGTCAAACGACGCGAAAAAAAATTCATCATTTGTCGGCGGCGATGTATTTGTTGGTTTTGTGTATTTTTTGCTGTTTTTTTTCAAAGGCTCTCAATATATGTACCTTTGTGTTTAAAAAATGTCCTTCTGTTTCACCAACAGATGCCAAAAAAAAATCGGAATTTGTCCATTTTTTTTGGGCCTCTAGGTAGATGTAGCCCCTAAATCGAACTAATATATACAAGCCCCGTATACACACACACACACACACACACACACACACACACACACACACACACACACACACACACACATATATATGCACGTATTGTATATGTGCAATATTGTGTAAAGATGATGAGATTGAAATTGCACCGTTGGAATGCAATGAAAATGTAAATTGTTTCGGTTTCTTTATTTTATTTGGTCAATTCCGAATTGCTTCAGTTTCTTTCAGCAGATTTTGCCTACAAAAATTGCTCAATCATTTTCAATGCTGGTAACCATTGGGTTTGACCATCTAAATCTGAAAAAAATATTTAACGTAATTATGAAAATATGGAAAAGAACTTTTGTTGTACTCAAGCAGGGGAAACGCCAACACCATAAAAAATGATATGAGCTGATTGGTGAAAGGGCATTATTTTGCAGCTACATAAAAAAGTGATCGCCTCGTTATATATTTATATCATTACGTAGTGTATTTCACTCAAGCAGAATTCCAAATATACAGTGTAGCCCGAAAGTAACAGCTAAAAGGAAAATCCAGATGCATCGTTTCAATTCCTATCCGGATCACGCCCATATATGTTCAACGTTCTTTTTTAGTTTTTGAGAAAACATTTTTTTTCTGTTTCTTTTTTTGTGTATGTACTTTCCTCGTGATTTCTTTACTTGCGTTGAAATATTTATTTGCGTCATGAAATGTACTGTTGAGTGATAAACACATGCCCAACTGAACACTAACGTAAATGCTTTGGGTTGTGATCAAAAGTTTAAAAAATAGGTTTGAGCGGATGTCACTAAATTTGGGAAGATAAAAAAAGCACTTATACTAGTCTCAATCATTCTCGATTGCTTCTTAAAACTTCTAAGAGGAAAATACACACATAAAAAAGAAACATATGGAAACGTATGCTATAGGAAAACTAAAAAAAAATCGTAAGGGGGGAGGTCACTCTACAATTTTCGAAAAATCGAATAAAATTTTTTTTTATTGGTCCCCTAGGACCTCAAAAATGATGTCCCAAAAGATTATGGCCGGGGAAAATCTCTAAGTACTCTGTTTTGGAATTTTAGTACAAAGCCGCCTGGTCCGTAGCGAGCTACTCAAAACTTCAAACGCGTTTATTTCAAAACTGCTTTTTTTAAGTTGGCCGGAAACAGCTCAGACAATTTTCAACTGATTCACTTAAAATGTTGAATATATCTTGAAAAATACATTGTCTATGGAAGTACGTAGGATTTTTCGGTACGTAGGATCTCAGATCACTACCAAATATTTGGTAGTGATCTGAGATATTTAGATTTGTATTCTCGATACTGATCTTGAATGACTTTGAACGACTTTGGCCCCTAATGTTTCAGCGGCTTGAGGCGCTCCAAAAGATGGTTGAATAAATATATACCATTCCATTGTGAAAAGTGGAGGTGACCATCACTGTGCGTCAGCGCCTCCACCTAAATAAAAAAAAATGGTCGCATTTGATGGCCCCCTTCACTCCGTACAATTTTTGTCTGGAACACTTTTTTGTGACGTTGATAATTACTGAGATATTTCGGGTAGCAGAGATAACAGGAACACCCTGTATACTGTTCGCTGTCATCGAACTTGCATAACTCGAGAGTGCAACTCCGGAATACGTAGGGCTTCGTATGTCAGTCACACTGGTTACTTTTTATGACGTTGAAGTTTTCATCGTTTGACCGCAACGACAATGAAGATTATTTTTATTTTCAAATTTCCTTTGGCAAATGTGAGCTACGAAAATCACGCAAACATTTTTAAAGATTTTTATGTAGCGATGTACAACTTAAATATGCACAATATGATTTTGTATAATAACGAAATTAAACACAGAAAAATAACTTTCGTTGCATTTCAACGATACGAACTTCAACCTTATTACATTTCTGGGGTTTTTGCTTCTCAAACTACACCATCTTTCTTACTTTTTGCCAATTATCGTTCATTATTGTTCCACTAGTGCTTTTTTTTGAGCGTATACCGTTTGTGATTGCGAGGGCACAGACTTTTTTTCGTTATCGACACCGCGAGACAATTATATCCGCACGAGGCAGGTATTATGGTCTCGCTTCGTCAAAGGGTTCCTCAAAGTTCATCCCGAGAAAAATTGGTGCGCGTGTCGCATAATTTGCGATAATTTAAGAGTATTCAACGACAATAAGAGCAGGTGCGTATAGTGGCAGTTTTAGAGTTGATTAATGTCGACTTGCTCGGGGCTCGACATTCTGCAATACACGAAGATGATACCGGAATCGAGGAGCGTAGTACGAATATGTTATGTTTCGGGGACAGTTTCAATGAATTAATTCAAAATAAACCATCGACTTTAGGGACAAAGCGATCCTTGAAACAGCCTCTATAAATATGCTTCAATTTATTTAAAGGTGACACTGGAGGTATACATTTTCACGCAATGTCGAATATGGGGGTAATATGCTACTCAATAGTTCTTAAGACAATAGGATGGTCATTGATTTCAAATGGCGCTAAAAGCATCTTTTTTCAGTGAGTGAGCGTGAGTTAGTGAGTGTGTGAGTTAGAGTCGAGTATGGGGGACATGGGCTACTCAATAGTTCATATGACAATAGGGTCCTCGAATTCGAATAGCACGAAAAGCATCTTTCTGTAAGTGAGTAGGTATGAGTGAGTGAGTATGAGTGGGTGTGTTTGTTTGGGTGAGTATGAGTGAGTGAGTATGAGTGAGTGAGTGTGAGTGAGTGAGCGTGAGTTTGAGTGAGTGATCAAGTAAGTGAATAAATAAATAAATAAGTTTATATATGTGGAGGGAGAAAGACAGACAACTCGTGAATTTGTACCACGACAATGCACCGGCGCATTTCGCTTGACTTATCCGACGGTTCTTGGCGAAACACAACACCGTTGCGGTACCACAACCCAGCCTATTCTTCCGACATCGCCTCCTGCGACTTTTCCCTATTCCCCAGACTAAAAAGAACCCTTAAAAGACAATGTTTTTCAACAATAGATGAGATAAAGACGATATCACAAGCCAAGCTCAAGGCGATACCCGAAGAGGCGTTCTGTCATTGTATCCCGAACTGGATGCTACGTTGGCATAAGTGTATAATATCACAGACAGACTATTTCAAGGGAACGATATGAACATTGAAGATTGAATAAATACCTTTCGAGAAAATGAAAAAAAAATTCGTTACTGTCTTATCGAACCTCGTATATATAAAGTCGTGTGGCTGTCGGAGCTTCTTTGTAGACGTCCACACACACACACACATATATATGACTACATGCAATTACCTCGTGTATTCGAGAGTCGTACATTAATCGTAGTCGCAACTGTAACACGATCCTTTACGGGAAGAGTATTTACGGCGAGCAAAGATGACTCATCGCGGTTACGATAAAAGTTTATCGTTTCTCGGTGGATATGCATTAGCATTACATAGTCATATAGAGAGGAACCGCAATAAGAGAAGCTACCGTTGCTGACGTTCCTTTTCTTTTCCCTTTTTGCGTGAGGCTAGAAGATTTCACGACTTTGCCTCTTTGCAAATGGTATTAATTCTGTATACTTCACACACACACACACACACACACACACACACACACACACACACACACACACACACACACACACACACACACACACACACACACACACACACACACACACACACACACACACACACACACACACACACACACACACACAAGGTACATTCACCTTCGGCCGCAAGTATTAGGCACCCCTATAAAATATTGAAATTTTAAAAAGTACATAAACCTATTGCAATTGCGTCGAAGTGAGCTAAGATGGCATCTTCAAATATAAAATTAAACAATATAATAGTGAAAACGCTAAACTGTCATTTGTTTAACTCCATATAAGCGCAGAACGTCATTTGATTCGTACGACCTATAAATTACATTATATATCTTTCCTCCCCTTGAAATTTTAATCAAAACATCTTTGTTCCGAAGTAATGGCAATGAATTAATGAGACGAATCGTCGACTATCAACCAAAACTGGCGATACGAAGAAATTTTGGAAAAAAAATTGTTGAAAAAAGTATTGACTTGAAAATAATTAAACACAACGTTTTACTCCTTAGGGTGCTTTATACGTTTGGCCAAGGGTACACACACACGCACACACGCACGTGCGCACATGTAAATTATAAAAATTTGATGGCGTTTTGTTGATTGACGTAACGAGGCACGTAGACGAGGTCATGCGGTCACTGAATGTATGGGGTTCAAGGGTGCGCGCGGTGTGGGGGGCAGGCCGCACATTCGCACCGTCGATTTTCGAGTGTCGCCCCCGGGCACGAGATGATACATAGATGTATGTTTGGATAATATATATATATATATATATATATATATATATATATGTATATATGGGTGTGTGTAAAAATCCTGTGACAGCCAGGCAACCGGTCAACGCAATTGTGTAGACATGAATCTGCGAAGAATTATCGTTATGGGGGTGGAAGAGCGCGCGGTTGCAGAGACCGCTGAAGAGAGGCGCGGGAGAGTAAAGAGCGGTAGGGAGGGATTGAGAAGTTGTATACTATTGTGGGATACAGGAGTACGCGGTGAGAGGTGGAAAGCGACACGAGAGGAAAGGTAAGACTTGTATATCTACAGGTCTTACCTTTCTATGTATCTATGTGGGTATATATGGGTGGGTATATATAGTATGTACATGGCCCCCTCTGTCCACAAGATAGATACACCGACTAAGGTGTGTGTGCACCAACGACCCGTCGACGACAAGTTTTGAAGAGAACCGCGCGAAGACGAACACCGACAGATGAGTTCCGTTTTGCTCTCGGAGTGCATCGCGATACAACGACATTCTCCTCATATTTGATTTAAGAGGGAAAAAAAACTATTTAGAGAAAATTTTGAATTTTGAACACTGAAGGGAACCAACTTTCTTCGCGTTCTTCGTATTTTGTTTTTCGCGCGCTCATCCGAGGTGACACGAAGATGCGACTTATCGGTCTTCACTGTTTGTGTAAGTGCTGCAAGAATCTCATGCGTGGTTTTTCGTTTTGTTTTTACATCATCAGAGTGCCTCGTGACGTTTTTGGATTGAAAAATAATGCATTCCTATGACCTCGCGTTGGGAAAAAGTCCTAGCATGATTTTTGGCAATTGTTATTGATTTGGAGAGGACCAACGCTAGTGTTGATTTTTGATTTATTAACATCTATGCACGTGGACCGTCAGGGATGAAAATTGGGATATCCTTTCGCGGCTTTACGACCAAAAGCTATAGTGAAAAAATAGTTTCTGTCTTTCGTTCCAATGCCAATGTGTTCGAGTTTTGTGTTTATTGAATTGTTTCCCCCTTTTGATATCGTTTCGAATTTCATTCGAAAAGCTGAATAACTTTACGGACGAAAATCAGTAATCGAATTTGTTAAGGGTGAATTGAGCGTCAATCATGGCTTTTTCGACCTGATGAGGCATTTCTATTGTCGTTGCTGAACAAAAACGAAAAAAAGTTAAGGAAGGAAAAGATGATCAACAATCAGAATGAAGCAAATCGATTTTTTTTATCTTTGAAAATATCACCTTAAACATTTTATCGCCCCTTTTTTAGCCGAGATCGGTAACGTTGCCTCCCGATCGAGAAAACGAAAAGTGCAACCATTCTTTTTCCCGGTCGGGTACACGTATGTTCAATGGAGTGAATACTTGTTATCAGAATTTCAAACCGATGTTTTTGTTTTTTCTCTTTGGCGGATGCACGATTTTGCATTCTCGTTTTAATGCGTCTAATCGCCCATCTTAAGGATTATTAACGATTCGTCTCATTTGAGTATTTTCAATGACACTTTTTATCCGGCCATTTTTTATTACTCAATGTAACAGACGTTTTTCGAGGTTGACGATGCCTTTAGACGAGGAAAAATGGCTGATTTTCAACATTTTTTTCAAAGGAAAGATTTGTTTCCGATTTTTGAGACGTGGGGTTTTTTACTACATGTTTTATTACTACTTTTGACGGTTACATCGAATTTTAATTTTTTTATTAATCAGAGAGACAGACGGCGTAACACGTAGTCTCGTCGAGATTAATCTGAATTTCATTAATACTCAGACGCAAAATATGAACCAAGGAAAGTGAGAGATGTTGAAAATCGATTACATGAATCGTTTTGAAAACAAATGAAATTTTTCGAAAAATGGCTACATTTTGCCATAAAAAATACTCGTTTTTTTATTTTTCAAGAACATTCAGGGTCATATTTTAGACAATAAGGTTAGAAAGATTCATACCAAATTTCATCAGAGTCAGTCGGTTAATTTTTTAGCTATACGTCACGTGAGTTTTGAAAATACCGCCATTTTAAGAAATTAATAAATAAAAAATACCATGCGACACAGCCAAAAGTAGTAATTAAACATACCATAATTCTCAAAAATGGTTGAGGAATCTGTCCTTTAAAAAAAATCATGAAAATCCGCAAATTTTTTTCGTGCCTAAAGGTGTCTCGTCCCTTAAAGATTCATTTTAAACGGGGAATTTTTTTCGGCTGGTGAAAAGTGGCGAGCCATTGTGAAAAGGCGGTGCATATAATGAGCACGACTCTAAATTGTCGAGGTTAAGCGTATAGAATTCAATTAACCGAGATTCTGCGGAGAGATCGAACGAAAAACGTGGTGAACATAGATCGCTATACGCGAGCGAGAGCCATGTATCCGAGAGCATATTTGGATCGGTATCTGTGAGTGGTGCGATACCATCATCACGTCTCTTGGCACCTCATTTACATCGCACGTTACAAACGCAATCACCGTCTCATTGTTGTTGTCATTTGTACCGTTAGAATTTCCTCGTTACCTTGGATGAAAATAGTTACGTGGAATTTTCTCTCGAATGATTGAACCGTCGAAGAAAATATACCCACGTCCTTTTCGCATTCCCTATAACTTGCATTTGTATTGCGGTTCAAATGATTTAATGATCCGATAGAGATAAAAGTGTTTATTTCTGTTGCACACATTTTGAACACTATTTTTTATTTTAGCAACTCATATTTAAAAAAAAATAATTACTAAAAAAATATGTAAACAAAAAATTTAAATTTTATTCAATAAGAATTTAAGTAATGTAATTTAAGTAATTAAAAAATGCCTAAGTAATTTAATTTAAGTAATTTTAAAAAATTTAGCTCATTTTATTTGAGTAATTAAAAAAATTAAGTAATTAATATTTTTTCTGATCGTTCATTATCAGGCCTGGTGGCTCTACTGTCCCATGATTTGGTGAATTGCACGACAATCGACGACGATGAACCGAGAAGAACTTTTCCCACACGCAGAGCGATCGATGGAACCAGAGGAAGGTATTGTTGAAATTACCGAAAATGAAACTGAAATTACGTTTGGCTTCCAAATATGTTCACGTATACCTGATAATTTCGAAAAATCTGTTGATCAAAAGTGTCACCCACCGAGAAGTAAGCGATATACAGAATGCTTCAACAAAATATTCAGGTCTAATGAGAGTAGTAAATTTAAAAAATCTAACCCCTATAATTTCTATTTTTATTTGTTAGTTATTATGTATATTTTTATTGATTATTCTATAAACACATAGGCAGAACAGTGATTATTTACGAACAAACGGCCAGTTCGTTATAATTATGTACAAAACAAACGTATAACATTCGATCTTGCATCGTTGGAACGCAGCGAAAGATGCGTAACCCAATTTTTTTCGGCACGTTTAGTCCTCCAATTTCACTCAAACGTTTTACAGGATTCATATTAGCGATTTTCAGCCTACCTGCGTAAGAAAGGATTCTGGATGATAATGAAATCGAGAAGATGAAAAAAATTAAAAACAATTTTCGTTGCATTCCAACGATGAAAACTTCAACAACGTGCAAACGTTCGGTTTCTTACGTTAAAAAATCGATCATTATGATCAAATTTTTATTTATTATTTCGTTAAAATCATATCTTGTTATTTACATAAATAAAATAGTAATTCAATTTTTTTTCGCTTATCACAAATTTAGTAGAAAGGTTATGATTATTAATGTATCAGTTTATTCCATATTTTATTATTATAATGCTTTGCGATTATTATTTTATAGTTTATTATTATTATGTTTAGTTCGTCTTCCATGTACATTGCTCCAGGCGTTAAAAATGTATTATCATAATTTCTTTGCATATTTTTTTATGGTGAATTATTGTCCCCTTTTTCACATTAGCTTATAGTATTTTTTTATTTCTATGATTAAAAAATTATATGTTTTAGTTTTGCTCGTAGGTAGTTGTAAAGACGATTTTTCGGTATTTTTTGTCAAGACCGTACGATTGGTACGTTTCCAATTCGATATTTCCTTGGATTTACTGTTATAACGACGCTGAATGGGATTTGTCGAGATTCATTGAGAACTCGGGCAAACAGCCTTCATTCGTATTTCTGTCTCTTTCTCTCGCTCTCTATAAATGACTTCTCATTGATTTCATGAATCAGAAAATACTACGATCCGGAGGAGGAAAATCCTTACGAGAGTTACGGCTCGTCGAATGGACGGTACGATCCGTACGAGGAAGAAACCGGTAAGTCCTTCCTCTTCGTTCTTTACAGTTTCACTTCAATTAAGGCGGGATATACATTTAGACGGGAAAATGTTAAGCAATTTTGAGGAATTTTTTCAACTCAGAAATGATTATTCTACATTTATCCAACCTTAGGTATACTTTGATAGTATATTTATATATACAAAACAGTTTCTCAAAATTCATTTGTCATCAAAGTGGCGGAGCTGTGGCAGAGTGCTGCAAGGTTGCCGCGGAAGTTGACATTTTTTTTCTTTTAATTTCAGTTAGAACATGTGTAGTTTCGATTTGACAGTAATTACAATGAAGAAAATGCGAATTGAAAAAAATGGCACGCACTTAGAAAAAAAATTCAAAATTTCTGTAAAATTCGGATTTAAAAAGTAGTTTTTTTTTCTAGTTTTTCAGAAACAATTCTGGCCAAGTAGAAGTTAGCAATATAATCAATATTTCTACCAAGTTACAACTCAATCGGCCTAATAGTTTTTGAGTCATTCTGCACGCCACTTTCGAAAATGCGGTTTTGAAAAAAACGCTTTTAAAGTTTACACAGAATTTGAATTAAATTGCACTAGGCACTTGTGGTAACTAATTACTTGAGCAATCTGTTACGAAGTAATGAAATTATCAATTACAGTAGTAATTGTAATTGTTAATTGTTAATTTAATTACTTTTTGCCCGTCTCTGCCTGCCCTTCTGTGCTCTCGCTTTTACCTGCGGCGCACGCTCCGAATCTGAGCGGTGAGGCGCAGCGTTGAGTGGCTGTAACGTTTGAAGTGTTTCGAATTCCACTTTCAAACTTTGGGAAAATATTGTACACGTATAGTTCTATCGTTTAAATAAAAAATCTACTTTTTGATCGTTGAAAATGTATATCCCTCCTTAAGGCGGGAGCCTGAATTAGAAGGTAAAAAAAAAAACGTTTTTTCGGGATTTTTTTTAGAAGGGAACAAAACAAGTGACCTTATTAAGCATTAAGGTATATATTCATGTACATCTGAAATGTATATAAAAAATTTCAACATAAAACAATAAACGGCTGCAGATTTATTAGCCTACTCCATGTGCGTCTTCGCACTGCAGTCCCCAATCGGCGGGAAAGATGCAGCTCGTAATTATTGACTGAAACAAACACACCAATAAAATGTTCAATTGTTATATCTTTTTCTTCTGGGTGAATTAAGAAAAAGCTGATAAAGTCGTGAAATTATAACTTTTCTCAGGTTTGAAAAAAAAAACGTGTTAAAAAAACACTTTAATGTGCTATAAAAATTATTTAAAAATATTTTTCAACGACGCTTTAAATTCACTTAGAAGATATTTTCATACAGAAGAAAATAAACTTTGGTTTGATTCAATAGGTCGTTTAGTTTTTTTTTGCTATCACGCCCGCCAATTTGGAAAATCGTGAAAATGAAAACTAGAGAAAATGCACTTCAAAGTTTTCAATAGGAGGAAATATCAATGTCAAATATCAATTGCTTCTCTGCTTTTGGCCTTGTATCTTCGAAAATGTTTACAATTGGCCTCTGTAACTTTGTAAATATATACTTGGATAGTTTATCAATCGATTCAAAATAATAAAAAAAATTAAAAAAACGATTGTTCGGACCTTCTAATTCAGGCTTCGACCTTAATATAAGATGAACAAAAAAGCTAGGAAATTCAGATATTAACAACAAAGTCGATGTGAGGAAGGTCGTGAAATTTACTGATTAATGTTAAAGAATACAAATGTTTTTAGAAATAGATTCACCCATTGAAAAATTCGATTTCGACGTTACCAAAATGTCAGTAGACCGTTTTCGATTTTTTTTGTCTTATCAGAATAAAAATAATTTAGCACAGTTGCTCACGAGAAATCGCGTTTTTAGACCCCGTGAATATCTGACATAATGACTGTCATTGGCGTCATGAGAAATTGTGTAAAATTGTTTTGATTTCTATACTTTTAACGTTGAAATGACGCAGCCGAACTTACGGAAAGTTCGAAGCTGAACTTTAGTTGGACGTATCAACGTCTAAAAAAGATCAGGATCTTTTCACGTTGATCGGTCAACTCACGACCTTTCTCAGCCGGTGATTATTGATTGTAACAAATCATTTTACACTTCAGATCTCTCAGATATCAGGAACAACGTTCCGGGTGAGCCAGGTGTAGATTATCCCGCATACACGAGATTGCCCCAAACGGAATTCGTATGTGAAGCTGAGTTCAGAGGTGAGTTGAAATAAAACAAGGAGGTCAAGTGCTTGTCGCACCGTGCACTGAAATGAGGGAACGGACCTTGCTAGGCTCGCGGATCATTATAATATTTCATTAAAATATAATTGCTCTTCCGACCGGGACATGTTTATCGAAAGTATGGCAAATAGAACTTTGCCAAATTCAAAACGGTTTTCCTTCTTCGTTTCCGGAACTAAATCATTTGCAGTAGTTGCTATCATTTCACAGGGAAGTATTTACGAACAATTTTTGAGAGTTAGGGCATGTTTTATTACTACTTTTCGCGGTTACATAGTATTTTTTCGGATTGCGGCGGATGTTGTCAGACGGCGTGACACGTAGCGTCGGCGGAATTAAACTGAAAAAAAAAAAAACGAAGATTTTTCTTTCATCAACACTCATACGCAGAATATGAACCAAGAAAAAGTGAGAAATGTTAAAAATCGATAAAATTGTACGCTTTGAAACAAAGATTTAATTTTCCGAGAAAAATGACTACTTTTTGGAATAAAAGAGACTTTTTTTATTTTCAAAAACATTTGGGTGCTTGTTTTGGATAATAAGATTAGAAAGATCTATACTAAATAGTTAATCAGAATCGGTCGATTAGTTTTTAAGCTATACGTCACGCCAGTTTCGAAAATGCAGTTTAGACGACCGTGACATACCAGCGCCATTTTTAAACATTAAAAAAATACCATATGGCAAAAATACCATACCAAAAGTGCCAAAAGTAGTAATAAAACACCCTAAGACTATAAATAGTTAATAAATCTTTCCTTAAAAAAATCATGAAAATCAGCAAACTCTTTCCTCGCCTGAAGGTATCTCCCCCCCCCCCTTATCATTTCCCATGCACGGAAAAACATATAATCGTAAAAACATTTTTACATATTTATCGCTTCACGTGACATAGCGTTTATTTAAAGAGTCCGTCTGCCAAATTTAATTACGAAGCTGCGTCAGACGAACAGACGGTATGCCGAAATATAGAGAGTTGCAGTGTCCACGGAACTCTAGACATTGCACTTTTATTCAACCTGACATGAATTTTCATTTTTCCCCTAAACATCCACGAAAAACAAGAAAACGCATGGCTCGAATTCCGTATCAAAGAAATAAAGAAAAATACATTGGAAGATCGTCGGCAGAATGATTATATACGTATTATCGTTTTCAAAGGCTTTTCTCTTTTTTTCACTTTCTAAAGGGACAATCTCTGGAGAACTCGTGTCGAGCGTTGATCGCGCCTATAAAGTAGAAATATTAAACCGTTTAATCGAGAATCCTCCTTTGCGGGAGTATCGTGTTCGGTTTAAGGGGTCTACTCATTTTATACGCTAAAAGGCTATTTTCATGAATTTTTTTTAATAGGTTTATATTATAGATATTGATATAAAAGTTGTTGCACTTAATAAATACACTTTTGAACTACATAAAAAAAATCATTTAAGTCACTATTTATAGACGAAAATGGTAGTTAAGAAAGTGTCCTAAAAAAATTGTAGGTCTGCGCTGTTGATGAAATCTCGGAGATGGAGCGTCCGAAACACAAAACTCAAATGGTTTTAGGTTCAGTATGTTAATGGCTATAGCGCATATCGTACGATTTTTGGGATGTGCAAAAATAACGAAATGGCAAACATTTTTCGAAAAACCAAAGAAAACGTGTTTTTTTTTCACCATTTTAGGCAAAAAATAGTAAGTAGCACAATTTTAAAAATCCTTGAGATGTGCTACAGCTATAGTTGTAAAGAATATGTGGTTAAAATTTCACAAGGATCGGTTTAGTAGTTTCGAAGATTATATCAACACGTCGTCAAGAAACGTTGTTTCGAGAAGAACGCGTTTGAAGTTTGTTTGGGTTACATGAATACATAAATGTTTTTTTTTTTAAGGGGAGATGCAGTTAGAGGCGTGAAAATACGAGCATTTTCAATAAATTTTTTTATAGTAATTGAGTTTGTTTTACAAAAGTAGTTTCACAGACTTTTTATGTTATATTTCAACTTGACTTGTACAAATTTTCAAAGCATAATATTGATTATTTATAAAAATATCGTCATCTTTGTCGTAACCTCTAACTTTTACTCGATCATCTGAAATTTAAAAAAAAAAACAAAAAAAAGTCATTAGTTTAATAACAAATCTAGTCCTTAATCGAAGCTTCTTTTTAATTAACAAAATGGCGGCTTCCGACAGATAACTTTCGATTTTCCACCAAAAAATCGCACGTTTATTGTTTTAAAAAATAGAAATTTTCAAAAGAAATAAAAATCCTTCCATTAAGGACTAGTTTTTGATGTTATCAATAAGCACACCAAATTTCATCAAAATCCATCGAGTGGTTTTTGAATTATAGAGGTCACCTTGAACAACATAGTTTCGAGAAAAACGCGTTCAAAGTTTTTCGATGTGGATACGATGTTATTATATTATGATTATATTATTATATGTTCGTAAAATGTTGAGCTCGATGGATGAAGCTAAACTTTTTTTAATGTATTTTGATCCGCTGAATCCGAATATCACACTTCTTTCCCGAAAAGTCGAGCATTTAATCGTTTATGGCCAATTGTTAAAACAATTTTTCAAAAAATTAACGTTTTTCGGGATCAATAATTAAAAAAAAAATATTTTGCGCAATTTCAAAGAGAAAGTATTCTTTATAAAATTTTGCTAAAGTTCAGAGCTTTTAAGTAATACATTTTTGAACATTTCTGTAAGAGTTTTCCAATTTTACACTTGATGTATGTATAGAAATACTAATTAAAAAATTATTTACATCGAATCATCAATTCCTGGCCCATACAATAGGGCTTCTGCTGATGTGAAAGCTTCCAAAATATCAATTTGTTGTTGTCTTCGAAGCATTCTGCCTTCCCGGGTATTATCATTTGCGCATTTATCAGCCGCTACCTGCCATGGGGACCAGACGCCCCTTCACTAATTGTGGGATATCCCGGAAACTATTCATCGGATTGACTTGAAATTTCCTGGAAATATTTTCGAAACATCATACTTCAAGAAAATGAAGAAAAAAAATCGATTTTTTGAAAATTCTGTCTGCATTTCACCCCTGAAATATATTTCGAGAGTGTATTTATTAAGTGCAACAACCATCAATATTTGTAATATGAACCTATAAAAAAATGTATGAAAATTGTTTGACGCATTTTTTGAGCGTCTAAAGTGAGAAGACCCTTTAATGTAGAAGTGCGCGGGTTTGCCTCGCGTTTCTATTCAAGCCGAGCGGAAAACAGCTCTGCCGAAATATTAAATTACCGTAGCGCTTGATAGCTCTAATGATGCCTCTCTCCGTGGATTGCGCAATTGCAGAAGTAGCCGTTTAAAAATGATACACTGTCAGTACGAGGGATACCGTACAAAAGATTCATCCTTGAGAAAAAACGTTTAGCTTCTCAAGGTAGACCGAGCGCGCGCTCTTGATTTCTATAGATTTGGTTCAAATTTTAACCATACATTGTTCATATCATTATGCATGTTCGAGTGAAATTTCAGAGCAGTCGATTATTTAGATTGGGAGATAATGGATTTTCAAATTGAAACTTTCAACATTGCAGGGTCTGCATTGAAATTTAGACAGAATAATTTTCCATTAAAAATATTTGTCCCCTCTTACAAAAAGATATACGGCAACACCGCATCGTTCCACGCGTCCAACGACGTAAGTTTGCGCGGCATATTTACAATAATATTGCAATACAAATTTTAATTTAGCCGTCATTTTTAATCGAATAAAGTTTTTAATTAGTTATGAATTATCCAACACTTTTGTTTGCTAATGAAGATAACATAAACGATATAAAATATCAATTTTTATAACGCAAATATTTTTTTATGATAAAAGTTTTTAACTTTAGGAATACGATGATTTTTTGTCTTAAAATATTGAACAATACTGTTCTGCGGTGTTCATAATGATATGAACGATGTCTGGTCAAAATTTGAACAAAATCTATAGAAACCAAGTGCGCGCGCTCGTTCTACCTTATGTATTATATAATACTCCTTTATAGGCCATCTCGTCTGGAGTGCACAACCTTCGATATAAATACAGCGCAAAAAATAATATCCGGGCTACCATTTCCATTGAAAGCTGAAAATAATTCCGAGGGCTCGTAACGTCCGAAAAATCGCGGCCAAAAAAATCGGCAACGTGATTGAAAGAGGTATAGTGACATACATTCATTCATTCAGAGTTGAATGGGCTCTGCGACTCCATAGTCATTAGGTTCATCGTGGATTTTGTGGCCATTGAACGATTTTTACTCACCTTTAACATCGATGTCAAGGATGATGCGGGCTCTGCGTTAACTTTGTTTCGTGTTACCGTATTATTAACACTGTACATTGCAGTTGTACCACGCCAGATGGGTATTTATATATAGGAGTCAACCGGGAGAGTACATCGACTGGAATTTGCCGCTAGCATTTTATTACGTATTTCGCAATAGGTCAGCGCACCAGCGACAGAAAGATGCGCCTATAAATATACGTCAATATATATATATATATATATATCACTTGCAGTAGTAGTATTTATTCGGCCATTCTTACGCCTCGGGCTTGAGCCTTTCAAATTTCTTTCATAAAGTTTTTTTTTTATATCGAAATTATTCTATATTACATTTAACGAGGTCATCTCATGTAACAGTTTTGATTGGGATTTTTTTTTCCGATGAACCATTAAAACACACTATCTTTGAATTTTTACCACACATTTATTCACATTTTTAGAGTCCCTCAGAATTTTGTCAAACAAAAATAACGAGTTGAATCGACTTTACACGGTTTGGAAGATACTCACGTGTGAAAAAAGTTGGTTGACGGCTGCCATTATACCGGAGGTTTTTCTCATCTGAAATAAAAAAAATCAAACGGCATTTCAATTTGTAATTGAAAATTTACTTTATGGCACTGTTTTAAAAGTTAAGGTAGGAAATCATCGTAAAAATCGTTTTTTTTTAATTCTATAAATTGTTAGTAAAACTAATCGCTGATTAACGGGTAAGCACTATAAATATTTCATTACTGCTTTGAATTATTTATTGCGGGAATTTTCTTTCGAAACGACTTTTTCAATTTGTGTGCACTCTAGCACAAAAGAATTCTTACCTATAATTTTATGACGTGATAGCTTCTTTATATAATTACGCTCTATATGAACCTAAATTTGGGGTAGTATCATTGATAAAGTATATTTTTTACAGCAAAAAAGGTTATAAAATAATGGCAGAAATTATACCCCTTCGTTCAGACACCTCTAAAAAATGCAATTTTCAATTTTTTTGTCAGAGTTAGGTTCATACGGAAGGAAAACATGTTCCTTGAGTTATCTTCAAACCTATGTTAGTAAAGTAGTGTGTAAAATGTTCCCAAAGCTTAAATAACTTCTATCCATTCATCTCTTGTAAAAAAATCATGAAAATCACTAAAAAACCTACTTCTAAACTGGTACCATAAACATTGGAGCAAAATCCGTTCAAAAGTTTTTGAGATATCATGGAAGCTCATTTAGAAAATACTGTCTTGAGAAAGACGCGTTCAAAAGTTCAAGTACAATTTACACAAAGAAAATGTTGATTCACCATTAGTCTGCTACGGCGAGTCAAACAATTTGTGCAAAACAATTTGGCAACATCAACAGACAAACAATTATGCAAGACATTTTATTTCGATTTTTTGGACCTGTCACATGGGATGACCCCCATAATAATGCAATTTACATATCCACTCACACACATACATTCATATACATATATATCGCTTGCCTCCATATTGCATAGACGATGAATAAAAGAACGTATACGTTTCTTCTATTCTGTTTCGAGCAGGCTCGTTAACGATGAAAATATTGTGAATGGGATCTTGTGGCATTTAGAGTGAGAGGGTGAGAGAAATAAAGACACTTTTTGACCTGAAATGTCTTTTTTTCCACGTGAATCCAATCACCGGAACATAAACCGTATAATTTGATCCAGGGAAATTATATAGGCTTGTATCGAACTTCTGTTTCTCCTATGACATTTTCATGATGGAAGAACAATACCTGTTAGATATCAGGGAAAGAAGTTAAATAAGATAGAAAATACTGACATTCACCTAGCGAAGTTCGAGATGATATTTTATGTAGAAATCGTCGCAATCGCAAAGGTATAGTTTTTTTTTTGTTATCGATGTTTTTATTTTCATTCCTTTTTTTCTTTTTGAGTTATTTTTTATTTGTGTTTTTATTTGTAATTTATCTTTTGTTATTTTTGTTTCGGTTTCTTTTTTTTTTTTGTATATTTTCCTCCTTTGAAATGTTTTTCATCTTTTACTATTTTCGTTTCAATCGCTTTTTTCCTTTCTACTGCAAAAAAAAATATTTCATTTAAATAGGATCTTTTTAAATCAAATAGGTTTTATCCTTGTCTCACGGTGTACTACGATCTTATTTGTTTCAGCTATTCTTTTTAAATATTGAATATATTGAAATTGAATAAATGAAGATTCGATTCAAATAAATCTTGATCTGCTTACAATATGCACTGTAAATCCAAGTGCACTATGTGCATAAAATATTTCATAAAAACAAAATGAAATTAAACCCTCAATTGAGAGTTTTACAACAAAGATTTGCAATCGTAATTCGTCATTCCCTGGCCCACTGGAAAGATCTTCTTTTTTTTAAGAAAATATTTCACCTACACGGAATCGAACCTAGAACCTACCTACCTATAACTACGCACGCTGCCCCTAGCTACCGAGTGCTTGTAACATCCTGGTCGCAGATATGTCATAAGAGACCAAATGAATTCCTATAATTATTTGTTGTATCACATAAACTATATCAATTAGTTAATATCATTGTGATAATGAGAGAGTTTTATCGAATAACATGCTATAGATTTTTCAAACATAACCTATATATTTCCTCCCTTTCGACCCTCTCTACTCTCACGTAGCGAGAGAGTTTGATGTGTGTGTTGCAATGAAGGCAGGCCATTAGTTCAATCCAGTAGAAAGATAGCAGACTACGAAAATTCTTTTTAATGTGAATTTAAGTAGATACATTTAGTGGATTCAACTAAATTGTTTTTTTAAGGGGTCTTCTCTCTTTAGACGCTAAAAAGGGCATTTTCATGAATTTTTTTGATAGGTTTATATTATACATATTGTTATAAAAGTTGTTACACTTAATCAACACACTTTCGAAATACCCAAAAAAATTATTTTATTTATTTAAGTCACTATTTATAGACGATAATAGTAGTTAAGAAAGTGTCCTAAAAAAATTGTAGGTCTGCGCTGTTGACGAAATCCCGGAGATGGATCATCCGAAACAAAAAAATCAAACGGTTTTAGATTCAGTATGTTAATTAATGGCTATATCGCATATCATACTATTTTTGATATATGCAAAAATGACAAAATGGGGGACATTTTTCGAAAAAACTAAAAAAAGGGTTTTTCCCTGTTTTTGGTAAAAAAATAGTAAATATCAAAATTTAAAAAAATACTTGATATGCGCTATAGCCATAGTTGTAAAGAATATATGGTTAAAATTTTACAAGGATCGGTTCAGTAGTTTCGAAGATTTCATCAACAAGCCGTCGATAAACGATTTTTCTACAAAAACTCGTTTAAAGTTTGTTTGCGTTACATAAATGTATTAAAAAATGTTTTTTTAAAAATGGATTTCGGAAGTATATTTATTAAGTGCAACATCTTTTATATCAATATCTATAATATAAACCTATCAAAAAAGTTAATGAAAATAGCCTTCTTTTTAGCGTCTAAAGTGAGAAGATCCCTTAATGGATGAAACCGAATTACAGATTTGTTAGGATTAAATAAAATATTTAGTTATTAGATGATATTAAATAGATTTTGATTTGAATAAACGAATACATTTAAAATAAATAATTTTAATCATGGAATGCAATAGGAAACATTAATTTCACGAAAATAATAGTTAATTCAAATTTAAAAAAAATCAAATAGACGCGGTCAGTTAATATTAATATAATTTTTCTGTCAGTGCAGTTATTTTCGTTTATTAATTTTCTTTAACTGTCATTTAATATATTATTTATATTTTACATTTTATTTGTAAATATTTTTTTAACTACATTTTATATTTACATGTTGTTCAATGTTTTTTAAATCTCCTGTCATTTTTTTTCGGGTTCGTTTTTTCTTCCTGCTATTGGTGCTTGAAACTGATCGACACTGAGATAAAAGTGCATCAAAGCTCGCGCGTGTAAGAACCATATAAATTTCGCAATTGCCGTTCGCCTATGTGAAGAACAGAATTATGAGATAAATAAATAATATGCCAGGGGCATGATTGCGAGCTAAATCAAGAAGTACGGGTTTATCGATTGCGCAACATTCGCGCTCTTCTCTCTTTATTTTAGGCTGAGAAAAGTCATCGAGTCGAAATATAGCCGCACCCGGGATTTATATTTTAATAAATTTAGGATGAGCGCTACGTGAGATCTCGATTCCACGCTGGATTGCGCAATTTTCATAATAAGACAGGAGTGTCGAAGGAAATCTCGAGCGCTTCTCGATTGCGATACTAATGAACGTTAGCGCGCGAGGTCTCGTGCGACGAGTTTGCCGAGTAGAGTGCCGCGTTATAACATCGGCCAAGAATGAGGAAGCTTTCGTGGATTTTAGTTTATAACGAGATTGCGAAAAAGCTCATAAACCCCCGTATTAGCGAGACCACGGGGATCATTATTACGTACCATTTCATTATTTATTTCCAAGATTTATGTCATTCGTCGTGTTTTTTTACGGGCCTCTCGTTCCCCTTTGCCCCGGCGCAGCGGGAGCGACCTTTTTGTCGTTGTAGGAGAACAATGTTTCGAGATACTCACGACTGAGGCTTGCTGGAAATGCTAGCAGTACTGGGAGACTCGCAATAAGCATTTTTTAACACTCCCTGGTCACACCCAGCTGTAACACACTGGTTGCACGGGGTCGCAACGACCCCAGCCGTATTTAAGGTAGATCGAGTGCGCTCTCTTGATTTCTATGGATTTTGTTCAAATTTTAACCGCACATTGTTCATATCATTATGCATGTTTCGGTGAAGTTTCGGAACCGTTGACTATTTGGATTGGGAGATGATGGGTTTTAAAATTGCAACTTTTAAAACTGCAGGGTCTGCATTGACCAAAAGTCAGGTCACATAATCCGTCGTACCATTCTATTAGTTAGGGTAAGAGTGAAAAAAGTTTGGATTACCTTTACTATTCAGTTTTCCTAAAAACGTTCAGTAAAGACAGAATAATTATCCGTAAAAAATATTTGTCCCCTATAATAAAAAGACATATGACAACACCGCAGAACAGTATTGTTCAATATTTTGAGAAAAAAATCATCGTGTTCCTAAAGATAAAATTTTTTAGCATAAAAAAAATATTTGCGTTATAAATATTAATCTTTTATATTGTGTATGTTATCTTCACTAACAAATAAAAGTTTTGGTTAATTCGTAATTAATTAAAAACTTTGTTCGATTAAAAATTCCGAATAAAAAATGGTGTTGCAGTATTATTTTAAATATGCTGCGCAAACTGACGTCATTGGATAAGCGGAACGATGCGATGTTGCCGTATGTCCTCTTATTATAGGGGACAATTTTTTGTTGTCGAAAATTTTTCTGTATAATTTCAATGCAGACCCTGCAGTGTTAAAAGTTGCAATTTTAAAACCCATTATCTTCCAATCTAAATAGTCGACTGTTCTGAAATTTTTATCAAACATGCATAATGATATGAACAATGGCTGATTACAATTTGACTGAAATCTATAGAAATCAAGAGCCCGCGCTCGTTTTACGTTAAGACGGAATGACACCTCATCGCGGTCGGTATGGTAGAACAATTATAGATTCCCAAAAATCTCTGAAACGGCTCTTCATATCCCGTTGAAACTTTGCCAAACGACGTCAAATAGATAGAGGAATAGCTGTCTGCCCCTCAAGTTTTCTGAATTTCAGAGAAAAAAACTAGATTGGCTTATGATAAGCCAATCTACATTTTTTTTCTCAAATTCTGAAAATTTGAGGGGCTAACAGCTATTCGTCTATCTATTTGACGTCGTTTGGCAAAGTTTCGATGGGATCTGAAGAACCGTTTCAGAGATTTCTAGGAATCTATAATTGTTCTACCATACCGACCGCGATGAGGTGTCATTCCCTCTTAAGGGCTAGATAATGCGTTTAGGTGCAGAAAAAGCTGATTTTCATGATTTTTTTTTAAAGAAAATATTTCTTCACTATTTGTGAGACTTGGGGTATGTTTTTTTTTCTTAAGGTACACGCTGTTCGCGTTTGTTACCTATTTTTTCCCCTTATCGTGACCTTTTATTTCCTCTACTGTTTAATCCTTTTTTCTCCTTGTTTCCCCCTGCTTGCAGCCGAAGCCGACTTCCTTCTCTGTATTAGATTCATCATGACATATTTCTGTCATGGGTATAGGGAAACTGCGGAAAACCTATCCAATACAGCCGGTCATCCAGTTCGCCCCCGAGTCGTGGAACTAGTCTTATTTCGCCACGAAATGCCGAAGAAAAACATTTCACGACGAAATGTACGCGAATGGGATTCGAACCCGGGACCTCCCGGTCCGCTGGTTTAGTGGCGACACGTTAACCACTAGACCATCGCACCGGTTTGACTTAGGGTATATTTTATTACCACTTTTGGATGTTGCATGGTTTTTTTACCTTTTATTAATCTTTAAAAATGGCGGACGTATGGCACGGTCTTCTGAACGGGTTGCGGCGGGAGTTGTCAGACGGCGTGACAAGTAGCGTCGGCGGGATTAGTCTGGAAAAAAACCAACGGAGATTTTTCTTTCACTAAGACTCATACTCAGAATATGAACCAAGAAAAAGTGAATAATGTTGAAAATTGAAGAAATGGTATGCTTTGAAACAAAAAGATTTAATTTTTCACATAAAATGGCTACATTTCACAGTAAAAAATACTTTAATATTTATTTTCAAAAACTTTAGTGTCAAGTTTTAGATAATAAGGTTAGAAAGATTTATGCCAAATTTAATCAGAATCGGTCTATTAGTTTTTTAGCTATACGTCACGCCACTTTTGAAAATGCAGTTTAGAAGACCGTGCCATACCACCGCCATTTTTAAAGATCAATGAAAAAATACCATGTAACAGTCAAAAGTAGTAATAAAACATACTTTAAGTCTTAAAAAAGATGAAGAAATCTTTCCTTTAAAAAAATCATGAAAATCAGTAAATGTTTGCCTCGCCTAAAGATATCTTCCACCTTAAATGGCTGCCGAGTTCACCGTAGCGCATCGAATGGCTCGTAAAAATTCACGTAGAGACTTTTGACATTCTACAATGTGAAACTGCCTGAATTTTATTTTAAATCCAACGAAATTTCGCACTTTGAATGATCAGACCTCAAAAACCCCGAAAGACCAAAACTCCGAGAATCTGAACACCGTCAAAATAATTCGCCTATGGAAGTTTTTAAAGTTTCAAAATTTTCAATAAATCGATGAATTATTTCAATATTTTGTCAATTTTCAAATCTCTCTAGACAATGTTATACGGTCTACATTATTTACAGTCAACTGTGTAGACTTTCGCTGGCATGATCTGGATATGGGGGGCCGGGTCGAAATTCCAATCTTGAATGTTCCGAAATAACAAGGTTCGTCAACATCATGCCAGCGAAAGTCTCGAAGTTGACTGTAAATGATGCAGAACGTATAACATTGTCTAGACAAATTTCAAAATTGAAGTAAAATCACTTACTAATAAAAAAAATCTTGAAATAATACGTCTATTCATTGAAAATGTTGAAACTTCAAAAACTTCCATCGTCGAATTATTTTGACGGGGTTCAGATTTTCGGAGTTTTGGTCTTTCATGTAAAATTATATCAGAGTTTTGATCTTTCGGAGTTTTGAGCGTTCTGATCATTTAAAGTTCGGAATTTCAACCCGGTCTCCACTTATTCAGTGAATGAGGGTGAAATTTCCCAAAAAAAAGTTTCGTAGGTACATGAATCACCCACAGGAACCATCCATTTTTTCACCATGCTGGTTCTCATAAATTTCCGAGAATCACGCCCCCATAGAACGCAAGCAAAACTATTGGAGAGTAAAAGTGTTTCAATTCCGTAACGGTATTACTAGATTCATTCCAAATGCATGCAGGCTTAGAGACTGAGGTAGAAGACCAGCAGCTGAAATTCCCCGGGCTCCAAGCATTAAAAGTGTCATTACGTGTGTCCAGGTTACTACGCCGACGAGGGAGCCGGTTGCCAGGTATTCCACGTATGCGACGGTAATTTCGTAGTCTCCTCGTTTCTCTGTCCGATCGGCTCGATCTTCAGCCAAAAGCTACTGACTTGCGACTGGTGGAACAAAGTTGATTGCTCGTTGACGCGCAACTATCACGCGGTGAACAGTAAGAGTCTCGTGAGCGAGGTAGACGACGACGAGATATTGCGCAAGGCATTCGAGATGGCTCAGGTACAGCCGGCAGGCGAGAGAATTCCGGTGGAGACGGTGAGCCAGCAGCAACAGCAGCAGCAGCAACAGCAGCAGCAGCAACAGCATCAGCAACAGCAGCAGCAGCAGCAACAGCAGCAACGGCGTCACCAAGATCGAAGACAACATCAGAGGATCGTAAATTATGGTGGTTCGGTTAACGAGCAAGGTAACGATCTACCAACTGGACAAGAGGCCTACCCTGACTACTCGGACTACCCCACCAGGCTCTCATCGCGATACAAGTCCAACATCGGCAACAAGCAACGTTATCGGCAAGACGATTACTACTCGGGCGACATCACCTCCGGTGATGACACTCGAGAAGGCGACGACGCGATTTCTTCCATCGGGGTGCACAGCCGTGGTGAGAGTCGCAAAAACGCGCATCGTCAGGACTCGTTCAGGAACGAGTTCCAACCGTCTTACGCTCCAACGGTGCCCACAGTCGCGACAACCGCCAGAAGGTTTTACTCGCCCACTGTTCCAACGACCAACAGACCGCCCACGACTTTCACCGGCTCCAGTGACACCTTTGGCCGATACGATCTTCTATTCGAGGGCTCCGATCATCTTTACACCGCGCATGGACGCGCCGATGATACCGTAAAAGCCGCCACACCCTCGTCCTTCCCGACAAAAGACCTGCTCGAATTGCCAGACGCTGGTGCATCCATCAGGACCCCTGATGTAGAAGACTACGATATGATCCAAGGATCGGCGAGTTCTCCCAATATTAACGAAGCGATGACGGATCCAAATTTGACCGCGCTCGAATCCACCAACGAAACCGCAGCTTCGCTCGACCACAAAGAAAGAACCATCCAAGAGGATCTCGACAGATTGACGCAGAAGATAACTGAGACACTCTCCATATTAACGATCGATGAGGCCAATCGCGATCCAACTGTTTTTTCGTACAGCCAGGATGATAACCAGAAAAACGCCGAGGAGCTTCCCATAGTCGCGAATTCGACGATCACGGCACCTCCGATTAATCCGAAGCAGGATGCCGAACCAGCCGATGTACTGGAACCACCCAGCGAAAATCAGAGCCCCTTTCGCATTATGATTCTTGATGGAAACTCGACCCAAAGCGATGGGAATACTTCAGATGCGGCAGCATCTTCAGGACCGAATTTGACGAAAGAAGCTCAGCCGATTAAACTTCCGTTCTCGAGCGATCGAAAAGACCAACGAGAATCGCGCATATTTCGCATTCTCGTGAATAACGCGACTGGGGTAAATTCACCCGGAGATTCAGAAGAACCTAAAATCGTCATCGAGAAAGTAAAATCCATTGACAAATTGCCTCAGGATCCGAGGAATTTCACAGGAACGAGGATAATTTCGCCAATCGTTGACGACGAGAAATCGAACATGGCGGTATTGATCAACGGGAGCTCGCTGAGTTGGACACCCAAATCTTTGGATCTCATTCCAACCACGACCACTATCAGGTCCGACCACGTGACCCAGGAAGAAGTAATTGTCAAATCGGCAGAACCGATCAACGTTATTCGTCAATCGACAATGGCTGACGACTCGAGCGTGGCGACTCAGGTCCCCCAAGCGACGACGATCGCACCGAGCGAAAATAACGATTCCCGACGAACCATTCCGCAGGTCATTGTTCCGAGTAAAATCGATGACGCGATCGAGCTGGCTTCTTCGCCCGTTCAGTTCACGCTCACCGTGAACAAGAGCGACGATATTGATCCTAGTGGCGACACGATACGTAAATTGATTGCCCAGCGGGAGATCGGCGATTCGATAGGTGCTGCCGATTACAAGAATTTCGAGATCGTCAGATCGGACGAGCCCGGATCCGCCGCTCCTGCCGATCCTCAGACTCCTCTTCGTCTCAAGTACAACGGGGCGGATACTTTTAGGACCGCGGCAACCAACTACGAGAGTCGAATAGCCGACGAGAATACGGAGATATTTCCATCAAACGGATTGCAATCGGCTAATTATCTGCGAAGCATCGTCGCGTTGGTTAACGGACCCAATTCACCGAGACCGTTCGCCCAAAATGTTGACATCAAAACATCGTTGGTTCGCGACGACGTAGTACTCGTTTCAACGAGCACGCCTCTTCCTCGGACAACGAAAAAACACTTCATGGTGGACAGTACGCGAGCACCGATTCACCGATCCACCGAGACGATCGTTTCCACTGGCGGAAAATCCGATGTTGGCAAAAGTCTGGAAACCTTGGAGGCACTTTCGTCCGGTTTGCTGAGAAATTTGAAAGTTCATCGCGCCGTTCCCGAACGATCGGCCAAGGCTCTGGACGATTCGGAGCGGAATAAGAAGGAGGAAAAATTGATCTTCACCTTGCCCGAAGCTAGAAGATTTAGAAATTTCGATATGGGCCTGCAGAGCGGGATTCCCGAGCTATCCAATCCCCGTCGAATCATGGAGAAACATGACAATTCGGGTACGAATGAAACGCGCGGAAACGATGCCAACGTCGGGACGGTCGTGCAGACGGAATTCATACCATCCCTGGGATTTTCTCTGAACACGGACGAGGAAAGAGAGACGTACATGGACGCCGTTGTCAAGGGATTGTTGCACGATGTTAGAGCCACCGAAACGACGAATGATGCCAATAAAACGATGACTGCCGAGAGCTAGATGGATTTTGTGATATTAAGGACGTATTCTAGTGTGAACACCCATTTGCACGGTGATTTTTTGCGAATTCAAGTTAGAGAAATGATTAAATCTGGTGTTAGTATTTCACATTTATACATGTTTGAAGTAACATCGTACATTTTTTCGCAGCTTTCATTCGAAATTGTACACGATATTTGATGTTGCGCCGGTCATGTCGTAGACGTAGAATATGATTTCTTACTGCAGGTAGATGGGTGCATACTGAAAGGAAGCCCAATAAAATTTTGCTCCTCAACTCCCCCGAACCCTAAGAAATAGGGGTTGAAAACTTAAAAATCACCGTATCTCGATAATTTATAGCCTGATGTAAAAATCTTTCAAACAAAAGTTGTTCGGAATAATAAAATACGTATGAAGTTATCTGATATTCAATCCCCTATCTTTGAAAATAGCGGCACAAAAACGTCTACTCCGCTCTCACACGCATCAACCCCGAGTTTTCGAATCGTTTTTGTGCTGCTATTTTCAAAGATAAGTGGTTGGACGTCAGATAACTTTATACGAGTTTTATTATTCCAAATAATTTTTGTTAGAAACCTTTTTTAATCAGGCTCTCAATTGTCGAGATACGGTGATTTTTAAGTTTTCAACTTCTACCCTGACAGATCGCAACACCCAAGCGATGGGTGTCAAATTAACATTTGACACCCAACAAAACGGTGTCGACACTATTTTGGGTGTCGATAAAAAAAAAAAAAAACGGTGTTGACACTGATCTGGACGCACGCTGTTTTGGATGCCGACACCAAAAGAAAGGTGTCAACACTGATTTGGGTGTCGACAATAAAAAAAAACGGTGTTGACACTGATCTGGACGCACGCTATTTTGGATGCCGACACCAAAAGAAAGGTGTCAACACTGATTTGGGTGTCGACAATAAAAAAAAAACGGTGTTGACACTAATTTGGGTGTCAACACAAAAAAAAAAACGGTTTTAACACTGATCTGGACCGAGGCTGTTTTGGGTGTCGACACCTAAATAATTTAGCGTTGACACCATATTCGTGCACGTGCATGAATTCCGTGTCCTTATGGCTTTTTTGAGTGTCCACACCGAAATTCGGCAAAAATTACAGTGCACACTCCTTCCTCCATACAATGAATACAAGCATATGTATGTCCAACTTATTTTGCAGTTAATTAATTCACTGAAAGATAAGTTCATAAATGAACTGAAAAATAAGTTGGACATACATATGCTTGTATTCATTGTATGTAGGAAGGAGTGTGCACTGTAATTTTTCAGAATTTTGGAGTTGACACTTAAAAAAGCCATAACGACACGGAATACATGCACGTGCACGAATATGGTGTCAATACTAAATTATTTAGGTGTCGACACCGAAAACAGCCTCTGTCTAGATCAGTGTCAACACCGTTTTTTGGGTGTCAACACTCAAACCAGTGTCGACACCGTTTTTTTGGGGGTGTCAAGACCCAAAACAGCCTCGTTCAGATAGGTGTCGACACCAAATTTTTTCCGTGTTAAAATTGTAATTTGACACCCAACACGTGACACTCAACACCGAAGAATTACGGTGTCACGATCTGTCAGGGTATTTCTGAAGGTTGGGGCGAGCTGAGGGGCAACATTTTATTGTGGTTATTTTCAGTATGCAACCATCTACCTTCAGTCAAAAAATTTATATTCTACGCTAAAAAGTGCTGGGTTCTCGTCTCTTTTACTGGACTATTGGTTCGCTGTCGAGTCATATTCGTTCGTGTGGAGATCAGTACGCCGGACATTGTTATTATTATTACATTTACAGTTGGTTCGATAGCTCGCACATCGAACTTGGTGCGCCGAACTAATTGGATTGTCTGTCAGGACTTTTAATCGTCGGGCGTTGTGATTGCGGCCGTCCTTGTCAGCTGAAGCAACAGATTCTTTAAACTTCCACTTTTTACGAGTATGGTTATCGTTCGATCCTCTAATAAAAAAATTTATGACAAATTTACGAAATTACGGTGTTTGAAAAAAAGTACTCTGATTTTTACAACAAAGTGTTTACTTTTCGCGACCCGGAAAAATAGTAATTATAAAGCAATAAAAACCACATTCATAAAGAATAGAATGTTTTTAAACGTTGGTTTCAGGTGACATGATTACACACGGGCAATCACAACGCCCGGAGATAAAAAAATTACGCGCCGTGACCTGCGTAATATCAAATATGTAGGTTGTCGAATAATATGTTTTGAACAAATTTAGCATGTTACTTCAAACATGTATAAATATAACTGTGAAATACTAACACTGAAGATTTAACCGTTTCTCTAAATTTAATTCTCAAAAAATCGCCTTGAGAATGGGTGTTCACACTACGGTCTTAAAATCGTACACGTAGATATAGACGCGTATATGATGATTGCACGAGGTATTATTATGTATTAGCAATTGTTGATATCGAGGATTCTTTTTGGCATTCATCGCATTGAAAGCTCAGATTCGACGAGTATTTTAATTAGATCGCGAAAAAATACAGATTTAAGAAAAACAACGGTCTTTTCGAAAATAGAAGTGCGATTCCTGCGGGTGATAATGCTAATAGTATTACCCAGTAGTAAGTGGAAAGTAGTTGTCGAATATTTAAATTTTAAATGAACAATAATGGCCCGTATTCCCCCAATTTAATTGATTGATCATCGGTCATTGTGAATAATGAGGACTTCGTTTTATTTATGGAATTCAATCGTCGTTGAATCTGATTTTTTAAATAATGATAACCGTGAATATCCTTAAATCGACGTATTATTTTGCGTGTCTCGGCGTGAGTGTATAAAGTGAACGAAGAATTGTGTAAAGAGATATATATTAGTTTTAAGCTTTCGAAATTGGACCGTCGATTATAGCTCGTCGATTATGACATTATGAAAGATGACGTATAAAATGAATAAAGAATTTATACCTACTATTGAATATTTATACTTCGTGAAGTTTGGAACACTATTTTATTTATGAAGCAATATTCCTGGATTTTCAGGTAATCGGAGGGATGTTACTCAGAATTGTTTATTTAAATATCAATCCTCATTATTTGCGACTGCTCTAACCTCTTTATAATAATGCAGTTTATTAGAAATTATTTATCATATATCAAATTTAATTCTATTGTTCTTTCGAATGACCGGGCTTTTACGATCCCTCTTCGCGTACTTTTACCTCGCACCTTTTATTTAACCATTTTTAGTCTCTGACAAGGGAAGGTCGCGAGGTCGATATTTCCAATTTCGATTACATTTGGCATGTTCGTAGAATGGGTAAAAATAGGCAACACATATTTTTTTTATGTCTGTGGAACTCGATTTTTAAGGGGTAAAACGCACCCCCGCACATAGGGGTTTTTCGTTTTTCGTCGATAAAGTTTTAACGGTACGAGATATGAAAAAAAAATCAAATTGCGATGTTTATTTTTCGTCGGCGGGATTGAACCGAGACAAATCAACGAAGATTTTTCTTCCATTAACACTTATACGCAGAATATGAACCAAGAAAAAGTGAGAAATCTTGAAAATCGATGGAATTTTCGCTTGAAATTGGCGCTTTGAAACAAAAAGATTAAATTTTCCGAAAAAATTGCTACATTTTGCAATAAAACATACTTTTTTTATTTCCAAAAACATTTGAGGTCATCTGTTAGGCAATAAGGTTGGAAAGATTTATACCAAATTCCATCAGAATCAGTCGACTAGGTCTTCAGCTATACGTCACGCCAGTTTTGAAAATGCAGTTTAGAAGACCATACATCCGCTATTTTTAAAGATCTATAAAAAAATACCACGTAACAGCCATAAGTAGTAATAAAACATACCATAAGTCTCATTAATGGCGAAGAAATTTTTCCTTTAACCCTTCATTGACACACTGGGTCATTTTGACCCGGACGAATTTTAAATAAAATGCTCACTTTCCTAAAACTGAAAGTTTGCAATAATTTTTTACCACAATTCAATTTTATACTTTCCGAATTTTAATTATACAGAAATATTAAGAAATGTTTAAAGTGTTTCCCGGATTTTTTTCAACGAAAATTGTTGGATGAAAGCCGTGGTCAAATATAAGTGTCAAGGAAGGGTTAAAAAATCACTACAATCAGTATATCGTATATAATTAGTAACAACAGAAATTATTGCTTTGCATTAGAAGAATTTTGGTTTTTGTTTCATTTAGATCGTTGGAATGCTTGTAGGTGAAACTGCAAAATCATCCATCGACACGTCTTTCTTTGAGCGGTGGATTTCTCCCCTTGAAACCGTTTCTCCGCCAATAAAAAAAAGACGTGTCTAATAGTTTTCAATGCTTTATCACATATATAAATGTCAGCTATATATCGCAGGCGGACACTTAAGTGATGTTCCTTGTTAGCCGCAATCAATACGAGGCTTATTCCAATTATTCGTTACAAAGAGAATATGTGCGTTCTGAACGTTAAATTACGTAAGTATCGAAAGTCAGCTGACACGCATCCTTAACCCATGCATAACTCCGAGCAAGGTATGTACGTTTTATTAACAGGACGATCGAACATAACGCCCCACGCCTATTTAAATGTACGAATACGTAGGTATGTATTGTATAACCGTGCCTGCCGGTACACCCACACGCAATGACAATTGTTTGTTCTCCATGACGACGAGAAAATTGGGCAACTTCGGGCAACGAAACACCTCTCTTTGCCGTGATACCTCGCTGTCATTCGGTCATCCAGCCATTATCACACCGCACTGTTCGTTCACTCGCCAATATATTATATCTAATTTCCAAGTCTCAATCGCTATTGTGCTTCGCGATGGAGAATAACGATGCTGAAACGGACAACGTTAGTTACAAAGCTACTGATGTACACAGTGAAGAGGAGATAGAGATAAGTAGCGAAACGAATTTATTAAGGTCGGAGCCATCGGTGACGATGGATTATCGGTGAGAATTTTAACAAGGCATACTTATTGATCAAATCTGTCGTAAGTTTTTGAAAAGTATACCGAAGGTTCTCTTCTCGTAATATTAACTTATTATTATTAATTTTATTGCTATTTTTATTTGTTTAATTTTCCTTAATTTCAACGCATACCCTTGCGCATTTTTATGTATCACCCTTTCCAATTGAACCCTTTCCTATCACTCTCTACTCGCATTTCGCTAATCTAACCTAACTTCCGTTGCGTCCGTAGCCGTCTTGAGGAGGTTGGAGCGTTAGCCACAATCGAAGATTAAATTTGAAAAAAATATATGTTATTGCCTAGACTATGCTCAGTATTTACGATTTTTTTTTCATCACGGAACACCAGTGACAAAAAGTAGTTTAATGTATGTAATTTTACGGGCGGCTAGATGGGTAAGGCTACGGATAATCGATTTTTTTCGCTATTTAGCACCAAGATAAACCATTTCTAAACACGGATTAACGCAAATTAAACCTTTTTAATCGTTTCGATTAAAAACCCCATCTTGTCCATCGTAAACCATATATATTCAATATTGAACCATTAAGGTTTGATTAATGATTACGAATCTTGGCTGGCGAATGAAGAACATTGCTACCAACCTCAATGTCCGTGAAATTGCCGCATGTCGACAATACTTGATATTAATTAATGGTAATAATAAATAATCTCGTGACAAATATAAATAGGAATAACCATAAATGACTCAAAACTTCTTTCTGAGTTGTATAAAACATTCGCTGACTCAGTTTTTTCATAATAATTATCGATAATGTTATACTTTTTCAAGTTAGTAGTAACGCAAAGGTGTTTCTTTTATATATTTACGCAATAAATATATAAAAAGTGCATAATTTTGCCCTCCAATGATATATTTATAAAAAAATAGTCTTTACAGAATAAATCTATACCTCGTAAGTATTTTTTAAAAATATTTATGAAAAAAATCAAAACCGTCATTTGACTCAATTGGACCGCTCAAACCTCCTCAATATGAACATCCCAAGAATGACATGATTGATGTGTACAAACATCCCAACAATGATATGGTCCGAAGAAAAATGGTTCTAAAACTCTAAACGTGTTTTTCTTGAAAACATGTCTTCAAAATAGGGCGAACTCGTCGCTCCTACAATTTTCAACCGATTGACTTCATATTTCAATTGTAGCTTGTTAGATAGATTTTCTGGCGCAGTACACACGATTATCGCGATCGACTGACAATTACGGTTTTTATAAACACATTAAAGCCGTTTTCTCAGACGACAGTGAGCATTTTTTTCAAAATCGTGCCAAATTTGAGAAAATCTATATTTTGTAATAATTGTATGTATTTCGCTAACAAAATTCATGTAGATTACGGAAAAAAGATTTTGTTAGTCTCGACTCTAGGTGATCATGTGCGTCTTTTTTTACCCATATAGCCCAGGGGCTCGCGCCGTTTTTGAAACACGTCGGTTTGGTCGTGTACCTGTACTCTTCGCTTATCGTGAGTAGGTCAGCGTTATGTTCCGTCGCGATTTGACGAAGCAGTAGGTGTGCTTCCTTGCATCTGTGCATGTTGCTTTGTAACACCGTCACGTCTTTGTCTTTTCCCTGCATTCCTCCAGCGCCGCCCCGAAGATCGCACACGCCCCGGCGCCCGGTGCATGCGCGGTGATCCCGTGCTCGGTCTCAGTGCACAGGAAGCATGTCGGTTCCAGTCTACAGTCCTTACCGACGTGGTCCACCTTGCCGCATTTCCAGCAGCTTTACCGTCTGTCTGGTTAGTTGCATTGTGTCCCAGTATGTCCGTACTCAAGCCACCTGTAGCCCTTTGTCACTTCCGTCCTAGGTCTGACGCGGCAGTACACCCATCCTATCTTCAGCCGTCCTTTCTTTAGTAGGGCGTTTGTGGCAACCACCTCAAGCTCGCATACAGCCATACACTCTCCTTTTTTATTGGGCCCGGAGATATGCACCCTCGGGTCCCTCGTGTCCTTTGTCTCTAATCGAAGTGTCTCCGTCACACCCTCTTTGTTAGTAACGTAGTCCAGGTCCAGTATGTCCAGTCTAACGTTGGAGGTCATGTCCCGTATCTGTGCATCCGCTCCCAGGGCTTCCCGAAGCTTGTCCTGGAAGTATTGTCGGTCTCCTGCTCCGCTTTTGACACAGAGCAGGGCACCTCCGTCCTTTGTCATGCGATAGCCGCTGATCTTCACCTTTTCGGTAGCAAGGTCAACGGTTTTCATGCGTCGCAGTATTCCAACGTACGTCTTGCCCCCGCTGGGTCTGATGAGGATAACCTCAGCACCGGCTTTCCTGGCTGCCAGCGTAGAAATTTCTTAGGGTTAGCCTGACCAGGTTCAGGCCCCGATGGGAGTGTGATGAGGGTAACACCTATTACGGACATCCTGATCCGGCCCCGATCGGGCCGGAAGTATTTAGGCTCTAAATCAAGCAATACTAAAATGGCCCTACTAAGGCCGTCACTGATAAAATTCTAGTAAGGCTTTTCCCGATAGGTCCCTTCCAAGGCTTGCCCTGATAGGCCCTACTAAGGCTTTCCATGATAGGGCCTTACTAAGGCTTTCCCTAATGTGGCCCTACTAAGACTTCCCCTGATAAGGTCCTACGAAGGCTTTCCCAGGTGAGGCCCTACTATGGCTTTTCCTGACGAGGCCATAAATAGGCCTTGCCCTATAACTGCCTCAGCAGTGGATAGATGCACATAACCTCTTATTTTCCACATGGAAACTTTGATTTGACAGCATCGTAGCTTCGGAGTTTCGATGTATTCCTGAATTCTGTTAAAAAAGGTGTTATGGACTGTCACGACAAAAAACGTTATGCAACTCGGATGCGTGTTAGAAGATTTCGGCAGCTTTGTAAGGCGAAGAGAGAGAGAGGAATTACACACACACACACACGCACACACACACACACACACACACACACACACACACACACACACACACACACACACACACACACACACACACTTAAATTTCTCAACCTCAACCTCTTTAATTATCACAATGATATAAACTAATTGATATTCTTTATGTGGTACAACAAATAATTATAGGAAATCATTTGGTCTCTTGTACCATATCTGCGACCAAGATGTTACAAGCACTCAGTAGCATAGGGGTAGCGTGCCTAGCTTTAGGTAGGTAGGTACTAGGTTCGATTCCCATATAGACGAAATATTTGCTTCGAACAAAAACATTTCAGCAGGCCAGGAAATGACGAATTATAATACAAAATCATTGTAGTGGAACTCTAAATTAAGTGGTTCATTCCATCTTGGATTTTTGAAATATTTGATGTATGTAGGATACTTGGATTTACAGTGTATGTTATAAGCAAATAAGGATTTATTCGAATGGAATCGTTATTTATTCAAGTTAGATATATTTAATATTCAAAAAGAATAGCTGATACAAATAAGATCATTGTAGGCCGTGAGACATGGAAAAACATATTGGATTTAAAAAGGTTCTATTAAAATTAAATATTTCTTTCTGATCAGGCAACCTGATAGGGGCCTAATCTGGAAACCAGGTCAGGCCCATATGTGACGCAACGTTACATTTCCTAGTCGGGCCCTTCCAGGGTGCCTTATTAGTGCCCTACCACGGCAGTTAGGCAACCTGATCGGGCCCTGATTTGGGCCCCATATAAATTTCTACGCGGGTGGGTGGCTCCCATCCCCTCTCTTCACAGTCGGCGTCGCAATTGGTGCCAACGGCGTCGCAGTCGTCGGCGTTTTCGTCACCTGTCTGTTCTGTCTAGTCGTCTGTCCTTTCTGTTTCCGCACGACTCTTTGCCCCAGCGGTTCCGAGCACATGCATTATGTCGCATTCGTGCCACGCCGCGTCTGCCGCTTCCCTGGCTGTTGCCATGTTTGTCGTTATTACGGTGCTAATATTTCGTTAGACCCGCGTCTTTTCTTTCATTTCCACCAAGCATTCGCTGATGAACTGTATTTTTGATGGGACCCAAATCAGGGCTCGTTCAGGTTGCCTCACTGCCCTGGTAGAGTACTAATAACGCAGCCTGAAACGGCCGTACTAGGAAATGTAACGTTGTGTCACATATGTGCCTGACTTGGTTGCCTGATGAGGCCCCTATCAGGTTGCCTGATCAGACAGACGAATTCCATTTAAATAGAACCTTTTTAAGTCCATTTTTTTAATGTCTCAGCCTATAATGATCTTAATTATTTCAGCTATTCTTTTTGAATATTAAATATATTCAAATTGAATAAATAACGATTCGATTCGAATAAATCTTTATTTGCTTACAATATAGACTGTAAATCCAAGTATCCTATATGCATAAAATATCTCAAAAATCCAAAATGAAATG
Organism: Ophion obscuratus; assembly: GCA_964007375.1. Classification (NCBI taxonomy): domain Eukaryota; kingdom Metazoa; phylum Arthropoda; class Insecta; order Hymenoptera; family Ichneumonidae; genus Ophion; species Ophion obscuratus. The sequence goes on along the minus strand of OZ023319.1, from coordinate 38,767,219 downwards.
ATCCACTTAATTCAGGGTTCTACTACAATGATTTTGTAACCGACAGACATCGGCGGTCACTGAAGTTAAGCAGCATTGGAGGCTGTCAACACTTGGAGCGTTTCCGCAGTTTCCCTGGACCCTCGTGCAAATTCGATACAGTAGTGCATTAGAAAAGAGTGGCTGCGGTTAACACTTTGGGGGGGAACTCTGGAAGGAATGTAGGGAACTCCGGAAGGATTGTGAATGTCGGACGGAATTGAAGGAATAAAAAGTCGGGGATGGTAAAAGGCGAAGGACCCCGTACCTCTGAGGAATACATATAAATGAAAAAAAAAAAAATAACACAATGAATTTGTATCATAATTTGTCATACCCTGGCCTGCTGAAATGATTTTGTTCGAAGAAAATATTTCGCCTATATGGGAATCGAATATAGTACCTTCCTACCTATAGCTACACACGCTGCCCCTATGCTACCGAGTGCTTGTAACAACTTGGTCGCAGATATGGGATAAGAGACCAAAAGAAATCCTATAATTATTTGTTGTATCACATTGAGTATATCAATTAGTTGATATCATTGTGATAATTAAAGAGTTCTATCGAATAACATGCTATTGATTTATTAAAATTAACCTTTATATATATACAGGGTGGGGGGAAATTATGGACACCCCTGGATATTTCGGAGGGTTGGTTGAAAAAATAAATATTCAAAGTTAGGTCTTAGGTAATTTTCAACGAAGAATCCAATTGTGACCATCAATTTGACGTTGAACTTCATTTTCGAGGTTATTTCAAGGTCAACTTTGTTTTTTTTAAAATGAGAACCCCTATTTTTGACATCTGCAATCGAAAGAGCGGGAAATATTACGTTGAAATATGTACTCAGGTAATTGGTCAGGTGTGACCTTGACGGTAAGCTCAAGGTCAATTGAACTTAAGAAAGGTCTGGGTTAGGTTAACGGGACAATAAGCGGAGAATTCGCCGTAGCAGAGACATTAGAAAAAAATGTGATTGAACTTTTGTCTGGCCGGAATTTTTTTCAATCGTAATTCATTTTTTTACTATAGTAAACGAATTGCCTGTCGATTGACAAATTTATTTTATGAAATAAAAAAAATGTTTTTAAATGAAATAGTTGCTGCTTCAACGCTTGATTTATGAAAAATTACTAAAAAGTAAACCTACCGAAGTGAAACCCACCGAATTAAATAAAACTTGGCATACGAGTAGAAATTGGGGTTTGCGCGTTTCAACTTTGTGGGTTTGTGGGTTTTGGATTTGGGGTTTGTGGGCTTAGGGTTCGGGTTCGTGGGTTAGGAGTTTGGGGTTTGTGGGTAATCATACAAGTCAATGTAAAGATCAAATGTATCAACATTTTTTAACGTAAAATGCCCCGCTCTTTCGATTGCCGATCCCAAAAATAGTGGTTTCCCCTTGAAGATGAAGTTCAAGGTTAAATTGAAGCTCACCATTGGATTCCTTGTTGAAAATTACCTAAGACCTGACTTGAATATTTATTTTTTAACCAATCCTCCGAAATTTCCAGGCGTTTCCATACTTTTCCCCACCCTGTATATATATATATACAAACACAATACATATACAAAAAAACGTTATGCAACTCGGATGCGTGTTAGAAGATTTTTTGCAGGTTTGTAAGGCGGAGAGAGAAACCTGCAAAATACTTCTATCACGCATCCGAGTTGCATAACATTTTTTGTCGTGACAGTCCATAACACCTTTTTTTAATAGAATTCAGGAATACATCGAAACTCCGAAGCTACGATGCTGTCAAATCCAAGTTTCCATGTGGAAAATGAGAAGTTACGTGCATCTATCGACTGCTGAGGCAGTTATAGGGCAAGCCTATTATGGCCTAATCAGGGCCTCATTAGGGAAAGCCTAATAAGGCCCTATCATGGAAGCCTTAGTAGGGCCTATCAGGGCAAGCCTTGGTAGGGACCTATGGGGATCTTATCAGGAACGGCCTTAGTAGGGCCATTTTAGTATTGCCTGATCTAGGGCCTAAATACTTCCACCCCGTCGGGGCCGGATCAGGATGTACGTAATAGGCGTTACCCGTATCACACCCCGATCAGGGGCCTGATCCTGATCAGGCTAACCCTAAGAAATTCCTATCTGGGCAGGTTCATCCGGCTAAGAGGACCCGGGCCCCTGTACTATCCAGCGGCCCAGGAGCATCGAGCCTGGTTTTCTCGAGGTACCCTCTGGCAGTCCGCGCCGAGACCACCTGGGAACGGCGGGGGGGGGGAAGTGTCGTCCCCCGATGTTAAATGTGCGTGTTAATGAGTGTCCGACTTTGTGACGTTTACCGGTTCATTTACTCGCATTCATCCGATAGCCATACAGGAGGTACTCAAAACTTGAGCCCTCTGACATTTATACCAACACTCACTCCCATTCGCTTTTCGGGGGAGCCCGTTTATAGAGATCTCGAGCATTCGCTTTTCGACGAACCCCGTTTATAGGAGACCCCGAGCATTCACTTTCCAGGATGACCCGTTTATAGATCCCTGATCATTCGCATCACTGGTATGTCCCTCGGACGTGTTTGTGTGTTTGTGCGTGTTCTCGACACGTCAGGTGGTTAGCCCTGCACACAGGTGACTTTTGCGAGAGCGCTGAGCACACTCCCGGGCGGTGGGCTGGCCAAGATCCCTACACTATATCCAGTGTCGGTTATTGGTATTATTACTGTTATTGTTATTATTAATGGCTCTATAGCTAAATTACTATATAGCTCGTGGCCAGAAAAACAAGGCATTTTCGTGAATATTGTTTCTGGGAAAATGTGTACACAGTTTTAACTTTTTTTTCCAGTAAAGAACATGGTTTCAAGTATTTTTTACAATTTTTGTACTGACAAATATTTGTAAATGTGGTAGATACAATATTTTGTGCAGAACGCTGTTTGAAAAACGTCTTTCGCGGTGACCACTGCCGCTCGAAAACATATAATACGAAATTAAAAAAAAAATCAAACGCATGTACTTTTCGCATGAAATTATCTAGTGCTTAGACCAGGGATGTAAAGAAATATAGATTTTTGAAAAAATTGCCACAGACCAAAGTGAATGTATCAATTTTTGGCGAAAATGCTCTATTTTCGTTAATAAAGAATAACTAGGCATCGAAAAAAAAATCTTTCGTTCAAGCACTGCTTTTTGATACGTAAAAGAACATTGGAAAATTGGAAGTCAATCGGTGCACTGATTTTAGAGATATCGCACTCGCCGATTTTGAAAGAGTAATTTTCCAAAAAACCCGTTTAAAGTTCGCCGGTTCGCGAACCTACTTATATACACCCATAACTCTCTCAATTTTGAAAACGTCGACTTGAAATTTCCAGAGAATATTCTTGAAATGTTATATTTTGAGAATCCATCGAAAACGAAAAATCGACACACAAGTTATTATATAAAAATTATATAAATAGCATACAAGTTATTATATAATCACCATATACATTTATTGTTGAGATTAATATCGTCATCATTGTTATTTTCATTGTACACGTAGGTAAAAAATGATATTAGAATAAATTTAATCTTCATTATAAGTTGATTGAAATGTTCTTTTGCTTTGTAGGGTGAGATGGATTCGTGATAAAGTCATGAAGTTCCTTGGTCTAACGGACAATTACATATTTTTATTCGACCGTCTTATAAGCGTAATTACTTTTGAAGAATTTCATTACGTTGCTTCGTAAATTAATTGTTGCCGCTTTTACGGGAGACACAAAGCGTATCTTTAAAATATAATTAGCAAATGAATTTTCTTGTGCAAGGAGAATCATCGTTTTTACGAGGACAAACTGCTGAATTTGTTGATCCTCGATCTTTACGGTGTTATGGATTTGGAAAAGAAACAAGTATTCTTTTACAAGACGCACAGAAACGAAGTTGTGCAAGAGGAGATCTCAGTCTGGGAAGAAAGTAAGACGAAGATCACTCTCGAATTAAGGGGGAGATACCTGTAGGCGCTGAAAAAATAGTAGATTTTCGTTTTTTTAAGGCAAGATTTCTTCATAATCATTGAGCCTTAGGGTGTGTTTTATTACTATTTTTAGCTGTTGCAAGGTATATTTTTTTATCAATCTTCCAATATGGCGGTGGTATGGCACGGTCTTTTAAACGGGTGACACGTGACACGTAGCGATGGCGGTACTAATCTGAAAAAAAAACCCAACGAAGATTCTTCTTTCATTGCACTCATACGCAGAATATAAACCAAGAAGTGGGAAATGTTGATAATCAATGAAATACGATTTGAAACAAAAATATTGAATTTTAGGAAAAAATAGCTACACTTTACAATAAAAAAATACGTTTTTTATAAATTTTCGAAAAAATGTAGTCATATCTTAGACAATAAGATTAGAAAGATTTACACCTAATTTTATCAGAATCGGTCGATAGTTTTTCAGCTATACGTCACGCCAGTTTTGAAAATGCAGTTTAGAAGACCGTGCCATACCACCGTTATTTTTAAAAAATAGTAAAAAGGAAAAAATACCATGTAACAGCCAAAAGTAATAATAAAGCATACCCCAAGTCTACAACAGCGTAAAGAAATCCGTCCTTCAGAAAAAATAATGAAAATTAGCAAAAAAATTCCTCGCCTAAAGATATCTTCCGCTTAAGGAAAATGATTAATGGAAATTAAAAAAATTCTATCGTTAAGGCGCTGGCAACAGAGTAAAATTAACGACTCTCGCGGCATTCGCATCGAAAGGCAGACCGCAAAGGTTGACCAAGAGTGCTCCGGGTAAAAAAACAAACTAACACGATTAGCACGGTCACCGGACTAAATTTCGCAAACGCACCCAAGCATGGTTAATAATGATTTTCGAAGCACGCTGGTCCATTCTTCGCGCACATGCATTTATGAATGTCACTTTTTCAATAATGTCAAATATTTGCGGCAGGCAAGGTCGAGAAGGTCGAAAAAGTCGAAGAGAGTAAGAGAAAGGATAAGAAAGGAAAAAAGGGGAAGAAGGTGAAAAAGAGTGAAAAATCGGAACAGAGCAGCACTGCGGCGAGTTCTATTTTCACGGGGGTATCGGCGATGCCCTCGGACGGCACGATGGTCGGAGGGAGCGAAGAGGACATTGAGGAAGATCGCGAAAGTGACGCGGAGGATGAACAAATTTCGGGCGATAATTCTTCGTTGCGGATGAAGAAAAAAATTCAAGCCCACAGCACGACTTCGCGTAAAATCGCATTGATAATTTTTTTTTGTAATCAATTTATTGAGCAATGCATTAACCAATTGACTAGGAATTAATTAATGAAATAACTAATCAAATAATTGATAATCAATTAAGGAACTAATCAGTGATCATTGATGAATTGATGAACAGATCAGTGATCATTAATTAGTAACGAATTAATGATCAACATGTCATTTCTTACTGTTCGAGGATCTCTCGTACGATATAAAAATACCAAAATTGAAAATGATCACGCTTTCAGTAAGGTCTGTTCCGTTCGTTCCGCCGCCTGGTGAAGAAGACAAGTACGTGCTTACGAAGGTAAAGCACTCGTTGATTCCCTGTATCCGAATTGAAAAAAACGACGCTCCTCATTCGAATGAGGCAATTTTTTTTTCATCCAAAAATAAAATTTTAATAAAGTATTGAATAAATATTCAAATACTCAATAAAATATTCAAATACTCAATGAAATATCCAAATATTTAATAAAATATTCAAGTATCCAATAAAATATTCAAATATTCAATTTAAGAAAAACGCATTTTTTGTTATTTTTCTTATTCTTTAGAAAGTGGTCGACAAATTAGTGGAGATTCCAGTATTGCACATGCGCTTCGGAGAAATAGATGCCGGCAGCGAGGAAATCGAGAATGTGAATTTGTTTTACTTCATGAGAACGAGCGAGGAGGGAATTCCAGCGTTCGAGGCGTACGAGGATTGCAAGAACGGAATGCCAAAATATTTGATCGTCGGATCAATCAATGGGAATTTGCTTCCGGCGATGAATAAAGTTCTCGTCTACGTTAGTGGAAATCGCTTTATTCGAAGTTGTGATTTTGTTTCGTTCGTGATTTGTTGCGATGAAACTGGCGTGGATTTGAATATAAAATGGTCATTTGCAGGCTCTCGAGTCTTTGGCAGCTGCGAATTAACAGGAAAATGAAAATTGTGTTTTTCAGGCATTCAAGCCATTGGTGGAGAATCAATACAGAGGGGCTGGGGCGGCACAGCAGCAGATCGAGGAAATTCACTCAGGCGCAAAAAATGACGGTACCCCTATGGGTCGAGCAACTGCAACTCTTTCGTCGATGCTCGATAATCAGGTCAATCAAGGCTGTCGGTTTATTTCGCTATAATAATAACGCTCGTGTGTGTGTGTGTGTGTGTGTGTGTGTCGAAACGTTTGTTTTAAATGCGTTACATGGTGTTTTTTTATTTATTTATTTCCTTAATGGCGGAGGTATGGCACGGCCTCTAAATGAGTTGCGGCGGATGTTGTCAGATGGCGTGACACGTAGCGTCGGCGGGATTAATCTGAGAAGAACCAACGAAGACTATTCTTTCATTAACACTTATACGCAGAATATGAACCAAAAAAAAGTGAGGAATGTTTAAAATCAATGAAATGGGACGCTTTGAAACAGAAAGATTGAATTTCCCGAAAAATGGCTACATTTTGCAATGAAAAAAACTTTTTTTATTTTATTTTCAAAATCATGTAGGGGCATATTTCAAACAATAAGGATGGAAAGATTTGTATCAAATTTCATCAGAATCGGTTGATTAGTGACAGCTAGAAGTAGTAATAAAACATACCCAAAGCCTCAAAAATAGGGCTGAAATGTTTCCTTTAAAAAAAAACCGTACATTTTTTTTCGCCTAAAAGTACCTATCCCGTGGACGTGTGTATCGCATTTCCTAGGGGGCACAGGGAATCAGATCCATTTTTAATATTTTTCCTGATAAGACTATTGAGATGATAAGGTCGAGATTCTACACACAATTAATACATGGTCTTGCCAAGTTTGAGCTTTTTTTTCATCCAAAAATATTGATAAACAGTGAAGTTATTCTTCTTCAAACATTGATGTGTGTAGTTTTGGCAACTAGGGTAATCTAAATAAAAAAATGAAAAAGTGTAATTAATAAAACTTTTGCATGATCAAATACTTTAAAAAAAATTAACAACGACATTGGTAATTGCAAGCTGCAGAAAAAGTTCGATTTATGACGAAAAAAATACAGCTTCAATAATTCGTTATTAAGAGGCCTTCTCATTTTAGACGCTAAAAGAAGGCTATTTTCATGCATTTTTTGATAGGTTTATATTATAGATATTCATATAGAAGTTGTTACACTTAGTAAATACATTTTCGAAATACATTTAAAAAATGTATTTATGTAACCCAAACAAACTTTAAACGCGTTTTTCTAGAACAACGTTTTTCGAGGGTTTGGTGATAAAACCTTCGAAACTACTGAACCGATCCTTATGAAATTTTAACCACACATTCTTTACAACTATAGCTATAGCGCATATCAAGGGTTTTAAGAAATGTTGATATTTACTTTTTTGCTAAAAAGGGTGGAAGGAACCCGTTTTTCTTAGTTTTTTAAAAAAATGTCCGCCGTTTTGTTATTCTTGCATATATAAAAAATCGTGTATGCGCTATAGCCATTGACATACTGAATCTAAAACTGTTAAATTGTTTTGGTTTCGGATGATCCATCTCCGAGATTTCATCAACATCGCAGACCTACATTTTTTGAGGACTTTTTTAACTACCATTTTCGTCTATAAACGTTGACTTGAATGAATATTTTTTTTTAAAAGTATTTCGAAAGTCTATTTATTAAGTGTAACAACTTTTATATCAATATCTACAATATAAACCTGTTAAAAAAATCATGAAAATAGCCCTTTTTAGCGTTAAAAGTGAGAAGACCCCTTAACAAATGAATAAACATAGAAGAAAATCATCTAGTTGTACGATGGAAAGTGTTATAAACTATGCTCTGTCTGAATTTGAATCGGCCGAATAGATTTCAGTTTAGACTTACCCCGTTTCATAAAACATAGTTTCCAGAAAAACGCAAAAAAGGGATAAATTGCAGGTAGTTCGCCGTAGCACAGGGATCCTTCACAACATATCGACATAACTCGGTCCGTTTTTAGGATTTTCATAAAATATTTGTTGCAAATTCAAGGTAAGAACCTTCGCTATAAACGTACGCAATAAATTCGTACTTTTTTGAATTCCCATTTTTTTCGACACCTCGTCTATTACCGTCGATTTATCAGTAATGAAGTAGCAAGGTGTAATCATTTCTGACGGCACAGGAAAAAATTACTATTTACCCGAGAATGTTCGCTTTAAGACCAGTTCTAAGGCCCAGCGATTTTGTCTTACTGTGCCCTCGAAAGTTATGACCCATTTTCTAAAAGGTGCGTCCATTTTTTTAATCAGGCCACGGCTTTTACACGGCCATCGAATTATCGCAGAGTATCAGTGATGATAAGCAAAATGGAAGATTCGGGGAGACGTTCGACCAGTGGGCGAAAAAGCGAGGATTCTCATAGCCTGAAAGCGTCCGTTGAACCGGTTAAAGACGATATGTCATCAGCTCCGAAAAAGGGCGAAAGCAGCGCGGACGCGGCTGCTGAGACTTCGGAGCCGAGGAAGGCAGCGCCAATGGAGTCTACCAAAAGAGAACTGTTGAATTATCTGGAAAAACTGACGACCACTGTCCAATGGTCACTTCTTAATATCAGAAAGAAATTTAAGGGGGAGATACTTTTAAGGGGTTAGGCCACTCTAGAGGCCGAAAAAATAGGCTTTTTGGGGATTTTTTTCAGAAAAAAAAAACACAAAATAAATCGAGATCACAAAAAAGGTGTTTATCATACATATCAGTGACTGTATACAATAGTTTTTTGCAAACCTGCATTTTTTAAGTTGACCGGAAACATAAGTCAGACAATTTTCCCCGATTTACTTGAATCGTTGAATATATCTTGAAAAATACATTAGCTAGGGAAGTACGTAGGATTTTTTTATATTGCATAGTTCATTTGTTATTAACAATTATCTGACCATTTTTAGGCAGATTTTTCACTTTCCAAAAAAATGCCTAGTTAATCTCGATTTCTTTTGTAGTTTTTCTGAAAAAAATCCCAAAAAGGGTCTTTTTTCGGCCTCTAGAGTGGCCTAAGGCCGAAAGCGAGGGAAGAATAGCTGATTTTCATGATTCTTTTAGGAACGATTTTTTTGCCTTTTCTGAAACTAAAAAATGGTGAATAGTGAGAAAAAGTGAGAAATGTTGAAAATCAATGAAATGATACGTCTTGAAACAAAAAATATTAAATTTTCCGAAAAAATGGCAAAATTTTGCAATGAAAAAATATTTTTTAACATTTTCAAAAACATTTAGGGTCATGTTTTAGACAATAAGATTAGAAAAATTTATGCCAAATTTTATCAGAATCGGTCGATTAGTTTTTTAGCTATACACTGCCGTTCAAAAGTTTGGATACACCGTTCGATACTTCTTGCCGCACTAAAAGTTACATAGCTTCATGGAAAAAAAAGATAACCAAATTTACTGAACGGAGATTTGAACGGAACAAATTCAGTTTTTTTTGCTTTTTCGAAATATTTTTTATGATTTTTTTGCTTGACTTTGTCGGCTTTTTTTTCGACCATCGAGAATTGAGCGCATGACTAATGGAAAAATTTGTTGTCATGTTTATCCATGAAAAATTTGAACGCGGTAGCTCTGTTTTCGTTTTTTTTTTAAGTTTCGTTAATACAATTTTTTTTCCAAAATTATTTTATTTTCGGCTAAAAAAGAAAAATTTTGGAGAATGCAACGTAACTCAAGAACTGTATGGCTTAAGAGGAAATGTCAAAGATATAAAAAAAGGTGCGTAAATTTATACTGGATCACGTGGAATTTTTTCAAAAATTTCCAGCGATATATTTTTTTTACTACATTCGCTCAAAACTCTGTTGAGTAGGATGGCTTAACTCGCAAAGTATGGCGTTCATAACGAAATATCAAGAGAAGAATCTTTTTAATCTTCGATTTTTAATTCGCTTAAATTTTTTCAGATTTTTTTTCTGAAATTTTTCTGGCCGCGCCTTGGTAAATCGTCCGAACAATTGATTGGCGTATCTCGAAAACTATTGAGTTAGAGACAAAATATCAAGAGGGGAAAATATTGCAGTGTTTCGTTTTGCATACGTGAACATTATGTCGTATTTTTTTTTCAAAAATTTTCCTTCAGGTCTTCTAAGTGCTTTTGAAACAGGACACTTTTTTAGGAGTCTCCGGAAACCAGGTTCCACTGGCTCAATTTATCAAATTTTTGATGACATTTTTTAAAAATATTCTCGATATGTTGCTCTTTTATGTGTTTAATATTTCGAATAAAATAATGTATATATTATATATTCAAAAAATGGAGAAAATATGCTTTTTTGGCTTTGAAACCCAGGTAACCCCTTAACGCCCATTACCAAACACATAGTGTATAGAATGAAGTCACACTAATCGATTTTCTCAAAAACGTTTCAATTGACCCCAGCCTACCCTACTTCCGTCATTTTTAAAGATTAACCCCTATAGCGGCAAGAAAAATTCACTGTTTGTGCCCCAACACTGAATAATAAAGTATTTCGATTTTAATCAAATATGGCACCCCAGAATTTTTTGGTCGCTGATTACGAATTTGAGTTCAAAATTCAGAAATTCAAAATGGCGGATCCAATATGTGGGATCAAAATTCAAATAAAAATCGGCATTCGGAGGTTTTTAAGGTCTATGATTACGAATCTGTTCCCAAAATTCATAAATTCAAAATGACGGATCCAATATGGCGGACCAAAATGCGAAAATGTACTTGATTCGCATGAAAATTGGCATTTGGGGGCTTTCGAGGTCGCTGGTTACTGGATTCAATTTGGATGAGCGATAAGGGCCATAAGTAACGATAAAACATTCCACTTTTCAAATGAGGACAGCTGAAGAAACAACGCGTAAATCCTCTGGAAAAATTACCTTACTTTTGTTGTTAGTCGTCTTGGGCGATTCTTATCACCGTCCATCTCAATAATTTCAAGATTCGAATTTGCGTCCACCATATTGTAACCGCCATTTTGAATTTATATATTGTGAGTTCGGATTCGTAATAAGCAGGGTTGCAAATAATGCATTACTTTTTGTAATGCAAACAATTGCCATTACTCATTACATTGGAATTTGTTATGTAAAAAATTACCATTCCCCATCACAAAGTCCAATGTAATCAGCAATGGAAATATTTTACATTACAAAATGTAATATAATGATTAATGGATTTTATTTACGTTACAAAATGTAATGTAATGAGCAATATAATTCTTTTACATTACAAAATATAAGGTAATGAGTAATGGAGATTTTTTACGTTATTTTTTTATGTAAAATGTTTCACATTATAAAATGTAATGTAATGACTAACGGAAATTGTTCACATTACAAAATATAATGTAATGAGTAATGGTATTTTTTTACATTACTGAATGTAATGTAATGGGTGATGAAGTATTTTTCCATTACCCGTTAAAAAAGTAATGAATAATGCATTACTTTTTCATTACAAATTTCGCAACCCTGGTAATAAGCGGCCCCGAAAACACCATAACACCAGTTTTCATGCGAATCAAGTAAATTGTTGTATTTTGGACCGCCATATTAGACCCGCCATTTTTCAATTTCAAAATTTTGCGGGCAGATTCGTAATCAGCGACCTGGAAATCCCCCGAGTACCAAATTTCGCGAAAATACCTCGAGAAAATCACAAAATAATCAATGTGCGCCATACGACGTCATTGCCGCCCAAGAGGTTAACAAAAAAAATACCATGTAACAGCCAATAGTAGAAACATAGCCTTAGTCTAAACATGGTGAATAAATATTTCCTTTTAAAAAAACCAAGAAAATCAGTAAGTTTCTTCGTTGCCTAAAGGTATCTCACCCTGCAACTTTGCAAATAATGATGTAAGAAAAAAATATGTGTATTTCGTACAGGACTCTGGAGCATATCGAAGGTGATATATTGCTGACTGTTCCAAGAGTCTCGGAGCTGTTGAAAACCGACGGGACATCGTCGCCAACCCAGGCGAGGAGTCGGATGATCGAACAGTTGGAACAAGTCGTTGGCTCTTGGGGCAAACACATACAGAAAGTTTTGGACACTTACACGAGAAAAGTTCCAGAGGGCAAGGGTCCTCTCGCCGAATACGATTACTGGCGTGATCGAGAGACCGGACTTTCGATGCTGGTCGAACAATTGAAAACCGCCGGCGTGAAAGAAATATTATCGCTCCTTAACGAGGCAGGATCACCGATTGCATCGGCTTTCAGTTTCTTTCGTTTGGAATTGTGGAAACACTATACCGAGGCCAGGGACAACAATAAATTTCTCTTCACCATTCTGAGATACATCAAGGTGAGTACGAAATTCCATAATCGAACGAATGTCGCCAATTCTACATGGTAAAATTTTACAAATCGTTGGACTATTGCAGCTGATTGCCGAATCTGATTCGTTTCAAGCAATCGCCAAAGCACTGCCGTCTCTTACCGAGGCCATAAGAATGATATGGGTTTTGTCGAAGTATTATTGCACCGAAGAAAAAATGGTACCGCTTCTCGAGCGTATCTCATGGCAACTGTGCCAAAACGTCATGAAGAATTTGGCCATCGAAGATCTTTTCAAGTATGAACTATTGACTTTTTTCGTCCCTTGAATTGAGATTCTCACGTAATTGACGCCTCATATATTATTCGTTATACTCGAGGAGTTTGCAGAGGAGTTTAAAAAATCGGTGCAAATTTTGGTTAACGGGGTCATCCCATGTGACAGCTATTTTTTTGGGCATTTTTTATATGGCCCATTAAAACACAATATCTTTTATTTTTTACCACTCATTTATTAACATTTTTACAGTCCCTCAGAATTTTATCAAACTAAAATAACGAGTTGAATCGACTTTAGACCATTCGGAAGACACTTATGTGGGAAAAAAGTTCGTTGACGGCTGCCGTGATCCCGAAGGTTTTGCTTATCTCAAATAAAAAAATCAATGGGCATTTTAACTTGTTGACCTCACTAAGGCTATCGCCAGAACTAGAGTAAAGTAAAAATATCGAAAATTGCATTTTTGGCTCTATTTTAAATGTTGAGTTCCAAGTTTCGTCATTTTTTTCGACTTTTTCGGTAAAACAAACTATAGCAGATATCAGAAATATTCTAGTTCGGGTGAGAACTATAGATGTGCTGGCTATACCATAAGGATTTGAGCGAAATCCCTTCGATAGTTTTTGAAATATTATGGAAGCCAATTTGCGAAACTTCAAGTACGATGAAGTTTTGCAAATTTGATTCAAGTACGATGTACACAAAGAAAATACTGACTGAGGTACGCCAGGTCCATATAGGTCCAAACAATTTTTTTCTTGATTTGTTGGACCTGTCACATGAAACGACCGCCTTAATAGTTGCGAATTAAATGTAAGATAATAATTCAAGCAGTATACTCTTTTATTTATTTATCGTTGGTTTACATATGAACAAAATTATATGTGAAATATGGAAAAAAACATAAATACTTAAGTTATTGTTCATCGGGCAAATAATCAAATTATTTTAGGAGATAAATTTTAGGATATAAATAGTGAGTTATTGCTTCGAGGGGCCATTTAGCTCTTGACATTTTCTCGGACAGCTTCGAGCTTATTCGCGCCGCTCCGAATCCAAGCACGTTTTCCGATAAATGATAATTTTTTCTACAATATTTTTATATTTTCCACAATTTTTCTTGTTTTTCACAAATTTGAAAAATTTTCACATTTTTTAATATTTCTTTCAAAATTATGTTAAAAAACGTTAAATGAATTTGCCACAATAAATGTCTCTAGAAAAAAAGTGAACAGTTTTCGAGTTATTCGAAGCTGAAATACTCGAAGGGGTATAATTTATGGGCACTTCGTTAACATGTTTTTCCGTTGTATCTGCGGTCTACAGAAAACCGTTGGAGGAAATATTGACCGTAACTGCAAGCGCGCACGAGATGATGAGAGATTGGAAACTTTCGTATTTAGATACTCGCGAGAATATCGAACTTTCGGGAAAGGGTTTGCGTTGGGAATTCGATCAAGACCTTTTGTTCAGGGAAACGGACTACATAGCCAACGTGTGCAACGATTTAAACAAGATAGCCAGTGTTTTGCAAGACTTTTACAATATATTTGGCGCTGAATTGAAATCGATAATTAACGATCCAGCGCAAATCGACGCCATAATAAAGAGGGTCGAGAAATTAATTGTGCCGCTGCAAAATGCGGATTTCAATGTATTCACGAAATTCAACAAGGAGAATTGGGAAGCCACGATGTCGTGGTTCTACGTTGAAGTGGGATATCTCGAGAACGAGGCGAAATTTTACATAGACGAGTGTTTCAACGTTCTTATAAGTGCCGAGCACGCCCTCGACGTTTTGCTTAAATTCAAAAATATAAAAACTCGGCGAGCTATACAGGAGCAGCTACTGATGAAATTTGATATCGTGATGCAACAATTCAGCAAAGAAATCAGCGCGGTTGAGAATATATTCAATCGAGGTAACAGATGCGAAGTTTCTATTTTTAGTATGTGAAAAATTCGATATTTCTTTGTGCAAACAATTGTGTCGATCGGAATATATCAATGCAGGAAAACGAAGTCCTCCGTTGCTCCCTTATCATCCACCTGTCGCCGGTGGTATTTTCTGGGAGAGACAGTTGTTTCACAGACTGAAGGATCCGGTATTGAAGTTCCAACAGGTCGAAGAGCTCAAGAACAGCGAGCTTAAAATACTGGCGTTTCAGCAATATCTCAGCATCGCGAAACAGATGAAAAACTTTGAGGAGACCAAGTTTGTGTCATGGATAAAAACCGCCAGTCCCATCGTAACTGTTACCATGAAGAAGAGCGTACTGAAAATGACTTCCATAGATCGCAATATAAGTATGTATTACTAATCACTACTAACTATTACTAACAACTACTAACTTACTGACAACTACGAACTATTCCAAACAAATATGAACTATTGGTAACAACTACTAACTTGCTAACAACTACTAACTATTACTAACAAAGACGAACTATTACTATAAAACTCCTAACTATTACTAACAACTACTAACTAACTAACAACTACTAATTATTACTAACAACTACTAACTATTACTAACGACAACTAACTATTACTAAAAACTATTAACAAGGGACATGTTCTGGTGTCCGCATTCTATGTGCTTGAAACTCATGTATTGCTAGATCATTTAATAGTATTGGACATATATTTTTATATGAATGGACAAACGTTTTTAAGGGTTTAAACGACTGCTTAGACTAAGGTGTGTTAAGGTCCGATTTTGCAGTTTAACCCATAAGCAGTTCGCCTATTTCGCTGAAACATATGTGAAAAATTCTTCTCGTGTAAAGCTGTGGAAAATCGACACCGAATATATTGATAACCATCAACGGGGTAAACCGCCCTTTTCTTTCACTTCCCTTCACCCGATATTTAAATGGCTCGTATTTCATTGAATGGAACAGGTACTATTCTGTAAAGGGGATGAAATTTAAGAATAGGTTGCTTTGCATTTTCGCAAGATAAGCAAGCTCCATTAAAAATTATGTGTTTCTGCATTTTTGAAAAATAGCAAGCACAATCAAATATTGTTTGGTTTTATATTTCTGCAAAAGAGCAAGTTCAATCAAAGATTACGTGTTTTTACATTTCTGCTAGATGGCAAGCTCGATTAATGATTACATGTTTTTGCAATTTTGCCAGACAGCAAGGTCACTTGAAGATTACGTGTTTTTAAATGCTTGCAAAATGGCGAGTTCAATTAAAAATTACGCGTTTTTGCATTTCTGCAAAATAGAAAGCTCAATAAAGTTCACGTGTTTTTGCATTTCTGCGAGATAGTAGGCTTGATTCAAGATTACGTGTTTCTGCAAAATAGCAAGCTCAATTAAAGATTACGTGTTCTTGCAAGTTTGCCGGACAGCAGGGTTATTTGAAGATTACGTGCTTTTGCAGTTCCGCAAAATAGTAAGCTCAATTAAAGATAACTTCATTTTGCTTTTTTAGCGGAATAGCAAGGTCAATTAAAGATGATGTGTTCTTGCATTTTTGCAAAACAGCAAAATGCATTAAAGATTAGGTACGCGTTTTTGCGTTTCTGCAAGACAGCAAGTTCAATTAAAGATGACATGTTTCTGCATTTCTGCAAGATAGGAAGCTCAATTAAAGCTGCGGTGTTTCTTCATTTCTGTAAGATTGCAAGCTCAAGCTTAAATATTTGAAATTACTCATTGCAGTTGCTTCTTCTGTATTTGACGTGTTTCGATAGTATTTCGTTCGTAACGTTCGTTTCAGGAGATAAACCACCCCCGCTGGTTTCCTTTTCATTCTTAACCATATGCCCATTCATTCTCTTGAAACTGCTGCCATTGCATCGGCAATATAAATGTTATATTTGCATTCAGCTTCAGACAGGGGAGGGGGCTGACTCGCCACGTTGGTACAGAATTCACGCTAGTCCAAATGTCCATATAGGAGTACATTGTCGATACAAGGTGCAAATATATATTAACGATACTATTAATACGGAGTATTTATTATTTTTTATCGTAAACTCCATTTTACGAAGTCTTCCCCCTTATTGCACTCCCTCCATATTCTATTTCTCATCCCTATATTCTTCTCCGAAACTACGAGACTAGGATTCGAACCAGAGATCTCCCGAAGTTCTGGTTTGAGGGCAAGCACGCTAACCACAAGACCAGCACATCGGTTTCGTCTTGCCATTGGTAGCATATAAATGGTATGCACAAACTCATTTTGTGTTAGATATTTCTTGGCTCCCTCAATTTAAATTTCCGTATAGTGATTTTTGGATTTCATTTTGCTTCGATTTGGTTGAAACTTAGAAATTCGTTATCGGCGGCTGGTTTTGGAAAGACAACGATCTATGGCAATGAAGTTTGCATCGTTGAAATGCAACTAAAATTCTTTTGTTTTAATTTTTTTCTTCAGTTCTTTCATCGTCCGTATTCTTATCCTCCAAACTTGGGCTGTAGATTTTTCATGAGAAACCTAAAAAACAGTTGAGCGATTTTGGTAGCCTAAATTTGCCAAAAAAAAGTTCGGTCTACTAAACTTTCGTTGCGTTCCAACAATGCAAACTTCAAATGGGTATCGATCCCCTGACGGGACGAACAAATTGGACTACAGAATTGGAAGTTTTGGGTACGTGCCCAATGCTAAACTAGACGGTTCACGGTTTATTCGGCGAGGTCCTATTCGTACTATGCTTCCATGTGGATGTGTAAAATGTTGTGGATATAATATGCAAGTATACATAGGCATCAAATTCGTACTGCTGATAGAATAGCAGCAGTTCCAACAAAATAGATGGGCAAAAATTGGAAAACGGGGGATAAAAAGGGAATGTGAGGGAGTGGTTTACCCTAAAAAATTGTAAGGATAAATGTAAAATCGGAAAGTCATATTTCCAGGAGAGCGAGAAAGTAATGTTCTGCTTCAATCTTAAAGGAATGGATCCGAAGACTGAACCGGGGAAACTCGTCTCAGGTACAAGTGTGAAAATGAAGAAATCAAAGAGCAAAGATCACGGAACTATCGAAAGACTCGATGGACTGGAATCCATTATAAAAGTAACTGGGAAACAGGTTGATACTGTCATATCAAAACAAAGCATAGGTATGTTGGAATGATGAAGCTTGCTCAGTTGGAATGTAATGAAAAATCATTCTTAGAAGCTCCTAATTTCGTTGGCAGATTTACGTTGCGAAAATCATTCGAACGTTTTTTAGAATCCTCATCAGGAACTCACAACTTGAATTTGCATAAAAGATTTTGGATTCTGATGAAAGTAAAAGACAAAAAATAGCTGTGTGCGCCGATGCTTATTTCAAAATCATATATCGAGCTTTCACATTTCAATTTTCATTCCATCTAGCATATTGATCATTAGGGTGGCACAAATTTGGGTTCTATTTTTTTCCTTTTTCTCACCATCCAATTATCTTCTTTAAAGAAAAAAAATTGTCGTCGCAGCTGCTAGCGGTGAATAAATATTTAGAGCTCGCTCAAGTCTCCCAGAAATTCAAATTTTTATTAAAAAATCGATTTTTTGTTCGTTCGCTTCTCGCCCATGAATTTTACGCTTTATAATTTTTAAATTAACCTCGCGAAAGCTCTAGCTGACCAATGAATATTTAGTGTTCACTCAAGGTATTTAAAATTTACAATTTCCGCCATAAAATTAATCTTGCATGCACCATACTTTCTTGTAGCATAAAAACAAAATAAAAAGCGAAGTGTTACATTTTCTGAATAATTTATTATTAGGTGTACAACTTAGTTCGGTCCGTTTTCAACAGATAGCTCTAGGTGCTATAAATGGTTGAGGGCAACAGCTGATTTTTGTTGTATCGTGAAGTATCAACATCTCTTAACCAAATATCGTTTACAGACCGTTGAGTTTTGCGCATCAAGTCTAATTTTTACTGCGGTGAAAATGTTGAATTCCGTCCCAAATAAGCAGCATTTGCGAGAAGTGTTGATTTTCTGTTTCAATTGGAAGAAAAGTGCAGCTGAAGCCCACCGAATGCTGGTCAAACTATCACTGGAGACTTCTACAGGCAACAATTGATGCGTTTAAAGCGAGCTATAGCCGAAAAACGGCCAGAATATGCGACCAGACACGAGTGCATAATCTTTCAACATGACAACGCTCGGCCTCACGTTGCTATTGTGGTTAAAAACTATTTGGAAAATAGAGGGTGGGAAATTCTGGCTCACCCACCTTATAGCCCAGACCTTGCCCCTTCCGACTACCATTTGTTTCGATCGATGCAGAAAGCTTTTACTGGAATACGCTTCACGTCACAACAGGGTATCAAACATTGGCTCGATTCATTCTTGGCTTCAAAAGATGAAAGCTTCTTCCGCGACGGAATTCATAAATCACCAGAAAGACGGGGAAAAGTAGTGGCTAGCGATGGACAATATTTTGATTAATGTATTAAGGAGGTACGGTGATGACCACGCTAGTAAACTAAGAGTCTATTTTCCGCCATAATACCGCCACGTTTTAGACATATGTGTGTGGCCTATTTTTCGAGAAATCTTTTTTAAGTATTGAATTTCAAGCTACTTAATACTTTTATAATATGAGAACAAACGTAATAATCTACTACTCGACTTCAGTAGTACGCCATATCGTCGACGTTTAGCATCGTCGCATTTTCGATAGCTGTCATCAGTCCCACGCGCTCGGCTTATTATTTTTTGTAGCCGGTAAACATGGAGAATGAAAATACTGTAGAAGTTTATCAAGAGAGTAACACGATTGTACCTGAAGTCCAGTTTAGAGACAAAGGCGGATTCTGTCGGACAAGAATCATAAAATGAAAAGATGATATTGCGAATGCAAATGAAAAACGTCGCGTTGAGGTTAACCTCAATGTCCAATGTCCAATCTGTCCAAAGTCAAAACATATTTCCTCGATTGTTGTGTTGCTTTTCCCTTTCCCAATTTTCACAATATTTGCAGATACAAAAACTAACGTTCATTTTATATGACGGTTCTTCCATGCTGAATTTATATATAAATGCGTCGTATATATGTCGCCAGAAAGATTGAGATGCCTTACAATTAGCTATACATAAAAGAACTTTAAGTATATATCGACGAAAGGCCTTTTATAATCGATTTAAAAACGTACGTCTTCACACCATCATATTTTTAATTTGCGTTGAAAATATCCGATAGACGAATCAAATTTGCGCGGATATCCGGCGTTGCCACATTTCGAGCAAGATGGCTGCGGTTACGTTGCGAGACGTCTCTCTCTCCGAATACTTCGATTTTTTGCGACTTTATTTCTAAATTTATTGCTTATTTCTGCGGTGAGCTTTCCAATTCAAGTTGCCTTATTAATCACAAAGAACCAACGAACGCAACTGTCAGTTTTTTTACGTGTGTCTTGGCTCCGAGTAGCCCAAAAAAATCGATATATGAGAGGACAGGCGCATTTTGTCGTCTACGTATGACTAATTCACCAACTTTAACAGTTAATAACTCGGAAACTGTACGGTAAATCTCGTGGAAACTTCGCATACGCATGGAGGAAGCTCTCGACAATGCTATAAAAAAAATCGGGCTTTTATCTTGGACTCGCTCCAATCACCGTATCTCCTTAATTCATTTTATCATTCAAATAAGTGCGCATTTTAAGCAAAAAACCGACCGAATTAAGTTGTACACCCAATATAATAATTTGTGACAAAGATCAATTAGATGATACGTGTTATCATGTATTATTATGCATTATTGTAATAGCGTCGCTCATCACAGAATACAGCTGCCATTTCAGTTTTACGAATAAAATTATCTATAATTTTGTTTACGAACAAGAGATTTAAAGAATTATTTTATGAGAACAAAGATTAGAATTCTGAGTTAGAAGTTTGTGGTAAATTTGAAAAATCTGTTTCTAAAGAAAAAAATAATTAATTGTTTGGAAAATTTTACAAAGCGTCAAATTTATAAATGCGAAGAGTAAAAAATAATTTGGCGAAAACTAGAAATTCCGAAGTTCTTGAGCAACCACCAAATATTCACTGGCCGGCTAGAGGCTTTCGTGAGATTAATTCAAAAATTATAAAGCGTAAAATTCATGGTCGAGAAGTAGAGGGAAAAAAATTGACTTTTTAATGAAAATTTGAATGTGTTGGAGGCTTGAGTGACGTCTAAATATTTTTTGACCGCTCGCAGCTTTAGCGACAATTTTTTTTCGTCGAAGAAGGTAATTGGATGGCGAGAAAAAGGAATAAAAATAGAGCCCAAATTTGTGCCACCCTATTGATCGTGCTCTGTATGACTTTATAGAAAATATGTTCAAAGAACGTATTGCAGCGAAAATGAGGCACCGCTTTCAAATTGCTCGTAGTACCCGAATATGCCAAATCCATAAGCAATGTAAACGGTTACTGGTTCCGTTTCTTATTATCATTTTTTGAATCAGACACGATTGCAAGCATGTTCAGTGAGCAAAAGGTCGTACTGCCGGGTATGAGATCAAGGTCCATCAGCAAAGCCGGTGGAGACACCTTAGCCAGAGACCGCAAAGCCTCGACGGTTTCAAGTTTGATTGACAAGCCAAAAGTGACTTGGAAGGAAATGTTGCGCGATGGTACGATCATGGAATTGCAGCTTCGCTTCGAGGTTAATTTTAATTGGGAAGTTTTCGAGATCATACGCGAGGTACGAGCAATGTTGGACGATAACATAAAACAAAAATATAATCAAATTTCTCGTTGCGTTCCAAAAATTTGACGTTGGATACCATGTTGTCGGTTCGAAGGCTGAACTGCTGGAGCAACTGGGCTTCGAGTTGCCCGAGATCGTGAGAAACGTTGGAATTCAAAGAGACCGACTTCGCGCCGATATCGAGGCGACGAAAAATATGATCGATCGGTACAACGAGATCGTGGCAAAACTCGACGAGGCTGATGTTAGCTCATCAAAAAATATCCTCCGTTTCTTTTCTGGCTTTAAGGCGTTAGGTCACAGTAACGGGTACAAAATCATGTGCGAATTTAACCATTTTTCTGCGTATGAAAAAGTGATTCACTCATAAAATTATACACATGTTTTAGTATGATTATCACGCTGTTGAATTTTTTTTCGATGTAGAAAATGGCCGACTACTAATATTTACTTTTTTTTAGGCGCTCCGCGGCGTGACATTTAGCATCCACAATTTTTTACCTGGAACAAAAAACAAAAATTCTCGTCAATCTACATTAGAATACCTAAAGAACTACGCCCGGAATTTAGAAAATATTGTTTTATTCAAAAGTTGTTGGCACTTGACCTTAAGGAATGAATTTTCAATGAAAAATTTCGTTATAACTGCTCATAAAATGAAAAGTTTTCGATTAATCAGAAATTGCGTACGTATTTCTCTGCAAAATGCAATTAGGAACATAACTTTTAAATTTAAAGTAAATCGAGTGAAAATTGTTGAAGTCATTTGTCACGCCAATTGGAAAAAAGCCGTTTCGAGAAGTTTCGAGTAATTGGCCATTTTGTACAACGAAAACAAGTATTTATATTTTTTCTAACAGCTTGATATTCGTACTAAATAGATGTGTAATTATTTTATGAGTGAATCACTTTTTCACACGAAAAAAATTGCTAAATTCGCACATGATTTTACACCGGTTGCTGTGGCCTAACGCCTTAAAACCTAATACTCGCGCATTACAGCTCAGATCGATGCCTCTTTTTCCAGTTACAATTGTTGAGTAGGAGCCTGAGAGACATCGAGAAAAATATTCATCCGGGAGTGACGAGACTGAATTGGTATTCCCTTGGAATATCGGACTACGCGACGACCTGCGAAAAATTGTTGAAGAGCCTTAGCTCGATGGTGACGCAGGTTCATCAGATGAAGTGGGATCTGGACCAGCGTATAGAGAAGGGCGTGCAGTCCCACAATCTTTTTAGCACGACGAGTGAACAGGAAGAAACGGAAGTAGAATTAAATCCGTGCAAGGTTGATCAATTTGTCAAGCTCATCGAGCGTATCTGGATTTAAGGGGGGAGATACCTTTGGGCGAAGAAAAAATTACCGATTTCCATGAGTTTTATTTTGGAGGACAGGTTTCTTCACTACTTTTGAGTCTTAGGATATGTTTCATTACTACTTTCGGCTGTTACATGGTATTTTATATTTGATTAATCTTTCAAAATGGCGGAGATATGACACGGTCTTCTAAAGTAGATGTACACAAATTACGTAACGCCAAATTCCCCAATTTTCGACCCCCCCCCCCCCCTATTCCGTTACGTAACGGGTGTTTTGTCGTCAATGATTGCGATTTTTTTCATAAACATAACTCATTATTATAGGATCGGGTTTATAATCATTTTATGAAGTATATATTCATCTAGGTTTATACCAATTTTCATGAAAAAACCTTTAAAATGAACCGAGATAAATTCCTTGATTTGACGACAAAAAAAATGTCTCTTCATCGTTCCTTCCATATCTTTATGAAAGGCAATCTGTAGATAAAAAGTCAACAATTGATCTAAATGTGTACAAATGTAACTATCGTTATGCGTAGCCGTTTTCTTATTTTGTTTTTTTTTTTACAATATGCCGACAGTTTGGACATTTTGTTCTACACTCATTACAAAAACTAAGAGAACAGTAAAATTTCAAATAATATTCATTGATTTTTCAATAAATGTAACTTCGTGAAAAATGGTCGTATCGTAAAAAAATGGGGTTATAAAGCTTGAAATCTCTAGTTTGCGGATCCCACCGGTAAATATTTTTTTAAGCAACACGCTCGGCGTGGATGTAAGAAATAGCGCCCATGCAAAAATGTTCGATTTTGTTTTTTTTTCGTCCACGGGCTCAATTTTTTTTTTGAGCATGATCAATATTGGGATCAGTTAGCCTGATTCTTCAGCTTCAAATCGGCATTTTTTAGACCTCTGTACCACCATTTGTCGCTGAGATATCGGCGTTTAAAGAAAAAAAGGAGCTTCTTTCGTAGGTCATCAATATCTCATGAACAAATGATCGTACAGCGAGCTAAAGGTGGG
Source organism: Ophion obscuratus (assembly GCA_964007375.1). Lineage (NCBI taxonomy): Eukaryota > Metazoa > Arthropoda > Insecta > Hymenoptera > Ichneumonidae > Ophion > Ophion obscuratus. The sequence goes on along the minus strand of OZ023319.1, from coordinate 38,743,460 downwards.
TTTCGTAAACTGGAATAAATTCTCTAAAAGCACCTTTTGGTACTTTAGAGATTTTTTTCAACGTTAATATTGATTTGAAGAAGTACGAAAAAATGACTTTTTCCCCCTTTTGGAAATTCCACGTCAACTTTCCAAATATTGCGAAAATGCCTCATGTTTCTACGTTTTTTTCAAAGTTCAATACATGCCCAAAGACCCCCCACAATTTAAAATGGATCGGCTGAACCATTATTTTTGACCGAAGCATCAAAGTTTTATAAAAAATTAAAGGAACACTTTTATTATTCCTTAAATGTCAATTACTGATTATTAAAATGAACAAAAAAAAATCCGTTATCTTTTCTCACAGTTTCGCAATAATTTTTCTTTAAATCTTGGAAAAAGAAAACAAATTATAAATCTTGGAAAAAGAAAAAAATTCTAAATTTAGAAAAAAAAAAATTCTCCAAAATTTCAACAACAAAAAACATGACAGAAGTCGAAACGCTCATCATGTCACCTACAACTCGGCATGAGTAACCCTGCGCAATGAAAATGACTAACCAAGCAACTTCAACTTCCGACAAATGTCGTCTTACCACGATTGCGTAAAATAAAATTCGAAAAATTAGAGAGCTTTATTTTTATAAAAAAATCGGTTGTCTGTAAAGTCGGTTTACTGACGATAGTTGAACGTGACAACGTCATAAGAAAATACTGATGGAATGGTTTCATTTTTCAAAAGAAAACTTTTATTTTGTTTGATTGATAGATATTTTGTATGGATATAGAGAAGGAGGTAAATGGAAATCACAATTGAATTGATCAAGTTACATTTATTTGTACGCATAAATACAATTATGTCAATTTTTATTTATTTTTTTTTACAATGTACATATTTTTTACAAGTATGAATGTGCTTTGAGCAATTGTTTTACAACTTTTATTTTTTCATAAAATTCTTCGTTCAGAAAATCATTTTAAATTTACAAAATACTTGAATAAAATTTATTGTTTAAATTTCTACTCGACTGTTAAAATTTAATTTTTGATTTTATTATTTTATAATAATAAATTTTGTATTGACATTATTTCTTTCAGCAAGTAAACTGAATAAAAGTTGTTGTTCAATTAGTTACTTAATTATTTTTGCAAATTTAATTGTAATTTGTTGTAAAAAAGTAATAATTTTGAATAATTTATTATAAGAATAAACTGTGATTAAATTATTGTTCATAAATCTTAAATTTAAAATAAAAAATTTGGAAACATCATTAAAATTTTTGTAACTCTAGCTTTTAAAAAGCCCGCCTCAATGTGTTTGATATAGGAGAAAATTGTTCCCTTTGACGGCTGGCTGGTCCAACCTGTCATTTTAGACACGTTGTTATGATATGTGGAAGATTTAACATTTATGTTTTAATTTTTTGAAATCATAGCTACGCTCGATAATTATTTCGATCGAATAGTAAAGCAATTGATTTTTACTCATCGTGAAATAGTTCTGTTAACTTATTGTTATAGTTTTGTCAATTATAGCATAACTTACAATCGCTGCACTAGCGGACCGATGCTATTTATTTTAATGATGAAAGCACGAATATTCGACAATATATCACTGAAAATATATTTAATATCGAAAGAATCATTACCTTTATCGCCGCAATTATCGTTGCTATAAACAATTGACACCACATTCACTTTTCACTGCACTTCATACTTGACGAAAACATGTACATGTATTATTGTATAGCAGCTGTCCACGCGGACGCATCGCTCATGGCTTCTGCACACTGCGCGCGATGGGCGACAAGCGATGAGCGATATCCAATGAGAGCTCGAGTATGGTGGAAATGCTCTATGAGAGTGACGTTGCCATTGGATATCGCTGATCGCTCGTCGCTCGTCGCTCGCAGTGTACAGAGGCCATCACTCAAGTAGGAGAGAGACAAATGTCGAACGCTGCCGAACGCTGCCGAACGCGGAGGCCGATTGTACCTCTTTGTCGCTCGTTCCGCGCTCTCGCTTACACTTCAAGCCTTAAATGGAACGCCTCAGAGCGAGGTAACGGCGATGAGTCATGCTTTTTCGTGCGTGCAGCCGGCTCCATCGAATTATAAGACGTTGTCACGTCAAAAAAATAACAAAACATATCTTAAGTCACAAAAATGGTGAAGAAATCTTTGTTTAAAAAAAATCCTGAGATCAGCAAATTTTGTTCTCACCTTCAGGAGAGCCACTTATGCGATAAAATCGATAATGATTATTTCAAACTTCGACAGACGTATTTTCTCGATATCGAAGCGAAGCGAACCGAGCTCGTGTGCGCTATGCTGAAAGCGTACAATTCGACCAGTCCGATGTTGATAAAGTTGGAGAGCCTCGTTGAGGGTACATCGAGCGGCAAAAGTCCCGGAATGCAATTGTTCTACGAACGTTACGAGGCCAAAGTGTTCCAAGCTTTCATAAGCTGCGTTCTTAAAAATCTCGAGACCCTCAATACCCTTTTGTCCGGAAACAAGCCCATCTTCAAAGTCGAAGCTATCCTCGTCGCTTCCGAAGTCATTTTGCGACCTAGCCCGAGCGAGATACGCGCCATCGTACTGCACGACGTCAAAGATCTGCTCGAGAGATTCAAATTGTTTCCACGATGGATGGCGACCACTTGTCACGAGTGCAAGCCCGTGAAGCAACCCAATTCCGAGGAGTTCGTCACCTTTAGCTTCTTCGAAGACGTTATAAGCATACAGGTATATTTATTAAAATATTGAAACAGGAATTTCGAAATAATCGCGCAGCAACTCCTCATGACTTCAGCCGGGATATACATTTACAACGATCAATTTTTTATCTTATTTTTTCTCTCCGTTAAACGATAGAACTATATATGTAGAATATTTTCCCAAAGTTTCAAAGCGAAATTCGAAAAACTTTAAACGTTACAGCTCGTCAATGTTGTATAAATATACTATAAAAGTACACCTAGAGTTTGATAATTGTAGAATAATTCTTTCTTAGTTTAAAAAATCGCTCAAAATTGATTAATTTTTACCGTCTAAATGTATATCTCGCCTTCACGTTGACGAACGTCATTATTGTTCGATGTCGTTAATATTCAATCGCTTGTTTGGATCCAAGATTATCAACGACCGTGTATTCGGCATACAAGACACGATACTAAGGCTGACGACTGATTGTTGGAAGTATCTTTATCGCTGGAAAAAATATCGCAATCTTTGGCGTTTCGACAAGGTTCAGATATGTGAGAAATTCGCGGCTGAAAATCCCACGCTGTTGCAATACGATGAGAAGTTCACTTTTTACGGCACCATAGTCGAGGAGATTGACGATATAAGGCCATACTTCGACGTTGCGAGTGTCAGGTGAATCTTAAGGGGACTAGGCAGTGAAAATAGGCCGAAAATGGAATAAAATTCGAATGGTATTTGTGAAAAACCAAGACAACGTACATACATTTTCTTTTTTGCAACGTTTTAATTGAAGTTTTGGCCATTGAATTCAGTGGTTGAAGTTCCAACAATATCATATTTAAGGGACATATGGACAGATAAAGCAGACCACGTGTCTCTTGCACTGCTCCCTCATTGCCACGATTCCGAGTGGCCGGTTGAAGTTTTCGGCAATTCCCAAACACCATTCTCTTCAGGGGTTGTTCCGCCACAGACTGAACGTAAAATTTTTGAAAAAAAAAAAAAAAAACATTTAAAAAATAGCGCCTAAAATTTGGAAAACCTCGAAAAAGGAATGACATTTGTTGTAATAACAATATTAGTCAATTGACTTTTTTACACAGACGTCGTTTCATTTTGTGGAGAAAATTGATATATTCTTTAAAAAAATCGAAGCGATATCTTTAGTCATTCTTGAGTTATCACAGCAAAACTAGTACAAAATGCGGTTTCCAGAAAAACGCGTTTAAGTTTACCTGGAGTTTTATTTTTACTCTTCTGACCTCATTTTTTGCGATTTTTTAAGTTTTCTTTGCGCCAAAATGTTTTGAAAAGATTGTAGTAATAGAATCCAAAAAACAAACGAAAAATTTCGAGATTTTTCTATACCTACTCCCCTTAATAGATTTGGATCCTTTTTTTCGTTTTTTTCGAGCCCTCGCAAACCTCCGGCATATTTATTCTAAAACGTGTGTCCTCCATGAAGAATCGATTTGGTACCTCTGCTGACGGGGATCAAAAATCACGCGAACGAATGGAAGCAAATACTCGGCAATTATTTGCTGGCCGAAACGCGCGAGTCGATGAACAATCTCAAGCAAAGAATCGAGACCTTTCGAAGCGACGTTGAGCTGGTCATCAATGGATTGGACAGGTTCAAAGTGGTCATGCAATCGGTCGCTGACATAAAGAAATTGGCTGTACAATCGGAGGTCCAATATTATCTGCACCAGGTGAGAAGAGATCCTTGGCGATCCGGAGGAATAATGAAAACTTTGCTCGATCGTCATCGATCTTCGGCCAAATGATTTTTCAGGAGACCTTCCGAACTCTCAGCAATCACGGGGTGAGCTATTTAGTGGAGGATGAAGAACTTGCGTACAGATTGGAGGAGGAATGGAACTCTCTGTACCTCGGGGCTCTCTATCGAGCCACAACGCTAGAAAGCACCAAGGATCGTTTCTGCGACATGACCCGAGAACAGATTGCCAGTTTTGGTACCGAGTGCAACGAGTTCGCTGAACTCTTCGCGACACAGGGACCCGGGAGCGTCGGAAGTGATCTCGATGCCGGAGTAAGGAAGATGGAGGTGAGCAGGTAGCCATATGATAGACAACAAGCATAGGACAAATCTGGTAACTTCAAGGTGCCGTGGACGTGTTAAATGTGCGCTAGGAATACGGCAAGCTGATCGACAGGATGGAGGAGAAGCGGCTGGATCTTGCAAACGCCGAAATACTCTTCGACCTCGAGCCCGCCGATTATTCGACATTTCTAAAAGTCAAGCAGGACTACGAGGGAATGGAGATGCTCTACAAACTCTACCGGGCGCAAAAAAACGCCCGGGACTCTTGGTCCAAGAGTTTGTGGATCGACCTGAATCCTCAACAGCTGATGGAAGGAATGGAACAGTTCATCAAAGAGTTCCGTCGGATGCCAAAGCTGGTTAGACAGTTAAACATCGCGTATACAATCGAGGCTACCATGAAGACCTTCAAGAATTCCGTTCCCTTGTTCATGGAATTGAAGAACGAAGCGATGCGCGAGAGACATTGGGAGGAATTGATGAACAAGACTGGCATTCATTTTGACATGGAACCCAGCAGGTGCGTCGGCGATCAATAAGACGCGTCACCGTCATCTTTACCGCAACAACGACAGAAAGACAACAGTGTTTTTTTCCCAATGAAACTCTCGTAGGGACAATTAAGAATCTCGTCGTTCAATCATTCGTAATTATTATTCGTACAGGGTAACGGGAAACAGCGTTTGCAGGGTCGACAGCAACGAAGACGTCTGTTGTTCGATGTTGTCGATCCTCTTACAAGAAACATCACTTGAGTATCCACCTTCGATTTGGTTGAAACTCATATATGTGATAAACGATTGAAAACTATTCGACACGTATTTTTTTTTATCTGCGGAAACACATTTTCAAGTATACATTACTTAAAAATGGGAACCCCCATTACAGGGGGGGGGGGGGGCTCGAAGGGGTCCCCTCAAGGGGGTCATTGCAGGGGGACCACCTCGCGGAGGGTTCCGCCCATTACAGGGGGGGTCCCTCCTCATAGAAAAGCGGTCGAGAGCAACGAACGCGTCTGTCCTTCGATGCTGTCGATCTTCTTACAAGGAACGTCACTTAAGTGTCCACCTTCGATGTTGTTGAAACTCATATATGTGATAAACCATTGAAAACTATTCGACACGTATTTTTTTATCTGCGGAAAAACATTTTTAAGTATCCATTACTTAAAAATGAGGGACCCCCCGTTACAGGGGGGTCCCCCTCGAGGGGGGGGGGGGGGGGGGCTCAAAGAAAAGCGCGTCACCCTTGCTTTTTTTCAATTAATCTATAGTAGATTTTTCATCGCTTTACCTTAGAAGAATTTTAGTTTTTCTTCCATTCAGATCGGTGAACTACTTGGGAGTGATTCTGCAAAACCACCCCTCGACATGCCTTTCTTTGAGGAGTGGTTTCCGCCCTTCAACCCGTTTTTCCGCAGATAATATACGTATGTAATAGTTTTCAATGCTTTATCACACATATAAGTTGCAACAAAATCGATGGTGGACGTTAAGTGACGTTCGTTATTAGCTACGAAAAAAACTTGCACTATAATAGGGTAAAAAGTACGTTCTTCGCAGCGAGCATTAATCTCGGATTCGTCGCATCTTATCACGCCCAATTAATGCATTTTTTATTATACTACTCACGAATAACGCACACACGCGGAAAGCTAACATGGAACGGTGAGGAATCGAATGTCCTTCGATGATAAAATCAATGGCCGAATTTAGACTTATATATTCGCTCTTCCCGTCACAGATTCACTCTTGAGAACATGTTCGCTATGGATCTGGCAAAGTTTCAAGACATTGCCGAATCCATCGTTACCAATGCGATCAAAGAGTTGGCTATAGAGAGAGGGGTCAAGGAAGTGTCGGAGGTCTGGAAGAGCATGGAGTTCACGGTGATAAGACACTACAAAGGTAAAGAAAAATCAATATGGGTCAAGGGTATTTGGAATGAAAAATCAACAACGATAAGGATGTAGAGATTTGCATCAATAGGATGCAATGGAAGTTCATTTTTCTTAATCGCCCAGTTTTTGCTTTGGCGGATGCTTCATTGATTTTTTAATCCTTACCAGAGATGTACTACCTAAATCTGCAAAAAAGGATTGAGAATGAAAACGAAGTAGGAAACGAAAAAAATTGAACGGATTTTTCGTTGCATTCCGGGGATGCAAATTTCAACGTCCTCGCAGGATTTTTTGTAGCAGATTTTGGGGTTGAGGGGGGAGATACCTTTAGGCGAGGAAAAAATGGCTGATTTTCATGATTTTTGTTTTAAGGGAGGACACCACTGCAACTTTCCATTTTCGACCGTTTTCTTTGGAATTTTTTTTTAGGAAATGATTAAAATACTTAGTCAAGAAAACTCTTAGGTTTTATTAGGTATATACAGTAGAACCTCGATTATCCGAACCTCGATTATTCGAACCTCGATTATCCGAACCTCGATTATCCGAACCCTCATTTATCCGAACGATGGCTCAGTTTATCCGAACGCTCAATTATCCGAACGTTGGCGCGAAAGATACATTGTTGCTCGTTGCCACTGCCGTGAGCAACAATGAGCAACCCAACGCAACTTCTCCTTCTCAAACGGCTGCGAGACTTAGCCGCTCAAAAACGCGTTAAGGCCGTTCGTCAATTAAAAATGGACGATTTGATAAAAAAAATATTAAAAAAGGCATTCGACTTTTTTCAGGTGTTTAATATATATATATATATATATATATATATATATATATTTTTTTTTAACACCTGATATATGTATGTACATAAAAACAGTACATACATATATATTAAAATTTGACATGTACTGTACTGTTTTTATGTAAAAGGTTGTTGTTTATGATCTCGTCCCAAAAACCCAAAAGTTGAATGCCTTTTTAAATATTTTTTTTTATAAAATCTTTCGGATAAAAAGTTCGGATAATCGAAATGTGGGTTTTTTGTATGTACCCTAAAGGTACATACATATATGTATAAAAACAGTACATGCATATATGTATGTACTGTTTTTATGTAAAAAGGTGTTGTTTATGATCCCGTCCGAAATAACCCACGTTTCGATTATCCGAACTTTTGATTATCCAAACTAGTCTCGGTCCCAATTGGTTCGGACAATCGAGGTTCTACTGTATTGAAATATGTAAAAAAACATTCATTTGCCAAAAGAATGCAAAATGGCAACGTACGAGTCGATACAGCACTACTAGTGTTCAGCCAACCCTCTCCGCGACACGCAGTAAAACTGTCGTAAATTTAATCCTGGAGCTAAGAATGAAATATTTCCGTTAATTATATGAGTTTTAGCATTCAAGTAAGGGGGAATGAAAAAATAATGAAAAAAATAGAGACAAGTTTAAAAAACTTCGTTTTTTCGAACATAATTTCAATATAAATAGTGATTTATTTCTTATATTTTTCAATAATCGAAAAAAGTGCTCGTTCTTCGCTGTTAAAGCAATCTAAGAAGCTACGGTGAAAATTTCAAGTCGATTGAATGAAAATTGTTTGAGTTCTGCTGCGTGCCGATTTCAAAAACATGGTTTTGTGAAAAACGTGTTTGTAGTCAACGGTTTTATAAACTCTGCAGCTGATGCTTTTTCCGTAATCTAATACCTATTGGGAGAAAACAAAACTATTTTTAGTCGCTAACTTTTTTCTCAAAGATAATTAGCTGACAAGATTCAAGAACTGCATCCATCGGCGTGGCATCGCCGAATGCGCGTTTTCAGCGCTTGGAAACTAACCTCAAACATAGCTCGAAAACCACTTTAAAAAATCATTTTTCTGACGCTTCAAAGGCTTTTTAAAAAGTTTTCAAACCGATTTTTCGTAAGCTTCGCAGTGGTATCATCCCTTAAAAGAAATGGTTTCTTCAGCATTTCTAACTGAAAAGGGGAGGACGTCAATTGAGACCTACCGATTTCGCCCAAACTGCGTGGGTAGAAGGAGGTGGGTTCCTCCTTAACGTTCCAAAATATTTCGTCTGGGTGGGCCATAGGAAAGGGTAAAACTCTGTCCAAAGATTTCTGAGTAGAGCTTGAGGGATATTTTTTCAACCATTTCCAAGTCAGCGGCGTAGCGCACTGGTCAAGCGCATTGCCTGTCACCCCGCTGCCTTGGGTTCGATTTTCGCCGATACCATTTAAAGATTTTTTTTTCTTCAAATTCTTCGCAATGTTCAATTATTTATTATAGAATTAAAATATATTTAAACATTCAATTTATATAATTAGGTGAAGTTTTTAATCAAAATTCCGAAAATTCTTGCAATTAATTATGTACGCTAGTAGATGTACTAGGGCGGTTCTAACTCAAGTGGAGGCATCTCGGGGGGGAGCGGGGAAGGGGGGCAGGGTCCAGAGGGCGTGTCGGAGGGGAAGGGGGTACAGGGGGCGTGCCAGCTGGGGCGGGGGTACATGGCGGCATGGTGGGGGCCTCCAGCGCGAGGAAGCCAAGTGTGGGGGTACGGCGGAGGGGGGGGGTGTCCAACGCGGGGTAGCTAAGTGCGGGGGGTACGGCGGAGGGTACGGCGGAGGGGGGGGTCCAGCGCGGCGAAGCCCAGTGCAGGGGGTACGGGGGAGGGGCGACCAGCGCGGGGAAGCGGAGTGGGGGAGGGTGCGGCGGCGGGGCGGGGGGTCCAGCGCGGGAAAGCCTAGTGCGGGGGGGTATGGCGGAGGGAGGGGGGTACAGCGCGGGGAAGCCAAGTGCGGGGGTACGGCGGAGGGGGTCCAGCACGGGGAAGCCAAGTGTGGCGGGAGGGGGGGGGCGGACGCGTGTGACGTCACAGGAAGTCCTTATGGAGGGGGTAGCCATGTGGTCCGAAGAGCGACTGGCGAGAAAGCGGCTGTCGATGAGCGTTGTGTGTGTGCGTGCGTGTGTGCGTGTGACAACCACATATGGGTCGGAAAATTTTCGGTAATATGAAAACGTTAGGCGCCATATGAATGGCGACCTTTCAAAACCCATTATTTATGACATGCAGCTGGTTCCATTCTGAAAGACAATGTCTTTTGCATGTACCCCGTCTCCAAGCTCGCCAACACTCGAGACAGGTCCTGACAGGTTCCTCGGAAAAACTAAAATCTTTAGGGATCAAAGGCTGTGACCGCGGATGGACCACTTGAGCGCAGCTCTTGAAAAGTCGAGGTCTCCATTCCAAAACTTAATGTCAAGATGTTTGCATGCGCGTTCACCCGTCACGAATCTTGCCAACACTTTAGACAGGTCTCGACCAGTCAGGATTTCTTGGGAAAACTATAAACCATAGGGATCTATCGGGAAGGGCCGTTGGCGCCGATGGACCACTTGAGCTGCAGGACCCATAAAATCTTTTGACCCGATGCATTCCGACTTCCTGTTTTTTGCCTTATGTTCCCCGAGCGATCTACACCAAGGCGTTATCGGGAAACTCCGTTTTCCCGAGAGAGAGAGCGCCGATTTTATCCCCCAAGAGCCTTTTTAAATGATCCGCTCCGCTCAAATCTGGCCTCACTTTGTATGAAGCAATCAGTCTGTTAACATCGTGGAAGTTTTTCGTACTCATCAACATGGAGCAAATCTTATATGACCAAGCAGTGTTTTTACGCTCGATCGAAGATTTTACCGTGTGGGAGCAACGATGCGTCGAGTTCATCGAAGGGCTGGAAACACAAAGCCGGATTTAAGCGCCCGCGATTATTAATTGGATATCAACAGTCCCTAATAGCCCAAATAGCGCGTCTGGAAGGATTGAGGAATTGTGTGCGGAGCCGTTTCACACACACGGGTGCAGGACATGGTGATCATGACCTAATCTGGCGAGAGGTTGAAACATCCTTCGAGAGTCGCATATTGACCGGGTCCATCATCAATCGTAGCCACATCGAGCCGAAACACTTTCTAAATGATGCTCGCGTCCTAGTTCTTCATCATGTGCAAAATATTATCGGCAAGCACAACAGCATAAAAATCAATACAGTGTTTAATGGTGAATTCGCGAGTGGAGACAAACATGCGAATAAAAGTGTCAACACGCGAAACAGCGAACTATTTAGAACAAGCGATTTGAGTGAGTGGTATGAACAGCGTGTTGTGGAGCCCACTTTAACCTTACTCGATGAATTTCAAGAACGTGATAGTGGCTGGACTCTGCAGAAAATACTTAACCTCACGATAAATGTGAATAAATATAATCCGATGCGTGCTGGGTGCTCCATATCATTGCCGCGGGAAATAATGATGAAGAGGGCTGTGGTTAACGTCAAATCGGGCGGTAATGCATGTTTCGCATGGGCAGTTGTCGCTGCTCTATACCCAGCTGAACGAAACAGTGACCGTCCATCTTCTTACCCTCATTATTCGACAGTACTGAATCTGAAGGATATCGAATTCCCGGTGACGATACATCAAATAAAAAAATTTGAAGCTCATAACAATGTATCGATCAACGTATGTACCACCACCACCACCAAAAAGGACATTGTTCCGATACGCGTAACTCAACACAAGAAGGAAAAGCACATCAATTTGCTGTACATGCAAGATACCGAGGACAGCAATGTGGGACACTTCGTATGGATCAAGAACCTGTCGAGACTCGTGAGAGCGCAACTGACCAAAAAGCAGCATAAAAAATACATATGCGATCGGTATGTAGTTACTATAATATATATATATATATAGGTAATTATATATGCTAGACGAATTAAACAAAACAATCTTGTTTTTTGCAGGTGTTTGCACTACTTCGGATCAGAGGAAAAATTGCAATCACACGAGTTCGATTGTGAAGCGATAAATGTCTGTAATTCGACTACCAGATGACACCAATAAGTGGCTCCAGTTCAGCAACTTTAGCCGGAAAGAGCGACATCCATTCATCGTGTATGCTGATTTGAAGTGTGTGCTAGCAAAGACCGATAGAGGGAACCTAGTGAAAGATATGTATCAACACCATCAAGTGTTTAGTATCGGATACTATGTGTGTTGTTCGTATGACGACTCACTATCTTCGTATCACTCGCGTCGCAGTGCCGATTGTATATCATGGTTTGTTGAAGACCTAAAAAATCTAGCACGGCGGATAAAAGAAACTTTCTGTGATAATGTACCAATGTTGTATTTAACACCGTGTGAGTGGGATAGTTTTCGAGCAGCGACTCAATGTCACATATGTGAGAAACCATTTGCGCAAGAAGATGTACGCGTTCGAGATCATTGCCATCTGACTGGACGCTATAGAGGCCCGGCCCATTCCAACTGCAACCTAAATTACCAACAGTCATTTTTCATTCCAGTAGTTTTCCACAATTTATCCGGTTATGATGCGCATTTTATCATCAAAGAAGTAGCCACAGCCTTCGAAGGAAGAACCGATGTGCTTCCAATCCCAAAGGAGAAACACATCTCATTCACGAAGCATGTTGAAATTGAAGACGATTCAAAACACAAGATCCAATTGCGGTTTATCGACTCATACAAATTCCTCAACACGAGTCTCGACAAATTAGCCTCATTTTTGACCGAGGACAAACTCAACATTTTACGCACGCAATTCCCAACTCTCGACAGACAATTTCAGTTTGCTGACGCGAAAAGGGGTCTTCCCTTATGAATATATTGATGACTTGACCAAGCTAGACGGCACTTGCCTACCACCACGTGACGCATTTTACAGTTTTCTGACAGATGCTACAGGATAGTATGTGAGAGCGAGTACGCACATGTTGAGAAAGTTTGGGAGCGGTTCTCCATTCGAACGCTGGGTGACTATAGCGATTTGTATCTGAAGACCGATGTCTTGTTATTAGCCGATATTTTCGAAAACTTTTGAAATACACGCGTTGAGAGCTATGGACTAGATCCCGCGTATTACTACACATTGGCCGGATATACCTGGGATGCAATGTTAAAACACTCGAATGTCAAGTTTGAATTACTAACTGACATCGACATGGTTTTATTCGTTGAGCGGGGTATATGCGGTGGTCTGAGTCAATGCTCGAACCGATATGCACACGCTAATAACAAGTACATGGAGTCGTTTGATCCATCGAAAGCATCATCATACTTGATGTATTTTGATGTCAACAATTTGTATGGATGGGTAATGTGTCCACCCTCGCCATATGCAGATTTTCGATGGGTTAACGACGTGTCCAATTTTGATCCATCATGCATCGCGCTAGACTCACCTATAGACTACATCCTTGAAGTCGACTTGGAATATCCCCAATCTCTACATGATGCGCACAAAGACCTGTCGTTTTGTCCAATACATGAAAAATTGCTGGGTAAGCGGGAAGAAAAGCTATTAGCAACTGTCTGCGATAAAAAAACACTACATCATACACTACCGGATTTTACAACAGTGCTTACGCCATGGGCTTCGCCTCACGAAAATCCATAGAGTCCTAGAGTTTACACAATCCGCATGGCTGCGTTCGTATATTAAGTTGAATACCCAGTTTCGGACGCTTGCCAAAAACGATTTCGAAAAGAATTTGTTCAAATTAATGAATAATGCGGTCTTTGGCAAAACGATGGAGAATGTGCGCAATCATGTAGATGTAAAGCTTTTAACAAAATGGGAGGGCAGATATGGCGCAGAGGCAATGATTGCGAAGCCAAACTTCCACAGCCGAAGTATTTTTTCGGAAAACCTCGTTGCCGTTGAATTGCGCAGTCTCGAGGTGAAATTCAACAAGCCGATATATGTGGGTATGTGCATACTCGACATATCCAAAACGTGCTTGTATGGATTTCATCACGAGTATATGGTACCTCTGTATCGAGATAAATGTAAAGTCATGTATACCGATACGGATAGTCTCACATATGACATTGAGAGCGATGATATATATGCCAACATGCAGCGCGACATTTCAAAATTCGATACAAGCGATTATTCGGCGGACAATAGGTATGGTATACCGTTCGTCAACAAGAACGTGCCCGGTCTCATGAAGGACGAATGTAATGGAGCAATTATGACCGAATTTATTGGACTTCAATCGAAAATGTACGCGACACGTGTCGAGGGTAAGAAGGACACGAAAAAAGCTAAAGGTGTCAAGAGACGCGTTGTGGCTAGGACAATCACGTTTGACGATTATGCACGATGCTTGAGGGAAGATGTTGAAATGGAGCGTAGTCAAACGTGCATTCGATCAAAATTACACCAAGTCTACACCATTCGCGAGACGAAAATTGCTCTGAGTCCTCATGACGATAAGCGGTATATCATACCTGGGACCTCTGATACCCTACCATGGGGGCATTATAGAATACGGTCGTGAAAAGTTTTGTAAATTTGTTTTTTTCCACAACCTTGATGTAAAATTGTGTACATTTTTTATGAATATCGAAGTATAAAACTCGTGAAAATTATGTATATATTGTCTTCACTCGATGTTAAATTATGTTTGTTGTTGTAAATATTTAATCGCGTAAGAATGGATTTATTATTTTCTGTAAATAAAGAAACGGCCATTTTATAATCCCTTGTGTTTATTCACTCTATTCATCTCCTCACGTTCCACAGTAGGAGAAAAGCCCAAAAACCTGGCCAAAACCTCAAATGACCTTTGACGGGAATGAAAATTGGCTTACAGGGGTTTTCAAGGTCGCTGATTACGAATCTGAAAGCCAAATTATCGTAAACAAAATGGCCGATCCAATATGGCTGACATGAATGTTAAAAAGTTGCCAGATGTCGACAAAAATTGGTATTTACGGGTTTTCAAGGTCGCTGATTACGAATCCGCAAGCCAAATTATCGTAAAAAAAATGGCCGATCCAATATGGCCGACATGAACGTTAAAAAGTTACCAGATGTTGACAAAAATTGGTATATACGGGTTTTCAAGGTCGCTGATTACCAATCCGATATCTATTGTTTATAACTTGCAACAAAGAGCTTACAGCAAATTGTTATAAACAAAATGGCCGAGTATCCTGCTAAATAGATAAATTAATATATTTAAAAAAATCATCATAATAAAATAAACGTGAACAGTGTATTCTACGCAATTATTATTTTTATTTCCAAAATACATACGGAACGTTTCAAAAATAGAAAATTTTATTCTTAATCAAAATCGTAATTGGAGTCGGAGTCGGAGTCAGAATCATTATCCGAGTTTGTATCTATTACAACTCCCGGCACGGCTTCAATCTCGGCGCAAAATTCGTCTGCTGCAGCAGTCACTTTAGGAGCGATCAACATCGCTACAGCTTCCGGCGACAAACTCTTCAGCTTCTTCTGTGGTAGTCTTCTGACACTTGAAATGTACGGATCAGAAGTAACTAAGAGCCGATGAAAAACATCTTTCATAGTTTTAACCCTGGAACTTTTTCGCGCAAAATCTTCTCGATATCGTTTGATGTCTTTGTTTCGAGCTTCCTGAGCATCTTCGGATAATTGGCCGATTGGTAATAGAGCATGAGTTATTATCACTGGACCATGAATTAATAGTTTGTGCACCGAAGTAGGCATGGAGTACCAAGGGTATAATGCAACGGTCTTTCTTGCCGTTTCAATAGCATACTGTTCAAATCTTTCACAGTTTATCTCGTGGCCACACGATATAACTTGTAGGATTACGTACAAGCGTTTAATAACTTCTTCGTTGACCCCCGTTATCGCAGCGGAAACCGTCGAATTTTCAAAGAATCGCCGAGCTGTGTTGCCATCATTGCTGCTGCCGTATCCAGGCTTTGGGCGATCGATATTTAGACCCAATTGCTTCTTGAATCCTTCTTGAATGGCCCTCTTGCGTTCCTGGGTAATTTTTTTTCTTCGGCACTTCGAGCTGGCCATTTTTTAATGCCGAGTTTGTAAGACACGTGTAAGCAATACTCGAAGCACCGTATCCACGCATGCAGCGTCGACAATCCGAACTTCAAATTTGTTTCATTGATTTCCCTTTGCAATACAGTGTCGATGGCATTAAAATCTTTGCTGGTTGCTCCACACAAATAGCACCGTTGAGCAGATTTCGTCAATGATACAGCGTTGCAAACTTTACCATCTATCATGGTGAACAACAACTTGTACATTACGGAGATTTCTTTTCCATCTATTACACTTTCGAATGGACGAAGTGACTTTATTTGTTCTTCAACAATTTGGACTTCATTAAGTGTTGACTCTGTGTCTTCGCGTAGAAACAGTAGTCTAAGCGGTCTACAAAATCGTGGAGACGAGGGTCTGGGGTTCTTCCAAACAACTATTTCTTCCTTCGATTGTTGATCATAACACACGAGTTGTAACGGCACGACTGAAGTAAAGAATACATGCGCATCAGATTTGCTGTCATCACTGAACGTCTGCTTATATTCACTTTGCCCAGAACTTCCATCGCAACCCCACTTGCAAATCAAGTCCATTTTACGAACATTATCTGGAGTCAATCTTTGAATGAGTACATTTTGGACGAGTAAAATACGTTCAACTGTATGATCTAATAGTGCCTGTAGTTGGACTTCTGCACTACTCTCTGTAATCCTGATTGCATCACGTGGTGGATAACAACGCTTTTTTGCTTTCATCACTTTTTCGTAAGACGGATATAGCTTACAGTTATTTTCCTTCCCTAATCTTCTCATTCCCTGGTAAGTACTCTTGGAGAATTTATATTCAATCATAGCGGAAAGTGCAGCCTCTTCGGATAAAGTAATTTCATCCGTTGCTGAGTAAGCTTTACGATACTTGGAAGCTCTTAAAGGACTCGTCATTGTTACGTCCTTAATAACTTTTGCGGCGTCGGATTGTCCTGAAGAGCGAAGGCTCATCTGAGTAGCGTGTGCTAACTCGACCGAGTTGAACGATGTACGAATATCTTGGGTCTTCCTTCGTTTAGATCTTTCACTGGACATTGTAAACTCAAGGGACGGGCGGCCGCCCGTATTACCCGGGCTTGTTACTACAGTGTCTGTAGGTGCGGCAAAACATACCTGCTTGCTAAGCCATTCACCGTTATTCTTGAAAAATACACAGGATTTTCTGTGAGCTTGTTGCCACCTCGTTCTCATTTGATTGAAGAGTATCGAAAAAGTCTGTTTCGAGTCCTCAGGCACTACAACTGTACGTCCGGTGCCCTTGGAAATTTTTTCTACCATAAATTCGATCAAGGAAGCGAATTTATCGGATAAATGCTCGCTGATTATCAGAAATACTTCTTTCCTTGTCAGCACCAATTCTTTGTAACCGGATCCTGTAATAAAGACATAAAATTGTAGAAAATTGGTGTTAAAGGAAAAGATAAAATTTTCAATTAATACAAAAACTTGAACAATGTACATTATTTTACCAAATAAATAACCGCAATAATTGAAATAAATTTAAAAAAATTAGACAGAAAGTATTGACATGGATTTGGTTAAAAGAAAGCTTTGCTTACTATATAATATATATATATTCAAATATTTTATTAGAATGTTATAACATTTCATTCATATTTAAGAAATTTGTATGTGGTTGATTTTAATATGTATATATATATATATGCATACGTATATATCATAATTAAATCACAGAAAATTTATATATATATATATACACATACATATATATTAAAATAATTTATTTCAAGCGTATATCAGCCGTCTTGTCCGTTATGATGCTACTTCACCCATTCTCAGGTAGAGGCGCAGAGGCTGCTCAATAGTGCCGCGTGCACGCTCGGCTACCGCACGATGCGAAAAAAATCATAACGGACAAGACGCACGTTTTCCGCAGGTAACTCTTGTCAATTTCGAAAGCTTATACATTAAACTAAAGGCCGAGACTAGGAGCTTTGCAAAATGTGACAAAATATATAACTTTTCGGACCGTTGCAAATATAAGTTTTCAAAATTATTCAATTTTATTTATGCCGAAGGCTATACTACATTTCAATCATTTATACATAAACTTTAGATTCAACCGATGTAAAAACATGTTCTACATACCTCCAGAAGTCGTATCCATGTTGCAGAATTGAAATTAAACCCGTCACTTTAAAGTTATGGGTTTTTGAAGTCAGCGTTATTTTCGTCTGTTCAGCGCGTGACACGTACACTCTTCACGAACACTAACTGCCAACTGACGCTGCGGCGCAGGTATACACTTAAAGGGCTTTCCCTTCCACAATAGAATGCAGTTACTAGTCCTCTACCTGAATGACTACTCAACTGACCCTATTTCGAAAATTTATTTTTTGGGGTTTTGGCCAGGTTTTTGGGCTTTTCTCCTACTGTGCGTTCCACGAAAAAACATGCATAAGGGGTTCGAAGAGTTTCCAGAGACTTTCTACGACGTTCATGAGACGTTTGAAGATGTTCGTGAGACGTTCAAGAGACTTTCGAAAACGTTCATAAGCCGTTTGTCTTCAAACCCTTCGTGAATGTCTGTGAAAGTCTCTAAAACGTCGTTGAACCCCTCATCGATGTCTTCAAACGTATTATGAATATCGTCAAAGATCTCTTGAATGTCTTCGAAAGTCTCTCTGAATGTCTTCGTACCTCTCGTGAATGTCTTTAAAAGTCTCTTAAGCGTCTTCAAACGTATTATGAATGTCGTCAAAAGTCTCTTGAACGTCTTCGAAACCCTCGTGAATGTCTTTGAAAGTCTCTCAAGCGTCTTCGAACCCCTCATGAATGTCTTCAAACGTATTGTGAATGTCGTCGAAGGTCTCTTGAACGTATTCGACAGTTTCTTGAACGTCTTCAAACCCTTTGTGAATGTCTGTGAAAGTCTCTAAAACGTCGTCGAACCCCTCATCGATGTCTTCAAACATATTATGAATATCGGCAAAGATCTCTTGAACGTTTTCGAAAGTCTCTTGAACGTCTCACGAACATCTTCAAACGTCTCATGAACGTCGTAGAAAGTCTCTGGAAACTCTTTGAACCCCTTATGCATGTTTTTTCGTGGAACGTGAGGAGATGGATAGAGTGAATAAACACATGGGATTATAAAATGTCCGTTTCTTTATTTACAGAAAATAATAAATCCATTCTTACGCGATTAAATATTTACAACAACAAACATAATTTTAACATCGAGTAAACACAATATATACATAATTTTCACGAGTTTTATACATCGATATTCATAAAAAATGTACACAATTATACATCAAGGTTGTGGAAAAAACAAATTTACAAAACTTTTCACGACGGTATTCTATAATGCCCCCATGGTAGGGTATCAGAGGTCCCAGGTATGATATACCGCTTATCGTCATGAGGACTCAGAGCAATTTTCGTTTCGCGAATGGTGTAGACTTGGTGTAATTTTGATCGAATGCACGTTTGACTACGTTCCATTTCAACTTCTTCCCTCAAGCATCGTGCATAATCATCAAACGTGATTGTCCTAGCCACAACGCTACTCGTGACACCTTTAACTTTTTTCGTGTCCTTCTTACCTTCGACACGTGTTGCGTACATTTTCGATCGAAGTCCAATAAATTCGGTCATAATTGCTTCATTACATTCGTCCTTCATGAGACCGGGCACCTTCTTGTTGGCGAGCGGTATACCATACCTATTGTCCGCCGAATAGTCGCTTATATCGAATTTTGAAATGTCGCGCTTCATGTCGGCATATATATCATCGCTCTCAATGTCATATATGAGACTATCCGTATCGGTATACATGACTTTACATTTATCTCGATACAGAGGTACCATATACTCGTGATGAAATCCATACAAGCACGTTTTGGATATGTCGAGTATGCACATACCCACATATATCGGCTTGTTGAATTTCACCTCGAGACTGCGCAATTCAACGGCAACGAGGTTTTCCGAAAAAACACTTCGGCTGTGGAAGTTTGGCTTCGCAATCATTGCCTCTGCGCCATATCTGCCCTCCCATTTTGTGAAAAGCTTTACATCTACATGATTGCGCACATTCTCCATCGTTTTGCCAAAGACCGCATTATTCATTAATTCGAACAAATTCTTTTCGAAATCGTTTTTGGCAAGCGTTCGAAACTGGGTATTCAACTCAATATACGAACGCAGCCTTGGGGATTGTGTAAACTCTAGGACTCTATGGATCTTCGTGAGGCGAAACCCATGGCGTAAGCACTGTTTTAAATTCCGGTAGTGTATGATGTAGCGTTTTTTATCGCAGACAGTTGCTAACAGCTTTTCTTCCCGCTTACCCGGCGATTTTTCATGTATTGGACAAAGCAGCAGGTCTTTGTGCGCATCATGTAGAAATTGGGGATATTCCGAGTCGACTTCAAGGATGTAGTCTATAGGTGAGTCTAGCGCGATGCATGATGGATCAAAATTGGACACGTCGTTGACCCATCGAAAATCTGCATATGGCGAGGGTGGACACATTACCCATCCATACAAATTGTTGACATCAAAATACATCAAGTATGATGATGCTTTCGATGGATCAAACGACTCCATGTACTTGTTATTAGCGTGTGCATATCGGTTCGAGCATTGACTCAGACCACCGCATATACCCCGCTCAACGAATAAAACCATGTCGATGTCAGTTAGTAATTCAAACTTGACATTCGAGTGTTTTAACATTGCATCCCAGGTATATCCGGGCAATGTGTAGTAATACGCGGGATCTAGTCCATAGCTCTCAACGCGTGTATTTCAAAAGTTTTCGAAAATATCGGCTAATAACAAGACATCGGTCTTCAGATACAAATCGCTATGTCACCCAGCGTTCGAATGGAGATCCGCTCCCAAACTTTCTCAGCATGTGCGTACTCGCTCTCACATACTGTAGCATCTGTCAGAGAACTGTAAAATGCGTCACGTGGTGGTAGGCAAGTGTCGTCTAGCTGGGTCAAGTCATCAATATATTCATAAGGGAAGACCCCTTTTCGCGTCAGCAATCTGAAATCGTCTGTCGAGAGAGTTGGGAATTGCGTACGTAAAATGTTGAGTTTGTCCTCGGTTAAAAATGAGGCTAATTTGTCGAGATTCGTGTTGAGGAATTTGTATGAGTCGATAAAACGCAATTGGATCTTGCGTTTTGAATCGTCTTCAATTTCAACATGCTTCGTGAATGAGATGTATTTCTCCTTTGTGATTGGACGCACACCGGTTCTTCCTTCGAATGCTGTGGCTACTTCCTTGATGATAACATGCGCATCATAAGCGGATAAATTGTGGAAAACTACTGGAATGAAAAATGACTGTTTGTAATTTAGGTTGCAGTTGGAATGGGCCGGGCCTCTATAGCGTCCAGTCAGATGGCAATGATCTCGAACGCGTATATCTTCTTGCGCAAATGGTTTCTCACATATGTGACATTGAGTCGCTGTTCGAAAACTATCCCATTCACACGGTGTTAAATACAACATTGGTACATTATCACAGAAAGTTTCTTTTATCCGCTGTGCTAGATTTTTTAGGTCTTCAACAAACCATGATATACAATCGGCACTGCGACGCGAGTAATACGAAGATAGTGAGTCGTCATACGAACAACACACATAGTATGTTGATACTAAACACTTGATGGTGTTGATACATATCTTTCACTAGGTTCTCCCCATCGGTCTTTGCTAGCACACACTCCAAATCAGCATACACGATGAATGGATGTCGCTCTTTCCGTCTGAAGTTGCTGAACTGGAGCCACTTATTGGTGTAATCTGGTAGTCGGATTGCACAGTCGGTTATCACTCCACAATCGACCTCGTGTGATTGCAATTTTTCCTCTGATCCGAAGTAGTGCAAACACCTGCAAAAAAAAACAAGATTGTTTTGTTTAATTCGTCTAGCATATATAATTACCTATATATATATATATATATATACATTATAGTAACTACATACCGATCGCATATGTATTTTTATGCTGCTTTTTGGTCAGTTGCGCTCTCACGAGTCTCGACAGGTTCTTGATCCATACGAAGTGTCCCACATTGCTGTCCTCGGTATCTTGCATGTACAGCAAATTGATGTGCTTTTTCTTCTTGTGTTGAGTTATGCGTATCGGAACAATGTCCTTTTTGGTGGTGGTGGTATATACGTTGATCGATACATTGTTATGAGCTTCAAATTTTTTATTTGATGTACCCTCACCGGTAATTCGATATCCTTCAGATTCAGTACTGTCGAATAATGAGGGTAAGAAGATGGACGGTCACTGTTTCGTTCAGCTGGATATAGAGCAGCGACAACTGCCCATGCGAAACATGCATTACCGCCCGATTTGACGTTAACCACAGCCCTCTTCATCATTATTTCCCGGGGCAATGATATGGAGCACCCGGCACGCATCGGATTATATTTATTCACATTTATCGTGAGGTTAAGTATTTTCTGCAGAGTCCAGCCACTATCACGTTCTTGAAATTCATCGAGTAAGATTAAAGTGGGCTCCACAACACGCTGTTCATACCACTCACTCAAATCGCTTGTTCTAAATAGTTCGCTGTTTCGCGTGTTGACACTTTTATTCGCATGTTTATCTCCACTCGCAAATTCACCGTTAAACACTGTTGGAACGTAAATTTGAACTCGCGCTCGCAGTCCGCCCTGACCGTCCCCTACTCGCAATAGCGCTGCAGTCGCTCTTAGGGCCACACAGAGAGCGCCACTGTCATCACGTTTGTCTGCGTCCACGTAACGGGATCTCCTTCGCGTTCTCGGGCCACTTCCGTTTTGTTTTATATTCGCCTTTTATTCCAGCGCCCAACAGGTTATGGGCCCAGGTCGCAAAAACAAGTGCATCGTACTCGGAAAACGTACGCCACGCGGTTACAAACTTTCGACTAAAGTGAACAGTGTTCCCGGTGTGAGAAATTGCAATAAACTTGAAAAAAAATGGCATCCACGCAATTTACGAGGATAGAACCTCTTAACAAAGACAATTTCGACACTTGGCGCATCCAAATGCAGGCGCTATTAACCCGGAACGAGACATGGGGTTATGTCTGTGGAAGCGTGCCAAAACCGGAACCAGACCAGGCGGAAAATATGCGCAAGTGGGAAGCGGATGACGCAAAGGCAAAGGCTGAGATTATCTTATCGATTAAACCCTCTGAGTTAAAACAAACGAAAGATTGTAACACTTCAAGAGAACTCTGGCTGAAATTGGAGAGAACATACCAGTCGTCTGGACCCGCACGGAAAGCTACATTGATTAAACAGCTCACGCTGCATCGGATGGAAGAAGTCGAGGATGTTCGTGACCATCTTTCGAAGTTCTTTGACACAGCCGACAAGCTCGGGGAAATGGGAGTTGAAATCAATCTGGACCTCCTAAGTGTCACGCTGTTGTACAGTCTTCCGAAAAGTTACACAAATTTCAGATGCGCGATCGAGTCCAGAGACGTTGCCGACACCCGAGGCACTCCGACTCAAAATTCTTGAGGAAAACGATTCGAGAAAAAATGAGCATCGAGAGAGTAACTCCAACGCGATGTTCGCAAAGAGTAAAGCGGACGACCGGAAAAGCTACTGGAAGAACGGAAGTAAGGGGAAAAAAAAGGGCCAACCAGCGAAGAAAAAGGAGGTCTTCAGGTACAAATGCCATCGTTGCCGAAAAATCGGGCACAAGGCCGCTGAGTGTACCGAAGAAACAAGGCGGAATAACGACGCGAACGCCGTCGACCAACTATCTCTCTATGCTACGGTGGATGCCGAGCCTGCCCGGAAGCCACCAGACCCAGAAGCACTCCACGTCAGAAAATCTGTCAACGCGGTATCATGGTGCGTAGACAGCGGATGCACTACGCACATGTGCAACGACGTGAACTCCTTCTCAAGCAACTTCTCAGAAGGACGAGACGACGTAAGCCTGGCAAGCCACGCATCGTCGCAAGTCACAGGAACTGGGTCAGTATGTTTTAATACAAAAGAAAATGGTCGAAAGAAAAGAGTTACATTGGATAATGCGCTTTGCGTACCCGATCTGCGCCTTAATCTTTTGTCAGTCGGCAGAATCTGTGACAAAAACTTGACGGTCATATTTGATAAGGACGAGGCGAAGGTCACTGACAAAAATGAGAACACGTTACTGAGAGCAAGCCGAACCAACAGCGGCCTCTATTGCATCCAACCTGCGCAACCCGAAAGCAGCGCGAATATCGAGCCGCGACACGACAAGACTCGCCTGCCCTCGTCAACGGAAGTCAGCCACCGCCTCCTAGGCCATCTGAACTACAAAGATCTTACGCGAGCCATCGAAGAAGGTGCGATCGAGGGAATAAAAGCCGAAAGGCACTCCAAGAACGATGCTTGCGAGGTTTGTATTAAGGCTAAGATGACACGATCGCCATTTGTCAGAAAACAGACCAACGAGAAGACCGATGTGCTGGAAATCATCCATACGGACGTATGCGGACCAATGCGCACCGAATCTCTAGCAAAATCGAAATATTTTATAATTTTCGTAGACGACGCGACAAGATGGTGCGAAATTCGCTTTCTACGGCAAAAGAGCGAAGCTCTGGAAGCATTCAGAGATTTCAAAGCACTGGCAGAGAATCACACCGGCAAGAGGATACGCTATCTCCAGTCAGATAATGGACGTGAATACGTGAACAATCAATTCGAGGAATATCTGAAACTTTGCGGAATTCGGAGACGATTGACTTTACCCCATACGCCTCAACAAAACGGGGTGGCAGAACGCAAAAACCGCACTCTATTGGACATGGCACGCTGTCTCATGATGGAGGCATCATTACCGAAGTTCCTCTGGGCCGAAGCTGTGAATACAGCAAACTACTTACGGAACAGATGCCCGAGCGCCAGCCTGAACGGAAGAACGCCCTATGAAAAATGGACGAGCAAGATTCCGAATTTACATCACCTGAAAATATTCGGAAGTCGAGTAGCGATTTGCAATTTGGAGCCCCAGAAGGACAAATTCGACGCCCGCTCCCGTACCGGAACTCTCGTCGGATACTCTGAGGTCTCGAAAGCATATCGTGTCTGGAGTCCTGAAAAAAGGGGCATCGACATCGCGAGGGACATTAAAGTCATCAGCGGACATCCAGAAACTCGCCCATCG
Source organism: Ophion obscuratus (assembly GCA_964007375.1). Lineage (NCBI taxonomy): Eukaryota > Metazoa > Arthropoda > Insecta > Hymenoptera > Ichneumonidae > Ophion > Ophion obscuratus. The sequence goes on along the minus strand of OZ023319.1, from coordinate 38,718,728 downwards.
AAAGAGGAGACCGAGAATGAGCAATCGAATCGTCAAACGGAAACCGACGACAACGAGATAGTTCTCCCTGTGATTTCTCCAGAAGCCGAAAGGGAAGAGAACACGAACGAGATCGTGCCGGGAGACGCAAATGAGGGAGGGTCAGTAAAACACGAGCCTCAAGACACTCCGACTACGTCGAAAAGGATTGACGGGCGGCCTCGCCTAATACGTACAGGATTGAGGGGAAGGCCTCGACGAGTTTTTAACACAGCCGAACAAATTCAGGAAATCCCGGACATCGCTGGACTGATCGAGATAAATCTGAAGGATGCAGTTCAAGGAACAGACGCCATGGGAATTGGTACCTCGTCCGGACACAGAAAAAGTTCTCGGCAGTAGGCTGGTTCTGCGGCACAAATTCGCACAAGACGGGACTATCGAAAGATATAAAGCCAGAGTTGTAGCGAAAGGATTTCCTCAGGGACCAGGCATAGACTTCGATAACACGTTTGCTCCCGTAGCTCGATTGGAATCGATTCGGCTTATCGCGTCCCTCGCGGCGAAGCATGGGATGAAGATCCATCATTTTGACGTGGCAACTGCGTTCCTTAACGGGACACTCAAGGAAACCGTGTACATGGAACCGCCGACTCACATCGAAGAAGGACTGCGTATCCTGATGGAGACCGAGCCGCCGAAGAGTATCGTCCGACAAAAAGCTTCTCAGATTCTGGAGGAATTGGAGAAAGGAAACAAGGTCTGTCTTCTGAAGAAAGCTTTATATGGTCTTCGACAAGCAGGGAGATGCTGGTATGAGAAACTAGCCGAGGTGCTGGTGGCATTCGACGCAAAGAAATCAACGGCAGATCCATGCGTGTTCATCAAGGCGGACGATAAAGGGACCATGTTAATAGCCACGTATGTAGACGATATTATCGTCGCTTGCAAAGAAAACTCCTCCGCTGACGAGTTATACAAGCACCTAGCAGACAGCCTCGAGATAAAGAATCTCGGAGAGGCAAAATCATGCCTTGGCATGGAGTTTTGTCAAGAAAAAGGCGTCATAAGTATAACGCAACGAGGCTATACCGAGAGTGTCCTAAATCGGTTCGGAATGGCCGACGCAACAGCGGTAGCCACGCCATTGGAGTCGAATTTTAGAATCGACAAGGCCGACGCAGAGGAAAGCGAAAGATCGAAGCGTCCTTATCAAGAATTGATAGGCTCGCTGATGTACTTAGCTGTGAGTACAAGACCTGACACAGCGCACGCTGTTAACTTTTTGAGTCTGTTCAACACGTGCCACGGGGAGAAGCATTGGATCGCGGCAAAACGAGTGCTGCGATACCTGCGCGGAACGGCAAACCAAGGGCTCAAGTAATTACGGAACGCACGAGGAGATCAAGGGCTACGTAGATGCTGATTGGGCCAACAATTCCGCAGATCGACGATCTTATACAGGATACGTTTTCGTTTCAAGCGGCCGTCCCATCTCGTGAGCTTCCCGTAAACAAAAGACGATGGCCCTGTCATCAACAGAGGCCGAGTATATGGCCCTATGCGAAGCAGCCAAGGAGGCGCATTTTCTTCGACGATTTCTGGGAGAAATCGGTATCGACGAGCTGCCGAGGATACGGATTCTGTGCGACAATAACGGAGCGAGGAAGCTGGCGGAAAATGCAGCTTTCCACGCTCGGACGAAGCACATCGATGTCAGACATCACTTCGTGCGAGAAGCTCTCGACCGAGGTATAATCCGGATTGAACATGTTGGAACGACGGACATGGCAACGGACTTTTTAACGAAAGGAGTACCGGGCCCTAAACACCGTCATTGCCTAAATTTGTTGGGCATAATTGATAAGTAGCCCTCAGGGACAGAGGCAACTGCATCGAGGGGAAGTGTTGGAACGTAAATTTGAACTCGCGCTCGCAGTCCGCCCTGACCGTCCCCTACTCGCAATAGCGCTGCAGTCGCTCTTAGGGCCACACAGAGAGCGCCACTGTCATCACGTTTGTCTGCGTCCACGTAACGGGATCTCCTTCGCGTTCTCGGGCCACTTCCGTTTTGTTTTATATTCGCCTTTTATTCCAGCGCCCAACAAACACTGCATTGATTTTGATGCTGTTGTGCTTGCCGATAATATTTTGCACATGATGAAGGACTAGGACGCGAGCATCATTTAGAAAGTGTTTCGGCTCGATGTGGCTGTCCGCCCCCCCCCCCCCCCTCCCGCCACACTTGGCTTCCCCGTGCTGGACCACCCCTCCGCCGTACCCCTCGCACTTGGCTTCCCCGCGCTGGACCCCCCTCCGCCATTCCCCGCACTGGGCGTCCCCGCGCTGGAAACCCCCCCCCCCCCGCCCCTCCACCGTACCCCCCCCACTTCGTTTGCCCGCGCTGGACACCCCCCCGTACCCCCTGCACTGGGCTTCGCCGCGCTGGACCGCCCCCCTCCGCCGTACCCCCCGCACTTGGCTTCCCCGCGCTGGACCCCCCCTCCGCCGTACCCCCCGCACTTAGCTTCCTTGCGCTGGACACCCCCCTCCGCCGTACCCCCACACTTGGCTTCCCCGCGCTGGACGCCCCCACCATGCCGCCATGTACCCCCCCGCTGGCACGCCCCCTGTACCCCCCCTTCCCCTCCGAAACACCCCCACGACCCTGCCCCCCTCCCCGCTCCCCCCTGAGATGCCGCCACTTGAGTTAGAACCGCCCTAGTACATCTACTTACTCTGCTTTTTCTTCAGTATCAGAAATAATTCTACAATTTTGAGGTTGATATTCATCGTAGAAACATTTTAATCATACATATTTTTCGCACCAGCCTCATTTTATAAAAGCATTGTTTGAGCAGTTACATTTTTCTGAAACATGCTTGATTGGAAAGCATACTTCATTCAAGTTTTGAACCGAAAGTTTTTCCTCTGTCAATTTGGATGCAAACGAAGCGTACTGGATCATAGAGGTGAAAACAAGAGCACTGAATTGATGCAGCATTGCTTATTTTCATTAAAAACTCCACCTTATTATATAAATTAACTGCTTGAACATATTTAAATTCTACAATAAATAGTTGAACATTACAAGAAATTTAAGAAAAATTTAAACGATAACAGCGAGAATCGAACCCAAGGCAGCGGGGTGACAGGCAATGCGCTTGACCACTGCGCTACGCCGCTGACTTGGAAATGTTTGAAAAAATATCCCTCAAGCTCTGCTCGGAAATCTTTCGAGAGCGTTTCACCCTTTCCTATGGCCGACTGAGTTATAGCTATACGTTACGCTATTTAAAAAAAACGCAGTTCGGAAGACCCCCTTATCTTCGTCATTTTTGAAGATTTACAAGTTAAAAAATCCATGCAACAGCTAAACGTAGCAATAAAACATACCTTAAGTCTCAAAGAAGGTGAAGATATTCTTCCTTTTTTGAAAAAATCATGAAAATCAGAAAAATTGCCCTCTCCAAAAGTTATCTAAAAATCTCCCCCCTCAATAAGATCGACATGATCACCTGCGAAAAAATTACGTAGGCACGGAAGATCGCGGCTACATCCTCGGCCCCGTGGACGAGTTGAACCAGGTCCTGGAGGACAATACGATAAACTTGCAGAGCATGGCGGCCTCGCAATTCATCGGTCCGTTTCTCGGGAACGTGCAGAAATGGGAGAAAACGATGCAAACGATATCAGGCGCAATAGAGACTTGGATGGAATTGCAAAAGAGGTGGTTGTATCTCGAGGGAATATTCGTGGGTGGTGACATACGATCGCAGTTGCCGGAGGAAGCGAGAAAATTCGACGACATCGACAAGATGTTCAGAAAAATCATGCTCGACACGGCCAAACGTCTGAATGTCCTCGAGTGCTGCACGGCCCCTGGTCGCAAAGACGAGTTCGAAGCGCTCATCGACGGCCTTGACAGATGTCAAAAGTCATTGACTGAGTATCTCAGCGGCAAACGGGCCATTTTTCCGAGATTCAATTTCATAAGCGACGACGAATTGCTGGGCATCCTCGGGAGCACTGAACCCGGAGCCATTCAAGAACACGTGGCCAAGATGTTCGACAATCTCGACAAATTTCGCCTTCTGCGTGACAACAGAGAAAAGATTGTCGCGACCGCTCTCATTTCGAGTGAGCGAGAGATTATGGAATTTTGTGATCCCGTGATGGCAGAGGGGAAAATCGAGGATTGGATGGTTCTTGCCCTCAACGAAATGAGAAAATCCAATAGATACATCACCAAGAAAGCTGTTTACAATTACGGCAAGGTGTGACAATTATTACTCGTTTGAAAACTCGTTCTCACCAAGTACCGGAAAATGGGGTTAGTTTGAACAGGTTTTGGAAGTTTTTTTTGTAGGTAACTTTTTTTTAACACCCTAAATTCCAACTTTCTTTGCTCCAGTAGAATAATGTGTCCTTTGGCTAACAAATGTACGTAGGATCATAATCATGTAGTAGGATATTTCATGCAAGAAAATATGAATACGTTTTAACATAGTGAATACGAAATACAATGCCATTACAACATAAAATGAGTCAAACTGCTTTCGATCTTCACGCTCCACAGTGGTCGGAATCGCCGAAAAAGTCGGTAAAAATACAGCAAGGTTGAGATTTTAACAAAATATCGGATTCTAATGTTTTTGAGGTCGCTGATCACGAATCTGAAGTCAAATTTGCAAAATTCAAAATGACGAATCCAATATGGCCAACCGATAGCACAACATTGTATTGAATTTCATTAAAACTCCGTATACTTATGTTTTCGAAGTAACTGATCACGAATCTGTAGTCAAATTTGCAAAAGTCAAAATGGCGGATCCAATATGGCCGACCGATAGCACAACATTTTATTGAATTCAAGTAAAACTCCGTGTACTTATGTTTTCGAGGTCGCTGATCACGGATCTGAAGTCAGATTTGCAAAATTCAAAATGGCGGATCCAACATGGCCGACCGATAGCACAATATTTTATTGTATTCGAGTAAAACTCTGTGTACTCATCTTTTCGAGGTCGCTGATCACGAATCTGAAGGCAAATTTGTAAACTTCAAAATGGCAGATCCAATATGGACGGCCGAGAGAACAACATTTTGTTGAATTCGAGGATGACTCTGTGTACTCATATTTTCGAGGTCGCTGATCACGAATCTGAAGGCAAATTTGTGAACTTCAAAATGGCGGATGCAATATGGCTGACCGATAGCACAAAATTTCATTGAATATGAGTAAAACTCTGTGTAGTTATGTTTTCGAGATCGCTGATCACGAATCAGAAGTTAAATATAAAAAATTCAAGACTCATAATGGTTGACCGGTATAAACAAAAAGTTTTCTTGTAGTTGCACTTCGTATATCCGGTGTTTTAAAGGTAGTATGTCATGATTATAGTACAAAGAGTGGCTTGATGAAATATGAGGCATGTATTTCAAACGATTTTTTTAACGCTCCAATACAGTATACTATAATAGATCTGAGCTATGCGCATTCATCGTTATCCTCTACCACTTTCACGGAAGTATCAGAACACAGAAACATTGCCATAGCTTCAGATGAGAAGCTTTTTTTTAGCTGCTCAACGGATTTTCCATACTTGAAATGTATGAATCAGATGTATTTTATGCATTATACCTGAAATTAAATGAAAAACAACGATTTTTTATAATCAAATTGTCATCTTTATTAAGGAAATATTTAAATCGAAATATCAAGTATCTTACGTACTATTATAAGCACGTGATCAGTCTTATAATTATCATTGACACCAACATCAACTTGAGCAACATTACAATAAACTTGAACAACTAATTTGAGCAATAATGAAAAAAAATATTAAAAAGCGCACGCATTTAAACCGTATTGTGGCACTCTGTTAAAGTAGCCCAAAAAACTGTCACAATTACCTTTGATGTCAATTTAACCCCGTTTTACGGTATGTAATTTCACACAATTCACTGATACAGTTAGCAGCGAATGAAAAATAAATTATTATGACGTGGGTGGACTTCGGTGGACTTACAAGTTGAACTGCGTTGGCTTGGGCCAATACTTGGATGGGTGACCGCTCAGGCCGGCTTGTACTTCGACTGGTGAACGCGTGGCTGTGGCCAAACACTATGGGGGCCACTCAGGAACTGAAGAAAGTCAATTCACAATTGTGGGGTGAAAGTTAAGGGGGAAGATACCGTTCAGGGAAGAAAAAAAATGCTGATTTACTTATTTTTTTTTTCAAAGGAAAGGTCTCTCAGGAACTGGAGAAAGTCAATTCACAATTGTGGGGTGAAAGTTAAGGGGGAAGATACCGTTCGGGGAAGAAAAAAATGCTGATTTACTCAATTTTTTTTTCAAAGGAAAGGTTTCTTCCCTATTTTTTAGAGTCAGAGTATGTTTTACTACTATTTTTTGCTGTTGCGTGCTATTTTTTGAAAATTAATCTCCAAAAATGGCGGCGGTATGGCACGGACTTCTAAACCGGCTGCGGCGGATGTTGTCAGACGGCGTGACACATAGCGTCGGCGGGATCAATCTTTAAAATCAACGGCGATTTTTCTTTCATTAACACTCATACGTAGAATATGAACCAAGAAAAGGTGCGACATGTTGAAAATCGATGAAATGGTACGCTTAGAAACAAAAAGTTGAATTGGTCCGAAAAATAGCTACTTTTTGCAACAAAAAATACTTTTTTTTTAATTTTCAAAAACATTTAGGGTCATGTTTTAGACAATAAGGTTAGAAAGATATACCAAATTCCATCAGAATCGGTCGATTCGTTTTTTAGCTATACGTCGCGCCAGTTTTGAAGATGCAGTTTGGAAGACCATATCATACGTCCGTAATTTTTGAAGACTAATGAACAAATCTACAACTATTACACAAAGTGCAACTATTTCATGGCATTGAAAATGTAATCAGACTTTCTGGGTTCAGACTTCTGGGTGAAGAACAGGGACATGAGTTTTAATATGAGTTGGTTTTTATTATTTTTCAAAAAATAGTGATGTATTGAGGTAATATAATTTTTTAATTAATAAGAAAATTAGAATTGGGTGGGGAAAGTGCATTTTTCAAACGATCACAGGTATTTGGCATGTCACAGCTCTCCCCACTCTATTACACTACAGTGGCGGTGGAGTGGGGGTGGCGTTAGTTTCGTGTGACATCCAACTAACTCAGACCCCTATACCCAGCCTACCTTAGCAAACAAGTACAGTTTTTAAAACATTTTCAATGCTGAACAATATCACATAACAGCCAAAAGTAGTAATGAACATACCTCAAGTCGCAAAAATGGTGGAGACATGCATCCTCTGTTAAAAAATCATGAAAATGAAGTGGCTCCGAAGAACTCCGAAAAATAAATAATTATTCTAGATTTGATGTGATGCATGTCCAATTGTGGTTTTTTTACATGACTGAATGTATAACACATTATTCTTTTCATGACACTCTGATGAAAAGGTAAGAAGACCACGGACCGAATGGATAATGCAGTTTCAAGGAATGATGATACTCGTCGCTAATCAAATATGGTGGACTGCCGAGACAGAAAACGTCTTCGGAAAAATAGCGAGCGGGCAAAAGCGAGCTATGAAAGAAGTACGAAAAGTCGTTATCCATTATTTATACTGGAATTGAAGTCAAAGAAATATAGACACATGAATAAATTTAAATACTATGTGCAGTATCTCGAGCAACTGAATTGCCAGTTAGAGGAAGTCGTGACGCTGATGGGTGCAGCTGGCGATGGCTTGACTCGAAACGACAGAAAGAAGTTGGACACCGTGCTGACGGTTGACGTACATATTCGCGATATAATCGAAGGATTCGTGCGAGATAGTATCATGGATCCAATGGAATTTGAGTGGGAAAGTCAATTGAGGTGATATTGCGAGAATAATTAAGGGGCTACATCTACCTAGAGGCCCGAAAAAAATTGCCAAATTCCAATTTTTATTTGTAGAAATGGTTGTCGAACAAGAAACGCATTTTTTTTAAACACAAGGGTACATATATGGAGAGCCTTTAAAAAAAATCACCGAACAATACAGAAAAACAAGAAAAACCTGTCCGTCGGCAGATGATGACATTTTTTTTCGCGACGTTTGGCAGAGGACACTTTCCAGCTTAAACAATCCATCCGGAATCTAAAAACTAAACATGTTATTGAAGTTAACAATAAATATGAGTTGTTGACGATCGTCGAGTTTCAAAATGATTTTTTTTTTAACAATGTGGCGGCGAATTGAAACTCGAGCATACAAAATCTATTTTTAAAGGTCACCATTTTTACGTAACTATTAAAAAGTAAAGATCGATTTTACCAAACTGAGATCGTCAACGACCTTTAAATGTATCATATCGGATCTCCTGTAAATTTGGAAACAACCTATCAAGTGGTTCTCGAGATATCATGTCCACTGACTTTGAAAACAGTGCTTCGAGAAAAACGCGTTTAAGGTGAGAGCCTGAATTAGAAGGTCCAAGAAACCGTTTTTTCGGGATTTTTTTTTATGAGAAAAAAATCTAGGATGTCCAGTAAACATTGGGGTATTTTTTCATGTATATTTGAAATGTAAAAAAAAAGTCAACATGAAACAATAAATGACTGCAGATTTATCAGCCTATTCCATGTGCTGCTTGCCACTGCAGTCCCCAATCAGCGGGAAAGATGCAGCTCGTAATTCTTGACTGAAACCAAAAAAAACCAATAAAATGTCCAATTGTCATATGTTTTTCTTCTTGGTGAATTAAGAAAAAGCTGAAAAAATCGTGAAATTATAACTTATATCAGGTTAAAAAAATGTGTTAAAAAAACACTTTAACATGCTATAAAAATGATTTAAAAAGGTGTTTTCAGCGACTTTTTAAATTCATTTAGAAGAGATTTTCATACTGAAGAAAATAAACTTTGGTTTGATGCAATAGGTCATTTAGCTTTTTTGCTATCACGCCCGCCAATTTGGAAAAACCGCGAAAATGAAAATTGGAGAAAACGCGCTTCAAAGTTTTTAATAGGAGAAAATATCAATATCAAATGTCAATCGCTTCTCTGCTTTTGGTCTTGTATCTTCAAAAATATTTACAATTGGCCTCTGTAACTTTGTAAATATATTCTTGGATAGTTTATCTATCGATTTAAGCAATTAAAAATAAAACGATTTTCCGGACCTTCTAATTCAGGCTCCGGCCTCAAGGCCGTCGTCTAGTGTGAAGATAGAGAAACACAGTCTTTGAAATGTTTTCTCTTGAAAACCATCAGACATAGGACATTTCGGGTTTTTGTGGCTTTTTAAACAAGAAATAAAGAACACATACGTTTTTACAGATTGAAAAAAATGTCAATTATAAACAAAGTTACACGTATATTAATATGGCTAGAAGAAATGGATGCCGCCGTTTTTTGGGATGACATCGCAGCTTCCAGTGGCCTGAAAAAAAATTAGAGGAATTTTATCATCTGTAAGCATGTCGCTATTACGCTTACTAGAATAAAAGAGAACAAAAAGTTTGAAAGAATAGCGACGGTGCAACCGAACCGAAAAAGATCATGGTAGCGAAAGTCTACACAGTTGACTGTAAATGATGTAGAACGTATAACATTCTCTAGGCAAATTTAAAAAATGATGTAAAATCACTTCTTAATAGAAAAAAAATCTTGAAATAATTCGTCCGTTTATTACAAATTTTGAAATTTTTGAAACTTTCATAGCCGAATTACTTTGACGGTATTCAGATTTTTGGAGTTTTGGTCTTTCGGGTAAAATTCTTTCGGAGTTTTCATCTTTCGGGATAGTATTCTTTCGGAGTTTTGAGCGTTCTGATCATTCAACGTTCGGAATTTCAACCTGGCCCCCGAAAAGGTGATACTATCGAATAAAAATATTGTTGGAAAATGCAATTTTTTACCCACCTAGGTAGATATATCCCGTTAAATAAACAACTTTAATGTTACCGATCACATCATCACTATTCACCCAATTTTGGCGGTTCAAAAATCTTTCACTCATACGCCAAAAAATCACATTCAACGCACTAACGCCTTCCGATGAATATGTTCTCATAACGTTGAAACAGTTCGATAGAAGAAAAAAAATGATGTGTCTACACGATTTTAATTTTTCATTGTGATCCTGATCGAGCCAGATTTTACTGGGTTCGGGATCTCGATAATGTTTGGATGAACCAATGTTCGGGGCGTTTCGAATACGGCTACGAGTACATGGGCTTGAACGGTCGTTTGGTCATAACCCCGTTGACGGACAGAATTTATCTGACGATAACCCAAGCACTGTCGATGCACATGGGAGGTGCGCCAGCCGGTCCAGCTGGAACCGGAAAGACCGAGACGGTGAAGGATCTGGCAAAGGCTCTCGGTCTTTTGTGCGTAGTGACGAATTGCGGCGAGGGCATGGATTACGTGGCTATTGGTAAAACCCTGGGTGGGTTGGCCCAGTGCGGAGCTTGGGGCTGTTTCGACGAGTTCAATCGTATCGACATATCCGTATTGTCAGTAATATCGACCCAGCTGCAGACCATACGTTCGGCATTGCAGATGAAAGCCAAACGATTCGTGGTGGGCTTCTCATCAACGCTTCAATTACTTTTCGAGTGAAATTAATGGGGGAGATACCTTTAGGCGTGGAAAAATGGCTCATTTCCATGATTTTTTTTTCAAAGGAATGATTTGTTTACCACTTTTTAACCGTAGGGCAGGTCTTATTACTACTTTTGGCTGTTGAATGGGTTTTAAAAATTAATATTTAAAAATGACCGACGTATACGTCTGATACGTAGCGTCTGACACATGCTGTGACTTGTTGTAACACATGCCGTGACACATGTTGTGATACATGTTGTGACACATGTGACACATGTTGTGACACAAGTGACACATGTTGTGACACATGTTGTGACGCATGTTGTGACACATGCTGTGACGCATGTTGTGACAGATGTTGCGACACATGTTATGACACATCTTGTGACACATGTTGTGACACATCTTGTCACACATGTTGTGACACATCTTGTAACACATGTTGTGACACATCTTGTAACACATGTCGTGACACATGTTGTGACACATGTTGTGACACATGTTGTGACACATGTTGTGATACGTATCGTCAGCGGGACTAATCTGAAAAAAACCAACGCAAATTGGTCTTTCATTAACACCCATACGCAGAATATGAACCAAGAAAAAGTGAGGAATGTTCCAACATTCCTCACTTTTCCTCACTCACCTCCACATCGATTTCCAAATCGATGAAATGGTACGCTTTGAAACAAAGATTGGAAATCGAGTGTACAAGACCGTGCCATAGAAAGTAGCAATAAAACACACCCTAAGTCTCGTAAATGGTACAGAAATTTGCCTAAAAAAACATTAAACTTTTTTTTAAATAATGAAAATCAGCAAATGTTTCCCTCGCCAAAGGGTATCGCTCCCCTTAATGAATCTACCTACTATGAACTATCAAAAACATCACTACAATGAGTTCAATGATAAACATGGACTTTCAGTTTGAGAGTCAGGACATCATTCTTGACTCAAAAGTGGGAATATTCATAACCATGAATCCCGGTTACGCCGGCCGTACGGAACTTCCGGAATCCGTGAAGGCCCTCTTCAGACCGGTAGTGTGCATTGTGCCCGACAACGAGCTGATCTGCCAGATAAAGTTGTTCAGCGCGGGCTTTCTCACTGCCAAAGTATTGGCGAAAAAAATGACCGTCCTCTATTCTCTCGCCCGTGAACAACTGAGCAAACAGACTCACTACGACTTTGGTCTGCGGGCCTTGAAATCGGTCCTTAACATGGCCGGCCAATTGAAGAGAAGTTCCAGCGATTTGCCGGAAAATGTCGTACTCATGAGGGCGCTCAGAGACATGAACCTTCCAAAATTCATTTACGACGACGTGCCGCTTTTCCTCGGTCTCATCAAGGACCTGTTTCCTGGATTGGATTGCCCGAGACTCGGCTATCCGGATTTTAACGGGGCTGTCGAAAAGATGCTCCAGCAGGATGGTTACATCGTTCTTCGGGATCAAGTATGTTGGATCAATTGGATAAACGATATTGTTGTCAAATTTAGTTAGTCCAGTTGAAATTGTTTCTGGCTGAATCAAGTTGTAAGATAGGAATGCCAAGTCGATCAATTCAGTTTCAACGTCCATCAAACAATTCCAGGTGGACAAGGTCGTGCAATTGTACGAAGTGATGATGACGAGGCACTCGACGATGATAGTCGGGCCAACTGGCGGGGGGAAAACGGTTGTCATTGAGACCCTTTGCAAAGCCCAGACTTACCTCGACAAACCTACCAAGCTTTATATTTTGAATCCAAAGGTAGATGATTGTGATTGTCTTGTGCACGATAAATTGCTTGACCCGTGAAAAATGCGAACTGTTATTCGGATATCTCACTATTGCTTATTAGGCCTGCACTGTGGTAGAACTGTATGGCATTCTTGATCCGTTGACGAGAGATTGGACCGATGGCTTGCTGAGCAATATCTTTCGTGAGATAAACAGGCCTCTGGAGACCGAGAAACACGAAAGGAAATACATACTTTTCGACGGTGATGTCGACGCTCTGTGGATCGAGAACATGAACTCGGTCATGGACGACAATAAACTTTTGACTCTCGCTAATCAAGAGAGAATCAAGCTACAAAACCACTGCAGCCTCTTGTTCGAAGTAAGATCCGTAGTGTAAGAAGGAAAATCTTTGATAGCAGCTGTCATGAAAGTTGAAGAAAACTCCAACTTCAAAACTATTCAAAAGTATGTTTTCTCAAGTACGGTTGGATCGCAAGGTGGGTGATTTGCAGCATGCATCACCGGCCACGGTGTCCCGTGCAGGGATGGTTTTCATCGACCCGAAAAATTTGGGCTACCAGCCTTACATGGATCGTTGGATAAACACGAGATGCAAATCCGAGCAAGAATTCTTTCGCGAAATGTGCGACAAGTACGTGCACGGTGCTCTGAGTCTGATCATCGACGGAATGCTCGGAATGCAGCAAGTTCTTCCTCTCAAGATGATAGTACCGCAGACCGCGTTGAACATGGTCAGTCAATTGTCTTGCATGATCGACGGCCTCTATCCGCCTCGATCGGAGGACGAGCCACCGATCAAACAACCCAGCGAGGCTCCGAATCGCGAGGAAGAAATCTTGATGAACGAAAAATTGGCCGAGAGAAACGAGCTTCTGGAAGCGGTTTACATACAATCCTGCTATTGCTCTTTGGGAGCTGCTCTCGTCTCCAAATCGAGAAACGACTTTGACGAGTACATGAAAAAAATTGCTGGACTAATGATGGTGGAGGACACTCCGGAGAAATTGGCAACTATACGTAAGAAACGGAGAAAAAACCCAATAACATTGTGAAATAACATTATGATATTTGATAACCGATAATATTTGATAATTATATTTGATAATATTTGATAACTGATAATATTTGATAACTGATAATATTTGATAACCGATAATATTTGATAACTGACAATATTTGATAACTGGCAATATTTGATAACTGATTATGTTCGATAACTGATAACATTTGATAACTGATAACATTTTATAACTGATAATAGTTAATCAATTTGATTTGATATGAAAAAAACCGAAATAAAATTATGACATTTCCCATTGTCCGGTTCATTGTTTACGCGAAAATGGAGACTCTCAGTGGCAGCTGATAACTTGCATGATCTTTTTGGTCCAGGCTACATACCGATTTTCTTTCGATCTCTCTTCGATTACGTGCTCGATATCGGGAAGAAAGTCTGGATGCCCTGGAAGTGGCTCGTACCCGCCTACATTCACGATAGGACGAAACATTTTTCGGAAATTCTCGTACCCACTATCGACACTCTGCGCACTAATTGGTTCGTCAAGTTGATGAATGATCTCAAGAGGCCTGTTCTTCTGGTCGGCGAGACTGGCACTTCGAAGACTGCGGTTATACAGGACTTTCTCAGGCGATTGGATCAGGAAAAATTTGTAAGCCTTCTCATTCAGGGGGCGTACACAAATTACGTAACGCTAAATTCTCCAATTGTCGCCCCCCTCATGTACCAGGACCATAACGTCCGGCCGGAAGCCCCCCTTTATTTTGTTACGTAACGGGTGCTTTGTCGTCAATAATTGCGATTTTTTATCATAGACATTACTAATTATGAAAGGATCGGGTTTATACTCATATTATTAAGTATATATTCATCTAGTTTTGTACCAATTTTTATGAAAAAATCTTTAAAATTAACCGAGATATATGCCTTGATTTGACAATAAACAAAAAAATTCTCTCATTGTCCCATCGATATCTTTATGAAAGGTTATCTGCAAATAGGAAGTCAAGTACTTATCAATATCTAAGTAAATGTACCTATCGCTATGCGTAGTCGTTTTTTATTTATTTTTTTTTTTACAAAATGCTGCCGGTTCGGATATTTTTTCTATTTTCGACGCCCTTTTCTGTAATCAAGCAGTCTTTAAAAATATTAATTATCAAAATTTCCCAAATCGGCTACGTACAACCTTAGTCACTGCGATTAAAAAAGTGTCATCAAAAAAATTGAAAATTGGTTGATAAGTTTTTGAGTCTTCGCTGGGACAAGGTCAAAAAAAGTAGTTTCGAGAAAAACGCCTTCAAAGTTTTCCTTCCATTTTTCTTGATATAATGTTGTGTTTTTTTCTAGAATGTTGATACTTACATTAAAGTATCTAGCCCCGGGCGATATGACGGTTCTTCATCTTTATTATATTTCACAAAATAATAACAGCCTGCACTTCATCTATTGTGAAGGATGCCACACCTGTAGGGACTGAGGGCATTAACTGGTCGCGCTACCTGTTCTCACTAAAGTGACTGTAACTCCGTTAATTTTCGGACTTGTGACTAAAAATGTTGCTAACATATTTTTGAATATATGTACTTTCAAGAATTATGAAGAAAAAAATTCAAATTTTCCTTGGAAAATGTGGGAAAGGGAGAAAGCTACTGTGCAAGTTCTTACGCAAAAACTTGAACGTGCAGAAATTTTTATATTTCTGGCTGTTCTAAAATCGTAACGTAACATAAACTTTACCCCCCCCCCCTAAACCCTAAACCCCCACATACAGTCCGTAAAGCCCCCCCCCCCTCCAATGGCGTTACGTAATTGCCTACGCCCTCTCTCAGCACAATCAGTTTTGTTTACATCGCTACTTGTCTGCGAAATGCAATTAGGAACATAACTTTTAAATTTGAAGTGAAATTGAGTGGAAATTGTTGAAGTTATTTGTCACGCCAATTGGAAAAAAGCTGTTTCGAGAAAAACGCGTTTAAAGTTTGAGGTACTCTATGGCCGTCCCAGAGGTGGGCTTATGTTACACGCTCAAAGTCGGTGAAAAAAAAATGTCTTGCTATAAATCGAATAGTAACTTATTCTTATGATGATAAAGCACCGTTTTAGCGAGAAAAAAAATCGATTTTTTGAAAATTCTACTTTGGCCTTACCCCCTAACCTATTTTACCTATTGGATCCTTTTATCGATTGTGCGACCCGAGAGCACCTAGAGCCAATTCATATTTTCTCGTACACTTTCCATGTAGTTTAGCTCTATTCAATGTTTCTCATTCTGTTCATTTCTGCTAATGATTCATTATTGCAAAGTCTCTGTCCTGATAGCTTTTCGCAGTACAATTTTTTGTTTTAAGTTGAATCATGCATTGTCACCTCTTATATGCATGTTTGCAAAATTTCAGAGCTCTGAGTAGCCGGGAAGTGAGTGAAATATCGATTTTCCGTTTTGCATCCCATAGAAAGTCAAGTCATCTCACGGTTGCGAGGTCGATCTCTCCGATTTCAATGAAATTTTTCATGCTTGTAGAATGGGTAAAAATAGGCGACACGTATTTTTTTATATCTGCAAAACCCGATTTTTAAGGGTTGAAACGCACCCTCGAAAATTGGGGTGTTTTTCATTTTTCGTCGATAACGTTTGAACGGTACGAGACATGAAAAAAATTCAAATTGCAACAGTGTTTATTTTTTTCGTGTACTATACTTTGGAGATGAGAACGATAACGTTATCGACGAGAAACGAAAATTACCCTTATTTTCGAGGGTACGTTTCACCCCCTAAACGTCGGGTTCCGCAGATAAAAAAAAATACGTGTCGCCTATTTTTACCCATTCTACGAGCATGCCAAATTCCATCGAAATCGGAGAGATCGACCTCGCAACCTTTCCATGCAAGTCAAGTTAAATAAAAGCTTGTAAAAAACATAGTGTTATGTCTCCCAGAATCAATTGCTCATCAACTTCTCATCGCGAACCACGTCCATGGACGTGCAAAGGAATATCGAGTCGGCGGTTGAGAGACGAACTCGCGACATTTACGGTCCTCCGCCTGGAAAAAAGTTGGTCATATTCATCGACGATATGAACATGCCACTGGTCGACACTTACGGGACTCAGCAGCCCATAGCGTTGCTCAAGCTACTCATCGAGCGGGGCGGATTTTACGATCGTGGGAAAGACTTGAACTGGAAACAGATCAAAGACATTTGTGAGATTTCATACACTCGTTTTTTAGACACTTAATGGGAGCTTTTTTACTTTGTTGGGCCAAAAATGTTCGATTTTTCACCAATTTTTAATGCGAAAAATATTTAATATAGAATGTTCAAATTTGGTATGTTTACTGAGCGGTCTTTATTGGATATGATGATATTTTTTTAAGTCTGAAACATGGTACTGGGAGTGGGAGGATTTTCTCCACTTGCGGCAGTCCTAAGTCATGAACAGGTCATCTGAAGCAACAAATCAAACATATTTTCACTTTGTACAATATTGTGTATAAGTTGAACTAGAATCAAAAAGAAATATTGAAAAATAAAAAATTATGCGCGATCGAGCGGAAAGTTTAGTTTCACCAAAAATGTTTGCAGTTTTTTGTTCATAAAATGAAAACGTTTGAATATTTTTGGATATCTCTAGTTCAACTAATGAAGACGTTTGTTGTACACGTGGCTTCCAAATTTCATAACGATTGCCCATCTAGGGCGTGTAGGAGCACTTCCGCAAAGTTGGAAAATGTGGTTTCGGAAAAACTTGTTTAAAGTTAAAATGAAGTTACACTTTCACTATAGAGTACACTTTCCTCTTCTTCAAAAGCTTCCCGAAACATCAAAATAAAAATCATTTTTTTTGGCCCAACAAAGCAGAAACCACCCCTAAGGGAGGACACCATGTAACGGCCCATTTTCGAGCGTCTTCTTTGGATTTTTTTATGTAAAAAAAGGTATAACATACACGGTCAAAAGAACTTTTAGGCTTAACTAGGTATATATTGAAGTATGTAAAAAAAAAGTATTTGTCAAAAGAATACAAAATGCCTCTCTGCAGCACGCAGTAGAACTGTCGTACATTTAATCGTGGAACTCAGAGTGAAATATTTTCGTTAATTATATTAGTTTTAGCAGTCAAGTACGAGGGGAACTTAAAAAAGAATGAAAAAAGAAAATAGAGACGAGTTTGAAAAAAAAGTTCGTTTTTTCGACCATAATTTTCATGTAAAAAGTGATACATTTTTTTACAACTTTCAATGAATAGAAGAAAGCGCTCTTACTTGACTGTTAAAGCAATATAAGAAGCTACAGTTAAAATGTCAAGTCGAATGGACGAAATTATTCGACGTTTGCTGTGTGCCGATTTCAAAAACGAGGTTTTGAGAAAAACGTGTTTGAAGTCAACGCTTTTATAGACGCTGCAGCTGATGAAATTTTTTCCACTATCTAATGCCACCCATTGGTAGAAAATGAAACTGTTTTTAGTTGGTAACTTTTTTTCCAATGCTAGGGGCTTATAAGAGTTGGGAACGCCGTCTATCGGCGTGGTATCGCCGAAGGCCCTTTTCAGCGGAGACTCGGAGACTCTCCTCAAAAGTAGCTCGAAAACCACTTTAAAACTGTTTTTTAGCTATAAATGAATACGCATCATATTTGTGAAGGTTCAAAGAATTTTTAAAAAATGTTTCCAAAAAATGATTTTTAGAAAATTTTAGGGTGGTGTCCCTTAAGCTAATCCCATTTCCAGCCTTCAATCTATAGGATTTTCATTTTTTTGAGCTTCACTAAATATATTAATAATCATCTTTGTGAAATGTCAGGGATGGTTATCGACCTAATTACAGACAAAACTATTAAAATAGCGTACTTTTGTGAAGGAATTCCGAGACAGCATACAAAAATCCAAATTCCGGTCGCCACAAAAGTGTATATATTAGTGGGAATCCGTCAGATTCTTAAAAATAATCAGATTTACATACTCAACACTTGCAGTAATCCAATGCTTTCAGAATAAATTACGATCATTGACCTAATTTTTTATGTAATATCAAGTTTAATTTGTTCTTCCGGTAGTGGATTTATTACCACTTGCTACGATAAAGAGACGAGACAGCAAGGCAACAGCTGACTTTAGTCCTAACCGTCGTGGCCCGAATACAATGCTTTATATTTCCCGCACCTGACATTGTTTTGACAGATCGACGTTGAAAAGCATGGAGGTTAAACTCGCCTGGTTGAGTAAAAAGAGACGGAGATAAAACCAATGTTGCCAAATGTCAAACCTAGAAATACTGCGCGAGTCGTTGGAATGACTGCTTTTTCATTTGACTAATTAAATGTGACCATTCATTAAACAGTTTACACATCGAAAATTTTAGTTATTACAAATTATTATTTTTTCAAATATGTTAAAAATATAAATTATGCAAGTCTCAAGTATGTTCAGTGGTATAACTAGTGTGAAGCGATAGGATTACTTTAAAGGAGAATTGAAAGTAATTTTTTTAACTTTGATTTTTCGTGTTGCAGTGTATTTAGCAGCGATGGGAAAAGCTGGCGGTGGAAGGAACGAGGTCGATCCACGCTTCGTCTCCATGTTTTCAATTTACAATGTGACTTTTCCAACCGAAGCCACACTCAATTACATTTACACGAGTATACTCGCTGGACATTTGCAGTTGTTTCCGGAAGAGGTTCAAGTCGTCGCGAATATTCTAATTCAGATGACCCTCGAATTGTACAAGGTAAATTGACCGAATTTGCGAAGCATGCTCATTAGGGTGGCACAATTTTAAGCTCTATTTTTTTCCTTTTTATCACAATACAATTATCTGCTCTGAAAAAAAAAAATTGTCACGCAAGCTGCGAGCGGTCAACAAATATTTAGAGGTCGCTCAAGCCGCCGAAAAATTCAATTTATCATTAAAAAATCGATTTTTCTTTCGTCCACTTCTCACCCATGAATTTTACACTTTATCATTTTTAAATAAACTTGACGAAAACTCTAGCTGGCCAATGAATATTTAATGGTCGCTCAAGTGTTTCGAAATTTCCAATTTTTTAAACTCTTCTCACTGCTAAATTTGACGCTTTGTAAAATTTTCAAAACAATTAATCCTTTTTTTCTTTAGAAACAGACTTTCCAAATTTACCTCACACTTCTAACCCAAGAATTATAATCTTTGTTCTCATAAAATAATTATTTAAAGCTCTTGTCCGTAAACAAAATTATAGGTCGTTTTATTCGTAAAACTGAAATGGCAGCTGTTTTCTGCGCATCGTAATGTGTCCCACAGTTGGTCTCGTTAGTCAAACTGCAGACCAATCGTAGCTGTACTCTGTGACGAGCGACGCCATAATAAAATAATACATCACAATACATAATAACACATATCGTCTAATTGGTGTTTGTTACAAATTATTATTATAAATTATTTAGAAAATGTAACACGTCGAAGTTTTTCTTTGTTTTTATGCTACAAGGAATTATTGGGTTGGTACAAAAATCTTGCAACACTTTTTTTTCAATTAAAATATTTTTCCTAATAATGAAGTTCGAGAACATTCGAGAATAGGAAATACAAGAATGGTCTAGAACCTTCCATGCTGCAGGATATATAAGCGAGTCAGATGTTCCGCGGAGTCAGTATGAGCAAAGATGGATCAACGTGCACTTCGAGCAATCGCATATTACGAATTCTTGCAAGGGCATTCTGTAAGAGCTGGAGCCCGTAATATGTGCAGTGCGTTCAAGGCTAATGTAGTTAATTATTCAACGGTCTCCCGATGGTATCAGCGTTTTCATTCTGGCGATACACCTTTTGAAGACAAACCTAGGTCCGGCAGGGAATCGATTGTGAACGATGAAGAACTGCGAGCACTTATACAGGCAAAGCCTAATATGTCGTCACGAGAATTAGCCAACAAAGTCAACTGCAGTCAGCCCACGATCCTTCGACATTTACAAGAGATGGGATATAGGAAAATTGTTTCTTCTTGGATACCGCACAATCTCAGCGAATCAAACATAGCAACACTCATGTCCATCTGTCTTTCACTCCTGCATCGTCTGCAAAGAAAGGATTTTCTTCAAGAAATAGTCACTGGGGATGAAAGCTGGGTGTTGTATGTTAATCACACGCGCAAGCGTCAGTGGCTATCGAAAGGGGAAAAACCAGAACCGACCCCTAAACAGCCCCGTGAAATGAAGAAAGTTTTACTCTGTTGTTGGTGGGATTCTGAGGGCATGCTCTATTACGAATTTCTGCCAACCAACGCCACAATACAGGCAGAGATTTATTCTGCACAACTGCAAAAGGTGGCTAAAATTATGAAACAGAAAAGGCGTAAACGTCTTCACGTTCGGCTTCTCCATGACAATGCTCGACCCCACGTCGCTAAGATGACACACGAAACTATTTCGCAGCTAGGATGGGAAGTTCTACCACACCCACCGTATTCACCAGACTTAGCACCTACCGACTATCACCTGTTTCGAGCTTTGAAGAACTATTTACGGGATAAAAAATTTGATGATCTGTCAGATCTCAAAAATACATTGGACGACTTTCTTAATTCACGATCAAAAGAATTGTGGTCTGCGGGCGTGCAAAGTCTACCAGAGTGTTGGGCAAGACTTGTAGATGCGGAGGGAGCCTACATTACTGAATAATCGTTTATTGTTAAAATTAAATATTTTTCTTTTTTACTCGTGTTGTGTGTTGCAAGGTTTTTGTACCAACCCAATAAATATATAGTGCATGCGAGATTTATTTTATGGCGGAAATTGTGTGACGTTCGAGCGAATGATTCGCGGGATACGCGAGGGGAGATTTTGATGTTCCAAATGAAGAGAAGGAAGATCTCGCTTGAGAGCTGCGTTTTATTAGTAAGTACCAATTGTCGAGGGAGTGCACGTCTTGATGGTCGGTGACTCGGAGATGGACTAATTGCTCTTGGTCCAACGGAAGGAAGCGTGGTTATGCGGAGGGGCATAAGAAAGGTGGAGGGGATGACACGCGCGAGTGTAACAAAGCGCGTGAGCTCAGGAACAATGGGACTCAGAGAAGAGACGATTGTTGATGAGGATTTCTAGGAAGAAAGATTAGGTTTAGCTGTGGGAAACGGTTGATGGCGATATGAAGTATCGGATGTTAGCGTGAGACTGGGTTTGGGAATAGGAGTCGTGTGGGACCGTGACAATTGTAAATTTTGATAACCTTGTGCGACCACTAAATATTCATTGGTCGGCTGAAGCTTTCCCGAGGCTAATTTAAAAATTATAAAGCCTAAAATTCATGGATGAGAAGTTGACGAAAAAAAAATCGTTTTTTTAACGAAAATTTGAACTTTTGGGAGGCGTGAGCGACGTCTAAATATTTTCTGGCCGCTCGCAGCTATCGCGACAATTTTTTTTTTTTTTAATGAAGATAATTGGATGGTGAGAAAAAGGAAACAAAAATGGAGCTCAAAATTGTACCACTCTAATGCTCATCTGTACAATGATCACTGCGTTACTTTTAGCATAACTTTTTCTTACGTATACACACACGTGTATGTGTATATCATTATTCGAAGGTAATATCACATTTCATATGCAGATCGTCACAACCGAACTGCCGCCAACCCCGTCAAAATTTCATTACATCTTCAACATGCGCGATCTCTCGAGAATAACAGCTGGACTTGTTCAGAGTGATCCAGCGTACTTTTCAACCGTTCAACAATTCGTTCGTCTCTGGAGAAACGAATTCATCCGAGTTATATGCGATCGACTGATAAACGATAGTGTAACTGCAGCGTTTATTGTTATCATTATTATGATCGTCGTCGTAATTATCATCATCATTATCGCAATAAGAATAATGAATATTATTTTTTTCTTCAAACACAACATTCATGATAGGACGAAGACCTGGTGAGTCAAAATTTGGAGTCAAAAATTCGGGCCGTCTGGGACGAGCAACCCCAGGTCATTGAGTACAGTTTGCGAAATCCTCTTCTGTTCGGTGACTTCAGAAACGCTTGCAACGAGAGCGAGCCAAGATTTTACGAGGATCTGCTGGACTACGAAGCAGTTTACAATCTCTTCATGGAGGTACGTTGATGGCCTCTTTACGGTTTTCGCTTCCTCACGTCATAGTTTGCCAAATGCTTGATTTTTTCGATCGAAACTCAGACGCTTCGTATTTTCAAATTGCTTTTTTTATCACAGTTTCCCGTGTAAGTGAATTGTTTCTTCATTGGAGGCGTTCTCATAGAGGAAGCGATTTTTAGGATTTTTTTTTGTTAAAGAAAAGATTTCTTAATCATTTTTTAGACTTAGGGTATGTTTGATTACTAATTTTGGCTGTTACGTGATATTTTTTATTATTACTAATCCTTAAAAATGGCGGAGGTATGGCACGGTCTTTCAAACCGGTTGCGGCGGATGTTGTCAGACGGCGTGACACGCGGCGTCGGCGGGATTAATGTGAAAAAACCCAAACAAACCCAAACAACCCCAAACAAACCAACAACGTTTTTAAAGATTAACAACAAAAAAAACCAACGAAGTTTCTAAAGATTAACAATTAATTAATTGTTAATCAGGACTATAACAATTATTTCATTGTAATTGTGAAAACTCACGACTAGCAATTAATCAATTGTTAATTGCTCCATTTGCAATTAACAACCAATTGTTAATCGTGACTTTCCACAATTAGAAACTAATCGATTTTTAATGTTTTTAATGTATTTGATTAAAAACTAACAATGAAAAATGATTATAAAATTGATTGGGCGCGGAGTCGCGTCAGAACAAATGTTTATGTTATTAAAATACGTATAGGAGTTTGTTTGGATTTGTTTGATTTAGATATTGCTTCATTAATACAATTGAATACTACGCTTTGGGTTTGTCTAGGTTTGTTCGATCTAGATATTGCTTCATTGATACAATTCAGTACTACTCTTTGGGTTTATTTGAGTTTGATTGGGTCCAAAGAAAGTCAAAGTTTGAGTTTGTTTGGACCCAATCAAACCCAAACAAACCCGAAGAGTAGTATTGAATTGTATTAATGAAGTAGAATCTAAATCTTTTTTATCTGATTTCTGTGAAGTTGAATAGGTCAATTGTTAGTTTTAATACTTTCTTACAACAATTCGAAAAGTTAATTGCAATTGTTTTAACTGCGAGTTGCTATTAACATAGATGAATTCAAATAAATTAATCCCAACATGCAATTAATGGTTAATTGCAATTCGTTTTTTAGTCAATTAATGAACTAATTGAAAATTTAATTGATTAACGCCCGACACTGGTTTGAGACAGTAAGATTAGAAAGATTTATACCAAATTTAATCAGAATCGGTCGATTAGTTTTTAGCTATACGTCACGCCAGTTTTGAAAATGCAGTTTGGAAGACCGTGCTACACCGTCGCCATTTTTGGAGATTAATTATAAAAAAAATACCATGTAACAGCCAAGAGTAGTAATAAAACACCCCCTGAGTCTCAAAAATGGTGAAAAAATCTTTCCATTAAAAAAATCATGAACATCAGCCAAATTTTTCCTCGTTAAAGATATCTTCCACCTTGATTCATTTAGATTTTTCCTCCAAAATACTCTTTGTATTTCGATTAAAAACACCGATATTTCGAAATTTGAGAAAGTTATATCACCTATAAGAAACATCACTTGGGTGTCCACCTTCGATTTTGGTGAAAACTCTTATTTGGATAAAGCATTGAAGACCTATACACGTTTTTTTTGTCGTTGGAAAAACGGTTTTAAGAGGAGGAACGACTCCCCAAATTAAAGCGTGTTACCATTTAAAAAAAAATACTTCTATAGTGGATTTTTCATCGCTTTCCATTAGAAGAATTTTGGTTTTTATTTCATTCAGAACGGTGGACGGCTTATGGGTGAAACTGCAAAACCACCCCTCGACAGACCTTTCTTTGAGGACTTCAAAAAAATACGTGTCTAATAGTTTTCGATGCTTTATCACATATATAAGTTTCAACAAAATCGAAGGCGGACATTTAAGGGGTCTTCTTACTTTAGACG
The DNA here is from genome assembly GCA_964007375.1 of Ophion obscuratus. Taxonomy (NCBI): domain Eukaryota; kingdom Metazoa; phylum Arthropoda; class Insecta; order Hymenoptera; family Ichneumonidae; genus Ophion; species Ophion obscuratus. The sequence continues at coordinate 38,694,328 of OZ023319.1, read as the reverse complement.
CCAACAAAAAGGATATTTTCATGAATTTTTTTGTTATAGGTTTATATTATAGATATTGATATAAAAGTTGTTACACTTGATAAATACACTTCCGAAATACATTTAAAAATAAATTATTTATTTACGTCACTATTTATAGACGAAAATTTATAGACGAAACGTTAAAAAAATGTTCGAAAAATAGTAGGTCGGCGCTGTTGATGAAATCTCGGAGATGGATCGTCCGAAATTAAAAAATCGAACGTTTTTAGATCCAGCATGTCAATTTTTTATATATGCAAAAATAACAGAATGGCGGACATTTTTCGAAAAAAAAAACGTGTTTCGCACCGTTTTTGGAAAAACTAAATAGTAAATATAAAAATTTTAAAAAATCGTTTATATGCGCTATAGCCATAGTTGTAAATAATATGTGGTTAAAATTTCATAAGGATCGGTTCAGTAGTTTCGAAGATTTTATCAACAGGCCTTCGAAAAACGTTGTTTTGAGAAAAACAAGTATAAAATTTGTTTGGGTTACATAAATACATACATTTTTTAAAATGTAGTTCGAAAGTGTCCTATCAAAAAAATTCATGAAAATAGCATTTTTTATCGTCTAAAGCGAGAAGACCCCTTAATGGATGTTGCGTGTTGGTCCTCTTTCTAAAAAGTGAAGACAAAATAACTCGAAAATAGATTTTAAATGTTGAAAGTAGATTTAAGAAAAATGAATAAATCCCGTCGAAGCTGAATGAGCACATGGACATTGACAGATTTTGGAAGAGTACAACGAGAGAGGAACGAAAATAAATATGGTACTGTTCAACGATGCACTTGAACATCTGACGCGAGTGCATCGTTCACTGAGACTGCATCGCGGCCACGTGCTCGTCGTTGGGATCGGTGGAAGCGGAAAACAAAGTGTGATAAGACTGGCAGCGTTCGCAGCTGATTGCGAAACTTTCGAAATATCGTTGAGCCGCGGGTACAACGATGCCAGTTTTCGTGAAGACATGAAGAGACTCTACAATATGGTGGGCGTTGACAATAAAAAAATGGTCTTCCTATTCACCGGATCGCACATTGCGGAAGAGAGTTTTTTGGAATTGGTGAACAACATGCTGATGACCGGTGTCGTGCCGTCTTTGTTCACCGACGATGAAAAGGAAGCCGTAGTTGCCTCGTGTAGAAACGCCGCTAAACAAGCCGGCTACGGTATCACAAGGTCAGCTGCCAAGGAAAGGTCGCGAGGTCGAACTCTCCGATTTCCACGAAATGTGGCATGTTTGTAGAATGGTTAAAAATAGGCGACACGTATTTTTTTATATCTGCGGAACCGAATTTTTAAGGGGTGAAACGCACCCTCAAAAATAGGGGTGTTTTTCGTTTTTCGTCAATAGAGTTTAAAACTCTATCAACAAATTGTTAATTCGTCGTTAATTTCATATCCCCTTGTTAATTCGTCGTTAATTTCATATCTCAAATTGCAGCAACGTTTATTTTTCCGTGCATTATACATTGAAGTTGAGAACGATGGAGATAACAAATTTCAAACGAAAACTACCCCTATTTTCAAGGGTGCGTTTCACCCCTTAAGAGGGAATGATACCTCATCGCGGTCGGTATGGTAGAATAATTATAGATTCCCAAAAATCTCGAAAACGGCTCTTCAGATCCCGTCGAAACTTTGCCTAACGACGTCAAATAGATAGACGAACAGCTGTCTTCCCCTCAAATTTTCTGAATTTGAGAAAAAAAACTAGATTTGCTTATGATAAGCCAATCTACATTTTTTTTCTCAAATTCAGAAAATTTGAGGGGAAGACAGCTGTTTGTCTATCCATTTGACGTCATTTGGCAAAGTTTCGACGGGATCTGAAGAGCTGTGTTCGAGATTTTTGGGAATCTATAATTGTTCTACCATACCGACCGCGATGAGGTATCATTCTCTCTTAAAAATCGTCTTCCGCAGATATAGAAAAATACGTGTGGCCTATTTTTACCCATTCTAAAGATATGCCAATTTCATCGAAGTCGGAGAGTTCGACCTTGCGACCTTTCCTTGTGAGTATCATTCAGGATCGATCGTTTTTGTCGAGTGATTCTCAATGATACTAATAATCAGAAATCGATTTTGACCGATGATTTTTTACCGAATTCCCCATGATGAACATAACTGAAACTTGGTAAAAACAAAGCTGCCTGTATCGGCACGGGTTTTTCGCAGTTTCCCTGTGCCCTAGTGGAAACTAGTGGCAACACTGCACGTGATCTCTGAGGAACCTACCATTGGCTCCGTGCATAGTAAAGGGTGGGAGTAATGAAATCGAATGCAACGCCCATAGTGGCCAAAAAATGCAATAAACTCGGCTATTTATCTGTCAAATCTGTATGAGCGTAATATGAGATTTTTTCGATAAAAGTTAAAATATTGGTTTATTAAAAATAGGCCACGACAGGTAATAAATTGCAAAAATACCGCAAAGAACAGCAAATACAAATTTTATCGATTCCCTGCGGCAAATTGGAAGTTCGAACAATGCAACAAATGGATGGCTGCAGTTTTACCTTTAATGAAGTTTTGTAATGCGTCAAAGAATTTGGGGGTTGCCTTATGACACGAGCTTGAATTATTAATAACTTGCAATATCTCCAATTAATTGTTTTTTTCACAATAACTCAAATTAATAATTCACAAAACATGACCGGAGTTTAAAATCAAGTTTAAACTTGGGTCATGTTTTGACCTTAAGGGATAACACCACTCCAGCCACAGAAAATAAGGCCTAACTTTGACAATTTACTTTGGGAGTATGAAAAAAGGAATAGGTTTTCTTTTGAGAGGGCTTATATAACACATATTAAAGTATAAAAAAATGAACATAATTTTCATACAAAATGGCGGCGACAGAGCCCTTTTTGAAAAACGTGTTTTTTTATAAATGGCATCACGGAAGGACGGTTTTCTCGTAAAGATAAGACCTGGAAAAAAAAACAAAAAACATTATAATCTATATATTATTAACTATAAGGCTACGTAGGGATTTTTTTATCAAATTTTGAAAAAATTGCGCACTTTGAAAGAAATAAATCCATTTTTTGCCCAAAAAATAAGGAGTAAATTGTTTATAAAAAAAGTTAAATTTAATAAATAAAAAAATCGGCTACGTACTCCCATAGAGAATGTAATTGTGACGCTACTATCGAAATTTCAAATCGATCCATGCAAAAATGTTCGAGTAATCCGTCCTCCCAGTTTGAAAAAAGTCGTTTCGAGAAAAACGCGTTAAAGTTGTACGAGGCGCCTGAAAGAAGTCCGAGGCGCTGCAGCAAAATCGATAATTGAACCTTAAAATTTTTCTTTCTACAAGACCAATTGCATATTGTTTTTATGACCCCAAAGTATTTTTTAAGCAAAAAAAAAACGATTTTTCCAAAATCCTAGAATGGTGTTATCCCTTAAGGAATCATCACAGTGTGGCGAGTCAAAAAATGGGTAATTTACGCGGCTTTTTTTTCGATGGTTAAAATACGCTAATCAGTATGACTTTGTTATGCCAAATCAACACACTCATGAAGAGCAGAAAATACATTTTTAAACGTTTATTTTTTTTTACATTTCTTCACGGTTGAAAATGTCTTCCAAAAAAGGAGTCTTCACAGTGTACATGGTTGTGGCCGTAAATATTATCTGGAACAAAATTTGTAAAAAGATTATTCATCAGTATGAAAGCCGCTATCTTGCTATGGAGGTTTTTTATCTTTTAACGAAAATGGACAAAATGGCCGCGTTGTGAAGAAAATGTCTCAAATATGGCCTACTTTTCGACAGTTTTTCGTTAAAAAAACATATCACGATTGAAAAGAAGCTTCCATAGCAAGATAAAGAATAGCGTGAAGAATGTTGTGTCTAAATTTGAGACGAATAACTTGACAACTCTTCCTTTGAGACTGTACACCGTTTTGAAAAATGGAATTTCGAGAAAAACGCGTTTAAAGTTTCGAGTGCGAAATTTTCACATAAATTGTCTACTTACGATCATTCGGCGATGTTAGGTCCATGATTATAACTGTCTATACTATCTGATGATGTAAAAACAAATTTAATCGATTTTTGGAGAATTTTGCACTGTGATGATTCCTCAACTCTTCTACGTCCCTGACGTGTTCAGCAGACGCCAAAAGTTTTCCCTTAGATTGAGTTGGAGGTTGGAAATAGATATTGTGAGTCATACTCTCGAAGCCGGTCTTCAAAATTACGCTCAGTTCGGTCTGAAAACAAAATTCTATTTCTTATATTATAAAGTGGTGCAGCAACAATATATGTTTGTTGAATTTTCATAAAACCCATTTTTAAAAATAGAGTAAGGTTCCAACCCCCCACCCCCCGAACGAGCTGAAATTTTGCAAAAACTTTTCATATTTTAAGACAACCCTTAAAGGGATTTTTCGCAACACGCAATAGTTTTTGGGTTTGTTTGGATTTATTTAAGTTCGTTTGTTTCGGTTTGTTTGGGCATTTTTGTTCGGACATAACGGAGAGCGCGAGAATATACAGGGTGTCCAATAGGAAGTTGCTGAAACTAATCGACTGTCATTTTAAAACACGTGCACAGAATCAGAAAAGCCAAATTGCTTCAAATAGAGGAAACTCTGCAGTTTCAAACGCACATAAATAAAACCCAGTCAAATATATTTTATGCCAATTTATTACATCTTATAAAAATAACGAAAAAGTACAGTGATTAGTGATAGATATTTTCGAAGTGCGAACCGTTAGATTGAGTACAAAAATCAATTCTCTTTTAAAAACTATGAAAAACTGTGTCCAACATATGGTTCGTAATGCCGCAAACCCCTTCCTGGATGGCCGCGACCAGTTTTTCTACTGTGCTGGGGTTTTTAGCGTAACAATGATCTTTAATGTAACCCCACAAGAAAAAATCACAAGGCTTCAGGTCCGGTGAGTACGGAGGCCATTCTAGTCCGCCTTGAGCAAATTTAGGGTACCCCAGACCGATTACTCGAGTCCCACATACGTGATGAATAGCTTCAAACACCTCATGAGTCCGGTGCGGCGTCGCTCCATCTTGTATTAAGTAAACATTTTTAATCAGTCCCATCTTTTTTGCATAAGGGAAGAATTTCGTTTCCAAAAGCTGTTTGTAACTCTCTCCTGTTACCATGGATTCCAAGAATTGCAAATAAATTATTCCTTTTACTGAAATCGCTGCCCATGCCGTTACTTTCTGTGGATGAAAGGACTTCGCTAGCGATATGTTGGGTTCCGTTCCCCAAAACCGGTAATTTTGCTTGTTTACGTACCCATTCATCCAAAAATGTGCTTCATCGGAATAAATAATCAATTTCTCATTAAGTTCTTCGGCTTCAAACATTCCCGTAATAGTGTTACAAAATTCGATGCGTTTCGTCATGGCATTATCAGTTAACAATTGATGAGTGCTTATTTTATACGGATCAAACTTTAAAAAATAGTTCAAAATGTTGTGTAATTTTGATTTGGTTATTTTTAATGCTTGAGCAGCTTTCCGAATCGAATCATTTGGATTTTGTTTGAAATAATTCTCAACTTCGTTGATCTTCTCTGGTGTAGTCACCGTAACAGATGGACCTGGCGACTCGTGTCTACGGTCCTGGAGTGTACCATACTTCACGAAGTTATCGATTATCCTACAAAAATTAACGTAAAATTACTTCAATGCAGTTTAATTGCATTGAAACACAAATTGTGTGATAGATGAATATGAATGAATATTAAATTCTTACCTTTTCAGAGTGTTTTGGCTGGCAACTCTATGACTTCCAAACTTAGTAAGAAACCCTCTATACGCATTACTATAAATTTTTCCCCTCGAGAGGAAGCACTCAATAAGATATACTTTTTCTTCGGTGGCGAGCCCACTCATTTTGACGCGCGCGTCTTGCTTCAACCACGGCTGGAATAAAACTGCGGGGTGTCAGGTATGCGCCTTAGAAAAAGGGACCCCTATTGAATTCATGGAGGGAAGAGACACTTATTTAGTTTTAGCAACTTCCTATTGGACACCCTGTATATAGGTATGAACGGAGACGTAGCAGATTCATATATAGTCGGGGCGCGTTAATAAAACTTTAAAATTCAATATCTCGAAAACTATTGCGAGTCGCTGAAAATCCCTTTAGAGGTTGTCTTAAAATATTAAAGGGAAGGTTTGTGCAAAATTTCAGCTCGAAGGGGGGGGGGGAGTTCGGAACCTCACTCTTGAATAAAACTTTAAAATGCAATGTCTCGTAACCTATTGCGAGTCCCCAAAAATCCTTTAAGGGGTTGTCTTAAAATATTGAAAGGAAGGTTTGTGCAAAATTTCAGCTCCATCGAGTGGGAGGATTCGGAACCTTATCCCAAATTTATACATTTTAACAACATTTTCCTTACTTTTCTTCACTTTACTGGAAGGAAACGCTCTTGCTGTCTTTGGCCAGACAAATTGATTCAATGCAAACGAAATTAATGTAATTGAGTCGTGACGATAATTTTTATAATTTACCGCGATATCCAATAGCGTATTGACAAATATAGAGTAAACTTCAATAGGATCGTAAAAACCGCCAAGGGTGTGTGAAGAAACTTTGGAAATAATTGTATAGTTGTTTGCCCTTGTCGAAAATTATTTTCTTCCTCCTGCACATCGGGGCGACGAAATTTTTGTGTGACAAACTTTTCACCTTTATTCCGCACAAAACTAATGAATATCTGAAAATTTCTTTCATTTTTACTGATCTTTTACTAACTGTTGAAAAAAAAATTGAACAACTTTCGAGGCCATCGTCCTAATTCGTGAAATTCGACAATGCAGAGAAAACGTTTGGGCTTACTTCGCAAAAACGAGTCTCGCAAATTTACGAATTGCACTTTCGATGAGTCCGGCTGGCGAGACGCTACGAGGGCATTGTCGCAGCTATCCGGGGCTCGTTAATAGTACCACGATCGATTGGATGTTCACCTGGCCGGAACAGGCACTTTTGGCAGTCGCTAATGTCGTTTTGCGAGATGTGAGTTTGAGAAAAAAAAATACCGAATAGAAAGAAAAAAATATTTGGAAAACAGGGAATCAATCATTTGCGATTATTCTGGAAATATAGGGTAAACCAGCAAGTGAATGGACCAATAACGGCACTTTAGATTCAGATGGGCTGTAAGTGAAAATACTATGAAAACTAAATTTTTAATTTCCATAGCTAACAACAGATGATCTTCTGATAGTAGAACAAAATATTCGAAGTAATTGCAACAAATAATATTGGAGAAATTGATTAATGAGTAGCGAAATGACTAAATCTTCAGTAAATAGACGAAATTACCAATAAAGTGACACTCGACCGCCAGTAAATGGTGTAGAGTAGATAAACGCTGTGAAGGATAACGATTTACTATTTATTTTCATGTAATGCTAAATGGAAATTTTATTGCACAACAATTACAATATTCTAATACATATGAGCATTATATTTGTTATTACGATTTCGTAGGAAATACACAATGATTTTTGCATCTCAACGTGACATTAGCAAAAATGTGCCAAAGTTTGTTCCGACAGAGAAATATAAAATTCAATTTTGTTAAAATAAAAAAAAAACGAATGAAATTATTTTATGACAACATAATGATACGTAAGGTCAGAGTGGGATTAGTGGCTCATTTTTTTCAGCGGTCTATAGCTGCCTAACCGTCCACACAATCTCAATGAAACCTTGACTAAACGTGAGGTGTGTTCAATGGCTTCATTTTGTTAAGAGACACTGAACGGCTTAACCCAATAGATATTGAGATAATAACCATTAAAAAAAATGGGGACTCATCCACTGTGTACTTGGGGGTGTACACAGTGAACCATGCCTAATTTCACAGTCAAACAAAATTTCAAAATCAAGCAAAATTTGAAGAAAATTACCCTGATCCACTGTACATTTGTAGATAATGGAGTGCTTTTCTCTGTACAATGGGGAGTATTGTGCATTGAAGCAAAAAACATACAAAGTCAGCTGGTTTTTCAACTTTTGACACCAAAAATCATATAAAATCACCTCTCACAACCGAATTGCGCGGGAGCGACTCACAGTCAGGTTCCTATTGGCACTTGAGGGCGGTTCTAATGTGAAAAAGTCGCACGTCCCGAGTCGAAATTTAGACCCTCCTTTAAACCTCCTTTCGATCCCAATTTGTCATTCAATGGAGGTTCAAGAGGTTCAAATGGAAATCTCAAAAACATGTATATCAGAACCTACTGAACCTCCAAAAGTGGCAGAAATTGGACTTTTTCACTCAAAGGAGGTTTAGTAGGTTCATCTGAACCTCCTTTAAACCCTAGTGAGCCTGATTTAATGCTTACGCAAACCTACAGACCCTCTTTTAAACCTCCTTTCGCCCTACTAACTCTCCTTTGACTCCTTTCACCGGTGGCTCGCAGACCCTCCTAGCCCTCCTTTAAACCTCTTCTGATCCTACTAACCCTCCTTTAAGCCTACTTCAATATGCTGCCCTCCGCTCCCCCCCCCCCTTCTCGCTCATCCGCAGTTCACCGATATTCCAAAGAAGGGATAATTATAATTAAAAAATATTTTCAGATAAACTATATATCATTTATTTATAATAATGAAATAAACTTGAAAACACACAAACAAATGTAGTACCAGCGTACTTTACTGGACTACTAACGTATACTATATTTGTACTATACTATAGTGCATATATAGTATACGTTTAATATAACGTTTTTTTAAGTCACACGAAATAATTTATAGTTGTGACAATGTATGTATATGTTTCGAATTAATAAATCAATCTTATAATAAATAATTAAACATCATATTTTTAATTCACACATATAATTTATTTTTCAGTTATAGCTTGACCCTACAGAACCTCCTTTGGATCCAATCTTTCATTTTCCTTCTGCTTTGGATTCAAAGGAGGTTCTGTAGGGTACAGATAGGACTTTAGGCCAAAACGAGGTTGTGTAAGTTCACGCAAGCCGAGCCCATAGGCCTAAAGGAGGCTCAGGAGGTTGAATAGAAGGTTCAGTAGGGCTAAAGGAGGGTCGCCAACGGTGCAAATTTCTCCATATAGGTTCAAGGGGAGTCAAAGGAGGGCGGCGGTCTGTACGTTACAAAGGAAATAGGTTCTCGAGCATTCAAAGGAGGGTCTAAATTTCGACTCGCGGTATATACATGTCCACTTCTGAAAAACAGAAAAAGTTCAGTGTACCCGCTGTTGCCACTGTTCCCACTTTGACCGTACATTGTCATCTCTTAACAGTAATTAATTTCGCAATTTTCAGCCGATGACTTAAATGTTTTACTCGCCTTTAAGGGGCCAGTCCACTCTGGAGCCACGAAAAAAGGCTATTTTCGCGATTTTTTTAAAGGCTTTTATAAAAGATATGAATATAAAAGTTGTTGGGCTTGATAAATAAAGTCTTGAAATACATAAAAAAAATTAATTCATTTTCATTCATTTTTAACTACAATAACTATAGTTTAAGGTAACGCCTCAAAAATAGATGGGCTAGGTAGCTCCATCACAACTCGGCAACGACTTGTTTGAAACAAAAAAATCAAAGTCCATTCGATTCAGTATGACACCAACTACAAAATGACCCTCGGATATAAAGTTTCATCAAAAAATAAAAAAATGGCAGGTGAAAAACGAAAAAAGTATTTTAAAAACGCGTTTTTTTTTCGCAGTTTCTCACAAAAGAAGAGTAAAAATCAAAATGTTCAAACCATCGAGGGTCTTATGGTTGCGAGTCATGTTTACAACACGTGGTTCAAATTTCACGGGAATCGGTTTATGAGTTTTAGAGACACGATGGAGCTAGATTTTGAAAACGCTGTTTCGAGAAAAAGGCGTTTGAAGTTCTTCTGACTCTTACCTAAACTAAATAGGCAATTCCTGCACCGTACAAAATCCCTTTTGATTGTTTATCATCATCGATTTCTTCAAGTCTTGCTTGCTTTCAATTTTTTCAAATTTTCAAGGTGGACTGGCCCCTTAAGAATTATCAGAACAGAGCCCATATGTCCATTCACTGGAAAGTGTTTAAGGGGGGAGACACCTTTAGGCGAGGAAAAATTGCTTTTTTTAAGTAAAGATTTCTTCACCATTTATGCGTCTTCCAGTATGTTTTATTACTACTTTTGCCTGTAATATGGTATTTTTTGATTGATCTTCGAAACTGGTGGATGTATGGTCTTCTAAACGGATTGCGGCGAATGTTGTCGGACGAAGTGACACGTAACGTCGGCGGCATTAATCTGAAAAAAAGAAAAGAAAACGAACGAGGTTTTTTCTTCCATCAATACTAATACGCAGAATATGAACCAAGAAAAAGTGAGAAATGTTGAGTATCCATTAAACGGTACGCTTTAAAACCAAAAGAGTGAATTTTCCAAAAAATATGGCTGCATTATGCAATAAAAGAATACTTTTTTATTTTCAAATAAATTTAGGGTCATGCTTTTGACAATAAGGGTAGAAAGATTTATACCCAATTTCATCAGAATCGGTCGATTAGTTTGGGCTATACCGCTGCCATTTTTAAAGATTAATAAAGAATACCATGTAATAGCTAAAAAGTAGTAATAAAACATACCCCAAGGCTACAAAATAGTGAAGTAATCTTTCCTTTAAAAAGAAAATCAGCAATATTTTTCCTCGTCTAAAAGTATCTCCCCCGTCACAATACAGCATCAGTAAATAAACATGTCTAATTCAGGCCTATGATGACAAATTTATTTTAAAATGTTGCAAAACGTCATACATTGATTCTATCTCAAGTAATGAAAGTAATACTTACCCTTGAAACTCATAAAAACTATTGCTCTCGCCTCTAGAACACCTACTGTGCTGCAGCCGTATCGTAAGTTGCACGGCGTGCAAGTACCACAAACAAGAATAATTCCAGGTTTCGTCAAAATTCGATATTGAACCGAGAAATCGGTTTCAACGACACGATTGATTTTTTACCTCAATTATAGTGATTCGAGTTTTCTTTTATCGACGATTCATATTCTCTAATTATTTTAATTATAAATCAGCTTTCATCCATTCACTGGTCCCTGTCCATTCACTAGTCGGGTTGCCCTATGTGGCGAATGTTTCATCGGTATCGACGTAGAACTTTATCGTTCGAATAGCTTCGGTTCGGCCTCTGTACGTTGAATCATGAAACTTAATGACTTTTCAGAATCCAATTGTACCGGAAGAAAATCGCGAGTCTATAGTGAAGCACGTCGTTCACGTTCATGTCTCGATCGGTCGTTACACCGCCGATTTTCTCGCAAAGTTACGACGCTTCAATTACGTCACACCGAAACATTACCTCGATTTTATAAACTCTTATCTCAATCTTCTCATCGAGAAAAAGGATTATATAAATACGCAGTGCGAACGTCTTTCGGGAGGTATCCATTAATAATGATAATAGTAATAATCATTTTTATAATATATAATTTGATTTTATAATAATATTTAAAAAAAAGAATTCGCTTTTAATTTAACATTTTTTATTTATTTCTTTTTGATATTTTTTAAATAAAAGGAAAACAAAAAAAATATATTTTAATGGATAATGATGATAATACTAACAATTATTATATAATAATAATCATAGAGTTATTGCCAAATTATAATTAATATCGAACATCCCGACACATACGGGATTGGGAAGAAATGACAATTTGTAACTTGATGTTGTGAATAAATGTGGACAGGTTTAATGAAAATTGCCGAAGCATCCGAGACCCTGGAAGAATTGAATTCCGTTCTGGCAATTCAGCGAGTCAAAGTTTCCGAACAGACGAAAAACTGTGAACAATTGTTGGCCTCGATTGGCACAAGTACGGACGTGGCTATGGAGAAGAAGACGCTCAGCACAGAGAAAAGAGAAGAGATCGAGGAGCAGAACAAGATAATAACAAAGGAATCAGCCGAGGCAAAAGTGGCTCTTGCCGAGGCTCAACCAGCCCTCAACTCAGCGAGAATAGCGCTCAGCGAACTTGAAAAAGGAGACATTACGGAAATACGGTAGGGGAGACTGTGGCTGGTTGTGACATTTTTATCAAATTTACCTACTACACGTTGTCTTTGGAAAACTCACATTTTTCTATGTATTTTTCATATATAGGAATTAATAAGCTTTTAATACATGTGCATGATTTAGTTGTGAGTTTGACGAAACTATTAGATAAAAATGACGGTGCAATCTTTTGCCCCTCACCAGGGGTTAGCTGTTATACTATAAGGGGTAAGATGTGACAAAAAATCGATGGGCTTAGTAATCAGTCTTTTATTTTAAGAATCATCATCAGGATCAATGTTTTTTTAAATAAAACATATCTACGCCTTAAACAGTCTTTAGATACCTAACTTACTGACAAAAACTAGAAAATTTTAACATCACCACAATTCTGTTAACCCTTTGAAGCATACATTTTTCCTTACGTGCAATCAGTTCAAAACTTTGTACTCGGGGGTTTTCGGGGTCGCTGATTACAAATCTGCACTCCAAATTTGGAAATTCAAGATGACGGATCCAATATGGCGGACCATAAATGCAAAAATCGTTTGATGAAACGGAAAGTTGGTACTCGGGGGTTTTCGGGGTCGCTGATTACAAATCTGCACTAAAAATTTGAAAATTCAAGATGGCGGACCAAAATGCTCAACGTAGCTTGATAAAGATGAAACTCCATATGCAGGGGTTTTTTGAGTCGTTAAATTCGAATGTCAGTTCAAAATTGAACAATAAAAATGGCAGTTCCAATATAAGATAATGAAACACAAATCTGGCTTGGTCGCTGATACTAATCTAAGCTTACAATAAGCATATGGGTTACGTTGACAAGTCAGACATGTTGAAGTTCTGTTACGAAATAAATCGAAAGGCAAAGAAATGTCGGCTCAGAATATTTTGGCACCTTGTCGATGTCACCGTGACGAAAGCATTCGTAATTTATACTGAGTGCGGCAATAAGGCAAATTTGAGTCTGAAAAAAATCAGACTCGTGCTAGTTGAAGGATTGATTTAAGGAGCTCTTCATTCGAAAAAGGCAGAAAAAGTTCCACTAATCCAATCCAAAGTTTCACATCCTGGATGTGTAATACTTGCCAAGTGCCTCTGTGCATAAATGTAAATCGCAATTGTTTTGCGGCCTACCACACCTAAAACGATTTTAGTCTACAGGTACAAATAAATATGAAAAAGTGAGAAAAAAATGAAAAAACAAAAAAAATATATAAAATAAAAAAGGATTTTTTTTAAATTTAATAAAAATAATAAAAAATATGGAGATAGAAACTCGCTACGTCCTCGCCGTTAGCTTCGGGTAATTCAGTATAACAGAATCAACATATTGAGCAACTCCGATGTTTTAGTAATTCCAGTAAAATCTCTGGTTTTGGTCCGCCATATGGGATTCGTCATTTTGAATTTTTGGTTTTTGAGCTCGAATTCGTAATCAGCGACCCAAAAAACGTCTCTGAATTCATTTTTTGTGTATGGTTTACCTACTAGATTAGGCACAATTACATTTATTGTCTAAAAAAACGTATTTTTTTGTACTGTAGTGATGATCAACATCCACTAAGTGCAACATAAGCCCTTAATAGAGATATTGTAGTAACAGTTGATCTCCTAACATCCTAAATATACATTTACATTCGTCGTTATGCACTAAAATTGTTATTTATTCAAGAAAAACAGAGTGTAAAACAGAGTGTAAATACAGAGAAAAACAGAATATAAAGTAATCGAACATAAAAAAATTAAACCACAAAGTAATAAATTGGAATAACCATTATCACAATGAATGCACACATAAAACGTGGTGTTGGCAGTGACACATTTCATGTAGGACCATTTTTTGCAATTAGTGCACTGGATCCATTTTTTAGCAGGGAGTAATAAAACCTTGATCGAACGAACCACAACAGACAAGACAAAAATATTCCTTATCTTTCTCTTCTTCAGAATCTTCTTTTATTCCGCCTTCCTGCTTATCTTTTGTTATCATTGAGGGTCTTTGGCTTTACCTTTTTCGTTTTGCTGCTCAGCTAAGGCGTTCTTCATTGGATACACTAGATGGGGCAAGTTGTGACATCACTACCTACCCCCGTTATTTGTAACTTTTAGCCGCATCACCAAAATTGACCATGCAAAATTGTACGATTTTTGATTGGGTTATCTTAGCTACGAAATCTTGGTTTCAGCCTATAATGAACACGTCAATGCATACCATGAGACCATTTTAATACTGTAATAATAATAGCCGCAGGTATATACCAAAATTATTAAATTTCAAAAAGGTACAAATCTGAATTTATTCCGCACCAACGCAAGACGTAAAGTGCAACGTAGTCGCATATTTCCTCTCTTTCTAACATTTCTGCAGCTTCACTTCTTGATCGGAAATTTCCGCTCTGACTTTTTATCCCTATAAATTCCACTACCAGTTTCCCCTACGATATGATGAAACAAAAAAATACACAAGTGTATGCCCCTGTATTTTGATTTGGGTAAAAAATGTTCATGTTGGAAGCATCAATGTAATGCAATGAACATTGAGGAATAACGACGTCAGGTCGAGACTGATACGAGGATGTTGCTTAAGGGGTCTTCTCACTTTACACGCTAAAAAAGGCTATTTTCATGATTTTTTTTATAGGTTCATATTATAGATATCGATATAAAGGTTGTTATACTTAATAAATACACTTTCGAAATACATTTGAAAAATTTCATTTACTTAAGCCTCTATTTATAGACAAAAATAATAGTTAAAAAAATGTCCTAAAAAAATTGTAGATCTGCGCGGTTGATGAAATCTAGGAGATGGATAATCCGAAAGAAAAACATCGAACGGTTTTACATTCAGTATGTTAATGGCTACAGCGCATATCATACGATTTTTAATATATGCAAAAGTACCAAAATGGCGGACATTTTCGAAAAAAACGTTTTTTTCTCACCGTTTTTGGCAATATAGTAGTAAATACCAAAATTTTTAAAAATCCTTAATATGCGCTATTTGATATAGTTGTAAAGAATATGTGGTTAAAATTTCATAATGATCGGTTTAGTAGTTTCGAAGATTTCATCAACAAGCCGTCGAAAAACGTTGTTTCGACAAAAACGCTTTTAAAGTTCGTTTGGGTTACATAAATACATACATTTTTTCAAATGTATTTCGAAAGTGTATTTATTAAGTGTAACCACTTTTATATCAATATCTGTAATACAAACCTATCCAAAAATTCATGAAAATAGCCTTTTTTAGCATCTAAAGTGAGAAGACCCCTTAAAAGTAACGTGCATCATTGATTATTCGTGGCATAATCGTAGATCGTTTGCGACTCCCCCCGAGCCCGTGCAAACCGTTTGCGAGGGTATCGCCATAATTCGCAATATCAAGGACATCTCGTGGAAGGGCGCGAAGGGCATGATGAGCGATCCCAGCTTTTTGCGGACCCTACAGGAGATGGACTGCGATCAGATTACGTTGAAGCAGCAGCAGCTCGTCAAGGCGCATCTGAAGAAGTCCACGAAATTGGATCAGATGCAGAGTATAAGTAAGGCCGGTTACGGACTCTACAAATTTCTTCTCGCGGTGCTGGATTATTGCACCGTTTTTCGAGAGGTAAGACTGAGAAAGTCGAGGGCGCTCGATTAGCGGGGCCATCCCATGTGACAGCTATTTTTTCGTTTCTTTCAGGATTTTTTTATGAACCATTAAGGGATTTATAACCCTTACAAGAAGAGATGAACCATTAAGGATTTTCGAAAAATCGTTTTTTTTTTGTTAAAAAATAATTTGGGGTCATAAAAACAATATGCAATTGGTCCTGTAGTGAATTTTTTTTAACGGTTCAATCATCCATTTCGCCGCAGCGCCTCGGTCTTCTTTCAGGCGCCTCGCACAAATTTAAACGCGTTTTTCTCAAAACCGCTTCTTTCAAACTGGGAGGAGGGGTTATTCAAACACCTTTGCATGGATCGTATTTGAAATGTTGATAGCAGCTTCACAATTACATTCTCTATGGGAGTACGTAGCCGTTTTTCGATTGAAAGTAAACTTTTTTTTATAAACAATTTACTGCTTATTTTATGGGCAAAAGTTCGATTAATTTCTTTCAAAGTGAGCTATTTTATCAAAATGTAATTTAAAAAATCCCTACATAGTCGCATAGCTAGTAATATATAGATTATAATTTTTTTGGTTTTTGTTCCAGGTCTTATACTTTACGAGAAAACCGTCCTCCCGTGAAGCTATTTGTAAAAAAACACGTTTTTCAAGATCGGCTCTGTCGCCGCCATTTTGTAGGAAAATAATATTTTTTTTTAAATACTTTGATATGTGTTAAATAAACTCTCTCAAAATAAGTCCTTGTCCTTTTTTTCTACTCCCAAAATAAACTGTCAAAGTTAGGCCTTATTTTCTGCCGCTAGAGTGGTGTTATCCTTTGAAACACTATCTTTGAATTCACCATACATTTATTAACATATTTACAGTTCCTCAGAATGTACAAAAACAACGAGTTGAATCGACTTTACACCGTTCGGAAGACACTCAGGGGTAAAAAAGTTGTTTCACGGCTGCCATGATTCCAGAGGTTTTGCTCATCTGAAAAAAAATCAAATGACATTTTAATTCGCACACCTGAGGCTATCGTCGGCACTAGAGTAGAGTAAAAATATCGAAAAATGCATTTTTGGCACGATTTTAAAAGTTAAATTCCAAGTTTCGTCATTTTTATCGACTTTTTCAGCTTAAAAAACACTATGTCAGATATCAGAATTATTCTAGTTCGGGTGAGAACTATAGATGTGCTGACTATACCATAAAAATTTGAGCGAAATCCGTTCAATAGTTTTCGAGATATCATGGAAGCCAATTTCAAAAATACAGTTTTGAGAAAAACATGTTTAAAAGTTCCAGTACGATTTGAACAAAGAAACTGTTGACTCACCATTAGTCTGCTATGCCGAGTTCATATAACTCGCTCACATTTTTTGCAATTTGTGAAAGCAATTTTTTCGATTTTACGGACCTGTCACATGAGATAGTCGCCTCAATAATTGCCGTTTGTGCGGGGAATTCGCTACGGCTGCTGTCTTCACTTCGTTTGGCAGGTGAAGCCAAAAATCGACAGGGTGAAGGAGCTCGAGGCCGAGGCGGCGCGAGCTCGCAAAGCCTTGGAGAAGGAGGAAAACGAATTGTCAAGAATCGAGAGGGAGCTCAAAGATTTGAACACAAAGTACGAGACAGCGATGAAGGATCGGCAGAGGTTGCAGGAGGAGACGGATCTGCTTCAGAGACGCTTGATAGCGGCCGACAAACTGATCGGTGGATTGTCCTCCGAGAATACGAGATGGCAGAACGAGCTGAAGAGCCTCAACGACGAGACGCAAAAGATCATCGGCAATTGTTTGCTGTCAGCTGCTTTTCTCTCGTACAACGGGCCGTTCTCGTACGAATTCAGAAACGAGATGATCTACGGCGATTGGACGGCGAGTATCCTGGAGAAAAGTATACCTCTCACTCAGCCCTATCGTCTAGAACAACAGCTGACGAACGACGTAGAGATCAGCGGGTGAGAATCATCACTATTCGCTCACCTAGCGAGGTACTTTTGAACAAATGTATCAATTGACTTTGTCGGCGAATCTTTGCGCAGTTGGAGTTCCGAAGGTTTGCCACCCGATGAACTATCCGTACAAAACGGAATACTCACCACTCGAGCCTCGAGATTTCCGCTCTGCGTTGATCCCCAACAGCAAGCACTGAATTGGATCAAAAAACGCGAAAGCCGGAACAATCTCAAGATCCTTAGCTTCAATGATGCCGATTTTATCAAGCAAGTCGAGATCGCGGTCAAATATGGCTTTCCAATCGTTTTCGAAGACGTCGATTACATAGATCCAGTTCTGGATCACGTGCTCACCAAGAATGTTCAACGTAATACCACATCTGAATTAAGCCCGTATTCTAGTGTGAACACCCATTTACAAGGTGCTTTTTTGGGAATTAAATTTGGAGAAACCGTTGAATCTACAGTTTTAGTATTTCAGAGATATATTTATACATGTTTGAAGTAACAGCTTAAAATTTTCCAAAGCATTTTGTTCGAAATTGTACATGATATTAGGCGTTGCGCAGATCATGTCGCGAAATTTTTTATCGCCGGACGTTATGATTGCGCCTGCCCTTGTCAACTGAAAGAAACGATTTTATTTCATTAAAAATGTGGTTATCGCTCAAAAAAAAATAGAAGAAAAAAATCGTTTGTTTCAGATGACTCGAACGGCCGCAATCACAACGCTCGACGATGAAAAAGATTCGCGCAATGACCTGCGCAACGTCCACTATCGTGTAGTTTCGAATAAAATGCTTTGCAAAAATTTAAGATTTTACTTCAAACATATATAAAGATAACTGTGAAATTCTACCACTGTACATTAAACCGGTTCGCTAAATGTAATTTCCAAAAAATAATCTTAAAGCTGGGTGCTCTCACTAGAATACGGCCACCTGACGTAACAAAAATCTAACGAAGAATGTTACGCACCTGCTCGATAACTGCAGTTTCTGGATACGTCTAACAACGCGGTACTTATTTTATTGAAATTTGCGTAGATGTTGCCGGACGAGACTTCGTTATGCTGGGTGACAAGGAAGTCGATTATGATCCAAGATTTCGAATGTATCTCACGACGAAGCTGTCAAATCCGGTATTCAATCCTGCGGTCTATGCGAAAGCGACCGTTATAAATTACACGGTCACCACTACCGTGAGTACAGGTCGAAACCTGAAATTCCTATATCGAGTAAAAGAATAATTGATACAAGTCCTGATAACAGATTTTCCAATATTCATGTATATTCTTTTTTCCGCGCTTGGGAATTTTTAGCGCTACAATCAACCAACAGTATTATTCTATTCCAACATCCGTTTGCGGGATCTTCGCATTCTCTTACTTTTCACCCCCTAGGCCCAGTTCCGGAGAGACTCCCCGAGTTTTACCCACGAACGTTAATTTCAACGTAAATATTTTGTTAATGGCGTATTCTAGTGTGAACACCCATTTTCAAGGTGATTTTTTTGGGAATTAAATTTGGTGAAACCGCTACATCTACAGTGTTAGTATTTCACAGATATATTTATACATGTTTTAAATAACAGCTCAAATTTTTTCAAACCATTTTATTCGAAATTGCACATGATATTTGACGTTGCGCAGGTCATTGCGCGAAATTTTTTTTTTTTCGTCGCACGTTGCGATTGTGGCCGTCCTTGTTTTCCGAAACAAACGATTTTTTTATTCCATTCTGGACAAATGTGGTTATTGATCGGCCCGCTGATAAAAAAAAAAAAATACGGAATGGCGGCGTTTAAAAAAGAGTACCCTGATTTTTTACAATATAATTTTCACTCCTCGCGGCCCGGAAAAATAGTAATTATAAAGCAATCAAAAATAAGGGGGGCCGAACGATAACCACATTCGTAAAGAATAGATTTTTTTTCAATCCTTTGTTCCAGATGACAAGGACGGCCGCAATCAGAACGCCCGACGATAAAAAAATTTCGCGCAATGACCTGCGCAACGTCAAATATCATATACAATATGAAATGAAATGCTTTGAAAAAAATTGAGATGTTACTTCAAACATGTTGAAATACAACTGTGACATACTAACACTGTAGATTCGATCGTTTCTCTAAAATTAATTTCCAAAAAAATCACCTTGAAAAGGGGTGTTCCCACTAGACTTCGGCCTTTAAAAATTCGGCGACTCTACATTGACGTGACCTCAATGCATGCCGACGTTTGTATCAAAGATGTCGAGTATTTTTCCCACATAAATTATTCGACTCAAATGTGAACAGAAGCAATCTCGATGAGGTCGTGCACTAAAAATTCATGTTTCGAGTTCGTAATACTTCGAACGTTCGACGTCGATTCTTTATAACGTTCGAGCGCAACATTACACGATTGGACTCCATCGGATAGCTTCAGTTCAATCGTGCAATTTCAGGGTCTGGAAGATCAGTTGCTTTCGGTAGTCGTGAGAACCGAGAGGCCGGACATCGAGGAGCAACGCGAAGGTCTGATAGCCGAGACGAGCGAGAACAAGAAGCTTCTTCAGCTCTTGGAGAACAGTCTGCTGCGTGAAATAGCCACTAATCAGGGAAACATGCTGGACAATATCGACCTAATAGACACGCTGGAAAGCACAAAATCGAGCGCCCTCGAAGTCACGACGAAGCTGTATCTCGCAGACGTAACAGCAAGCGACATAAACAAACTGCGCGATTGCTATCGTCCAGCCGCAAAAAGGGGTGCTATTCTCTTCTTCGTTCTCGCCGATATGTCAATCGTGAACAGCATGTATCAATATTCGTTGACGAATTATCTCGAGGTGTTCGTTTATTCGTTGAAAAAATCACTGCCCGATCCCACCCTGGTGAAACGCCTGCGAAACGTCATCAACACACTGACGCGAAACGTTTACGAGTACGGCTGCACGGGCATCTTCGAGGCTCACAAACTCCTGTTCTCGTTCCAAATTTGCGCGAGGATCGAGGAGACCCTCGAAGCTCTTAGTCCGTTGCAGCTCGACTTTTTCATCAAGGGCAACGTCACGTTGGAAAAAACTGGAAGAAACAATCCTACGGGATGGCTCGGGACTACCGGATGGAACGACGTATTAAAACTGGCCAGTGATTTTCCTCAGAAATTTTCTGAGCTTCCCGAACAGCTTGAGATCCGAGGAAACGAGTGGAAAACGGTACGCGTCTTTCTTCGTACATTTGTCTCTTACATGCGCCATTCGTCGACGTTTGTATCTCTCAGTTCTTTTCTCTCCAATCTTCTTTCTTAAGGGGGAAGATACCTCTAGGCGAGGAAAAAACTGCTGATTTTCATTATTTTTGTTAAGGAAAGATTTCTTCACCATTTTTGAGACTTAGGGTATGTTTTATTAGCACTTTTGGCTGTTATATGGTATTTTTAATTTACATTAATCTTTAAAAATGGCGGAGGTATGGCGCGGTTTTCTAAACGGATTGCGGCAGATGTTGTCAGACGGCGTGACACGTAACGTCGATGCGATTGATCTGAAAAAAAAATCAACGTAGATTTTTCTTTCATTAACACGTATACGCAGAATATAAACCAAGAAAAAGTGAGAAATGTTAAAAATCGATCAAATGGTACGCTTTGAAACAAAAGGGTTGAATTTTTCTAAAATGGCTAAATTTTATTAAGTAAGTATTTATATATATTAGTATAGTATAAGTCACCTAATAATTATTTTATGCGGCTTGAGGTGCTCCACAAGATGGTTGGAAAAAAATGTAGCATTCCATTTTAAAAAGTGGAGGTGACCTTCACTGTGCGTCAGCGCCTTCACCGAAATGAAAAAATTGGTTGCATTTGATGACCCTCTTCGCACCGTACAACTTTTGTCGGGAACATTTTTTTGTGACGTCGATAATTACCGAGTTAATTCGGGTGGCAGAGATAAGAGGGACACCCTGTATATAAATAAATAAAGTGAGTATACTTATATATATATATATATATATATATAGGTAAAAAAACGATTAAAAGTTTTTATTTAAATACTTTTTTTTATTTTCCAAAACATTTAGGGTTCCGTTTTAGACAATAAGGTTAGAGAGATGAAAATTTCATCAGAATCGGTGTATCAGTTTTTACGTCACGCCAGTTTTGAAAATGCAGATTAGAAGACCGTGCCATACCTCTGTCATTATTAACCCTAGGACCCTACACTATCTGTACGAAGCAAAGAACCTACACAGGGGTTACGCGCACCCCAGCACTTCAAATCAACGCTGCTAACGAACTGCTTATCATCGAAAGTTTTTTTTTCTTTTTAGTCGAACGCTGAAAGACTGAAGAATGCAATATGCGAGAAAAACCTAATGTAAATTTTTCGCCGTGAAAAATGCGTTTGAACAAATCAAGACAAATAATGTCAGCATTTCTCACTAATTATGCGGGGTTTGCGGTACGCATGTGTAGGGTCCTAGGGTTAACCTAGCGTTGACCCACAAGCTCATTTTGACCCGAGCGAAATTGAAATAAAATGTTCACTTTCCCAAAAATGAAAGTTTTCAGTAATTTTCTAAACAATTCAATTTGACACTTTCCGAATTTTAATTGTGCAGACATATTAAGGCCTTAGGCCACAGTAACGAGTATAAAATCATGTGCGAATTTAACCATTTTTTCGTATGAAAAACTGATTCACTCATAAAATTAATTACACATCTATTTAGTATGAATATCAAGCTGTTAGAAAATATAATTTTTTTTCGATGCACAAAGCGGCCGACTACTAATATTTTATTTTGTTATCTTTTTTTTATGCGTTCCGCGGCGTGATATTTAGCATCCACAATTTTTGACCTAGAGTAAAAAACAAAAATTCTCGTAAATCTACATGAGAATACCTAGAGAAGTACGTCCGGAATTTAAAAAATATTGTTTTATTCAAAAGTTGTAGGTATTTGAACTTAATAAATGAATTTTCAGTGAAAAATTTCGTTTTAACTACTCATAAACTGCTCATAAAATGAAAAGTTTTCGATTAGTCAGAAATTCCGTACGTACTTCTCTGCAAAATGCAATTGGGAACATAACTTTCAAATTTGAAGTAAATCGAGTGAAAATTGTTGAAGTTATTGGTCACGCCAATTGGAAAAAAGCTGTTTCGAGAAGTTTTGAGTAGTCGGCCACTTTGTAAGTCGAAAAAAATATATATATTTTCTAACAACTTGATATTCATACTGAATATATGTGTAATTAATTTTATGAGAGAATCACTTTTTTGTACGAAAAAAATGGTTAAATTCGCACATATTTTTATACCCGTTACTGTGGCCTAAGGCCTTAAGAAATGTTAAAACTGTATCCCGGATTTTTATCAACAAAAACCGACCGGAGGGTTATTAAGGGCAGGTAGATGAAGTTCTATCCGGGTCAAATTGACCCAGTGTGTCAAAATCGTGAATATAAGGGTGTCAAGAAAGGGTTAGAGATTAATAAATAAAAAATACCTCGTAACAGCCAAAAGTATCAGGTTGATAAAAAAGTTTTGTCGCAATAATTTCAATATAATTTATTTATTTATATATCTCATACAAAACATTTCTAATCAACAATATATTCGCCATCGGTTTCTATGACACTCGACCATCTAGTTGGCAACTCATTTATTCCCTTTGCCCAAAACTGGGGCGGCTGGAACTCAAAGAAATTTGAAATATCCCTTCTGAGATCGTCGACGTTTTTGAAAGTTTTGTTTCTCAAATATGCCTTCAAATGTCTAAACAAATGGTCGTCAGATGGCGCGATGTCGGGAGAGTGTGGTGGATGAGAAACGGTATTCCAGTGAAGCTCAGTGATTGTTTTGTGGGTTTCCTTTGCGACATGGGGTCTCGCGTTGTCATGGAGAAGGTGCACAGTCGCGCGTCTTGGCCGTTTTTTTCTTATAGCTTTTGCCAATTCCTGGAGGTTCTCGATGTATCGTGTAGAGGAGATCGTCTTACCTACAGGGAGAAAATTGTGAAACAGCATTCCCTTTGCGTCCCAGAAACAGCACAACAAAACCTTTTGTGAGTGACGATCAGATTTCGGTTGGTGTGGCGGTTTTATCTCCGATAGGAAGCCAGTAGGCTAAACGCGTTCTGTTATCATACAAGACCCAGCTTCCATCTCCCATTACAAGATCTTCTAAAAACTCCTTGCGATGGTGGCGAAGCAGGAGAGACTGGCAGATGGTCACGCGACAGTTCTTATTGTCGTCGGTGAGACGGTGTGGTATCCATTGAGCTAGAACCTTCCTGTATCCCAAGTTGTGTAAGTGATTGACTATTGACGGTCGGGTGCAGCCAAGTTCTCTCGCTAGCTCGTGCGTACTTGCTTCCGGTTTTTCTTTGATGCAGCGGAGTAATGCTTCATCATCGATGGTCGACGGTCGTCCGGCACGTTCCTTATCTTCAAGGGTTGTGTCTCCAGATTTAAAACGATTGAACCAATGCTGGACTGTTCAATGAGAAACTACGTTCTCGCTGCATGCATCCTGTATATTTTTAGCAGTTGTGCTTGCGTTCGTGCCGCGCCGCCACTCGTAAAAAATGATCGCTCGAAGTTGCTCCTGCGAGATCGAAGCCATTTCTGTCCACTAGAACGCGCGCTCGCCCTTTTATACCCTGTCACGCGGAAGAGTAGTAAACATTCTAGAATATTCTCGACATAGCTCGATGTCATATTGCGTCAATACGTAAAAAGTCATTTTTTAAATTTTTGCGACAAAACTTTTTTATCAACCTTAGTAATAAAATATAACCTAAGTCTCAATAAATGGTGAAGAATTTTTTCCTTTGGAAGAAAAAATTATGAAAAGCAGAAATTTTTTTCCTCGCCTCAAGGTATCTTTTCCCTTGTGCCCTTTCACAGTTTTTTTCTTCTGCTTGACGTTTGCTGGAATATTCGCGGGTCGTTTTTTCAGTGGTACGACTCGGACAATCCCGAATCCGTGGATTTCCCCTGCGGTTATTCGGAAACGTTGGGAGCCTTCGAGAAATTGATGCTCATTCGATGCTTTCGCGTCGATCGGGTCTACCGTGCTGTCATTAATTACATCAACGAGACCATGGGCGAACAGTACATAACACCGCCGAACGTTAGCTTCGACATGATATACGAACGCAGCACGCCCAGCATCCCGGTCATTTTCATTCTCAGCCCTGGATCCGATCCGACCTCCGAACTCATGAAACTCGCCGAACGTTACGACTCCGGCGGTGGAAAGTTTCGATACTTGTCACTTGGACAAGGACAAGAGAAGGTTCGATTGCAAAAACCCATTTTCCTTCTTAGCTTCTAAAAAAGTTTCAATTTTTTGCTCTTTTTCAACACGAAAAATCGACTCTTAAGGGGGGAACCTACTCCAGACAACAGGTTTTGAACCATATTTTACAAAAAAATTGAGAGCATTTATTGCAATTAAAGAAACTACATAATAATATTGACGTTCAAAGGAGTACAATTTTTTTTCATAAGTGAAAAAAAACCAAATGGCGGCGCTAGAGGCGCTCGAACTTGGCTCCTAAAGTTTGCGCCGTGGAACGTCCAGGCCCTTGTAGTTAAGGGGTTAGGCCACAGTAACGGGTATAAAATCATGTGTGAATTCAACCATTTTTTTTTTCATATGAAAAAGTGATTCACTCATAAAATTAATTACACATCTACTTAGTATCAATATCAAGCTGTTAATTTTGTAATTTTCGATTTACAAAATGGCCGACTACTAAGATTTTTTTTTGTTATCTTTTTTTAGGCGCTCCGCGGCGTGACATTTAGCATCCACAATTTTTTACTTAAAACAAAAAACAAAAATCCTCGTCAATCAATCTTAGAATACCTAGAGAAGTACGTATGGAATTTGAAAAATATTGTTTTATCCAAAAGTTGTAGGTATTTTATTTTTTATTTTTATGTATTCCTCAGAGGTACGAGGTCCTTCCCCTTTTACCATCCTCTCCTTTATTCCTTCCGACAATCACAATCCTTCCAGAGTGCCCTACATTCCTTCCAGAGTCCCCCCCCCCCCCCCCCCCCCCCAGAGTGTTGACCGCAGCCACCCTTTCCTAATGCACTACTGTATCGCATTTGCACGAGGGCCCAGGGAAACTGCGGAAAACCTGGGCCGGTGAAGGCGGCTATATTTGGCTGAGTTTCAGTTGTATTACCATCAGAAACTCAGACAAACTGCCTCCCGCTCAGAGGTTGACGCGTAAACCAGCCCAGGTAGAAATTGTGTTTGGAATCCTATAGGATTCCCCTACTTCTCCCTACTCCCTGATAAGGATCCAACGGGACACCCCATTGGATCCCTATCAGGAAACGTCACGCTCGTACATTGGATTCCAAGAGGGACTCCCCATCGGGATCCAAAAGGGATTCCCATCGGGATCCAAAAGGGATTCCATAGGGATTCCATAGGGATTCCCTATTAGGATCCAATAGGGATTTCCCATCGGAATCCAATGTAAGAATCTTAAAGCTTCCCCACAGTATTGAACGGAATCCGATACGATGCTTGATCGATCATATCGCATTCTGTAAGCCCAAAATCCTACTAAAAATAAAAGCATCGATACACTAAAGAGATCAATTTATTGTTTACAAAGGAGTACATATCGAATACCACAATATACTTTTTTTGTTTTTTTTTAAATTGTTTACCCATACTGAATATTTATAGTGCTTTGTATAGTATTCTTCGAATACTTATATCTTATATCTATATCTTCGAGTACTTTTTATACTTTATGAACTTTTAAAAAATACTTTAAATACTTCTTATGCTGTAACGTAGTTTTTATACACTTTTTATACTATTATAAAGCAAAAATACTTGTGCAGTTATGGGCGGGATATTCTTTGAATACTTTTCATATTATATAAAATTTAAACACTTTAATAAGGTTGATGCTTGCATCATTGGAATGTAACAAACATTAATGCGTGTTTGGAGTAAATAAATTTTACGATCGCGATTGCGCAGTAACTCGATCGTCGCGCGCTTTTCAACAACGACACGAATATATATGTACCCTGCGCCGCTTATGTTCTATCGCCCGACGTCTTTCTTTTGTCGGAAGCGATTTTCTTAATCCTTATTGGATCCCGATAGGGAATTCCTATTGGCTCCCGACAAGGAATCCCTGTTAGATCCCGATGGGGAATCCCTATTGGATCCCGATGAAAAATCCACCGGGTCTGGTGGAAATTGATGTTACGGGCTACAAACTTAAGCGAATGTGTAATAGATATCATGTTTATAAAAATATGATTTCATACTTACATTTAATTTTCTTTTAAAACCTCATTTAAGCCGCTCTAACAAAACTCCACACCTACAGCGATAAACCGCAGACGCAATCGTAACCCGATTGCCGTCACGTCCAAAACAAATTTTTATGCGCACAAGTATTAAAAATTCAAAAAGTGTGCCTATTAAAATTTATAACAAGCTTTTTTATTCGTATAAAAAATACTAGCCCATAACAAACTATAAATATACAATATGGGTAAGCACTAAAGTAAAGAAGTTACTAAAGAATATAATTATATATTGTATTATTCGATATCCTAACAAATTCCTAGAAACACGTTGGTGCATCTTGAAACTCCTAAGCAAATCTGTGCACGGGACCATCAAAGAATAATTTTTTACAGAGCGTCGCGAAATTCTTTTTTATATAATTTCTAGTAAAAAATTCTCAAACCACGTTAATCTGGAAACAGCCCAGGATCCATTTGGATTCCAATGTGGTCTCCCTACCTCTGGGGTGTCCATATCAAATCCCCATAAGGATCTGGTAGAACCTGGGGAATCCCCAACAAATCTATTTGGATTCCAGTGTGGACTCCTTACTTGGGGCGTCCCTATCAAATCCCCATAGGGATCTGGTAGGATCTGGGGAGTCCCCAAAAAATGTCTGCATGGGAGTGCACGGGCAAGCGGTCACCGCTCCTAGTATTGACAGCCTCCAATGCTGCTTAAGAGGGAATGACACCTCATCGCGGTCGGTACGGTAAAACAATTATAGATTCCTAAAAATCTCTGAAACGGCTCGTCAGATCCCGTCGAAACTTTGCCAAACGACGTCAAATAGATAGACGAATAGCTGTCAGCCCCTCAAATTTTCTGAATTTGAGAAAAAAATGTAGACTGGCTTATCATAAGCCAATTTAGTTTTTTTTTCTCAAATTCAGAAAACTTGAACGGCAGACAGCTATTCGTCTATCTATTTGACGTCGTTTGGCAAAGTTTCGACGGGATCTGAAGAGCCGTTTCAGAGATTATTGGTAATCTATAATTGTTCTACCATACCGACCGCGATAAGGTGTCATTCCCTCTTAAGAAATGAACTTTCAGTGAAAAATGTCGTTATAACTGCTCATAATCTGCTCATAAAATGAAAAGTCTTCGATTAATCAATAATTCCGTACGTACTTCTCTGCGAAATGCAATTAGGAACATAACTTTTAAATTTTAAGTAAATCCAGTGAAAATTGTTGAAGTTATTTGTCACGCCAATTGGGAAAAAACTGTTTCGAGAAGTTTCGACTAGTCGGCCAATTGGTAGATCGAAAAAAAAATATATTTTTTCTAACAGCTTGATATTCATACTAAATAGATGTGTAGATTTTTTTTTGTTTTCCGAACAATGTCCGCCATTTTGTTGTGCATATGTAAAAAATCGTATGATATGCGCTATAGCCATTAACATACTGAATCTAAGGCCGTTTGATTTTTTCGTTTTGGATGATCCATCTCCGGGATTTCGTCAACAGCACAGACCGACATTTCTTTAGGACATTTTTGTAACTACCATTTTCGTCTATAAATAGTGACTTCATTAAATAAATAAATACATTTCAATGTATTTCGAAAGTGTATTGATTAAGTGTAACAACTTTTATATCAATATCTATAATATAAACCTATCGAAAAAATTCATGAAAATAGCCTTTTTTAGCGTCTAAAGTGAGACGACCCCTTAATATAAAATTGCCGGCTGCATTGCATTTCTAAGTTCACGCCTTTTGTTTGCAACAGCTACAGAAGTACGCGGGATTTTTTCGATATATCGATTTTTGCAAAAATGGCGCATTTTAGAAAAAAAAGGTTGAACATTTTAAGAAAAAGTCATCATATAATTGTTTATAACAAAAAAATATGGAATATAACGGAAAAATCCTACGTTCTTCTGTAGAGAATCTAGTTTTTAATGTACAGTTTAATTTTCAAATCGATTCGTAAAGATTTGTTCAAGTTATGTTTCGGTCTAGTTGAAAAACGTGTTAAACAGTTTTCAGTATTATTATTATTTTATCTATTGAGGTCTGAATTAATTCTTGAGTTCCAACGTATACCCTTGCGGCTTTTTACGTACGACCCTTCCAAATTGAAGCCTTTCCCATCACTCCCTACCCACACTTCACTGATCTAACCCAACGTCCGTTGCATCCACAGCCGCCTTAAGAGGGGGAGATACCTTTAGGCGAGGCCAAAATGGGCCGGAGTTGAAATTCCGAACTTTGAATGAATAAAAAGCTTAAACTTCGAAAAAATACTACCCCGAACGATCAAAACTCCGAAAGAATTGTACACGAAAGACGAAAACTCCGAAAATCTGAACACCGTCAAAATATTTCGGCTATGAAAGTTTTAAAAGTTTCAAAATTTTCAATAAATCGCGAATTATTTCAAGATTTTTTTTTCATTAAGAAGTGATTTTATGTAAATTTTGAAATTTGTCTAGACAATGTTATACGTTCTACATCATTTACAGTCAACTGTGTAGCTGGCATGATCTTGACGAAAATTGTAATTTCGGAACATTAATATTAGGAATTTTCAACGGTCAGAGCATTTAAGGCAGGATTCTACTTTGAAGCCATGAAAAAAACGCTATTTTCGTGAATTTTTTCTGAGAATACTATTAAAGATATCGATATGGGGTTTAAACTGTTCAATAAATACACTCTTTAAGTACATAAAAAAAAAATTTTAAATGTATTTTATTCATTTTTTGTACACGTAAAATATGTTTAAAGCCAACGCCTCGAAAAGCAGGTACCGTTGCCGTGGTCGTGAAATCTTCCCGACGGATGGTCTGAAACAAAAAAATCAAATAGTTTCATGTTCAGTATGTCTTCAGGAACCGACCTAACTAGAATATTTTATATACGTGCAAAATTAACAAAATGGCGGCTAAAATACGAAAAAAATGCGTTTTTTTTTGGTCTTTTTTGCAATAAAAAAATAGTTCTAATCAAAATTTTAAGTTGATTGTAGTTAGGTCAGTTGGTACACACATATAGAATATGTGTTCCAAATTTCATAAGGATCGGTTCAGTACTTTTTGAGTTATCACGACCACGGTACTTGAAAATGTCGTTTCGAGAAAAACGCGTTTAAAGTTTTGGTGAATCCGGGCCGCGCGCCGGGCGGGTCACAATAGCGCGCTCAGGTAGGTGCGTTCGAAAGGCGAAAGAGGATAGTTAGACTGCTTGGAACTTTATAAAATTTTGACCGAACATTCTTGAACATATTTACTTTCGAAAAATGTAAAAAAAAAAATTTTTTTTCCAAAGTTTCAAAGTAGAATCCTGCCTTAAAGTTCGGTATTTCAACCCGGGCCCGAAAAAATCGCTGTTTTCTATTATTTTTTAAAGGAAAGATTTCTTCATCATTTTTTAGACTTAGGGTATGTTTTATTAGTACTTTTGGCTGTTACATGGTATTTTTGTGTTGATCTTCAAAACTGGTGGGATATGGCACGGCCTTCTAAATGGGTTGCGGCGGAGATTAATCTGAAAAAACAACAACGAAGATTTTTCTTTCATTAACGCTCATACGCGGTATATGAACCAAGAAAAAGTGGGAAATACTGAAAATCGATGGAACGGTACGCTTTGAAACAAAAAGATGAAATTTTCCGAAAAAATTGGTACATTCTGCAATAAAAAATACCTTTTTTTGATTTTCAAAAAACATTTAGCGTCATGTTTTAGACAATGAGGTTAGAAAGATTGATACCAAATTTCATTGGAAACAGTCGATTAGTTTTTTAGCTATACGTCACCCCAGTTTTGAAAATACAGTTTAGAAGTCCGTGCCGTATGTCCACCATTTTTCAAGATTAATAAAAACAAAGTATCATGTAACAGCCAAGAGTAGTAATAACACATACCCTAAGTCTAAAAAATGGTAAGTCTATGCTAAGCCTAAAAAATGGCCTTACTGTAAAAAAAAATTTAATCGGCAAATTTTTTCTTCGCCTGAAGGTATCTCCCCCCTTAACTCGGTGTATCACTAGACACGAACCCCGACCGATCATCAGTGTTAGGCAAAAATTAATTGCTCGGGTAACTAAAGATTAACAATTAATTAACTGCAGTTGTGAAAACTCACGATTAACAATTCATGAATTGTTAATTACTGTAGTTGCAATTAACAATTAACCAATTGTTAATCGCGACTTTCCACAATTACTAATGAATTTTCAATCTTTTAAATGTATTTGATTAAAAACTAACAATTAAAACTGATTATTGTATAGGGAGCGGAGTGGCGTCAAATGTGTAAGTTAATGAAATACGTGTATGAGGTCAATTGTTTCTTAGAACAATAAAAAAAAGTTAATCGCAATTGTTTTAGTTGCGAGTTGCAATTAACATAGACTAATAAAAATAAATTAATTGCATGTTGCAATTAGTAGTGTAATTGCAATTAATTTTAAATGCAATTAAATTTAATAGAATTACTTTGTTAGACAATTAAAGAATTGAACATTTAATTAATCAACGCCCAACACTGCCGCCCATCCACCAGTGTCGGTGTTTTCAGTATTACAGAATCATAGATAATTCTGATATACCTCACCGCTGCTTACACCATACAATTGGCCTTCCACATTGATGTCCTGCTCATATTTCCTTTCTGAGCGCTCTGAAGCTCGTCCGTGCCTCTTTTGCCGCTTCAGGCGGCGACTGTTCGGAAAGCTTGATGCGGAGCGTGTTTGCCTCCAGGCACAGATTATAGCTGTTTAGAGTGCTTAGAGATTTCGACCGCCCATAATATTTTAATATATCGTTTTAAGACCCCTAGACACGTTCAAAGCCAAATCCAAAGTTATTCGATTTTTTCGAAATTCTGAAATGGCCTAACCCCTTAAGTACCGTCTCACTTCAATTTAAATTCGGATAAAGATCATTAACCAATTACAAAATATTTTTTACATCAATTTAATCCTGGATGAGGCATTACATTTTTGTTTGCTTTTTACGAAGCTTTTGGGATCTGTTGGACCCCATGCGTCTTCTTAGAGTGAAATGTTTATTTTATGAACAATAATAGGGTTTATGTATAGATAAAGTTCTTGGTTAAAAGCTTTTGGGGTTTGTTGGATCCCATGCGTCGTCATAGTGAGAGTGAAATATATATTTTTATAAACAATAATGGGGCATATGTATCGATAAAGCTCTTGGTTATTTAATGCCGAATAGAATGGTAGAATGGTGTATCTCAAAGTTTTTCGACCAAATCTGAAACTGGCGAAAAAGTGTTTCAAACCAAAGAAAACCTCGAGCTCGTGCCAAAACTCAGTTTTCAAGAAAAAAATAATAATACCCTTTTCTCCCTTTGTCTGCTCTTGGAGGAGCGTGCTTTGAAATGAGCGTGGGGTCCATCGGACCCCGCGCTCATTATAGCTCCTCGATTACGAAATTCAATTTTCGTATTCGAGATTGAAAAACTTTCTTTTTCGAATTAGGCTGCGATAGAATTGCTGGAAAACGCGTTTGCACGTGGTCAATGGTTGATGCTTCAAAATTGTCATCTGCTGCTGGGATTTACAAGGGAACTTGAGAAGAGATTGGAAAATATGGGAAAGCCACATCCCGATTTTCGTCTCTGGCTCACGACTGACCCAACCGAGACTTTTCCCATAGGGATCCTCCAACAATCATTGAAGGGTGAGCGCGAACAAATCCAAACAATTATAATGTCACGCTGTTTTCGACTTGCTGAAAAAATCTCTTCTATGAATGAAAAATCATCTCTCGCAATCGTTTGACCAGAACTTTCTATAAGAATAGGATAATACACCCTTTTTTGAAAGGTGTCTCAATTTGATCCTTTGTTGGTAATATACTGCTAGAATTTTTATTTCTATTTTATGAAATCGATAAGTGCCATAAAAATGCATTGAAATTTTACATTTGACATTTCCGCGCAAAAACGCTAGCCGCCATGCTGCTTCAGTTCATGACGTCACTTGCATATTAAACATCGACGCTGCACCAGTAGAGAAGCTTACGCAAAGCTCAGCGCAGATGGCGCCACGTAAACATAACGTAAAGAAAAGAGGCTGTCAACACGCGTGGTACATTTTCACGGTGTCTGCCTTGTACTACAATTATACGAATGGACATAATGGACAATAATTACGAATATTTCAACTTAACTTGTACAAATTTTCAAAGAAAAAGATTGATTATTTATAGAAATATCGCCATCTTTGTCGGACCCTATTCAGCATGTAGTGCTTTGCAGTGGCCATCATAAAATTTTACTGAATCATCTAAAATAAAAATAAAAAAATAAAAATCATTAGTCTAATAATAAATCTAGTCCTTAATCGAAGCTTTTTTAAAAAAATTAACGAAATGGCGGCTTCCGACAGATAAGTTTCGATTTTCGACCAAAACGTCGCTCGTGGATTGTTTTTAAAAAATAGAAGTTTTCAACAAAAATGAAAATCCTTCGACTAAGGACTAGTTTTTAATGCTATCAATAAGCACCAAATTTCATCAAAATCCATCGAGTGGTTTTTGAATTATAGTGGTCACCGACTTAAAAAACATTTTTCGAGAAAAACGCGTTCAATTTTTTTCGATGTGGA
This sequence comes from Ophion obscuratus, assembly GCA_964007375.1. Lineage (NCBI taxonomy): Eukaryota > Metazoa > Arthropoda > Insecta > Hymenoptera > Ichneumonidae > Ophion > Ophion obscuratus. Next base: position 38,660,775 of record OZ023319.1, on the reverse strand, counting down.
TACGGTATTATTTGTTCGTAAAAGTTTGAGCTCGATGGATGACGCTAAACTTTTTTTATGTATTGTGATCCGCTGAACCCGAATATGACAATTTTTTGCCGAAAAGTCGAGCAATCAATTGTTTATAGTCAATCGTTGAAACAATTTTTCAACAAATTAAAGTTTTTCGGAGTGAATTATTTTTTAAAAACATTTTGAGCAATTTTAGAACGAAACTATTCTTTATAAAATTTTGCTAAAGTTCATAGTTTTTGAGTAATACATTTTTGAAAATTTCTGACAGAGGTTTCCAATTTTATACTCGATTTATGTATAGAAATACTAATTAAAAAAATTACTTACACCGAACCATCAATTCCTGGCCCATACAATAGGACGTCTGCCGAAGTGGAAGCTTTCAAAATATCAAATTTTTGTTGTCTTCGAAGCACTCTACCTTCCCGGGTATTATTGTTTGCGCGTTTGTCAGCCGCTACCTGCCATGGGGTCCCGACGCCCCTTCACTAATTGTGGCATATCCCGGAAACTATTCATCGGGTTGACTTGAAATTTTCAAGGAATATTTTCGAAACATACTTCAAGAAAATGCAAAAAAATCGATTTTCGAAAATTCTGACTGCATCCCACCCCTTATGAATGTCCCCTCTATCGGGAGAAATTGGCAGTGGGGTTTCCTATTGTGGATACGTAATTTAAAAAAATTGAAAGTGTGTTACAATCCGTATTATTAAACTTGGTTAAAACTTGCGAGAAGAGATCCAAAGTCAAAGTCCGAAAAAAAACTCGTTTGTTCTTTTTTGAAGTACAGATAACTATTCGAAAATTTGCAATTAACTATGACGAACGAGAATGTATATGTGTTGACCCGTTCTTTCACAGGTTAGAGAGTAATACGTTTACCGCTTTTTTGTTTACTATCTCAATGACGTCACGTCGGAACTCATTATGGCGGTTACCGTTTCGCATGTTCGTTGAACAGATAAAAAAAGTCTTTTTTTTTAAAACGAATCATGGAATTTAATTTGTGTTTTTATCAATTAAAACTAACATTATTCGATTGCTTGTTGCGAAAACTACCTTATTTATACATTCTTAGTATTTTTCTTACATAGAGTAATATACCCTATTTCTTTCGTCGGGTTATGAAAATTATACGCGCGTATTTTTCCGCTTCCAAGGCTTTGAAATGCTTTTATACTTCTCTGTCGACGTTGCTAATAATATTCCCCAAATTTTCATTGATCCAATAGTCGTGACTGAGCCACCGAACGGGCTCAAGCTCAATCTGAGAAACACGTATTTCAAGATGCGATCGCAAAGTCTGGAGTCTTGTGATCATCCCATTTACAAACATCTCGTTTACGTACTCGCGTTTTATCACGCCGTCGTTCAGGTACACTGGCCACTTGTTACTCATACAGGTAGCACAAATATTTCCGCAGCAACAAAAAAATGCCGATTGGCATGATTTTTTTTTAAAGGAAAAATTTCTTCACCATTTTTCAGACTTATGGTGTTTTATTACTACTTTTGGCTGTTATATGGATTTTTTTATTAATCTTTAAAAATGGCGGAGTTAAAGCACGGTCTTCTAAACGGGTTGCGGCGAATGTTGTAAAACGTCGTGACACGTAGCATCGACGTGATTAATCCGAAAAAAACCAACGAACATTTTTCTCTCATTAAGGGGTAAGGCTACAGTAGAATTTAAAAAAAAATCGATTTTTTTCACGCGCGGTATATGAACCAAGAAAAGGTAAGAATTGTTGAAAATCGATGGAATAGTATGCCTTGAAGCAAAAGGATTGAATTTTTCGGAAAAATTGCTACATTTTGGAATAAAAAATCGGTTGCCTGTAAAGTCGGTTTACTGACGATAGTTGAACGTGACAACGTCATAAGAAAATACTGATGGAATGGTTTCATTTTTCAAAAGAAAATTTTAATTTTGTTTGTTTGATAGATATTTTGTATGGATATAGAGAAGGAGGTAAATGGAAATCACAATTGAATTGATCAAGTTGCATTTATTTGTACGCATAAATACAATTATGTCAATTTTTATTTATTTTTTTTACAATGTACATATTCTTTACAAGTATGAATGTGCTTTGAGCAATTGTTTTACAACTTTTATTTTTTCATAAAATTCTTCGTTCAGAAAATCATTTTAAATTTACAAAATACTTGAATAAAATTTATTGTTTAAATTTCTACTCGACTGTTAAAGTTTAATTTTTGATTTTATTATTTTATAATAATAAATTTTGTATTGACATTATTTCTTTCAGCAAGTGAACTGAATAAAAGTTGTTGTTCAATTACTTACTTAATTATTTTTGCAAATTTAATTGTAATTTGTTGTAAAAAAGTAATAATTTTGAATAATTTATTATAAGAATAAACTGTGATTAAATTATTGTTCATAAATCTTAAATTTAAAATTTAAAAATTGGAAACATCATTAAAATTTTTGTAACTCTAGCTTTTAAAAAGCCCGCCGCAATGTGTTTGATATAGGAGAAAATTGTTCCCTTTGACGGCTGGCTGGTCCAACCTGTCATTTCAGACACGTTGTTATGGTATGTGGAAGATTTAACATTTATGTTTTAATTTTTTGAAATCATAGCTACGCTCGATAATTATTTCGATCGAATAGTAAAGCAATTGATTTTTACTCATCGTGAAATAGTTCTGTTAACTTATTGTTATAGTTTTGTCAATTATAGCACAACCTACAATCGCTGCACTAGCGGACCGATGCTATTTATTTTAATGATGAAAGCACGAATATTCGACTATATATCACTGAACATATATTTAATATCGAAAGAATCATTACCTTTATCGCCGCAATTATCGTTGCTATAAACAATTGATACCGGATTCACTTTTCACTGCACTTCACACTTGAAGAAAACATGTACATGTATTATTGTATAGCAGCTGTCCACGCGGACGCATCGCTCATGGCCTCTGCACACTGCGCGCGATTGGCGACAAGCGATGAGCGATATCCAATGAGAGCTCGAGTATGACGGAAATGCTCTATGAGAGTGACGTTGCCATTGGATATCGCTCATCGCTCGTCGCTCGTCGCTCGCAGTGTGCAGAGGCCATCACTCAAGTAGGAGAGAGACAGATGTCGAACGCTGCCGAACGCTGCCGAACGCGGAGGCCGATTGTGCCTCTTTGTCGCTCGTTCCGCGCTCTCGCTTGCACTTCAAGCCTTAAATGGAACGCCTCAGAGCGAGGTAACGCCGCATGAGTCATGTTTTTTCGTGCGTGCAGCCGGCTCCATCGAATTATAAGACGTTGTCACGTCAAAAAAAATTCATTTGTTTTTTTTTCAACATTATTGAGGTTCATATTTTGGATAATAAGGTAAGAAAGGTTGATACCAAATTTCATAAAAATCGGTAGATTAGTTGTTTAGCTATACGTCACGCCAGTTTTGAAAATGCAGTTTTTCCAAACAGCATTTTTCGTGCCATACGTACGCCATTGTTAATAATTAATCATTTTGTAAAATACCATGTAACAGCCAAAAGTAGTGATAAAACATACTCTACCAGGGAACATCCCTCAGTTGTCGTCCTTCGATTTTGTTGAAATTTATATATGTTATGAACCATTGGAAACTAAGCGACACGTATTTTTTTATCGGCGGACAAACGGTTTTAAGAGGTGAAACCAGACCTCGAATAGGGGTGGTTCACCCCTTAATTATTTTTTTGTTGTTGCGATAACTCTCTAGTCGATTTTTCATCGCTTTGGATTAGAAGAATATTCTTTTTTGCTTCATTGCGATCGGTCGACTGCTTGTGGGTGAAACTGCAATATTACCTCTTGACATACTTTTTTTCGAGGGCTGGTTTCACCCCTTAAAACCGTTTTTCCACCGATACAAAAAATACGTTTCATTTAGTTTTTAATGCTTAATACCATATATAAGTTTCAACACATTCGAAGAACGACACCTAAGGAATGTTCCTTGTAAGTCTCAAAAATGGAGCAAAAATGTTCCCTTAAACCAAAAAAAAAAAAATCTAAAAAATCAGTCAGTTTTTTCCTTGCCTAAAGGTATCTTATCCCTTAAACATTATCTTATATGGGATCGAAGTTTGCATCGTTAGGATGCAATGATAGTATTTTTTTCGTATTGCCCTATTTCATATTGGCCCATTCAGACCACAAAAATCACTGGAACAATTTTAAAGATCCTTATTAGGGTTCCATATCCTAAACTTGAAAAAAAAGGATTGAGATAATTAAAAAAGTGAAGAAATGAAAATATAAAGAATTTTCGTTGCATTTGAACGATGCAAAGTTCAACTACATAGTATTATAAACTTTGCGTTCGTGCAATTGTTGACAACTTTGCGTTGCAGGAACGCCGAAAGTACGGAAAAATTGGATGGAACATAAATTACGATTTCAACGAATCGGATTTCAACGTATGCGTTACGATACTCGACACTTATCTGACGAAAGCAATGGCGAGCAAAGAACCAAACAGGATTCCATGGAATAGTCTCAAATACTTGATTGGCGAAGTGAGTTATCGTTCAAATAAAATATAATTAATAAATTACACAGCTCAACAGCCGATTTGGTGCCGCAAAAATGTATATTTTTTCTAAATCTTATCTCTCTACTGATCGTATCTTAATACTTAAAATTGATGTTCTCTGTAAGAACCGGGAAATATACAATTTTTAATGAAAACTAATTTTATTGAAAAATGTAAGTTTTAGAAAATATTTTTACATTAACAGTAAAGTAAGCTTTTTTTCGTGATTTCCTTGAGTGAGACTGGTGGGGTATACACGCATCAAACTCCAAAGGTAATCAGTCGTTATGTGTGTATGTCCCATTTTCCCTGATATTTATCTACCATGATTTTTATCTCTTTTTTCGGCGCCATCTCCTTGCTCTTCTCTGAAGGAGTCAAGATTTTCGGCGAATTTATCTTCATCCTTTATTTCTATTCCGAAATAAGAAAAAATGCACTTTTTACGAGATCTGTACTCATTTTTCTAATTTTTTTAGTAACATACTCTTCACACATATAACAAAATGTATCAGGGCAGTTCGAATAAGCTCGTCTTCGCTTTGCTGCGGTCGACATACCACTGAATTATTTTATAATAGCAAATAATTTTTAAAAAAAACAATTTTTTAAAAATAAACTACTAACGACACTGTGAAATTAACATTTATTTTAAAACCCTCGGTAGTAACTTGATATATAGGTTGGTGTAGGTCTCACCAGTAGTCACTTGACAAAAAACCATACGAACTTTGCCGGCCCAAGAATTTTTTTGTCGGACTTGTCTTATCTTATCATCGTTATAATTCTTGAGTGTAAATGTAACAATATAATTGTGAAAGCAGTGTCGATCTTCATTTAAATATTCCTATCTCCGCATTTAATATTTCTATCTACTCGGAACTACAGCACGGATACCGGTTTTCGATAATATCGAAAAATCGGAATATCGGACCAAAAACCCGACATTGAAAAACCGCTATTGGACTCGAATAATACCGATATTTCGATATGAAAAATACTTCGATATGAACGTTGAAAAATAAAAATGTCTTTATAATTGTTATTACTTCCATTAGAGTTACTTTTACTTGTTTGTTTTTACAACGTTTAATAGGCTTAAAATATTATAACCTCCATTAAATATTTCCAAAGTGTTAACTTACTTATCCATCTACAACTACAATAAGGTAAGATCGTCTCTGAAAGATGAAGCTTCAGATCCCCTCTGTTTTTTGCGGTCATTGTTTCAATCATCTCAATCTCGTTAATTAAAGCAACCATGCCTGCCTACCACACGCTATGCAATTTGTTTGATTTCTGGTAGCAACTACTACGCTAACTTGCATAAAACTTCCCAATTTGCATTTTGCTTGTTCACTAATTTCATTTGCATAAAAGTACCTATTTTTGTTTATTTATTTTATGTTAGTTTCGATATATGCAAGAACATAGCAGAGTATATCCAGAAATGTATAGGGGAGCTCAAAGTGGACACTCTAAGGGAAATAAAAAAAGCAGATATAAAATTACATATTCAACCATTTTTTTTGCTATCGAGTGCTAAATTTATCGTAGTTTAATAGTACATACACACATTTCCAGTAAATCTTGAAAATATAAATAATAAAATTATAATATAAATAATATAAATATAAAATAAAAACGCTTTTTGCCCAGGGTGTGATACCTGTACGTCGGGAGATACGATTTTTTTTCGATTTTTCAACCTCGCTTAAGGGTGGCTTCCGGATCTCGAAAATCATCCAAACTTTTTCCAGATTACTTTCTAGAGCTCCCTAATGCGAATATCGAAAAAGAAAATGTGTGATACCTGTACGTCGGGAGATACGATTTTTTTTTCGATTTTTTTCGATTTTTCTACCTCGCTTAAGGGTGGCTTCCGGATCTCGAAAACCATCCAAACTTTTTTCAGGCTACTTTCTAGAGCTCCCTTATGCGAATATCGAAAAAGAAAATGTGTGATACCTGTACGTCGGGAGATACGATTTTTGTCGATTTTTCAACCTCGCTTAAGGGTGGCTTCCGGATCTCGAAAATCATCCAAACTTTGTTCAGACTACTTTTTAGAGCTCCCTAATGCGAATATCGAAAAAGAAAATGTGTGATACCTGTACGTCGGGAGATACGATTTTTTTTCGATTTTTTTTTCGATTTTTCAACCTCGCTTGAGGGTGGCTTCCGGATCTCGAAAACCATCCAAACTTTTTCCAGGGTACTTTCTAGAGCTCCCTATGCGAATATCGAAAAAGAAAATGTGTGATACCTATACGTCGGTAGATACGATTTTTCTCGATTTTCACCCACGCTTACGGGCGACTTCTGGGAGACGTACATGGCGGATACATGTTTTTTCTTCACCAAACACATAAAGCACCCACTTGATCGTCAAACATTGAGACTCAAAAAAAAAAAAAAAATCGTTGCGTCTGCAACGATGCAAACTTCAGTATCATTAGCCTAAAGCGGGCACGGCTTCCGGGCAAAGCGGGCACGTAGAGCGGGCATCCTGTATTCTTTCCTGAGATTAGGCATAAATAAGAAGAAAATAGGGAATCAAAGGGGGAAAGAACTATGAATGTACCCACATATTTTATTGCAGACAGATCATTGTTATTATCATAAGAGAACAACAACTTAAGGTATCTTCTTAACAGCCAGCAAACTTTATTTTTTTTTGGCAATCATCACAGTAAAACGATTCAACACCGGGGTAAGCAGTGCATGCATCATCAGTCCACATTTGATAGTCATTGCATTAAATTTCAGTATTTGGTGAGAGGATCTATATATGGTTCGTTGCATATAAAGCACGCGTAATTTTCCTTGTCTGTAGTTTGTTTTTTTTTATTACCTTTTTGGCTTTTCCTTAGTTTTCAAATCCTTCTTAAGACTCTCATCCCAAGAAGCTTATTGTATCTTTGTTTTATATTTATTTACTATCTGAAAACAATAGTGGATATCGTTATAAAAAAAGTATAATACCGCTCTCAAACATGTAAAAAAACATAATAGCAATAAATAATAGCGTTTTGATGAGCTCCTACATAGATAAACAAATGGAAAAATTATTCAAATAAAGTCACATAGTCATCTTCTATCTTCTATTATCATCTTAATTTCACATTGTTATCTGTCGTTGGAGCATAGCAGGCACGTGCTCGATTTCCTACAATAAAGATTTAAAAATAGGGAAATTATTTAAATAAAGGATCAACTTCATTTCCCATAAAGATCTTTTATACTGGGTATAGCGGGCAGGTGCTCGTTTTGCCCTTTTGCGCCACTTGACGTTTTCGTCAAACCTGACCAAAAAATGATTGGAATACATTCAAGCAAACATGAATAAAACAGAGTGAAATAGGCATAAAACAATAGTCGCATTTTAGTATTGATCTATTTTACTCGCAAATTGACAAAACACGATGTACATACTTTGCTTTTTTTTCAAAACCCGTGGAATTTTGGTTTTTCGCCACACGAGCCGCGCGGTCGGCCGCAGTTGAGCTTCACGAGTGTGGTAGGTCGGGCGGGATGGGGGCAACGTCCCCGCGTCGCGAAACTGCGGTAGATTTTAAGGGGTCTTCTCACTTTAGATGCTAAAAACGCGGCTATTTTCATGATTTTTTAAATAGATTTATATTATAGATATTGATATAAAAGTTATTACACTTAATAAATACACTTTCAAAATACATTTATTTAAATCACCGATTATAGACGAAATGGTAGGTAAAAAAATGTTCTAAAAAATTGTAGGTCTGCGCTGTTGATGAAATCTCGGAGATGGATCATTCGAAACAAAAAGAAACAAACTGTTTTGGATGCAGTATGTTAATGGCTATAGCGCATATCATACGATTTTAGATATGTGGAAAAATAAAAAAAGAGCGGTTATTTTTCGAACAAAACAAAAAAAAACGTGATTTTTCACCGTTTTTGGCAAAAAAAAATGATTATCAAAACATTAAAAATCCTTGACATGCGCTATAGCTGTAGTTGTAAAGAATATGTGGTTAACATTTCATAACGGTCGGTTCAGTAGTTTCGAGAAGAACGCGTTTATAGTTTGTTTGGGTTATGTAAATACATAAAAGATATTTTGTGAATGTATTCCGAAACCGTATTTATTAAGTGTAACAACTTTCATATCAATATCTATAATACAAAACTATACAAAAATTCATGAAAATTGCGTTTTTAGCGTCTAAAGTGAGAAAACCCCTTAAAACGTTAGTCTTATGGAGGGCACCCGCATTAGGCCGGGTGCCCTCCAAAGACTAACCAAAGATGGTGATTTTTTTAAAAATACTGTGGTTTCACTTAGCTATACGCTATTATTTCGACAACGTCCATTTCCACTTTCAAGCTTTGCACGTTTTTAATTAAGGTTATCCATAACTATCGAAAAATATCGAAACACCGGTATTCCAGTATTACAATCTGTTGATATCGAAATAATATCGTTAATAGAAAAAGCTCCAATAGTGCCAAGATCTACTCGGCGCTGCGTTGCGAACATAATCAAAGTATCGATTTTTCATTGTGCCAACTGGTGAATGGTCGAAAATTGCAGGTGATGTACGGAGGCCGTGTGATCGACAGTTACGATCGTCGAGTATCCAAGATCTACATGAACGAATACTTCGGTGACTTCCTGTTCGATTCGTTCCAGCCGTTTCACTTTTATCGCGACAAGAGCGTGGATTACGTGATCCCTCGGTTGGGCGACCGCGAGGCCTACATCGAATTCGTCGAAGAATTGCCGCTGGTTAATTCACCGGAAGTCTTCGGTCTCCATCCGAACGCCGAGATCGGGTACTTCACCGAAACAACGAAAGAGATGTGGTCGAATCTCATTGAACTGCAGCCACAAACAGGTTTGCCTCTATACAAATCAACTTGGAGTACGATCTCGTGTCACCTGTTTTGATCTCTTTTCTTCAACTTTTATTCCCAACCAAAAGCTGGCTTGGTATCCACGCGTATGTATGACGAAAATTACTCACTCGATGATCGTTATTCTCGCTCCGGGTCTCAATTCGATGTCGATCGATTGACGCGTTGATCGGAAATTCAAAGAAAAGATTTTTCAAAACGGTTGCAGCCATCAGCGGTTCAGGAATAAGCAGAGAGGAATTCATCGACAACGTGGCGAGCGAGATACTCGCAAAAATTCCGCCGGAATACGACATGATAAAAGTCAAGAGAAACTTCGGCCTCGGAGTCACCCCATCGGCAGTTGTGCTGTTCCAAGAGCTCGAGCGGTTCAACAAACTCGTGAGAAAAATGAGGACCACCCTGATGCAACTAAGAAAAGTATTGTTGCTAAAAGTATCATTTTTCTTCGATCATCGTCACCAAAAATTTAACTGCATGTTGGGTGTTTTTTTTTCTCCTTTCGTTGTACAGGCGATAGTCGGTGAAATTGGCATGGATGCGATACTCGACAGTGTTTCGAGTGCTCTTCACAACGGCAATTTACCGCGGGAATGGGCAGCTCTGGCACCGGCGACGAAAAAAAATCTCGGCGGTTGGATGGACCACTTCGAGAAAAGAATAACTCAATACACGAATTGGGTAATATTCTGTGGAGAACAATGGCGTGAAAAAATAAGCGAAAAATTCGTATCGGTAACGAGGGCGTACCCAGCTAAGGGCAGGGGGTGTTTGTCCCCCCCCCCCCCCAGAACGGGTTTGTCCCCCCAGAAGAAGAAAAAAAGTCTATTATCTATTGTCCCACAGTGGTTCCAAACGCCGAAAAGCTGGCCAAAAATCGAAATCATCGAAAAAAACGGATGGTGGTGGGTACATATAGGTTTTGGGGGTCGCTGAATCCGAATCTGATGCTAGTTTTTCGAAAAAAATGAGTCAAAAAGTCAAAAACAAGATGGCGGACCAAAAAAAATTTTATATCAACTTTAAACAATAAAAAATGGTGTTATAAGGAGTTTTTGAGGTCGCTAAATCGAAATTTGACATCAGTGTCATAAAAAAATGCACAACAAAGTAAAAAACAAGATGGCGGACCAAAAAAAAATGATTATAATTGTAAATGATAAAACGTGTTGATTAAGGGGTTTTCGACGTCGCTGAATCAGAATTTGACATCAGTTTTTCAAAAAAATGGCAATGAAAGTGAAAAACAAGATGGCGGATCAGTTGTGTGTAATAAAAAATGAAACGACATGTCAATCAGAGATGAAATTTTTTATTAATGGTGTACAAACTTCTTACAAGTTAATCTTATTTAGTACTCATCATCATCGGAATGAAATGATTCATCAGAGCAAAACAAAAAAAAATGTTTGTTAAAAATCATATTAACAATTGATTTGTAATCAAAAATAATATAAACAATATCGTTTTTATTGATACAGAAACATTTAATCAACTTGGAAAAAAAATTTAATTAAGTTTTTTGAAAAAAATAATTTATTGTTTATAACAAATTCATTGTTTATAATGTCAAAATCATTGGTAGTATGTATACTCAACATTAAATAACTTAAACAAATTTTTTTTGACGATATTGGGCTTCATATAACGTAAAAATCATATTTTTAGCCATTTTTTAAAGTAAATTTTCAAATTGCATTTTCTCAATTTCGGGCAAATTCGGGCAAAAGTTATTGGCGTCATAATTTAGTGCTATGATGCCCTTACCATATGCAATTCATTTCAGCCCGGGATCTAGCGGGACTTTCGAGAAAATGAGAAAGGAAAAGTGGCATAAAAATGACGAAATTTTGTGATTTACAAACAATAATATATAAACAATGTACGAGCACTTGAAATTTCAAACAAAACGTATTTTACTAACCTCAGATATCCCTCTCTTCGAAACAATTCACTTCGCCATGAATAATTAACACTAACTTGTCTAAATTAAATGTTTAAGTCAGAAAACACGTGACATTCACGAAATTTAACCCTAACTTTACGACGCCACGCTGCCAACAAGTGTGTATTATTGGCATTGGTAATGCTGCGTTCTTAAAGTACAGGTACCAACCTAACATATGGCACACAAAAAAGTCCTATATTTAATAACGCGATTTTCCCTATTTTTGGCCAGCTTTTCGGCGTTTGGAACCACTGTGTGTCCCCGCCTCCTCTTTCTCGAAACTAATGTGAACTAATCCCCCCCCCCCCCCGCCCCCAGCAAAGATTCTGGGTACGATCTTGATCGGTTATACGAAAAAATGGAGGGCTGTTTTACCGGCATTTGTGTCTGATTCGACAGGCCGGTTGTAACGAGCCAATCGTCATATGGCTCTCGGGCCTTCACATACCGGAAACTTACATCGCTGCTTTGGTACAAATGTCATGCCGAAAGAACAATTGGCCGCTTGACAGATCCCTCGTTTATACCTCGGTTGCCAAATTTTCCAAAGCTGACGAAATCGAAGACAGACCGGATCAGGTATGTGAGAAAAATTTCACGTTCTGTAGTTTTGGTAAAATCTTAGGAATTGGCTGAAATGTAAGTATGGTGTAGATATGACCTTCATTCCACTTTTGCGTATAAATAAATAAATGAAATAAATTATTCACTCCTTTGCTTAATTGGAAAATGAATAATATAAAAATTTAGAAAAGGATATAAGAAAAAAAAGTCTCCACATGGGAAGTCGAACCCGCGACCATCGAATTACTAGTCCGAGCTCTTGCCGCTACGCCAACCGCTGCTTGGCAAACATGCTAACGTAAATGGCTTATACGGTGCGAGAGCCGCGTCAACATTTTCATTTTGTAAACGCTTGGCCATCTGGAGTTTCCACTTCGGGTACTTTCATTTCTAACCAAGTCCTGCATGTCCTATTAATTTGAGCGAAATCGGTGATGGGGAGTAGTAAATGCCCCCTTGTCAGTGAGCTCCGCCGGTTGTGAGAGGAGTTTTTCTGTCATGAGGCGAATAAACATGTCGCTGACAAGGAACATTACTGAAGTTCCCACTTTCGATTTTGCTGAAACTCATATATGTGGAAAAACATTGAAAGCTATTAGACACGTTTTTTATCGGTGGAGAAACGGCTTTAAAAGGGGAAACCACCCCTCAAAGAAAGTCGTGTCGAGGGGTGATTTTGCAGTTTCACCCACAAGCAGCCCACCGATCTGAAGGAAACCAAAACCAACATTCTTCTAATGTGAAGCAATGAAAAATCCACTATAGAAGCCTTTTTACGGGTAGTTTCACCCGTTAGAGCCGTTTTACCGCCATAAAAAAAAACGTGTTTAATAGTTTTCAATACTCTATCACATATATGAGTTTTACCAAAATCCAAGGTGAACACTGAATTGATGTTCCTTGTTATAATCACAATGTTGTAGCATCCACTCTCTCACATGTCACTGCTGATCATAGAGAATGACATTGTTAAAAAAAATCCCACTAAAAAAGTGTTGCAGAAAAAAATTTTAAGCTAAGACTTATTTAATCGAGTACCTACCGGGGAAAAAAGTTCATGTCTGAGTGGATATGTTCATACATGTTTCAGATATTGTCATACATGTATCAGATATATTTATATTTGACATTTTACAGTATCATATATGATTAGGTCTGATCATATTCCACATCACATGCATATAGAAGATCATATCTCATCAAATACAGTATCTGGCCTGACCATATATGAACTCATATCTGTTAATATCTGGCTAAGTACCAAGGCGAGTTGGTACCGTAAATTCGTATCTGAACAAATATGATGTGATATGTGAACGTATCTGTTCGTATAAGATCATATCCGATCAAATACGGTACCAGACTCCGCTATATAGATCTCATATATGTTTTTATCTGGTCGGGTACCAAGGCGAGTTTGCAGCGTGAAACCATATCTGAACATATATGATGTGTTATATGAGCAGGTACGTTCATATAACATTTTATCCCATCAGATAAGATACCAAACCTGGAAAATATACGAAGTTTTATACATTCATACCTTGTCTTATATGCAGTTCAGTTGTTTACACATGAAAACATCTGAATATATGAAACAATATATGAGGATATGAGATGATGTCCGATCAGATATGGCACCTCACCATATGTGATCATGCGAGTTACTATAATATTATTAATTATTAATACGTCAAGTGATGACGTGTTAATAACCCCGCTCTATATATGTAAACATTTTAATATCTTCACGACTGCACTAACAAGATTTGATCTGTCTCAACAGGGTAAGATTTGCTCTGATATAGTCGGAGTCATACCTGGTCAGATGGTTCAGATAAACTATGATTCTATCATATGGGCAGGTCTATTGTTAATAGATGTCCAGGATCTGGTCCAATAAGATTAGATTTGCATGACATGATCAGATCTGGCCCAATAAAATGAGATCTACCTGACGTGATCAGATTTGGCCCAATAAAATCAGATCCGGTCTAACAAGATTAGATCGTGCCTGGGGATTGGATCTGGTCAGACCTGCTGCGATATGGAGGAGTCTGCTCTCAAAATTATCAACATGGCTCTGATATGATCATACATATTCAGATATAAGCATACATGATCTGTCATGACACTACATGAACCAATATTGCCAATTTTCTTGTCTGATCATATTTGATTCTACAGATATGATTCAAATATATTCAGATATGAACGTTTTTTCCCGGGTACTGAACGTCAAGTTTAAAGACTGGTAACTGGATTAAAGAATGATGGAGAATTAGTTGATTTTTTAAGGTATTGCAAAAGTTTGATGTTAATGTTAACATGAACGTGTGATTAAAGCTTCATGTTTTATGGGTGTTACGTGATTTTCGACTGTTATGAAAATGTTATTTTATAAAAGATGATTGTGAACAAAACCACTTTTATGTCAGGCTAGTCCCTTCACCCTGAACAAATGCTGCCTATGTCAATGTTCAGACTATATCTTAAATATGAGAACAATTGTAGTCGTATCTTAGCCTGTTGCGTAAATAGCCAGAGTTGCATATTAATACCGGGCGGTCTCACTATTGTAAAGTATAATATTTTTTAAATGCTCCATTTCACAATTCGTATTCAGCCCACTTTAAGGCAATCGTTCGGCATATTTACAGGGTTGTTACGTGCAAGGTTTGTTTCTGGAGGGTGCCAGATGGGACATGGAGAGTCATTGTCTGAAGAGGTCATACCCGAAAGTACTGATGGAGGAATTGCCGATCGTTACGATCATACCGATCGAAGCTCACAGATTAAAACTGCAGGTACCCAATGTTCATTACCAATTCATCCCTACAACGTGATCCCAAGCAATTTAATCTTGAAAACTACAAATGTTAAAAAGACCACATGTGTATTGTTTGCGAAAATATTTTTGCAAAATAAAAACTGATTGAATAATATAATCATATATTTCACAATTAGTAAAGGTATAAAAAAAATTCAACCGGGAGACCAAACTTTCCATTCAGACACCATGACAACTTCTTATTTCACATATAAATTATTCAGATGTTCATAATGAAATATTTAACGTTACATATATTGAATGGAAATAAATAATATAAGTAGTTATAGTAAAAATCTTAATAACACTATTAATAAAAATAATTAAATAACATACTAAATTACTCATTTTGCCAAAGAAACAATCCAAATAAGCACAAACGATTATCGATGTACTGTTATTCCAGAACACTTCCCATTGGGATCGATTGTTTCAATTTCGTTATTATTTCTCAAGAATAATGAATGAAAATATTGTAAAAACTTGACCGAGGGCTGACTCATTAAGGCATTCAATTTTAAACTTAAAAAAACCTAGAGCTTAACATATTCAATTGAGCTGAAAGTGACCACAGTGTAAAGTATTTAGAAGTCGAGGTACCCTGGCTCGATTTCTAAGGTTTAATCAACATGGTGTTGTAGTTTGCATAGTTGGAACGCAACGAAAGTTCTTTTTTACATTTTATTCTCCATATTTTTATTGTTATAGAAGATCTTTTTTCTAGATTTACTATATATTGTAGATTGCTGAAGATCTTTGTTTGCATTTTTTTTATTGTAGCTTTCATTTGTACAGCGTTGCTGAATATCTTGGGGGAGGGGGGGGGGGGTAAGGTTAAATCGCTATAAAAAAAAACATATTTACGATAATGTTTTTTGACGACACAGTTAATATATGTTTACTTATGTAATTAGTATATAATAAGAGGGCATTTGAAGGATATTCTGTAAAATGTTATTAATCATTATGCAAAAAAGAGTCATTCAAAGCAAATCTTTGCAGACGCCTCAAAAGAAAGTTACATTGTGGTGAACCGCATAACTCATCACTGGATAATCTGAAATAAAAAAACCAAAAAGATTTTATTAGTTGATAAGTTCCTTAAGGTAACTCTGTCAGGGTTTTTTGAATTGACTTTTTTAATTTTTGGTTACACTTAGAAGTCAAAATACCGATTTTTCATTTAAAAAATCGGAGATGTTGTTATTGGAAAATAAATTAAAATTATAAAAAATAAAAATCTCGACAGCGTTACCTCGTAATTTATGTGTAGAAAGAGTGTGTAAAATGTCAAAAGGATTGGTGCAGTAGATTTCAAGCTAGAGAGTTCACCGATTTTGAAAATGCTAAGTCTGAGAAAAACGCGTTAAAAAGTTTCAAAGGTTGCTGCACTAGAAAATAAAAAAATTAACATCAATAAACGAGGGTTTTTTCATGTACTTACACGGAATCATTGATGCCAGGCTCTTAAGGAGGTACGGTGATTGGAGCGAGTCCAAGATAAAAGCGCGATTTTTTTTACTAGCATTGTCGAGACCTTCGTCCATGCGTATGCGGAGTTTCCACGAGATTTACCGTACAGTTTCCGAGTTATTAACTGTTAAAGTTGGTGAATTAGTCACACGTAGACGACAAAATGTGCCTGTCCTCTCATATATCGATTTTTTTGTACTACTTGGAGCCAAGACACATGTAAAAAAAACTGACGGTTGCGTTCGTTGATTCGTTGTGATCAATAAGGTACCTTGAAGTGGAAAGCTCACCACAGAGATAAGCAATAAATTTAGAAATGAAGGCGCGAAAAACCGAAGTATTTAGAGAGAGAGAGAGACGTCTCGTGACGTAACAGCAGCCGTCTTGCTCGAAGTGTGGCAACGCCGGATGCCCGCGCAAATTTGATTCGTCTATCGGATATTTTCAACACGAATTAAAAATATGATTGTGTGAAGCCGTAAATTTTTTAATGGATTATAAAGGGCCTTTTGTCGATATTTACTTGAAGTTCTTTTACGTACAACAAAGGCATCTCAATTTTTCTGGCGACACGTACCTATACAACGCATCTATATATAAATTCAGCATAGGAGAACCGTCATATAAAATAAACGTTCCTTTTTATACCTGCAAATATTGTGAAAATTGGGAAAGGGAAAAATAACATAACAATCGGTGAAATATGTCTTGACTTTGGACAGATTGGACATTGGACATTGAGGTTAACTTCAACGCGACGTTTTTTTATCTGCAATCGCAATATTATCTTTTCATTTTCTAATTCTTGTCCGTCAGAATCTACATTTGTCTCTAAACTGGGCTTCAGGTACAATCCCGTTACTCCTCGATAAACTTCCACAGTATTTTCATTCTCCATGTTAACCGGATACAAAAAATAATAAGCCGGGCGCGTGGAACCGATGACAGCCACCGAAAATGCGACGATGCTAAACGTCAACGATATGGCGTACTACTGAAGTCGAGTAGTAGATTATTAACGTTGTTTCCATATTATAAGAATAATAGGAAACTCGAAATTCAATACTTAAAAAATATTTCTCGAAAAATAGGCCCTATACATATATCTAAAACGTGGCGGTATTGCGGCGTGAAATAGACTCTAAGTTTACTAGCATGGTCATCACCGTACCTCCTTAAAGCATTCATACGAGTATGACAAAATAAAAACAATCGTCCAAAAAAATATCTTACCCCCCCCCCCCCCACAAATGGTTAAAGGATTTTGGTGGGCAAACTTTGCCAAAAGAAATTAAACGAATTCAGAAATATTTATTGTCGTTGCATTTCAATGATGCAAACTTCAACCTTATCAACCCTAGAACACGTGTATCATTTTGTCTAACTTCTAAATCATGACTGAGGCAGATACCTACCCCACGCGTTTTGTGCAGGCACATCGCTCCACTGGAACAGTACATGAATCTCTTAAAGGGTTAAGCCACAGTAACTGGTATAAAATCATGTGCGAATTTAACCATTTTTTTCGTATGAAAAAGTGATTCACTCATAGAATTAATTACACATCTATTTAGTATGAATATCAAGCTGTTAGAAAATATATTTTTTTTTTTTCGATGTACAAAATGGCCGACCACTAATATTTTCTGTTATCTTTTTTTAGGCGCTCCGCGGCGTGACATTTAGCATAAATAATTTTCGACCTAAAATAAAAAACAAAAATTCTCGTCGATCTACATTAGAATACCTAGAGAAGTACGTACGGAATTTGAAAAATATTGTTTTATTCAAAGGTTGTAGGTATTTGAACTTAAGAAATGAATTTTCAGTGAAAAATTTCGTTATAACTGCTCATAAAATGAAAAGTTTTCGATTACTCAGAAATTGCGTATGTACGTCTCTGCGAAATGCAATTAGGAACATAACTTTTAAAATTGAAGTAAATCGAGTGAAAATTGTTAAAGTTATTTGTCACGCCAATTGGAAAAAAGCTGTTTCGAGAAGTTTCGAGTATTTGGCTATTTTGTACATCGAAAAAAATAATATGTATATTTTATAACAGCTTGATATTCATACTAAATAGATGTGTAATTAATTTTATGAGTGAATCACTTTTTCATACGAAAAAAAATTGTTAAATTCGCAGATGATTTTATATCTGTTACTGTGGCCTAACGCCTTAATCAGACAAACCCTACTCTTCAATTAGGAAGAGGGTGGTGTAAGGCAAATTCGATTAATTGAAATTTATTTAGTGAACAACCGATTTAAACACCTACATAGGCCGAAAATCACCGAAAATCGCATTTTTCAAACAAAAAAATTCATCTCTTTTCTTCTAGTTAACAGATCCTCAAATATCGTACAGCGTTTTAGACAAGAAAAACTGAGCTTACTGAAGAAAATTAGTTGAACTATATTCCGTTCAAAAAGTATATTTATTTTAGGAAATGAAAATGGGGAAAATTCAAAATATGTAAATACGGAAAAAGTCAATGGAAATACAACAAAAGAATGTTTGCAGGGGTTCTGGTATGTTTTTCTCTTCGTTTATAGAAAAAATAGTATATAATTAATATTCATAATGACCATAAGAACATAAACAATATAAAGAAATTGTACAAGCAGCTCATTCTAGTGTCACGCAAATATAATATTATATAATATATTGGGATGTTGAATAAGTTCTCGCTGTTTTATTTCGTGAAAATTAATGCTTTATTTAAAAAAATCATTCCCAATGCATTCAAACGTTTCGAAACTGTTGTGTAATGAACTCCTAATGATTCTGCAAGTTCAGCTAGCGGCTGCCTTGAGTCTCCATGAAGCAATGCCTCAAATTTAACACATCAAAATCATTATCTTGGAAGCGTCTAAACCAATCTCTGCGTGTTGTTTCCGACAAGGCATGGTCGCCGTAAGCCTCAACATGAATAGGGTATTTTACTCTATGTAAGAAAAATACTAAGAATGTATAAATAAGGTAGTTTTTGCGATAAGCAATCGAATAATGTTGGTTTTAATTTATAAAAACACAAAATAAATGTTTTAATCATTTTTAAGTTTCTTAAATTAAAAGGTAATTATGCAGAAGTGGGGCTCCACCACAATTTTGGCGGGAAATTTTTTTCTTACCATGAATTGCTTTAATTAGTCACCACTAATGATATTCAACCCGCAGAGGCTGACATTTTTAATTATTTCCATAAATCATGGGGTTTTGGAGTTAAAAAAAAAATGTCATACAGACATTCTTGCAAGATCACCTGTAATAGATACACACTTGAACGCATGAACACAACAATGACTATGTTTACGTGGTATTGTACCTTTGTTTCGAAATAGAGATCAAAACAGGAACTGTTGGTTGGCTTGTGTGTGTGTGTGTGTGTGTGTGTGTGTATTTGTCAACTGAGACAGC
The DNA here is from genome assembly GCA_964007375.1 of Ophion obscuratus. Lineage (NCBI taxonomy): Eukaryota > Metazoa > Arthropoda > Insecta > Hymenoptera > Ichneumonidae > Ophion > Ophion obscuratus. Next base: position 38,641,067 of record OZ023319.1, on the reverse strand, counting down.
GACTTTTTTTACAATCCTGCACTTTTAAACACACACACACACACACACGCGCGCGCGCGCGCGGGGACAAGTCGAGAAGCACGAAAATGCCCTATTTTACTGCGTGTTTCGCCAAACTTCAAAAGCCCATACATTATGGGAATATTTAAAAATGTCAGCCTCCGCGGGCTGAATATCACTAGTGGTGACATAACAAAGGCGTTGATGCCAACAAAAATCTTTTAGCAGTGAAATTGGGGTGGAGCCCCCCTTTCGCATACTTACCAATTCAAATTTTAAAATCAGTTTTAATCATTTTTAAATTTAAGTTTAATTTTTTCAATTAAAAAAAAACCTTTTCTATCTGTTCAACGAACATGGGAGACGGTAGGCGCCATGATGGATTCCGACGTGACGTCATTGACATAGTAACCAAAGTGGTAGACATTTTACTCTCTAACCTGTGAAAGAGAGCGTCAACAACTATATATTCTCGTTTGTCATAGTTGATCGCCATTTTTTAAATAGTTATCTGTACTTAAAAAAAGAACAAATGAGTTTTTTTTTACTCTGACTTTGGATCTCTTCTCGCAAGTTTTAACCAAGTCTTCCTCATATTTGTATCAATTGACATTTTAATCCACCAACTTTCCCGGTGTGTTTACAGTAGTATTTTTACATTTAGGAACAATACACCAATGATAGGGATTGTAACTCACTTTTAAGGTAATCCTATCACTTCACACTAGTTAAGGTAAATGTCCCAATTATTGAACAGGTCCCAATTATTGAACACTATCTTGTTTTTTTATTATTTCTCATTCACCTGCATGCATTTACGTATTTATAAAAATTTCATTACACATATGGAACTTTTAGCTATCGAAATGTTACCTTACTTGTGCAAAAAAAGCTTTAATTGATAGAGCAAAAATGATTTAATCAGCAACGGTGACCCGATTTGACGTATCGTGGTAACTGCTTATCGTTTTTGCTAAGACGCGCCGCTTCATGCGTAAGGGCATACAAAATTCAAAAACTGTCGCATCTCAAAAAGTAAAGGCGTTTCAGGTTCCTCAGAAAATTTCTTACAAATAACAATTTTTATGAAATTTTTTTATTTAATTATTTGTTAAAAAATACGGTGTTCGATCATTGGGACATAGAAAATGCAGTGTGTCCCAATTATTGAACACTCAAATTCTCCTAGATGGCGTCATTAAACCCATCAAAACATCGAGACAGTTAACGTGTGACAGATCGTGTGAATCGGATTTATTCAAACAAAAACTGTAAGTTCCTGAATAAACTTACCTTTATTCTTTTAATAATAACTCTAAGATCGTCAAATATATTTTTTATTTGTATTTTCGTGCAATAAACATAAAAAGGAAAGTAAAAAGAGAATATAACCTAAATGTAACTTAAAAATACGAATGTACTGTTCATTATTTTTTGCTCTCCGATATTTCAGGGAGCCAAACTGCGACAAAACCAAACAAACACAGAACATAAAAACGAGGAAGCTGAAAATAAAAATAAAATGAAGTTCGAGTCGAAAAGCAAAAATAAACCGAATGCGAATGAACCAAAAACCTGTCAAAAGAGTCTATATATATATTTTTGTATTTTGACATGATCAACAAAAGATTATTTAAGTGTTTCATTTTGATTTTATCTCTTAATATTGTACCCGAAATAATATTTTCAGAACGAAAAGAGAATTCTCGAGAGTGTTCAATAACTGGGACATGCCTGTTCAATATTAGGGACACAGGCACTTCCAGTGTTCAATAATTGGGACATTTGCATGCTTCACATTGTTATTCTTTTTTTTCATTTGAAATCATTTAAAAATACTTTAAAGGGTGATTTTTCGAAAGTAAAAATATCAAAGTATCATTTGAACCTGAAAGCGATGGTTTTTTCTTGATTTTATATTTTTTTCTCACCGAATTCAATCCCCCAGATCCTTAGCTGTTCAATAATTGGGACATTTACCTTATACCGCTGATCATATTTGAGACTTGTACAATTAGCGCTTTTAACATATGTAAAAAAAATAATTTGTAATAACTAAAATTTTCCACGTGTAAACGGTTGAATGAATGTTCACATTTAATTAGAAAAATGAAAAAATAGTTATTCCAACGATCCGCGCAGTATTTCTAGGTTTGATATTTGGCGACATTGGTTCTATCTCCGTCTCTTTTTACTCAACCAGACGAGTTCAACCTCCATGCTTTTCAATGTCGATCTGTCAAAACAATGTCCGGTGCGGGAAATATAAAGCATTGTATTCGGGCCACGACTGGTAAAAAGCGTGGAAAAATTGTGTCGGCGAAATATGTCGGTTAAAAATGAAATACGTGTGGAAATTCGAATGAGTGAGATGAGGTTAGGACTAAAGTCAGCTGTTGCCTTGCTGTCACGTCTCTTTATCGTAGCAAGTGGTAATAAATACAATACCGGAAGTTCAAATTAAACTTTATATTACATTAAAATTAGGTCAATAACCGTAATTTTTCTGAGCGCATTGGTTTGCTACAAGTGTTAAGTATGTAAATCTGATTATTTATAAGAAATTGACGGATTACTACTATTAGATACACTTTTGTAGCGACCGGAAATTGGGTTTTTGTATGTTATATCGGAATCTCTCACAAAAATACGCACTTTTAATATTTTTTTTCCTGTAATTAGGTTCGATAACCAACCAACTGAAATTTTACAGAGACGATTATTAATATATTCAGTGAAACTCGGAAAAAAATGAAAATCCTATGGATTGAAGCCTAGCCATAGGCCTACCTTAACCAACAAAAATATACGTATTCACGATTGGCGCAGCGTCGATGTTTACTGTGCGAAGGACGTCACGAACCGAAGCAGTATGGCGGCTAGCGTTTTCGCACGGAAATTTGAAATGTAAAATTTAAATGCTTTTTGGTGCACTTATCGATTTCCTAAAATAGAAACAAACATTCTAGTGGTTCATTACCACTAAAGGATCAAGTTGAGACACCTTTCAAAAAAGGGTGTAATACCCTATTCTGTTTGCTTCGGCTGCAGGTTTTTAAAAATAAAGTAGTGCAGTACAATTCTCCGCAGATACTCTTTTTTGGCACGAAATTTGACATGTTTAACACTATGAAAAAAAAAGTGTTGTTTACACTTCGGCGAAATGACACACTGAATTTGAAGCTTGCTTATAGTATTTTTTTCATAGATGCGTTACTATCCTAAACTACACGCACGCAGCTCTGGTAACGCCATCTGTTGGAAAAGAGCGATAACTTATTCAACGCCCTAATAATATAATATAAAATCTACAGCTTTGAGTAATAATGTGCAACCGTTTGCGCTAAAATTACGTAATAATACGTAAAATAGTGGGTTCGAAACCCAGTCGCGTACTTTCGTCGGGACATGTTTTTCATCGACATTTTTCGGCGAAAGACGACTAGTTCCGTGACTGGGAAGCGAACTTGTGACCGGCTGTATCGGTATAGGTTTTCCGCAGTTTCCTTATGCCCATGACAGATATGTCATGGTGAATACGATACATAGGGAGAGGTCGGCTGCGGCCGCAAGGCGGGGGACGGGGGTGGGGGGGGGGGGGGGGGGGGCTGGAATGGGAGGTAGGAGAGAGTTGTGGAATAGTTGACAGAGGGGGTATCGATGTGGAATCGGAGGTAAAAACGAAGTTGAGGCGGATTGGGGCTCGTAAAAAGGGGAAGACCCTGTACGGCTGAAAAAGAACCAATAAAAATATATATATATATATTGATTTTGGTAAAAAAAAAGTAAAAATTCACTTACCGCCAAGAAACACCATTGGCTACATCAGAATGGGGTAGATAACCCCAGACGCTCTGGAAAATCATTTTGCTTGACAACAAGCGGGCAACGGATATCACTGCTGGCATGCCCTCACAGCCAGATAGTTAAACTTAATTGTGATCACGGTACCCAGTCGATAATGCCGATTTATAGCTTAGGAGTGCATTTTGAAAGTCAACTGGGGTGATTAACCCCGTACATGAGGTCTAGGGTTAATGAACCAAGTAAAAACAAATATTGGCCATCTTGCCTACGACGCGCAAGATTTTGTTTCTGTAAAATACTCTCTTCCTTTCATTTCCGATTAACCAAAAAATTCTCTTATTCGACAGAATACGATAAAGACGCCGGTCTACACGACGTCGAATCGACGCAACGCGATGGGCGTAGGTTTAGTTTTCGAAGCGGATCTGCAAACCGCCGAGCACATATCTCACTGGGTCCTCCAAGGAGTTTGCCTCGTACTAAATACCGATTAATTTATTAACGTAACAAAGTGTATGAAACGTCGCTCCGAGGGGTTTCACGCGGTGACTCGTTGCTTTGAAAATTGACCTGGTCAACGTTATATCGTTTGCTCGACAAGTCGTACGAATTTTGTGGAAATTTAGAAGCAACTACCTATCTGCGGTAGACAAAGATTGTAAAACGAGCTGTCTACGAAGTCGGACAATTTTTGCCACTTGACCCAATCTCCACGGTGCAATTGTTCGGGGCTTTTGGCACGTCCAACGAAGTGCGGATCAACCACCAGCAAATAGGCATTTTCCAGCCCCACGTGGAGCCCGAAGACTCCTTTGCTCGAGCAATCCTTGTCGCCGCCCATCATCACAGGACTGCCGAACGTTTGGAAGTGCCTCTTCAAGTTCGTCACGTGATCCTCGAGATTCTTGCCCTTCGTGACGTGAATGATTTTACTTCGAATCTCGTATCGCTGATCCAACACCAGACACACCTGTGCCAATGTATCGTTTGGAAACAATTAGTATTAAATTGGAAGGTGATCGGAGATCTTTTTTTTACCTCGAAGCTTCCGATCCACGACCTTGAACCTAGGAATGATGGCTCCTTATCTTCGATGTCCACCAATATTTTTTGTATTTCCGGCAAACTCGGCACCCCAGCAGCCAATTCTCGGTTTAAGTTCAGCCAGGAACAAATGGTTTGTAGAGTACGGTAACCGCATCCCCATCCCTGAAACAAGTATACATTGTTTAACGCTGATGCAGACACTGGATATTTATTGTTCATTAAGGCAGTATTGATGGCTAAACATTTGACCAAAATCGTTTTTTTTTCATATTTGATTTGATTAGTCGACCTTTCTGAATACGTAAGTGGAAACCCTTTGATGGTACTCATAAAATTTGTCGAGTTATAGACATTATTAGGTTGGAAAGTAAATCTCGCGACACAAACGATACTTTTTATAAATAAACATAACATTTTATTAAGATAAGATTAATTGATGATATAGTTTCCCTCTTTATCTACAACTCGTGCCCAACGCTCTGGTAAACTTTGAATGTCAGCTGTCCAGAAATCTTCAGATCTTGAATTGATAAACTCTTTAAGAAGGTTGCTCAGCTATCGCAAAATAGTAAGAATTTGCTGAAATTTATTGAGGATAATTGCGAACAGGTATTACGATTCCGTGTAAAGTTTCAAGTACTTCGTCTGCTTGATTGTTGAGCAATTCATTATTGAAGTTAGGCTCGTATACACGGGCGACATAGCAAAAGCTTCATGAGACCTCTAATAAGATTGTCGCAACATAATAAAAATAGTAAGAATTGAATGGAAACAGGCGGAAAAAATTCTTCAGATTTTTATGAATAATTCCAACTTGTTATCGAGATATTCGTGAAATAAAATAGGAAATGTCAGCTGATTCGCGTAAAAAGATAAAGCGCCCTACGGCACGTGGCAACGCTGCTGTCAAGTGGGCCATTATGAAAAGGCGCCAAAATTTAAAACGCACGACCTATTGCATCCTTGCTGTACATTTCTTACCGCGGTTTCATAAAAAGTATTTGCATATTTGGAATCATTATTTACAGAAGATGCAGTGCATGTGTTTCGACATAACCTTCAAATCAATTACGCGTCGTCCCTCGACTGCGCATTTATTTTCCTGCCCAACTACTTTTTTCCGCCACTTTTCAGGTTGTACTTCATCCAACCGTCGATTGTACGGTTTTTCGGTTTGTATTTTTCCCGTCCATTTTTTCATTTTCGCCCAACAAAAAAAAACGAAATTCGCGTAGGATGTTTGACAGCTATGCGCTCACGATGTGGCGTTCGTATCTGAGCTCAGTGATACCAGTTACTGAACTAAATTGCGCGTTTAGCACATTTCAACTTGGTTAATAACTTATTCGCGATGTAAATAAACCAAAAAGATTAATAACATTTCTAAACAGTCAATTATATGCATTCCACATATTTATTAGCTGAAATTTATTTATTTTATGTAATCGAAAATGTGGTTATTCGGGGTTGGCAGCCGTTACAGGCGCCCGTGTTTAAGCATATGCATTCCCTTCTTGCCGCTTGCCCCGAAAAGACCCTCAGCAGCCTCCTTAAGACGGAATGACACCTTATCGCGGTCGGTATGGTAGAACAATTATAGATTCCCAAAAATCTCTGAAACGGCTCTTCAGATCCCGTCGAAACTTTGCCACACGACGTCAAATAGATACACGAATAGCTGTCTGCCCTTCAAGTTTTCTGAATTTGAGAAAAAAAAACGAAATTGGCTTATGATAAACTAATCTACATTTTTTTCTCAAATTCAGAAAATTTGAGGGGCTGACAGCTATTCGTGTATCTATTTGACGTCGTGTGGCAAAGTTTCAACGGGATCTGAAGAGCCGTTTCAGAGATTTTTGGGAATCTATAATTGTTCAACCATACCGACCGCGATAAGGTGTCATTCCCTCTTAAAGGTAATTTGAAAATCCGTTTGATTATCAAGCTGTTTATCACGTAAATAGTTTTTCAGGTTAACGTATAACACCCAGCTTTCATCTCTAGTGATTATTTTATTGAGCAAATACTTTCAGTGCGAACGAAGCAACAATGAAAGATAAGTAGAAACGCGTGTCGAAAACGTTCTTGTAGAAATTCGTAAAAGGCGATCACTCGAAGTGTTCTTTGATCCATATTTACTAATACTCCTTAATCGCAACGAACGAGTGCCTTATATATTCTTTGACATGGACGTTCCTGGACCATTCTAAGAATTTCTACTCTCGAATGTTCTCGAAATGCTCTGCTAGGAAAAATACTCAAACCGAGCAATTACTGTCTTTGTCGTAATTTCGTAACTTGTTTAGAAACTAACTCTTTCATCACGCAAATTAGATAGATATTCGAAGTTCATAGTTATGTTAACTGTGGGCAAAAGAAATACATTAGAATTGCCAGTCGATACACAACTAGGGGATTACTGGGAGATCAACATTCACTATCAAGTAATAGATAATATTATTGCAAATATAAAACGCCAATTTCGTAATCTACCGTTAGCTCATGCAGTTGACGCATTTTCTAAATTGAATATGAAGAACGAAGAGGATTTCATCAATAATTATTTTTAAATCTTAATAATCCGTCAGCCTTAGAAGCTGGAGTGATGGTAATGAAAAACATACTTCCATTTAAAAATGGCGAAATAAACGGTGGAAATTTGAGAAAGCCTATCAAAGAGGAATACTGTCCAAACCTTTTCCAAACAGCAATAGTAGGGGAGGCTGGGGTCGATAGAAACATGGGTCAAATAAAACAAGTTGAATAACTCGAAGATGGTTATTGATAGCGGTGGGGCCCCAAGGGAGAAGGAACTGCTTTGCAAATCGGAACCTGTCGCTGAGTTCACGCCGCCGCTCCGAGAGTGTCGAACATTTTATGTGGGTGCATCGCTTTTTCGACACAAAAAGTAAGTTTTTTTTACTAATATTATTTTGCGTATTGCTCCAAAACTATTGTTCCTTCTTCAGCGTTGTTTACAATCATCATTACTATGAATATCCTAGTGAGTTTATAGTGGTTAGCACCTACCTACACATTTAGGTTCTTTGTTATTGGATATATTATTTGAAGCGAGTGTATGGGGGGCAATTAAAACAAGCGGTTCGGGGTCAATTGAAACGTGTTTCTATTGACCCCAAACAAACATTTTATACGCAAGCAAGTTTTCCGAATTATGTTTTTTTTTAGATGCCAAGAAACCGTCCGAAACTACGAACTGCCGAAGCTACGATCTCGAAAATCATAAAAAAGCATATGAAGATGCCAAAAAATAGATATAAAAATATCAAAACGCTAAATAGAGGTAGGAAAAAGAGAAAGTCATTAATATACACCGATACCCCAGAAAAAGAAGAGACGAAGAAAGAGACTGAAGAGAAATACCGCAGAAAACAGGCTAAGAGAGTAAAACAGAACCTTGGGGAACAAAATAAAGAATGAAGCAAGAACGAGAATAAACGTCAAAATGGAGAGTTTTCTACAGATGATGAATCTAAAAAATACTTCTCTCTAGTTTGCGTGGAAAGTTAGGGCCACAGCAGGCCAGGAGAAGGTTGGGTGCAATATTCTGGGTGCAAGCTGAGGGCATACGGAGCTTGCACAGCATGCGATCTGATTTATTTGTGCCATAATTGTGAATCCAAATAATATTTATATTTGAGTGTTTGGACCCATAGGTCTTTGTTGATTTCTTAGAAGTTGATAAATGTTAGATAAAAACTTTTAATAGTGTTGTTTTAAAATAAGTCGATCTCATTGAGTACCTCGCTAGTAACAAAAACTATTCTCTGACTGATTATCTTTGGTAAATTAAAACTAGATAAGTAAAATAATATTGACACCTCGATATGCCTTCGGTGATACCAAAACTGGAATGAAAAGCAATAAAACCGATTATTTTAATTAAAAGTGTATTTTCTTCACAACAAACATACTTTATCACTTCATACACATCATTGGCAATGTCTGGGCTTAGTAGAAACATCAGTTCAATCAGCTGAAAACACCTGTTTCAACTAGCCCCAGGCACCGTTTCGATTTACCCCGACACAGGGTCAAATAAAACGTTTTCCAAGAATTTCTAAATAACTTCTACCTAAGTTCACGGCGTATTAGAAGCAAAATCAATAATGTTATCATATAGCCAGATAATCTAGCTATAATTTAAGCCTATCACCAAACAGATAAGGTATAAACTGAAGTCACACTAACCGATTTTCTCAAAAACGTTCCAATTGACCCCAGCCTTCCTTACTGCTAGTGAGCTCTGCCAGCTGTGGGCGGAGTTTTTTTGCCCTGTAGGGGAAGTCGGGGCAAGATGATACCGCTAAGTTCATACTCAAATAAAACAATACATATATGAGTCAGTCAACTTTAATTATTTTTTAAACTAATCTACTTTTATTAATCTTTTCATTTGCAAAACAAAAAAATCAATCTTTCTGATTTGTACCATACAATGTATATTTTTACAGCGCTGTTATGTTTATTAATAAACAGCGCTGGGATAATGATGGGACCCGAATTATTGGCATCTTTCGCATATAAAGGTGATTTAAGGGGTAAGGCCACTGTAAATTTTTTGAAAAATCGATTTTTTTTATTGGCTTAAAAAATAGTTTAAACCCTCTAGTTTAAAAATAGTTTAAATCCTTTTAACTTCTTTTTTAAATTTTTTCCAATAAAAAACTATTCGCAAAACTTTAAACGCGTTTTTCTCGAAACATGGTTTTTCAAAATGGCACGCAGCATAACTCGAACAATTTTCATTTTTTTTACTTGAAATTTTAACCAGATGTGAACATTTACATTATCTTGAGAATGTCGATCGGAATTTTCAAGAACTTTATTTATTGATTTTTTATTAACAAAAAACTTGCCGTTTTTTTCGTCAAAAATCAATTTTTTTTTTCAAACGCACGCCAAATCCACAAAAATTGATACTTTTTAAAATCCGATCGACATTCTCTAGCTATAGCCCTCTAGATTAATGGTTTTTTTTTGTTCTAGATTCAAAAGTGCACCAGTGGTGCTGCGTGCCGCGGAGCCCTGGAAGCAAAACATGTCCCGGGAAGATAGCTGTGGAACCGCCATTTTGTTTTTTTTTACTGTAAAAAAATTTTATAATAAAGTTTAATGTATGCCCGATAACACCATTAAACGTTTTTTTTCAAATACCTCCAATTTCGGGAGCAAAGAATTAGTGAAAAAACCTTTTTTTTTGGGCCGTTACAGTGGCCTTACCCCTTAATTTTCTATACTATCAATTTGATAAGCCAATCGTCTAATTTCCGTAGATTGAGTCCGAATAATTTTGCTTCCATATCATTTAAATCATTTGTAAGTTCTTTTTCTTCCTCTGGGAAAAACACCCGTTGAAGAGAAAACAAATGCTTTACTAGTTCCATTTCACCCTTTCTAACGTAAATAGTGGTACGTTGTAAAATATTTCGGCTTTGCGATAGCTTGTATTTATCTTGCCTCATTAGATGGTTAACGAATTCAGGGGTAAGGCCACAGTAGAATTTTCAAAAAAATAGATTTTTTTCGCTAAAATGGTGCTTCATCATGATAAGAATGAGTTACTATTCGATTTATAGCAAGAACAATTTTTTTTCACCGACTTTGAGCGTATAACGTAAGCCCACCTCTGGCTCGGCCATAGAGTACCTGAAACTCTAAATGCGTTTTTCTCGAAATAGCTTTTTTCCAATTGGCGTGACGAATAACTTCAACAATTTTCACTGGATTAATTTAAAATTTAAAAGTTATGTTCCTAATTGCATTTCGCAGAGAACTACCTACGGAATTCCTGATTAAGAAGTGAGATGCAGTCAGAATTTTCAAAAAATCGATATTTTTTACCATTTCTTGAAGTATGATGTTTCGAAAATATTCCCTGAAAATTTCAAATCAATCCGATGAATAGTTTCTGGGATATCCCACAATTAGTGAAGGGGCGTTGGGTCCCTGTAAGTAATTTTTTAATTAGTATTTCTATACATAAATCAAGTGGAACCGGTGCGATGGTCTAGTGGTTAGCGTGCTCGCCACTAAACCTGCGGACCGGGAGGTCCCGAGTTCGAAACCCAGCCGCGTACATTTCGTCGTGAAATGTTTTTCTTCGGCATTTCACGGCGAAATAAGACTAGTTCCACGACTGGGGAGCGAACTTGATGACCGGCTGTATTGGTATAGGTTTTCCGCAGTTTCCCTATACCCATGACAGATATGTCATGGTGAATACGATACAGAGGGGGAAGTCGGCTGCGGCCGCAGGTGGGGGGGGGGGGGGGGGTGTGTGGAATTGGCGGTAGAGGCGGATTGGGGGCTCGTTAAAAGGGAAGGACCCTGTACGACTGGAACAAACCCAATAAAAAATACATAAATCAAGTGTGAAATAGGAAAACTCTTTCAGAAATTTTCAAAAATTGATTACTCAAAAACTATGAACGTTAGCAAAATTTTATAAAGAATACTTTCATTTTTAAATTGCCCAAAATATTAAAAAATAATAATTCATCCCAAAAAACTTTAATTTTTTGAAAAATTGTTCTAACAATTGGCTATAAACAATTAAATGCTCGAATTTTCGGCGAAAATTGTGATATTCGGATTCAGCGAATGAAAATACATTAAAAAAGTTTAGCTTCATCCATCGAGCGCAACATTTTACGAACATATAATACCGTATCCACATTGAAAAACATTAAACGCGTTTTTCTCGAAACTATGTTTTTCAAGTCGGTGACCACTATAATTCGAAAACCACTCGATGGATTTTGATGAAATTTAGTGTGCTTATTGATAGTATTAAAACCTAGTCCTTAATCAAAGGATTTTAATTTTTGTTGAAAATTTAGATTTTTTTTTCACCATTAAACGAGCGATTTTTTTGTCGAAAATCGAAAGTTATCTGTCGGATGCTGCCATTTTGTTAATGTTTGAAAAAAAGCTTCGATTAAGGACTAGATTTATTATTAAACTAATGATTTTTTTTTTGGTTTTTTGATTTCAGATGATCCAGTAAAATTTTATGATGGTCACCGCAAAGCACTACATGTCGAAGGGGGTCTGACAAAGATGGCGATATTTTTATAAATAGTCAATATTTTTCTTTGAAAATTTATACAAGTCAAGTTGAAATATAACATACAAAGTCTGTGTAACTACTTTTGTGGAACAAACATTACTATAAAAAAAATTATTGAAAATGCTCGTTTTTTCACGCTTCTGGCTGCATCTCATCCCTTAATCGAAAACTTTATTTTTTATGAGCAGTTTGATACGAAATTTTTCACTGAAAATTCATTCAAATACCTACAACTCAATTCAAATACCAACAACTTTTGAATGAAACAATATTTTTTAAATTCCGTACGTACTTCTCTAGATATTCTAATGTAGAGAACAAATTGTGGATGGAAATGTCACGCCGCGGAGCGCCTAAAAAAAGATAACAAAAAAAATATTAGGAGGCAGCCATTTTGTACATCGAAAAAAAATTCTAACAGCTTGATCTTCATACTAATAGATGTGTAATTAATTTTATGAGTGAATCACTTTTTCATACGAAAAAAAATTGTTAAATTCGCACATGATTTATACCTCCTTACTGTGGCCTAACCCCTTAACAAAAAATCACGCAATAACCTTGACAATTTCGGACAAAACCGTTCTTATTATTTTAACAATTTGTACTTTCATTGTGTTCACCTACCTGTCTCTAATCAATATCAGCAACTCAAATAAACTGAAACGATGTTGAACTTTACCAAAAATTACATCGTTTTGTCAAAAAATCGAAATTGTTTTCTCACTCGAGACGCGTGCTTCCGCCACAGTTGATACTTCCACAATCATTCACCTCACCCCCACCCCTCCAAAGTCCAACAGGAGCACTGTGCTCGCACACACTGTTTAGTGGCTAAGCTTATGATTCATCTTATCCCGCGTATTTGTCTTTCCCTGAGTTCCTTCTACTAAGCATATCGTGACAATTGCTTTTAAAAGTTGCTTATTTATTGTCGATTCATATCATTTGTAGAAATGGCATGCGAAAAACCAAAAGATTTTTTTCCAAAAAAATAACATAAAGCCCAAAATCTTGAAAACCGTGGGACTTTTACTAAACTGAAATTTCAGCATATAGTAGGACATGGTCTGACCTATCGACGGTTGCAGGATTATCCATTCATAACAGGACGCGCTTTATATCATCTTAGACTGAAGCATCTCGTCTTACAACTGTCGACCTACACGTGGTTTATCATTTTTCTATTTTCTATTTAAGGGGTCTTCTCATTTTGGACGTTAAAAAGGCTATTTTCATGAATTTTTTTGATATATTTATATTATAGATATTGATCTATAAGTTGTTACACTTAATAAATTCACTTTCGAAATACATTTTAAAAAATGTATTTATTTAGGACACTATTCATAGACGAAAATGGTAGTTGAAAAAATGTCCTAAAAAATTGTAGGTCTGCACTGTTGATGAAATCTCGGAGATGGATCGTCCGAAACAAAAAAATCAAACGGTTTTAGATTCAGTATGTTAATGGATATAGCGCATATCATACGATTTTTGATGCATGCAAAAATAACAAAATGGTGAACATATTTCTAAAAAACGAAAAAAGCGTGTTTTTTCACCGTTTTTGGCAAAAAATTGTAAATATGAACATGAAAAAAATCCTTAATTGCGTTATAGCTACAGTTGTAAAGAATATGTGGTTAAAATTTCATAAGGATGGGTTCAATAGATTCGAAGATTTTATCAACAAGCCGTCGAAAAACGTTGTTTCGAGAAAAACGCGTTTAAAGTTTGTTTGGGTTGCATAAATACATTTTTAAATGTATTTCGAAAGTGTATTTTTTAAGTGTAAAAACTTTGATATCAATATCTATAATATAAACCTATTTAAAAATGCATGAAAATAGTTTTTTTAGCGTCTAAAATGAGAAGGCCCCTTAAGTAACTAATGTCCTGAAGCTGATTCTATTTCATTGTGATAATAAACCTTTATGAATATACGCATGTCTTTACGTATCTACGACGTTACTTGTTCAAGTATTGATCGTAAGTGAAAAAAATGCCATCTTAAGCACAACTCCCCTACACGTACCTGGTCGTTGAAACCGTCGCAGTTGTAGTGCCAATATTCATAGTCACCGCTAACTAAAGTAGTCTCGCCTGGCTCGGGACTTGGAATCCCCATGTGAACATTTCGCAGCAGTCTTTTCGAGTAGTCACCGTTTACTGACATCTCTGTGATTTCTTGTTTTTCCACCTGTAGCTGGACGATCAAACAAGATAACATTCATACGCCAAATCCTGCATACGCTTAGGATTTGAAAATACGATTTTTTGTTGCGTATTTTTACAGCCTAGGGTCGTAAATTTAATTTGTCATAAAGATGTGAAAATTCCAAAAATTGATCGAGTTTTTACGATTTTCTAAAAATCGATGCGTCCGATTTTTTTTTCCAACAATATTTCTATTTGTGAAAAAATAGATAATTTGAAAATCGTTTTCGTACTCTCCGGAGTACGAAAACGATGAGATTTACAACAAAACCTCAAGACCGCAAAAAGTTGCATTGCTTCTTGTGAGTTCACGAGAATTTTTTCAGATTTTTTTTTCATCCATTTCCGGTCAAAGCTCGATTGATCTGAATACTATAACAATAATATAATTAAATTTTTGACTTACATACTAAAGTTTGGTCAACTCGTCGAAGAAACCTGCTCTCACCGATACAGCACGCTCTTCACCACACGCGGCATCCTCTCCAAAAGTTTTTGGAAAATCTCTCGGGGTGTTTCTTTCCAAGATTTTTGTAGGAAATCCCATAGATTTTCGGCGGAAGTTTTCCAAAAACTTGTGGAGAGGATGCCGCGTGTGGTGAAGAGCGTGCTGTTGGAGAAAGGAGGTTTCTTCGACGGGACCAAAGTTTAATATATAAGTAAAAAAATTAATTATATTATTGTTATGGTATTCACATCAATCGAGCTTTGACCGGAAATAGATGAAAAAAAAATTTAGGAAAATACTCTGAAAAAATGCTCGCAAACTCACAAGAAGCAATGCAACTTTTTTACTATGTCGAGGTTTTGATATAAATCTCATCGTTTTCGTACTCCGGAGCAATTTTCAAATTATCTATTTTTTCACAAAAAAACAAAATATTGTTAGAAAAAAATCGTAGAGATTCTCCCAAAAGACGAAATTGAAGCTTAGGCTTTCCCCTTTATGATTTTGGTCAAAGAAATGCGTAAAAAATTTGTTTACCGCAAACGGGGTCCACTCAAACAGGAACCAAAAGCGATGAAAAATGGTCGTTTTCAAAACCAGGTGCTAATTGTAAAAAAAATCGTAAAAAAAATTGAAAACGCCAACATTACGGTCAAGCCCTCCTCGTAAAATGCCATTTATTAAATTGGCCGAGGTCAACTACCGGCGAAATTGCATAGAAAACCGTTCCGACACTCTTTTAAACTTTTGTCCGGAAGCTTTTCGCCGCTAGTGTATGTCCATGTGTTGATAACAAATTATTTGAAAAGAAAATGTGTTGGTCAAAAATCGATTTTTTTCTACAACGTGCCATTCTCGTTATTTTAAAAATTTCAAAAAAGTATCTGGTCATTCGAAAATTTGATTATTAAACTAAAAGTACAGTTTTTCATCACTGATCCCCCTAGTTGCCAGAACCAACTACATCGTTTGGCTATGCAGCAATGGCCCTACTTTGTTTAAATAATAATACCTTCATTGTTTATCAATATTTTTAAATTTAAAAAGCTCGAAATCATCGAGTCTATGTATTAATTCCTTCAAGCTTATGCAGACCCGTTAAAACAACATGTGCACGCTGATAAGGCCTGACCTAGAGCATGGATACTGGTTTTCGATGACATCGAACCAAAAACGCGATATTCGACTCGACTAATACCGATATTTCGATATTAGAGTTGAAAAAATGAAAATATCATTATAATTATTATTATTTTCATTTGAGTTACTTTCACTCGTTTTTTAAGGGGTCTTCTCACTTTAGACGCTCAGAAAGGCTATTTTCATGAATTTTTTTGATAGGTTTATACTATAGATATTGATATAAAAGTTGTTACACTTAATCAATACAATTTCGAAATACATTGAATTTTTTTTATGTATTTATGTAACTCAAACAAACTTCAAACGCGTTTTTCTCAAAACGACGTTTTTTCGACGGCTTGTTGATAATATCTTCGAAACTACTGAACCGATCTTTATGACATTTTAACCACATATTCTTTACAACTATAGCTATAGCGCATATCGAGGATTTTTTAAATTTTGATATTTACTATTTTTTCCCCCAAAAACGGTGAAAAAACACGTTTTTTGTTCGTTTTCTTTCGAAAAATGTCGGCCATTTTATTATTTTTGCATATATAAAAAATCGCATGATATGCGCTATAGCCATTAATATACTGAATCTCAAACCGTTCGATTTTTTTTCTCGGACGATCCATCTCCGAGATTTCATCAACAGCGCAGACCTACAATTTTTTTAGAATATTTTTTTAACTACCATTTTTGTCTATAAATAGTGACTTAAGGGGTTAGGCCACAGTAACGGGTATAAAATGATGTGCGAAATTAACAATTTTTTTCGTTTGAAAAAGTGATTCACTCATAAAATAAAATATCATTAGTATGAATTAATGACATTCATACACATCCATTTAGTATGAATATCAAGCTGTGAGAAATTTTTTTTTTTTCGATGTACAAAATGGCTGACTACTAATATTTTCTTTTGTTATCTTTTTTTAGGCGGTCCACGGCGTGACATTTAGCATCCACAATTTTTTACCTAGAACAAAAAACAAAAATTCTCGTCAATCTACATTAGAATACCTAGAGAAGTATGTACAGAATTTGAAAAATATTGTTTTATTTAAAAGTTGGAGGTATTTGAATACATTTTCAGTGAAAAATTTCTCATAAAGCTCATAAAAATGCTCATAAAATAAAAAGTTTTCGATTAATCAGAAATTCCGTACGTACTTCTCTGCGAAATGCAATTAGAAACGTAACTTTTAAATTTGAAGTAAATCGAGTGAAAATTGTTGAAGTTATTTGTCACGCCAATTGAAAAAAGCTTTTTCGAGAAAAACGCGTACTCTATGGCCGTGCCAGAGATCGCTTGCGTTATACGCTCGAAGTCGGTGAAAAAAAATATCTTGCTATAAATCGAATAGTAACTTATTCTTATGATGATAAAGCACCGTTTTAGCGAGAAAAAAATCGATTTTTTGAAAATTCTACTGTAGCCTTACCTCTTGAATAGATAATTTTTTAAAAATGTATTTCAAAAGTTTATTTATTAAGTCTATCAACTCTTATATCAATATCTATAATATAAACCTTTTTAAAAAATCATGAAAATAGCCTTTTTAGCGTCTAAAGTGAGAAGACTCCTTAAATTACGTTTAACAGCCTTTAAATATTATTACCTACATTCAATATTTGCGAAATGTCAACTTATTTATCCACGAGTGTGGAATCAGAAATGGCCTTCTTTTCCGTGGCGTACACCCGCAATAAGGAAAAGTTGTCTCTGAAAGACGAAACTTCAGATGCCCTCTGTTTATTGCGGCCATTGTTTCAACAGTCTCCATCTCTTTAGTTAAAGTGACCTTGCTGTGCCTGCTTCCCATAAGCTATGCCATTTGTTTACATTCTGGTAGCTACTACTACGCTGACTTGCATAAAACTTCCAAACTTTAATTTTGCTTGTTTACTAGTTATGTGATTTGTACAAAAGCTCCTGTTTTGTTTTTTTCTGTTTATTCATTTTATGTTGAGTTGGATATATTTAACAACATAGCAGAGTATGTTTACAAATCTATAATAAATGACTATCTCAATAAACAACTGTGATTTTGAATAAATACTGTGGTTTCACTTATCTGCACACTATTATTTCTACAACTTCCATCTACACTTTTAGCTTCGAACGTTTTTAACCCTAGAACTACAAACCAGGGTAGATATCTACCTCTGGTTTTTGTTTTCAAAATGACGTTTTAGCCGTTTTTTTAGCACTTTCAGGTATTTAAATCGATTTTTTACCGACTAAACTTTAATGAATTTGCGTTTCACCATTCTATTATACATGAAAAAAAACGAAGAGATTCATGTACTTACGAGTATCGTTACTACTTTTAGAACGATTTTACGAGCAAGAACCGCGTGGGGTAAATATTTACCACGGTTTGTAGTTTAAAGGTAGAAAAAGTGGGGTGGTAGTTGAAGGGTTAATCAAAGTTTCACATAAATATCGGTAAATATCGAAATATCGGTATTCCAATATGGCAACTTGTTGATATCGAAATAATACTGGTAATAGAAAAAGCTCCGATGTTCCAAACTCTAGTCTAACCACTGTACGAGCCTCCAATAATTGTTGATTTTTATTCTCAAGAGAAAAGTGGTGAAAATCAATATGAATATAGACATATATATATAGTATTATGCAATGCAACAAATTCAAACTTTAGCCCTTCAAATAGTATTGTTTAAAAACCAAATTCATGCTAAATCTGAGCATCTAGCATTTCAATCGTAAAAAAGATGGCGTTCCCTCCGAGGCGCCATCTCGCGTCGGACGAAATGATCGCTGCGGACTTTGCGAAACGATCACGCGTAGGGGGCGAGAAGTTGTGCAAGTTTCCGAGGCTTTTGACACACGCGTATAAACAATGGTGAAACCTCTCGCAACAATGTGTCGACATTGCGAGTATTATTGCGTTGACGATCAAAGTTGAGTATAAGGCGAGCTCGGTCTCGTGGCGTGATATTTAAAAACAAAGCGATCGTGGATATATTACCTAGGTTGCAAAGCTCTCGTGTATAAAGTCTCACGGTCCTGTCAACGCTGAGCGTAGTCTGCTACAAATCTAAATACAGATGCATATATATACAGATATATATATATATAGACTAAGCGTTCGTCGATGTCGGTGCGTGCGCGAAGAACGGAGAAACTCGTAACTCGAGCGTAGTCGCGGTGGGGACGATAGAAAAAGGATACATTGGGAATGCAAGAATCTCGCGGTCTGCGCGTTGGATTTGTCTTAATTGCGGTCAAATACACCGTGATTAGTTACCTCATTTGGCGACTCAACAAAAGCAAATCAACGGATCCGCGCGGTACGTCGACGTAAGTCCGAATAAAAATTAATACCGCCTCGACGTCGAATCGCCGTACGCCTGTGGTCTAGTGTGTGTGTGTGCATGTGCGCGCGCATGTGTGCCTGTGTAACGAACCCTGTGGGACGCGAGAAGACAGGATACCCGAACTTCGGGGGAAAAATCGTGCATACGTAAGAGAGGGGCGGAGAGAGAGAGAGAGAGAGAGAGAAAAAGAGAGAGAAAGAGTGTGAAAGAGTGTGTGTCTCGAGAATACGGGATTTAGTCCGGAACGATTAACATGTATGGTGAACCCTCGTAGAAAAAAAGATGCTTGTTTCGTACTGTAAGTTGATTACCAGCGTATTCAATCTAATTAAGGTAATATCGTTTACCGACCGAAAGTGGGGGGCCTGACGTTCTCGAAATGTTTTGCAAAGACCGATTTTCATATACACAACGTATAACTACGCGTCTACGAGAAGAAACGATATATCAAATTTGTCTCGCGAATTTTTACATGTTCGAAATCGTAGTGTTTGGACGAATTTAAATGCCCCCCGAGCTCTCTTGACTTAGCTAATTTTTTTGTTTCTTCACTATCGGCTGTCAAAGAGGTTATGTTTGTTATCAAGGTTACGCCGAATGATTCATACCCGCGAGTGCGAGAACAATGGTATTTGTTTTGAGGATCCGTACAGCTGTGGCGATTGCCTCTTTTTAGCTGATTACCAATTGTCCCGACAATGAAGCGTTATCTTTCATTCGTACTGTCATTATTGCTATTTCTGTTTTGACGACGATGCAGCGAAGATGTGAAAAAAATGAATCGCCATTGAGGAGAGGACAGGGCATTTGTCTTGAATCGCAATAAACGAAGGATGTATGGAGAGGGAGAACTGAAGACGGTGTCGGAAGGCTGGGTGAAGACGGTGGATATCAGCACGACCGATAATCCGAATATAAGTTGGGCCATGGAGGACGACGAGCACTTCTGCAAACTCGTTTTGTACAAAGAAATTCAAGATTCAGGGTAAGCATTGCTCGTTGCTAAGTCCTCTTAAGCGACGGTGCCTCCTTGAGCATATACAAGGAGCTCGAAGAATAGAATCGTTTTCTTTATTTATGGCGTTAGGCTACAGTAACGGGTATAAAATCATGTGTGAATTTAACAATTTCTTTCCTATGAAAAAGTGATTCACTCATAAAATTAATTACACTTCTATTCAGTATGAATATGAAGCTGTTAGAAAATATATATTTTTTTTTTGTACAAAATGGCCAACTACTTATATTTTCTTTTGTTATCTTTTTTTTAGGCGGTCCACGGCGTGACATTTAGCATCCACAATTTTTTACCTACAGCAAAAAAACAAAAATTCTTATCAATCTAGATTAGAATACCTAAAGAAATAAGTATGGAATTTAAAAAATATTGTTTTATTCAAAAGTTGTAGGAATTTGAACATAAAGATGAATTTTCAGTGAAAAATTTTGTTATAACTGCTCATAAACTGCTCATAAAATGAAAAGTTTTCGATTAACCAGGAATTCCATATGTACTTCTCTGCGAAATGCAATTAGGAACATAACTTTTAAATTTAAAGTAAATTTGAAGTGAAAATTATTGAAGTTATTTGTCACGCCAATTGGAAAGCAGCTGTTTTGAGATGTTTTGAGTAGTCGGCCATTTTGTACATAAAAAAAAAATTCTAACAGCTTGATATTCATACTGAATAGATGTGCAATTACTTTTATGAGTGAATCACTTTTTCATTCGAAAAAAATTGTTAAATTCGCACATGATTTTATACCCGCTACTGTGGCCTAATGCCTTAAGGAATTTCAGGACAATTGGTGAAGCAATGAGAAAATTCTCTCTCATATACGGAATGCATCCTTCAAATTTAAAATCAATCGTCTACACTGTTTCTGTAAAAATTACAATCGAAAAAATACTTTTTATCATAGGCCCATGCTCATCGTGGAATGGCAGTTTTATGCATGAAATAGGGTGAAAAAATATTTAAGGCGCTACATTAGGGTGGCACCAATTTGAGCTCTTTTTTCCCGTTTTTTCAACATCCAATTATCTATTTTACAGAAAAAAATTAATTGTCACCGAATCTGTGAGTAGTCAAAAAATATTTTTCAGAGGTCACCCAAAAATTCAAGTTTTCATTAAAATATCGATTTTTTTTCGTCCACTTCTCACCCATGAATTTTATGCTTTATAATTTTTTAATTAACCTCGCGAAAGCTCTAGCTGGCCAATGAATATTTAATGGTCGCTCAAAGTTTTCGAAATTTACAATTACCGCCAAAAAATAAATCTCGCATGCACCATAATTCCTTGTAGCACAAAAACAAAATAAACAGCGAAGTGTTACATTTTTTGAAAAATTTATTATAATAATTTGTAGCAAACACCAATTGGACGATATGTCTTATTATGTATTGTTATGTATTATTGTATTATGGCGTCGCTCGTCACAGAGTACAGCTACAATTTTACGAATAAAACGACCTATAATTTTGTTTACGGACAAGAGCTTTAGGGAATTATTTTATGACAACAAAGATTATAATTGTTGAGTTAGAAGTGTGAGGAAAATTTGAAAAATCTGTTTCTAAAGGAAAAGGGATTAATCATCATCAATTTGATGAGTGAGAAGAGTTTAAAAAATAGGAAATTTCGAAGCTCTTAAGCCATTACTAAATATTTATTTATAAAACTAATATTTATTTATAAAAAATTATAAAACGTTAAATTCATGGGTGAGAAGGGGACGAAAAAAAAATCGATTTTTTAATGAGAATTTTAATTTTAGAGATGCTTGAGCAACCTCTAAATATTTTTTGACCTCTCACTTTCGCGACATTTTTTTTTTTCTTTAAAGAAGATAATTGGTTTGTGAGAAAACGGGGAAAAAATTAATTTGTGCTACCCTAGGCTACATCTACATAAATGCCCGAAAAATGCCAAATTTCGAATCTTTCTGGGAAACGATTGGTAAAAAAGGAACACATTTTTTTTAACACAAAGGTACATATATTGCGTACTTTTGAAAAAAAAAAATCACTGAATAATACAGAAAAACAGCAAAAACATGGCCGCTAGCAGATAATGAATTTTTTCTCGCGTCTTTTGGCGGTAGACACTGCTGTTTAAACGGTCCACCCGAATTCTAAAAACCAAATGGGTTATTCAAGGTAACAATAAATACGAGCCGTTGACGCACGTTGATTTTTAAAGGCTTCTTTTTTAACAATGTGGCGACGAATTGAAACTTGAGCATACAAAATCTATAAAAAAAGGTCGTCATTTTCACGTAACTATTAAAAAATGAGGAACGATTTAGAAAAAGTGAGGTCGGTAACGACCTTTAAATAGTTCTCATCGTATCTCCTGCGTATTTGGAAATAATACATCAAGTGATTCTCGAGATATCATGTCCACCTACTTTGAAAACAGTGTTTCGAGAAAGACGCGTTTACGGCTTGAAGTATGGTACTGTAACCGCTCGCCCGGTTGACTGTTAGAAGCTGTAGCTCATTCAATTTTAGGAATATTTAAATAACATTTTCAGGGAATATAGCCAAAAGGTGATACTATCAAATAAAAATATTTATGGAAAATATAATTTTTTACTCAGCTAGGTAGACGTAACCTGTTGAAATGTTATGAAAGAATGTTTAAAATGTTATAGAAAACTTACTTCGCTTAGTACATCATGATAATTTCGTCATCTAAGAAGTGTTTTTTTTTCAATTGTAAATTTTATAGAAACCGTGGAGGCGAACGTTTACCAATTTAGAGGATGCATTCTTATATGAAAAAGAATTAACTGTACAAATTTAAATGTTTAAAATGTTACGAAACACTGTCAAATCGCTCAGTACACTATGACAATTTGGTTATCAGTGTCATAATGTTAAATGCCCTCTATTAAAAGATATTTTTTCAAATGTAAATCTTATAGAAACCGTGTAGACGATCGATTTAAAATTCAGAGTGTGCATTCAGTATATGACAAAGAATTGACGGTATAAATTTAAATCAAATGGTAACTATTTGTCAATTGTCCCGAAACTCTTTAAGGGGTTACATGGGTTTCGAAGTCGAAAAAAGGATATTTTCTCTATTAAAAAAAATATATATAAATTATTTTATTGAAAATGTTAAGCACATAAAAGAGCAACATTTCAACAATATTTTTAAAAAATTTCATCCAAAGATTTGGGAAGTTCAGCCGGTGGCACCTGGTTTCCGGAGACCCCTAAAAAAAGTGTCGTCGTGGTGGTCGGGATAACTCATGATAGCTTTATCTGAAATTAAAAAACCATTTTTTTTCGGTTTGTCTATAAGTAGAGCTCGTGATTGAATGAAGGATTTTAAAAAAAATTAAAATTTCAATTTTTGGCAGAGTTGTTTGTAAAATAGTTCAATTTTTGGTAAAATTTACACTACGTGGAGCCTTCTAAAATTAGTTGTAATCGAAAAAAAACCTTCGTTCAATCACTAGTGAATGTTATTTTAAAGAAGTGTGCAAAATTTCAATAAGATCGGTGCATTCATTTTTGAGAAATCTTGTTCACCGACTTCAAAAATAGTGTTTTGAGAAAAATGCGATATACCTGCGTCGCTCCCGGCCGGTCTTTCCCAACGGGGGGAATCCCAAAGGCTCTCTCTCCCTAGACTTTTACTCCAGATGACTTAAAACTTTGGGAGAATATTCTAGACACATTGTAATATTATATAATAAAATAAAAGGTTTTTTGAAATGTTGAAACCCACGTAATCTGTTAAATTAAGCCTTCAATTTCTAGTTTTGCATGCCTTGTTCGGGTCATTGCCTTTTTTTTCTTAGTTATTGAGGTAAACCGATCAGTGCGTGGACGCAAAACGACACTGTAGGAGTCCGATGGACTGTAAAATGAAAATAATATGAAAACAAATTCCTGAATCGCTATAGTTAAGAAAATATATTATAGTAGAAATAAATATTCTGAGCAATTTCAGCACATAATATTGGAGGAATTGATAAAGTAATAACGAAATGACAAAATTGTCAATGAATGGACAAAATTACCAGTAAATGGTCACTCGACCACCAGTAAACAGACGTGTAGTGTAGATGAACGCTGTTGAGGATAACGATTTATTATTTATTTTTATGGTATTAAAGTTTGCATCGTAGGGATGCAACGAAAGTATTCGTTTTTTCTTATCGGCCATTTTCTTTTGGCCCATTTAGGCTACAAAAATCATTGGAACATTTTGATGATGTTGAAGTTTGCATCGTTGAAACGCAACGAAAGTTTTTTTTTACACTTTACTTTCCATATTTGTAGATTGTCCATTGATGTTGTATAACTTTTTTCAATAGATTTATATTGTAGATCGCTAAACAAATATCTTGAAAAATGGTTGAAGGATTTTTGTAAGCACAGTTTGCCAAAAGAAATTAAAGGAATCTAGAAATATTTATTTTCGTTGCGTTCCAACGATGCAAACTTCAACCTCATGGTTGGAATGCAACAAAAAAGCTTTTATTTTTTTTTATTCCCTTTTTTATTATCATCCAGAATCTTTTCTTACATTTTTAGACTGAAGGCCTCTAATAAGGGTGGTGAAAAACGTTTGAGTGATTTTGGAGGGCTAAATGCGCCGCAAAAATTTGGCTACGAAACTTTCGTTGTGTTCCAATGATGCAAACTTCAATACCATACGTTTTTTAATATCCTTTTTAGGGTCCAATGACCAAACTTTGAAAAAGGGGGTCAGATAGTAATAAAAATTGAAGCAATGAAAATCTAAAGGGGAATTTTCGTTGCATTCTAACCATGCAAACTTCAACACCATTTATTTTCATTATCTAGATTGGAGATCACTGCGTTACACAAAAATTATAATATTCCTATACATATGAGTAAGGTCAGAGTGGGATCAGTGGCTCATTTTTTTCAGAGGTCTATAGCTGCCCAACCATTCACAGAATCTCAATGAAATGTTGACTAAACGTGAGGTGTGTTCAATGGCTTCATTTTGTTAAGAAACACTGAACGGCCTAACCCAATAGATATTGGGATAATAACCATTAAAAAAATGGGGTCTCATTCACTGTGTACTTGTATTGTACAGTATTGTACAGTAAACTATTGAAAAATTCATCTAAACAAGACAGCATATTATGAGATCAATCGCAATCATTTATTGAAAATTAATCAACAATGAGCCTTACCTAATGCGGTAGTAACGGTACCTATCTAAATCACAACGCGAAAATATTCATATTATGACTTACCTCTGTGTACCTCGCAAAATTGAGCCACTGTGTACTGACACTCTTTTTTCTTTTCAAAGCGGATACGGACAAGTTTCTATTTTTGTTAGGTTAATAAACGCAATGCTCAAATACCGCAATATAGCTGTATATGCAGGAGAACAATGACTTCGAACATAACTGCGATAGGTAAAGAAGCAAAAACCATACAAACTCGACTGGTTTTTTAACTTTTTACACCAAAAATGATATAAAATCGCCTTTCACAACCGAATTGCGCGGTAGCGACTCACAGACAGGTTCAAACCTGTTGGCATCCGAGGGCAGTTCTAATGTGAAAAACACGCACATATATACATGTCCACTCCTGATAAACAGAAAAAGTTCAGTGTACCCACTGTTAACAGTGTTCCTACTTTGACCCTATTATATTTGTTATTACGATTTCGTAGAAAATGCACGGGGCCCTTTTTTTGCACCTCAACGCGTAATTCTCTAAAAACTACAAAAAATCTGTTTCGCCAGAGAAATAGAAAATTAAATTGTGTCGAAATAAAATAAAGGAATCAAATAATTTTATGACAACATTTAATGAAATGTACATTGTTATATCTTAACAGCAATTTATTTTGTAATTTTCGGAGGACGAGCTAAACTTTTTTGCTCTGCTTTGGGAATTATCACAACAGAGCTCATATGTCCATTTACCGCAAAGAGGTTAGACTACAGCACCAGTGAATAAACATGTCTAATTCTCACCAATTATTACGATTTTTTTTTCAAATTTTTCAAATTTTGCAATAAAATCAAATAGTGAATCTATTTTAAGTAATGAAAAAAATACTTACCCTTAAAAGTCATAAAAACTACTGCCTTCGCCTTTAGAATGCCTACTGTGCACCGCCGTATCATAACTAAGCTGCACGGTGTGCAAGTTACCCCCAACTAGAAAAATTCCGTGTGGCGTCAAAATTTGATAATAAACTGAGAAATCGGTTTTAACGACACCTGTGATTTTCATGGCTAAATTATAGTGATTTGAGTTTTTATCGGCAATTCATATTCTTTACTTATTTAAAATATAAATCAGCCTTTGTCCATTAACTGGTCACTGTCCATTCACTGGTCGGTTTACCCTATGAGAAGAGCAGAATGAAAAAACGGTACAGAATGTTTCGGATTTTTTGTGTGGACAATTTGTGTACAAAGGAAACTTTTCAGAAAATTTCACACTAATTTACTTAATAGTTGTAGTGTAATCGATTGTAACGTATTGAAATTCTTATTTTCTCATGCGGCACTCTCGTAAATTGTCACCAAACCATGATGTGAGGCTGTACGCAGTGAAAGGGGAGAGATACTCTTAAGAAAGGAAAAAATGGCTGATTTTCATTATTTTTTTTTTCTAAATGAAAGATTTCTTCACCATTTTTGAGACTCAGGATATGTTTTATTAATTGTTTTGGCTGTTACATGGTATTTTTTAAATTTTTATTCATCTTTAAAAGTGGCGAAGGTATGGCACGGTCTTCTAAACGGGTTGCGGCAGATGTTGTCAGATAGCGTGACAGGTAGTGTCGACGGGATTAATTCGAAAAAAAAGTCAACGAAGATGATTCTTTCATTAACACTTATACGCAGAATGTGAACCAAGAGAAGTTGCGATATGTTGGAAATCGATGGAATGGTACGTTTTGAAACAAAAATAAATCAATTTTTCCGAAAAAATGGCTCCATTGTGAATAAAAAATACTTGATTTTTTTTAACATTTGTTTTCATATTTGAGACAATAAGGTTAGGAAGATTTATACCAAATTTCGTACGTGTTCAGAATTTACTCCAATACTAATTATTAAATTTAATATAGAGCGCCCGGCCACGTATACCGTGTCAAATTCCTGGAAATATCGTACAAGCGCAGGAGACACCCCCCCCCCTTCGTTCCGAAAATCTCCAAAAATCCGCGCAATTGTCGCGTGAATGGTCAGTCTTCTCTTGAAATAAGTACGAGAAGGAACTCTATTGTAATCGACTAACCGCTCGGTCTTATCGATTATACGCCACTCGACACTATCATTTTTGTTATTGCGACTCAATTTAGCGCTCCTCCGTGTGATCCGCGTACGCGTATTTAAAAAAAATAAAAATCAAGAAAAAAGTGAAAGTGTACAAGAAAATTTGTCGTGAATCCTGTGCTTTCCTCACACCTATTTCGCGCTATTTCACAGAACTGGCGAATTAAAATTTTACATTAAATGTTAAAATGCGCTTTTCGAAGGGTGCGTATTAAACAATTAGAATCCGTCGATTAGTTTTTTAGCTATATATCACGCCAATGTTGAAAATCCAGTTTAAGGGGAGGCACCTGAGTAAACGGCGAGAAAAACAGGTAAACTTCGGGAATTTTAATCTCAAAAACTAATGTTTCGATTGGATCCGGGTTATTTAACATTGGAAACTATGTACAGTAGGGTATGTTTAGGAGTAAAAAAAAATTAATTCGTTGACTGGAAGCGATTGAAATGCGATTATCTCTAAACGTAGCTTTCGAAGTCGATGCCAGATGTATCTCGAAAACGGCTTGTCCGATTTTGTCCAAATTTGGATACAATATTCTTCGATAGTTTTTTTCGTTCGCCGCGTAGGATTTTTTTTGAAATTTTCATTTTTGACGGAATTGCGACCGTTTTAATTTAACATTCGTTGTTTGATCGCAATTTCCGACGATTTTGGATTGTACACACATTGCATAAACAAGCAATGGTTCAATCAAATTAAAAAACCCCTACGTGGCGAACGAAAAAAACTATGGAAGAATATTGTATCCAAATTTGGACAAAATCGGACAAGCCGTTTTCGAGATACATCTGGCACCGACTTTGAAAACTATGTTTCGAGATAATCGCGTTTGAATCGCTTCCTGTCAACGAATTTATTTTAAAAAATGCCTAAACATACATCAATGTACATATTTTCCAATAAAAAAACCAGGATCCAATCGAAACATCAGTTTTCGAGATAAAAATTCCCGAAGTGTACCTGTTTTTCTCGCCGTTTACTCAGGTACCTCCCCTTAAAGATTAATTTAAAGATTTTTAAAGATTAATTGAAAAATAAAAATACCATGTAACAAGAAAAAGTAGTAAAAAAAACATACCCTAAGTCTCAAAAATGGTGAAGAAATCTTTCCTTTTAAAAAAAACTTCATGAAAATGAGCAAATGATTTCCTCGCCTAATGGTATCTCCCCCCTAAGCTATAAAAACCCTGTGAAGATTTTGTCGGATTCTTATTCAGCAATCTTCAAACTACAATCGCCAAATACGATTTGTTAATAATGAAAATGTGAAACTCAAGGAAATTTTTGTTGTTTTCCAATTATGAAAATTTCAACCCCATAGACGAAGCATATATACACTTATGAGTTTTGCCATAGCAATGTTAAATGTTGACAAATATAGGCGAAACAATAATTACAATGTTTATTTTGAGCTTGGTGTACGGATCATGCCATTTACAATTGATTTTACTTTACACCTGATACATGTAAGAATTTCGAATTTCCTCTCCCGTTGTTTCTGATTGTATCTCCACTACATGCTTAGAACTTCAGAAAAAAGTTCACTTTTTCCAAAGTAATGGAAATGAAGTGCGCAATCGCAATTTGTCTATTTTTCGCTGTCATGCTTCGAATAATGGCAAAGACGTTTGTAATATGACGTTTGCATAGTTGGAACGCAACGATTTTTTCTTATTTCTTCACTTTTACTATTCGAAAACCTTTTTTTTGTGAATTGGGGTCGAAAATCTGAAATAAAAATACGTAAAACCGTTCGAATGATTTTTATAGCCGGCCAATGAGTAATTCTATCGATGAAAAAGAATTAACTTCCGTTGCGTTTCAACGATGCAAAATTCACGATAATTTTGTAACAATGTAGACCAACAAAATGACATTTCGTGAAACTATACGTTTGTCTGTTCGTATTGCAGAGTACGGATATGGGACGTAGTGATATTGGTGCCCAATCTCGTTTTTCTACTCTTCATCATCGTGCGATTCAATCGAGCCAGGCTCAAGCTCAGAGCTACGAGTAGCCCAATATTTTTAGCATTTTACGGACTTGTAATATGTAATATAGTGATATCGGTGATAAGGTGCGTAGTTTCAATGACCGTTAACGCGGCTACAAGCGTCGGTGGAAAAGCCGACAAGGTGCTTTGGGTAACCGTAAGGTTTTTTCTACTCTCGACGGAGATGAGCGTCGTCATATTCGGTTTAGCCTTCGGTGAGTCGATATTTTATTCCATCCAATGGCGTGGCTTCACCCCTTAAGGTAAAGTCACGCCAGCTCTTAAAAAAACCTATTTTTAAGAATATTTTTAACGAGTACGAGTACAATGAATTGGAAAATTTTATTATACATAGTTTTAAGGTAATAGTCTCGCTACAATCACGTTGAAAAGTTCATTCTCCGCTCAATCGATGAAAGCTTCGAGATATTGCGAAATATCTTTATAATGTAGGTTGCACATCTTATGAAGATGTAAAAACTTATAAAGCAATGAAGAAAACACCTAATATAATGTTTAGAGTTGCAAAAATAACAACGTTCCCTCCATCACCCGACCCTCATTTTTGTATCAGACTATCCATTCCGGCTACTAATACGTAGACACTCTGCGTATACAGATATGCACACACACTACTGTAGTCTAACGAGCGCGGAGATCGTGGCAACGCCGCAAGCCCAGCGATTATTTGTCGTGATATTTAGTATAAACGGAAATACAAAACTTGAGCTGTGGTTGGAATAATGGAACAATTGCGACATAAAGGCAATTGGATAAAGGCGACAAAAGGAAACGCGGTCGAAATTATGAACCGTGCAAAAAGAGAAAACGAAAAGAACCATGTGGAGGTTATGAACAATGAAAATGTGGGGCAACGTATCATGAATCGTTGAATTGATGATTTTCACTTCGATGAATTGATGATAAGAGTTTTTTTGTTTATTGTTTTAACGAATTTTTTATTTCATTCATTTACTAATTGTGACCTAGCAATATATATCTATAGTAATATAAAAAAGTAAATATGAGAAATCGGCCGCGTCTCTAGATACATTTTCTTCCGATGAACGAGCCGAACGCTTGCAGCGCTGCCAGATCGCCGGTTCTAGACTGCTCCAGTTGCGTCGTGGCGCTAGCGTCGCTAGACATTGCTTAATTTAAATCGCTATATCTCTGAAACTAGGCGGTCAAAATTCATGATTCCTTTTACCCACTTTGTCATATGTTCCTCTGTAATTGAGAATTTTTTGAGAAAAATCTGTAGAAAAGTTTCGATGTTATTGTATGAAATGTGAAATTTTCCACCGTTCCCCACAAGAACACGTGTAAAACCGTGCAACCTATGATTGCCAATATCTCGAATACAGAATGGTGGATCCTTTTGAAATTTTGTAGGTAATCACTTAATAGTATCTTGAACGTGTCCTCAAAATAAAATAAACATCTATCGAAAAACGCCTCGGCGAGACTGCTAACTTAAGTGTACAATATTTTTTGTTGTTGTAATTTTTCAATTGATAATGGCGGCGTCAAAGTCCACAACCGCAGAGAAACGCTCGTGCAAAGTGTTCCGCGGCCGGAAAGATTTCTCTTGCAGTTTTCAACCTAGAAGAAGAAACCAAACAAATCATAAAAATACATGATGAAGTTTGCATTGTTGAAACGCAACGAAAGTTCGTTTTTACATTTGATTTTCCATATTTTTATAATTGTAGATCTTTATTCTTATAGGTTTATATCGTAGATCGCTAAATAAATATCTTGAAAAATGGTTGGAGGATTTTTGTAAGGAAAGTTTGCCAAATAAAATTGATTGAATTCAGAAATATTGTTTTTTCGTTGCGTCCCAACGATGCTAACTTCAACATCATAAAAATATATGCAAAAAGCTATGGAACTGCGTACGGAAATTAGAAAATATCTTTTTTAACACAGGTCGTGCAGATTCTAACGAAAACTTTCATTTTTGAGCAATAAATCACATGAGTAATTGTTTATTTAAAAAGTCTAATAACCAATTGCAAATTCCGTACGTCGTGCCCCGGAAAATGCATCTGAGATTTTTTTCTCATTTCGTTATTTTTATTTTTATTCGAAACCTTTTTTTGGCAATTTGAGGTTAACTGGTAATGGAAATACGCAAAAACGTTCGAACGATTTTCATAGCCTAAATGAGCGAAAAATATAATTGATTAATGAAAGAAAGAAAAAATCGTTGTGTTCCAACGATGCAAACTTCAATACCGTAGAATAAAATACGTTTCCAAATTGCAAGTGAAACGGTGGATATTCGGCTGAGTTACGTTTCCGGTAAGTTAAAAAATCACGGTTTCGAGAAAAAGGGCGTTTAAAATTTGAACCAGCATTTAGCGAAAGAAATTTTCGATTTACCTCAATCTACAATGCCAGCACCACACATTTGGCCTTCCAAATTAAAATCGACCACTTTCTTTTAATTTCTAAACATTTGAAAACCGTCGAGTGGCTTCACCCCTTGAGGCGGGAGCCTGAATTAGAAGGTCCAAAGAAGCCTATTTTTCGGAATTTTTTTAGAAGGGAAAAAAACGAGTGAGCCCAGTAAACGTTGAGGTATCTTTTCATCTATATTTGACATGTATAAAAAAAGTTTAACATGAAACAATAAATTACTGCAGATTTATCAGCCTATTCCATGTGCGCCTTGCCACTGTAGTCCCCAATCGGCAGGAAAAATGCAGCTCGCAATTCTTGACTGAAACAAAAAAAAACAGATAAAATTTTCATGTGTCATATACTTTTCTTCTGGGTGAATTTAAAAAAGCTGAAAAATCGTTAAATTATAATTTTTCTCAGGTTTGAAAAAAATGTGTTTAAAAAAACATTTGAACGTCCTATAAAAATGATTTAAAAAGATTTTTTGAACGACTTTTTTAATTCACTTAGCAGAGATTTTCATACTGAAGAAAATAAACTGGTTTGATTCAATGATCCTTCAGTTTTTTCACTATCACGCCCGCCAATTTGGAAAAATCGTGAAATTGAAAACTGGAGAAAATGCACTTCGAAGTTTTCAATAAGAGGAAATATCAATATCAAATATCAATCGCTTCTCTGCTCTTGGCCTTGTATCTTCGAAAATATTTACAATTGGCATATGTAACTTTGTAAATATATTCTTGGATAGTTTATCTATCGATTTAAGCAATTTGAAAAAGAAACGATTTTTCGGAATATCGAATTAAATAGGTTGGAGCTTTAGCCACAATCCAAGATTGAATTAAAAAAATAAATATCTTATTGTCTATACTATACTGAGTCGTAATGATTTTTTTTTAATGTTCACCACAAACCACCAGAGATACGCAATAATTTAATGGATGTAATTTTACGTACGGTTAGATGGGCAAGACGTTCATGCTACGGGTAATGTATTTTTTTGGCTACTTAGTACCAAGATAGACCATTTCTACCAACGGATCTAACGCAAACTAAACCTTTATGCACATTTAGAAAAAAAAGACCCCATCTTGCCCATCATAAACCATATATATTCAATATTGAACCAAGAAGGTTTGATGAAAGATTACGAATTTTGGCTCGCGAATGAAGAGCATTGCTGCCAACTTGAATGTCCGCGAAGTTGCCCAATTTCGGCAACACTTAATATTAGTTAATGGTAATAATAAATAATCTCGTGACAAATATAAATAGGCATAATTATAAATGACTCAAAATTTCATTCTAGGTTGTATAAAACATTGAGTGATGCAGTTTTTTCATAATAATCATCGATAATGTTATACTTTTTCAAGTTCGTAGTGACACAAAAGTTTTTCTTATTTACGTAATGGAAATATTTAAAAAATGCTTAATTGTGCTCTTTATATATTTTATGGAAAAATCGCATCTACAGAATGAATCGATACCTCGTATGCATTTTCTGAGGTTCATTAAAAAAGAATCATAAACCGTCATTTGACTAAGCTGGACTGCTCCAACTTGCTTAAGATATTCGAAAATTATATACTCCCTTCGAGATTGATAAATTTTGCTATAACGAATGCCATTTGAGCAGCAAATGCTAAGTGATAAGTAAAAAAAAAATCAACTTCTCGGACGTCAGGCGGATGAAAGTATTTGGCAAAAATCCTGTCCTCGAGGATTAATCATTCTGTCGATATGTTCAGGACATTTGGACAGCCGGTCAAGCATCAGAAGAGTCCTACTGGCGACTTATCTCATAGCTCTCGTATTCACCATCACTCAGGGAACACTGGAGTTAATTTTACCGGACGACACATTTCACATTCCTAGCCGGGACTTCTACGTCTTCGGGCATGGGGGTATGATGTTTTGGTTTTGCAGCAGTCTGGTATTCACAGTGGTACGTAACAGGGACGAAAATATTATGTGAAAGTTTGTGTCGTTGGAACTCTATTGAAATTAATCATTCTAATTCCTCAAAAAAGGGCAAGCCTCAAAGATTCGCGATTTAAATGGGTAAAAACAGTTTTTGATAATAAACAAAGTGGCGGAATAAAAAAAATCGTTGTATTCCAACGATGCGACCTCAAACGCTATAAAAGAATATACGTTAAGGGGTAACGCTACCGAATTAGGTCGAAAACCTTTATGATCACGTATAAGTCGATTTTTTTAAGGAGTAAGGCCACTGTAACGGCCCAAAAAAAGGTTTTTTCACTAATTTTTTGCTCCCGAAATTGAAGGTATTTGAAAAAAAACTTTTAATGGTGTTATCGGGCATACATTAAACTTTATTATAAAATTTTTTTACAGTAAAAAAAAACAAAATGGCGGTTCCACAGCTATCTTCCCGGGACATGTTTTGCTTCCAGGGCTCCGCGGCACGCAGCACCACTGGTGCACTTTTGAATCTAGAACAAAAAAAAAAAAACATTAATCTAGAGGGCTATAGCTAGAGAATGTCGATCGGATTTTAAAAAGTATCAATTTTTGTGGATTTGGCGTGCGTTTGAAAAAAAAAATTGATTTTTGACGAAAAAAACGGCAAGTTTTTTGTTAATAAAAAATCAATAAATAAAGTTCTTGTAAATTCCGATCGACATTCTCAAGATAATGTAAATTTTCACATCTGGTTAAAATTTCAAGTAAAAAAAATGAAAATTGTTCGAGTTATGCTGCGTGCCATTTTGAAAAACCATGTTTCGAGAAAAACGCGTTTAAAGTTTTGCGAATAGTTTTTTATTGGAAAAAATTAAAAAAAGAAGTCAAAAGGATTTAAACTATTTTGAAACTAGAGGGTTTAAACTATTTTTTAAGCCAATAAAAAAAAATCGATTTTTCAAAAAATTTACAGTGGCCTTACCCCTTAAACGGTTACATCTACCTAGGGGCCTTCCATATATTGCGTCATCGATTTTTACTGATTTTTACCCCCCCCCCCCCCCCCCCCGAAATCATCCTATCCTTCCTATCGCCATAATCCAATTATCATTACCGCCATCCAACTAACAGACCCTCCCCTATTTCAAAATGACGTAATTTATGGGCCCTAGAGGCCCGAAAAAAAATGCGCTATAGCCATTTTTTGTCTGGGAAACGGTTGGTGAAAAAAGCGCATTTTTTTAAACACAAAGCTACATATATTGATAGCTTTAGAAAAAATCACGAAAAAATAAAGAAAAACATGGCCGCCGGCAGATGATGAAATGTTTTTCGCGACTTTTGACGTTGGACACTCTCCAGCTTAAACGGTCCGTCTGAAATCTAAAAACAAAACGGATTATTCAAGCTAACAATAAACACGAGTCGTTGACGATTGTTGATTTTTTAAATCTGTTTTTTTTCGACAATGTGGCGCCAAATTGACACTCGACCTTACAAAATCTCTGAAAAACATCGTCATTTTTATATAACTATTGAAAAATAAAGATCGGTTTTAATAAAGTGACATCGTCAACGACCTTTAAATGTTTCTCATCGTATAACCTGTGAATTTGGAGAGAATCCATCGAGTGCTTCGCAAGATATTAGGTCCACCGTCTTTGAAAACAGCATCATCGGCCGGCTGCCATGTTTTTGTTGTTTTTCTGTATTTTTTGGTGATTTTTTTAAGGCTCTGAATATATGTACCTTTGTGTTAAAACAATACGTGTTTTCACCCAAACAAACCGTTTCCCAGAAAATAAAATCAGAATTTGGTAACTTTGTTCGGGCCTCTAGGTAGATGTAGCCCCATAAGTGAATGAATTTCTTCGCAAATGTACAATCGATTCTTCAAAATGAACATAAAAAAAGAATACAAGACAATTTTTTTCAATTCGAAATGATAACTCAATAGCTGTCTAAAGCAACTTTCTTCTCTGGAGCGTTACACATAATTTTTTCAATTTTTAGAATTGACATTTGAGCAAAATATCAAGGCGTTCCTTAAGGGGTAATCTCACGTTAGACGCTAAGAAAAGGATAGTTTCATGAATTTTTTGGATAGCTTTATATTATAGATATTGATATAAAAGTTGTTACACTTAATAAATACACTTTGGAAATACATTTAAAAAAAATATATTTATTTATTCAAGACACTATTTATAGACGAAAATGGTAAATAAAAAAATGTCCTAAAAAATTGTAGGCCTGCGCTGTTCATGAAATCTCGGAGATGGATCATCCGAAACAAAAAAAAAATCGGTTGTCTGTAAAGTCGGTTTACTGACGATAGTTGAACGTGACAACGTCATAAGAAAATACTGATGGAATGGTTTCATTTTTCAAAAGAAAATTTTTATTTTGTTTGTTTGATAGATATTTTGTATGGATATAGAGAAGGAGGTAAATGGAAATCACAATTGAATTGATCAAGTTACATTTATTTGTACGCATAAATACAATTATGACAAGTTTTTTTTTTTTTTACAATGTACATATTTTTTGAAAGTATGAATGTGCTTTGAGCAATTGTTTTACAACTTTTATTTTTTCATAAAATTCTTCGTTCAGAAAATCATTTTAAATTTACAAAATACTTGAATAAAATTTATTGTTTAAATTTCTACTCGACTGTTAAAATTTAATTTTTGATTTTATTATTTTATAATAATAAATTTTGTATTGACATTATTTCTTTCAGCAAGTAAACTGAATAAAAGTTGTTGTTCAATTAGTTACTTAATTATTTTTGCAAATTTAATTGTAATTTGTTGTAAAAAAGTAATAATTTTGAATAATTTATTATAAGAATAAACTGTGATTAAATTATTGTTCATAAATCTTAAATTTAAAATTTAAAATTTGGAAACATCATTAAAAATTTTGTAACTCTAGCTTTTAAAAAGCCCGCCTCAATGTGTTTGATATAGGAGAAAATTGTTCCCTTTGACGGCTGGCTGGTCCAACCTGTCATTTCAGACACGTTGTTATGATATGTGGAAGATTTAACATTTATGTTTTAATTTTTTGAAATCATAGCTACGCTCGATAATTATTTCGATCGAATAGTAAAGCAATTGATTTTTACTCATCGTGAAATAGTTCTGTTAACTTATTGTT
The DNA here is from genome assembly GCA_964007375.1 of Ophion obscuratus. Taxonomy (NCBI): domain Eukaryota; kingdom Metazoa; phylum Arthropoda; class Insecta; order Hymenoptera; family Ichneumonidae; genus Ophion; species Ophion obscuratus. The sequence continues at coordinate 38,604,154 of OZ023319.1, read as the reverse complement.
ATAGTTTTGTCAATTATAGCATAACCTACAATCGCTGCACTAGCGGACCGATGCTATTTATTTTAATGATGAAAGCACGAATATTCGACAATATATCACTGAACATATATTTAATATCGAAAGAATCATTACCTTTATCGCCGCAATTATCGTTGCTATAAACAATTGACACCACATTCACTTTTCACTGCACTTCATACTTGACAAAAACATGTACATGTATTATTGTATAGCAGCTGTCCACGCGGACGCATCGCTCATGGCCTCTGCACACTGCGCGCGATGGGCGACAAGCGATGAGCGATATCCAATGAGAGCTCGAGTATGACGGAAATGCTCTATGAGAGTGACGTTGCCATTGGATATCGCTCATCGCTCGTCGCTCGTCGCTCGCAGTGTGCAGAGGCCATCACTCAAGTAGGAGAGAGACAGATGTCGAACGCTGCCGAACGCTGCCGAACGCGGAGGCCGATTGTGCCTCTTTGTCGCTCGTTCCGCGCTCTCGCTTACACTTCAAGCCTTAGATGGAACGCCTCAGAGCGAGGTAACGGCGATGAGTCATGCTTTTTCGTGCGTGCAGCCGGCTCCATCGAATTATAAGACGTTGTCACGTCAATAAAATGGTTTTAGATTCAGTATGTTAATGGCTATAGCGCATATCATACAATTTTTGATATATGCAAAAATAACAAAATGGTTGACATTTTTCGAAAAAAAGTGTTTTTTCCACCGTTTTTGGCAAAAAAAAATAGTAAATATAATTTAGAAAAAATCGTGATAGCTATATTTGTAAAGAATATGCGGTTAAAACCTCTCAAGGATCGGTTCAGTAGTTTCGAAGATTTTATCAACAAGCCGTTGAAAAACGTTGTTTCGAGAAAAACGCGTTTAAAGTTTGTTTGGGTTACATAAATATATTTAAAAATGTATGTACAGTACCAGACAAAAAAAACGCACCGTTCAAAATTCAATATTGGTGGTATTATACTTACGAAAATAGTCAATGGAATACTGCCACAGCTGTTTCAACGATACTTTATAAGTTCACGTTTACATTTTCACTGAAACATCATAACAAATATTCGAACGCTGAATGAAAACAATTTTAACGCGTAGATGCCAATTTTAGGCTGGACAAAAAAAAACTACGCACCGAAAGAAAAAAAGCAAATATGTCATTACATAGCGCATCTAATATTTTGTGACCACCTTTTGCTTCGATAACAGCCTATGAACGCCGAGCTATACTTTTAACAAGATTGTGAGTTTGCTGTTCGTCGATATTGTCCCAGCTCTCCCGCAAAGCATCAAAAAACTTTTCTATGTTTGTTACGTCGCCCTTAATGACATTTTGGTCCAAAACACGGGACAAATTTTCTATAGGAATTAAATAGGCGATTGTGCTGGCCAATCCAAAAGTTTGACTTGCGAAGAACGAAAAAAGGCCGATGATTTTCGAGCCGTATGTTTAGGATCGTTGTCTTGTTGAAAGATGAATTCAGTCTGCAGACCGATCTTTAGCAGGGATGCCTCCAGATTTTCGTTTATGATATGAATGTAAACATCGGTGGTCATAATACCGTTGATTGGAACCAAATTTCTCACTCCCGACCACGCAACCCCCCACACTAAAACACGCCCCCCTCCGCGTTTGACAGTCTTTTGAATATTTTTTTCAAGAAGCTGTTCTCCCGGCTTAATCCAAACACGTGATCGTCGTTCATGCCCAAATAATTCAAACTTGCTCTCGTCACTCCAAACAACTTTTTTCCAAAACGAAGTCGGCTTATTCACGTATTTTTTTGCAACCTCGAGGCGCTTGATTTTATTTGCTTTGCGAATCAGAGGGCAAAACTATTTCTTAAGCCTACTCCTCGAAGTCTCCTGTGAATGGTTCGGTCGGAAATGTTCAGGCCTGTATTTTCGAGAATTACACGGCTAGTAATCGTCGGATTTTTCTTTGCCTCGTTGATAATTTTGCGAGCGTTCAATGCAGTTGTTTTTCTTTTTCTACCTCGTCCATTTTTGTCACCCACTATACCTATATCCTTGAACTTCGCGCATATTTTTCTCACGGCACCTTCACTTATGTTGTATTTTCGACCAATTTTTTTGGTCTTTAATTACCAGTTCTCGCACTTGAATTGCAATTTTCGGCATCGCGGATTTCTTGCTACCGTACTCGAACACAGAAAATCGATAACTGGCCGAAAAATCGTCAAATTTATATGTTTACATTCCGTTTGCCTTCCTAAGCTTCGTTGAGAGAAAATCGCTTTATTGTCACTGATGAGAATCTATAAACCTTGGGTGCGTATTTTTTTTCGTCCAGCATATAGCAGGCATTCCTTGCGCTAAAATCGTTCTCTTTCTGGTTTCGAATATTTGTAACATTGTTTCAACGGCAGCGTAAAGGCAAAACAATGAACTTTCGTCATGACTGCTTAAGGCCTAGTTTATTGATGATATTTGGAATGGGAATAGCGCATAAATGGAAATTGAACGGCGCGTACTTTTCTTTATCCGGTACTGTATTTCGAAAGTGTATTTATTAAGTGTAACAACTTTTATATCAATATCTATAATATAAAACTATCAAAAAAGTTCATGAAAATAGCCTTTTTTAGCGTCTAAAGTGAGAAGACCCCTTAATGTAGATGAAAAAAAATATTAGAGGAGTGGCAAAGATTCGTGTGAAATATTGAACGATCGCTGTTTGGTAAGTCTTTAGATAAGTGACTTTTCCGAAAATGGGTTTGTTTGGGTTTAACCCAAACAAACTTAAACGAACCCACTTTTCGGAAAAATCACTTATCTAAAGAATTACCAAAAGTTCTTATAAAAAAGAGCACTTCGACGATAATTCTGGAGACCATGCTCTACGGCCTCCAGAAAAGCAATATTTTTTTCGGAATCCTTGATACTTCTCTAGTGTCGTATACCTCCATTAAAAACCATTTTCCTTCAGGTTTAGCCGTAAAGATCATAAAAATTCGAATGTGGAGGTTTGGCGAGAAAGAAGCCTTTGGACAGACTGATATGCCGCAATTTTGTATTTGAAAAATAAAAATAGTTATGTACTCTTTCTCACGTCCATTTTGAACAAGCAATTGTAAATTTTCAATATAGTTCGTCAATTTTGCTTTTAAACAAATTCATTGACGAACAATAAGTTTCAATCAACATCGAAACCCCTTAAGTGTCTTACGTATCCGAAGTAAATTTCGTATCAACGGAAATTCTAATATTTTGCAGATATACATCTTCATACTAATCCTTCCAAGGACAAGCTTGCGAGACAGACTAACCCTCCCGAGTAAGTCCAAAAACAGCTTATAAATAGAGCACCGGTGTGAATTTTCACCGAGGTAAAAAATGTTTCCGTGAAAAATGTTGAAACGGAACATTTTGAAATAGAAAATGATTTTTTGATAATTCCATGGAAATGTGTGCTGCTTCCTGCCGGAAGTTACAGTTTCTTTGTAAAATCGGTAAAGCACCCGTATTGCAGGCGATACATGGGCATCTCTGATACGAAATTCTTGCGTTGTTGCAGCGAAAAAAAGTTTCTACATTTATGCGGGTGCTCTCGCGAGTCTGAATCTCGTACAATCGATTGGAGCTGGTCTTCTCAATTACACACAGAATCCTGCAGGACTGTGCGTCGTGGATCTCACCGCTGCTGTTTATTTGACATTTTTTACACCTCTGGTATATCATACATTCCTGTCGGAATTTTTCGGGTAAGACAAGTTTGCGATTGATGATCGATTTATTGAAAATTGACTATTAATTGAAATTAATGTACATTTATTGAACTTTATCATTAACCCTAGAACTCATGTATCATTTTTTCTACCTTCTCACTCATGACTTAGGCCGAAATCGACCCCACGCGTTTCTTGCAGGCACATCGCTCCATTGAGCAGTAAAGAGAAACATCAGTACATGAATCTATTCGTTTTTTCAATTAGGAAGACAATTGTATCAGGCAAATTCGATTCCATTAGAATTTATTTGGTGAAAAACTCGTTTAAACGCTGATACGAGCCGAAAATGATTGGAAATCGCATTTTTCAATTAAAAAATTCAATTTTTTTCTTTTCATTCACAGATCCCCAAATATTGTACAGTGTTTTAGAGAAGATACATTGAGCTTACTGAAAAAAATAGTTGAACTATATTCCGTTTGGAAAGTATATTTATCTTGGGATATGGAAATGGGGAAAATACGGAATATGTAAACACGGAACAAGTGAATGGAAATGCAACAAAAAAAATTTTTGCAGGGGGTTCTCGTATATATTTCACTTCGTTTATTGAGAAAATAGTATATAATTGATATTTATGACGAAAATGAGAGCATGAACCATATAGAGAAATCGTAGATGCAGCTCATTCCACTGTCGCGCAGATATATAGGGAGTACATATAAGCCTCCGCCGTTTGACAAAAAATGGCCCCACCAAGAGGTCATGGTTGAAATTGTCAGATGTAAAACGTCATATCGTAAGATTGGACATCTGGCAAGACCTTGAAAGATTAACGATTTTGTATCCGCATCACATAACTTTTTTTCGTGCGAAAATGTCGAGTTTTGAGCCGAATAAGCGTCATTTGCGGGAACTTTTGATATACTTCTTTAATTTGAAGAAATCTGCAGCTGAGGCGCATCGATTGCTTGTAGAAGCATATGGCGAGGCTGCTTCAAGTGGGAGAAGTTGTCGTCAGTGGTTTCAAAAGTTTAAGGCCTTACGCCACAGTAACGGGTATAAAATCATGTGCGAATTTAACAATTTTTTTCGTATGAAAAAGTGATTCACTCATAAAATTAATTACACATCTATTTAGTATGAATATCAAGCTGTTAGAATTTTTTTTTCGGTGTACAAAATCGACGACTGCTAATATTTTCTTTTGTTATCTTTTTAGGCGCTCCGCGGCGTGACATTTAGCATCCGCAATTTTTTACCTAGAACAGACAACAAAAATTCTCGTCAATCTATATTAGAATACCTAGAGAAGTATATACGGAATTTAAAAAACATTGTTTTATTCAAAAGTTGTAGGTAATTGAACTTAAGAAATGAATTTTTAGTGAAAAATTCTTTATAACTGCTTATAAACTGCTCATAGAATGAAAAGTTTGCGATTAATCAGGAATTCCGTACGTACTTCTCTGCGAAATGCAATTAGGAACATAACTTTTAAATTTGAAGTAAATCCAGTGAAAATTGTTGAAGTTATTTGTCACTCCAATTGGAAAGAAGCTGTTTCGCGAAGTTTCGAGTAGTCGGCCATTTTGTACGTCGAAAAAAATATACGTTTTCTAACAGCTCGATATTCATTCGAAAAAATTTGTTAAATTCGCACATAATTTTATACCCGTTACTGTGGCCTAAGGCATTAAGAACGACCAGTTTGAGGTCGAAGACAAAGAACGTAGCCGAAGGCCGAATGTGTACAAAGACGCGAAATTGGAAGCATGATTGGAGGGAAATTCGTGCCAAAGGCAAGAAGAACTTGCACTTATATTAGGAGTGATTCAACAAGCAATTTCACATCGTTTAAAATCGTTGGAAATGATTCAAAAGCAAGGAAATTGGGTTCCATATGAACTGAAGCCGAGAAACGTTGAACGCCGATTTTGCACATGTGAAATGTTGCTTGCGAGGCATAGGTCAAAACCTACTTGGAAACACTCAATTGAGAAGTTTTACCCCAACCGCCGTATTCACCAGACATTGATCCGTCTGACTATCATTTATTTCGATTGATGACGCACGGGCTGTCCGAGCAGCACTTCACATCATATGAAGATACCAAAAATTGGGTCGATTTGTCGATAGCCTCAAAAGATGAAGCGTTCTTCCAACGCGGTATCTATATGTTGCCAGAAAGATGGGAAAACGTAGTGGTTAGCGATTGACAATACTTTGAATAAAATATAAAGTATCATTCTTTTACAATAAAGGCCCAATTTTTTATAAAAAACGGCGGGGACTTATTTGTACTCCCAATAATATAATATAATATAATATAAAATATATGTCCTTAGATAATATATGCTACTGTTTGCGCTTAAATTACGCAGTAATACGTAAAATATATTGATTCTGGGAGACTTCCGGTTGGGAACGTGTAGCAGGCAGATCGGACCTGCAGTGAGTTCGAACGGAATAAACAAAAAAGTAGAATTGAGGGCGAAGTGGGAGGAAAGAGTGAGGTGAGGAGACAGAGTGGCGATCCGTGACGGTGTGGGAGTGAAGGCAAAGTAGGGGACAACGTTTTTTGGTGGAAAACCCGTGTGAGAAATACCGAGCGTGGAGTGAAGAGGTTATGCACGAGGCATAGGAAATGAGCGGGAAAGAAGGGACACGGCAAGGGAGAGAGCAGGAGAGGGAAGGCAGCGCCACCGCCGGACAAGGCAGTGAGGAGCTAGCGGAGGTACAGGAAAGCGGCGGAGAGGGCACCAGCGTGGGGCTAGGGAGAAAAAAAGCAGGAAAGAAGGGGCGAGGAAGGCCTAGGAAAGTAGTTAGCGGCGAACGCACGGAACCGGTCGGTATTATAGACCGGTTCTTTATCAAGGGAGGAGACGAGAATGTTGCGTTTGAGACGAGGAACAAACTAATGCACTCGCCCTGCAAAAGTATGGAAATGGACGAGGAAAAGGAGGACGACCCAGAAGAGATGGAAGGAATGAAAAAGATAATCGGGGAAAAGGGAGACACTTTAAAAATAGCAGAGAAGAAGGACGAAGCGAACGCAATGGGCGAGCAACCAAGACAACACCACGAAGAAAAGGAACGGGGACACGTGAGTACGGAGAAAGGGAAGAACGGTGACAGCCCGGAGGAAGGGACGAGAAATTTGGAGGAACGACTTAGGGAAATACTAAGTGTCGGTCTCTGGAAAATAAAAGAGGAACTGAAGAAGAAGATTGCGCCGCTTCCGTGCAGATGTGAGGAAATGAACAGAATAATTAAAGAGTTGCTGGGAGAGGCGGAGCAATGGAAGTTGAAGGCATACAGAGACGCAGTACAATGGAATGAGGAAAAGGAGGAATTAACGAAGGCCCTGTACGGATGGAAAAAGAGGGCAATGGAATTGGAAGAAGTAATAAAGAGAGGGGAAAACCAAGAAAGAAACAGGGATAGCTGGCAAGATCGGGAACAACAATTCGACGAGAATAACAATAACGAGACGGCGGGCGGGAGAGGAAAACGAGTCCCAGAGATCCGAAGTGAGTCGGAACCGGAAGAGAATCGCAGATTCGAAGAGCGCGGGAGACAGAAATGGAGAGAAGAAGAGGTGCACGAGACTCGGCAAGAGAACACGGAAAGAGCAGAACGAAGGGAAGAGATATCGACACCAAGCGGAGAAGAGAAATGGGAGAAGGCGAGGAACAGGAAGAGAGGAGGAGAAGGCAGGCGAGGAAGGCAGGGGGGAGTAGAAGCAAACGATAATGGAAGCAGCAATTCGGCATCTCCGGTATCTCACCGACTGAGAGAGACACCGAAGGAAGACGGGGGGAGAGAGATTCGCTGGCAAGGAAGCGGGCCACGATGTCCAGGTCCGATGAGTGAAGGAGAATGGAGAGCGGAATGCCAAGAAAGAAGACGGCGGAAGAAGAATGTAAAAGTGCGGGGCGTGAGTGCGATCGGGAGCGAGTGGAAAATTTCACAGAATGTGAGTCGAATGATAAGGATGAGGCTGGGTGTAGAGGTTAAAATAGGTAAGGTAATAAAGGAAGGCGTGGTAACATTCGAAACGATGGGCGAAAAAATACGGGTAATGAAGCAGGTTGGAAAACTGCAGGGATCAGGAATTTCGATCGAGGACGACCTGACATACAGGGAACGAGAAGTGAAGAGATGGATTGTGAGAGAAGTAGATCGGAGAAGAAGAGAGGGGCAAACAACAAGGGCAGGGTACGGCAAAATGTTGGTGAACCGAGAATGGTGGTACTGGGTGGAACGAGAGGGGCAATTGGTGAATGAGAGAGTTTTTTTTCGAGGATAATGAGAGGAAAGGAGATTATAAAGTTGTATCGTGGAATGTGGCGGGTATGAAGAATGCGATAGAGGCGAGCGACTTTCTGGAAAGATATGATGTGATATTGTTACAAGAGACGTGGATGGAAAGAAAATGGGAAGAAAGTGCGTTAAGTAGAGTAGGAAAAGGGTACAATTGGTGGGTAAAGGAAGCAGTGCGGGAAAAAAGAAGAGGGAGGGCGAGCGGGGGACACCTAATTGGAATAAAAAAAGAAATAAGTGGAAACTGTAAGGTGGAGGATTGGAAATACGGAATGGTGATAAAAATAAAAAGGAACAAACTGGGAAAGAGCATATGGATTATAGAGGTGTACAACAGTGTCGGAATGAAGGAGCTCGAGAGCCCCTTGAGGGAGTGCATAGAGAGAGGAGTGGAAGAGGGAGTAGGGATCGTAGTGGCGGGAGACCTGAATGCGAGAATCGGAACATGTGCTGCAATCACAGAATGCGAGAAGACAGGAGGGGTGGCATGGGAAAGGAGATCGGAGGACGAGGTGGTCAACATGGAAGGCAAAAAATTATTGAGTTTCTGTGGAAACATGGGGTTAACGGTTATGAATGGGAGGGTGAGAGGGGGCGAAGAGGGCAGAGTCACGTTCGTGGGAAATGGAGGGGAGGGGAAGGGATCGGTATTGGACTTAATATTATGGTTGGAGGATGAGGAGGAAGGGTTAGTGAGCACGATCAAAGTAACTCCGAGGATAGAATCAGACCACCTACCAGTGATCTTCTCTCTGAAAGGATGGGGGGGTGAAAGAAGCAGCAAAGGGCGGAAGAAGGGAAGGGTACAGAGGAGCGAGGTAAGACTTAGGGAAGGAAGAAGAAAACAAAGCGTACGAGGAGGAAACGGAGAAAGCGAGGGAGAATGAAAAAGAAGGGGGCACAACGAACGAGAGATGGGAAAAATTAAAGAGAGCAATATGGAAGGGAGCGGCGGCCACAGGAATGGTAAAGAAAGTTAAGGTACATTTAAAGGGTTCTAATTGGCTGAGCAGAGAGGGAAGGGAACAAAGGAAACATCTATGGAGAGCATTAAAGCAATTTGTAAAAAAAAGGGACACAGGATCCAAGAAAAAATTGAGGGCGGAAAGGAAAAAGTGGAGGGAGCTAAGAGAACGGGAGAAAAAGGAGTGGATGGAGGGAAGATGGAGGGAGGTCAGGGAGAGTAAAAACATGACGGAGTGGTGGAAGGCAATAAGAAAGTTTAGGGTTAGAAGGGGAGAAGAGGGGGCTAACATTAGGAAAAAGGAGTGGGTGGTGCACTTTAAGAAACTAATGGGAGAAGAGGGAGAAACAGAAGACGGGCAGGTGCAAGAAATAAATGGAGAGGAGAGGGAAAGGGAACCCTGGGAGGACGAAGAGGACGACCATAGGGAGACAAGTTCGGAGTGGAACAGAGAGATTGATAAGGAAGAGGTATGGAAGGCGCTAAGGAGGTTGAAATACAGAAAGGCGGCGGGGGAGGACGGGATAACAGCGGAATTTGTAAAAAATCTGTCGATTAAAGCGAAAGAGGAAATATGGAAGATATTGAACGCTATCTGGAGGGAAGGGAAGATGCCGGTAAAGTGGGAGACGGCGAGAATCTTCCCATTACACAAGTCGGGGGAAGCGGAGGACGTAAGGAACTACAGGGGTGTATCATTATTAAACATAGGATACAAAATCTTGGCGGGAATAATGGTCAAAAGAATTAACAGATGGGTGGAGAGAGAAAACATTGTGAGGGAGAGTCAGGCAGGATTTAGGGCAAACAGGGGAACGAGAGACCACATATTCGTCCTGAATGCCCTTATCAATAATAAACTAAGGGGAAAGGGGGGGAAGCTGTATGTTGCTTTTGTCGACTTCAAGGCGGCGTTCGACAAGATCAACAGACGAATAATGCTCAGGAAACTTTGGGAAAAGGGGATCAAAGGAAAAATGCACAAAATGATAAGAGGGATATACGAGGCGACGACAAATGAGGTAATAACAAAAGAGGGAATATCGGAACAATTTGTAACGAGTAAAGGGGTAAGACAAGGATGTCCACTAAGCCCGACTCTGTTTGGCCTGACACTGGATGACATCGATAAGGAATGGGAGGAAAAATGTGTGGGAGGGACAGTTATGGGAGGAAAAAAGTTTTACGCACTGAAGTATGCCGACGACATAGCTCTGGTGGCGGAGGAGGAAGAGGGATTGGAGAGGATGCTAAGGGGTCTAAAAAGGTTTGAGAAAGAAACAAAAATGGAAGTCAATGTAGAAAAAACAAAGATCATGGTGTTTAAAAGGGGGGGGGGAAACGAAAAAAAACGGAAGAATGGAAATACAAAGGGAAGAAATTAGAGGTAGTAAAGGAGTTTAAATATTTAGGATTTTGGTTCTCATCGAGAAACTCCATGACAAAACATCTGAATATGGTGGTGGCAAAGGCGAAAAAAGCAGCGAACGCAGTGTGGGGGGTGCTGAAAAGGGCTAAAATAGACGGACTCAAATATAGGTTGCAGCTCATGGACTCGCTGGTAAAGGCGGGAGTTTTATACGGGGTGGAAATTTGGGGGTGGAAAAGGAGAGAAGAAGTAGAGAAGCTGCAAGGTAGATATGTCAAGATGGCGATAGGGGTGGCACGAAATACGCCAAACTATTTATGGAAGATGGAAGCAGATAAGAGGAGCATGCAGGTAGAGGCAAGGCGAAGAGCTAGCGACTACCTGCTACAGGTAATGGACATGGGAAATGAAAGATGGCCAAAGATTTGCCTAAGAGAGGAAATCAGGAATATATTAAATGGGAACGAGTCGAAATGGGGAGGAGAACTGCGGGATGCGATGCAGGAGGTAGGGGAAGGGAGGATTCTAAAACTGATGAGAGATGGAGGAAGTATAAGAGAAATCAGGAAGATCTTAGAAGAAGGTGTGGAAAAGAAGAGGGATCAAGACATCCAACAAGATTGGGAAGGTATAGACAGGTCCACGTTCAGTAAGGACTACAAGAAGATAAAAGAGAAGCCGGGAAGGGAAAAATACTGGGAGGAGGAGGGGACGGCAGGAACTGTGAAGGAAGAATGGGCAAGGCTCAGGTGTGGTAACATAGGAAAAGCGGGGAAAAAGGGGTATGGGAACTGGATGTGTGGAGTATGTGGAAAGGAAGAAGAAACACTGGAACACATTTGGAAATGTGAGAAAGCAAGAGAGAAAATTAACAAGAACTGGGTGAACGCGGTGGACAGATGGAGAGAGGAAAGAGAAGGAGAAAATTTAAGGAACTGGTGGGTCGAAACGCTAAAAGGGGAAATACTGAAGGAAATATGCTACTACGCAAGGGAATTCGGTAGGCTAGCAAGGGGAGAGCAATACACTGCGGCAAATAGTTTTAAAAGTTAAACTACCAGTCATTGGCGAGACGAATGGCAGCTTAAGGCATTAGATATAAGGACTAGCATGTAAGAGCAACTGTAAACAAGAAAACATGTAAGCGGGATATAAAAAACGCAAAGCGTTATATAATGAGGAATAAAGAATACAATATATATTGATTCTGGTAAAAAAAAAGTAAAATTCACTTACCGCTATGAAACACGACCGGAAACTTCAGAATCGGGTGGATGACAACCCCAGACGCTCTTGAGAATAGTATTGCTAGACCACCAGTAGCAACGGATATCACTGCTGGCATACCGGTCACCGCCAGACAGTGAAACTTAATTGTGATCACGGTCCGCAGCCTATAATGTCGATTTATAACTTAGGAGTGTACTTTGAAAGTTGACAAGTGGGTTTCTACCCTGTACATGAGTTCAAGGGTTAAGTACGTATATATGTATGTATATATTAGGTGTAGTAAAAAGAAATCGATTATTTTTGCAATAGATGACTTTAGTCATCTATATCTCGCGTTGTATAAGTGCGACCGGATTACGCTAGATGGCGTTAGAAAGATAAGCTTTCGTACTAAAATAAACATCTCAGACAGTTATGTGATTGCTTGACTCAGTATTGTTTGAGCGCGCGTCAAAGATAGCCACCAGCAAAATAAAAATACGCCACATTACACAGTTTTTCTTCAATAAAGGCGAATTTTGGTTTCGTCGATTCCGTTCTGGTAATTTTGATGCCAACGATGCACCACGCTCTGGTAGGCCAATTGTCGAGAATGTTGATAAAATAATGGAAATCGTTGAGTCCGACCGTCATGTAAGCACTGTTTCGACTGCCCAGGAACTAAATATAGCACAAAAAACTGGAACCACTTGAATAAGGCTGGATACAAAAAGAAGCTCGATGTATGGGTGCTACACGAGTTAACGCAAAAAGACCTCATGGACCGAATTTCCATCTGCGCATCGCTGCTGGATCGCAACAAAATCGACCCATTTCTGAAGCGGATAGTGACTGCCGATGAAAAGTGGGTCACTTACAACAACGTCAAGCGAAAACGGTCGTGGTCGAATCGCGGCGAGCCAGCGCAAACGGTGGCCAAGCCAAGATTGACGGTCGGGAAGATTTTGCTGTGTGTTCGGTGGGATTGGCAAGGAATCATCTACTATAAGGTCATCCCCTACGGCCAAACTCTTAATACGAACCTGTACTGTCAACAATTGGACCATCTGAAGGAAGCAGTCGCCCAGAAGCGGCCAGCTTTGGCCAATAGGAGAGAGATTGTGTTTCATCAGTGACTTGTCAGAAGCTCCGGGAGCTTGGTTGGGAGCATCTTATGCATCCACCTTATAGTCCGAATCTGACACCAAGTGATGACCACCTGTTCCTGTCTATGGCGAATGATTTTGCTGGTGAAACATTCGCCTCAAGAGAAGCTTGTGAAGATCGACTGGCCCAGTTTTTTGCCAATAGGGACGAGTGTTTCTATGAGAAAGGCATAATGAAATTATCTTTAAAATGGCAATAAGTTATCGATCAAAACGGCGCATATTTGATCTAAATCGGATCATTCTAACTATGCTAAATAAAGCCTTCAATTTCATGCAAAAATAATGGATTTTTTTACTACAATATATATATACATAGGGTGATTGAGTACAGGTCGTGCATCCGGCAACTACCGATTCTGGACTATGTTCGGAACGAAGCTACTTAGCCGAATTTTTTAATTCGCAATAGCTTTTAAATGGGAAGCAATAAAATTCTGGAATTCCAGGCCAATCAGAATCGCCGTTACGTACACGTTGGGAGACGTCTCAGTGCTGGGTTGTCAAGGCACGGATTCTAAACATTTGAAAAAGTGGCAGAGATCAGACGGAATTTCGTTTCGCGAACGCGAAAGTTCTTTTGTTCGAACCGAAGTTTGCTGTCCTTCTCTATCAAATGATGAAGAAACAAACGATCGGCGTTTGTCACATGTGCAATGGATTATGCTGCGACGTTCACTTCTTTCATTAAAACAATATTTTTATCCAAACATACGAAGATTTTAGGTTCTTGGATAATTCAAACAGGATAAATAAGTCATATGATGTAACGCTCGGTCCCGGCGATTTGTTTGATGAACTGTCACCGTCGATTAAACCTTCGTGAACGATTAAACAAAAAACGAATCTAGAAATGTAGAATGCGCATTGCTCAATTTTTAATGTTTCAGAGAGTTGTAAATAATTACTTGACAAAATAGGAGAGAAAGGTTTTGCTGATCGCAACGCAAATTAAAAATGCACAAAAAATACACAGAAAAAAGTTGGCTACTAATGGATAAGGGAAAAAAAGGAATTGAACAAGACTCGGATGATAAATACCCTCTGCAGTCATAGATCATTGCGCAAAACATTGGTTTCATTTCTTTTCGTAGCCTAGTGCAATGGTAGCTATTCGGAAACGCTCTTTTGGGCTTTGAGGGGCGTATATTTTAAAAATTATGCAAAGGAAACCAATCCCACCAGTGTAAATATGATTCCAATAAACAAACGTAAAACATTATTTGAATAAATGGTCTTGCTATTGGATTTGTCTCGATACGGGAAAAAAATTATTGTATGCTTATTTATCAAAGTTAAAGAAAAATAAAAGTCGGATCTCATGGAAATCTCCGTTTGCATCAATGTTTTTTACAGTTGGGAATAAATGCAAGTGCAAGTGGTCTCGTTGTGTAGCAATCTCTAGAATCAGAAAACATTGAGCAAGACATTGGTTTCATTTCTTTGCATAGTCCACTGCAGCAGTAATAGTTCTAAAACGATATTCTCGATATCGACGGAGGTAAATTTTTAGAATCATGCATAGGAAACAAGTCCAAACAATGTAAACCTTTTGCGGTTGATGATACGTCTCGATCCGATAAAAAAACGGTCGAAACCGGCATATTTATCACCGTTAAATATCATGTGAATTTCTCTTCGAATCGGAGATTTTTAAATCTGGAAATCCGAGTCTGCATGCAAGTGCCAAGCATCGGATTCGTTAACGTTCATAGTCCACAGCAGCAATAGTGGTCCTCAATGGCTATTTTCGTGTCGAGGGTGATACATTAAAAAAAAATCACCCACTGGGGACGAATCCGAACAGTCTCAAGGTAATTCCGATAATGAAACACAAAACAGAATTTGAATCGACCGTTTTTCATATTGGATTCGTCTCGATCCGATAAAAAAAACGGTTGAAACAGGCGTATTTATCAACGTCGAATCTCATGTGAATTTCTGTTCGAATCGACGACTTGTCAATCGGGAAACGAATCCGAGTCTGCATGCAAGTGTTTCTGTCGTGGAATAATCCCTACAAACTGAGAACGCCGCGCCAAACATCGGATTCGTTCACGTTCATATTCCACAGCAGCAGTAGTAGTCCTCAATGGCTATTTTCGTGCCGAGGGTGATACATTTTAAAAAATCACCCACTGGGAACGAATCCGAACAGTCTCAAGGTAATTTCGATAATGAAACACAAAACACAATTTGAATGGGCCGTTTTTCATATTGGATTCGTCTCGATCCGATAAAAAAAAACGGTTGAAACAGGCGTATTTATCAACGTCGAATCTCATGTGAATTGCTGTTCGAATCGACGACTTGTCAATCGGGAAACGAATCCGAGTCTGCATGCAAGTGTTTCTGTTATTCGTGCCGAGGTGATACATTTTAAAAAATCACCCACTGGGAACGAATTCGAACAGTCTCAAAGTTATTTCGATAATGAAAAACAAAACAGAATTTGAATGGACAGTTTTTCATATTGGATTCGTCTCGATCCGATAAAAAAAAAGGTTGAAACAGGCGTATTTATCAACGTCGAATCTCATGGGAATTTCTGTTCGAATCGACGACTTTTAAATCGGGAAACGAATCCGAGTCTGCATGCGTTTCTGTTGTGGAATAATCCCTACAGACTGAGAACGCCGCGCCGAGCATCGGATTCGTTCACGTTCATAGTCCACCGTCCATAGGCACGTTTTCGTGCCGAGATTCGACGTTGATAAATACGCCGGTTTCAACCGTTTTTTATTATCGGCCCGAGACGTATCCAATATGAAAAACGGTCCATTCAAATTCTGTTTTGTGTTTCATTATCGAAATAACCTTGAGAGTGTTCGGATTCGTTCCCAGTGGGTGATTTTTTAAAATATATCACCCTCGGCACGAAAATAGCCATTGAGGCCTACTACTACTGCTGTGGACTATGAACGTGAACGAATCCGATGCTCGGCGCGGCGTTGTCAGTTTGTAGGGATTATTGCACAACAGAAACACTTGCATGCAGATTCGGATTCGTTTCCCGATTTAAAAGTCGTCGATTCGAACAGAAATTCGCATGAGATTCGACGTTGATAAATATGCCTGTTTCAACCGTTTTTTATCGGACCGACACGTATCCAATATGAAAAATGGTTCATTCAAATTCTGTTTTGTGTTTCATTATCGAAATAACCTTGAGACTGTTCGGATTCGTTCCTAGTGGGTGGTTTTTTTTAAATGTATCACCCTCGGCATGAAAATAGCCATTGAGGACTACTATTGCTGCTGCGGAATTTGAACGTGAACGAATCCGATGTTTGGCGCGGCGTTCTCAGTTTGTAGGGATTATTCCCCAACAAAAACACTTCCATGCGGGCTCGGATTTGTTCTCCGATGTAAAAGTCGTCGATTCGAAGAGAAATTCACATGGGATTCGACTTTGATAAATACGCCTGTTTCAACCGTTTTTTTTATCGGACCGAGACGAATCCAATATGAAAAACGGTCCATTCAAACTCTGTTTTGTGTTTCATTATCGAAATAACCTTGAGACTATTCGGATTCGTTCCCAGTGGGTGATTTTTTAAAATGTATCACCCTCGGCACATGGGATTCGACTTTGATAAATACGCCTGTTTCAACCGTTTTTTTTATCGGACCGAGACGAATCCAATATGAAAAACGGTCCATTCAAACTCTGTTTTGTATTTCATTATCGAAATAACCTTGAGACTATTCGGATTCGTTCCCAGTGGGTGATTTTTTAAAATGTATCACCCTCGGCACGAAAATAGCCATTGAGGACTACTACTACTGCTGTGGAATATGAACGTGAACGAATCCGATGTTCGGTGCGGCGTTCTCAGTTTGTAGGGATTATTCCCCAACAGAAACACTTGCATGCGGACTCGGATTCGTTCCCCGATGTAAAAGTCGTCGATTCGGAGAGAAATTCATAGGAGATTTAACGTTCATAAATACGCCTGTTTCAACCGTTTTTTTTTATCGGATCGAGATACATCATCAACCTCAAAAGGTTTACATTGTTTGGACTCGTTTCCTATTATGCATGATTCTAAAAATTTACGTCCTTCGATATCGAGAATATCGTTTCAGAACTACTCCTGCTGCAGTGGACTATGAAAAGAAATGAAATCAATATCTTGCTTATTGTTTTCTGATTGTAGAGATTGTTCCACACCGAGACCACTTGCATTCGCACTTGTATTTATTCCCAACTGTAAAAAACATTGATCCAAACGGAGATTTCCATGAGATCCGACTTTTATTTTTCTTTAACTTTGATAAATACGCATACAATAATTTTTTTCCGGTATCGAAACGAATCCAAATGCAAGACCATTTATTCAAATAATGTTCCACGTTTTTTTAAATTGGAATCATAGTTACAGTGGTCGGATTGGTGTCGTTCGAATAATTTTTAAAATATACGCCCCGAAAAGCTCAAAAGAGCGTTTCCGAACAGCTACCATTGCACTAGGCTACGAAAAGAAATGAAACCAATGTTTTGCGTAATGATCTATGATTGCAGAGGGTATTCCACTTAACATCCGAGTCTTTTTCAATTCCTTTTTTCCCTTATCCGTTAGTAGCCAACTTTTTTCTGTGTATTTATTGTGCATTTTTAATTTGCGTTGCGATCAGCAAACCTTTCTCTCCTATTTTGTCAAGTAATTATTTTCTACTCTCTGAAACATTTAAAACTGAGCAATGCGCATTCTACATTTCTAGATTCATTTTTTTTTATCGTTCACGAAGGTTTAATCGACGGTGACAGTTCATCATATAAATCGCCGGGACCGAGCGTTACATCATATGACTTATTTATCCCATTCGAATTATCCAAGAACCTGAAATCTACGTATGTTTGGATAAAAATGTTGTTTTAATGAAAGAACTGGACGTCGTAGCATAATTCATTTCACATGTGACAAACGCCGATCACTCGTTGCTTCATCATTTGATAGAGAAGGACAACAAAATTCGGTTCGAACAAAAGAACTTTCGCATTCCCGAAACGAAATTCCGTCCGAACTCTGCCACTTTTTCAAATGTTTAGAATCGGTGCCTTGATAATCCGGCACTGAAGGGTCTCCCAATGTGTACGTAACGGCGATTCTGATTGGCCTAGAATTCCAGAATTCTATTGCTGCCCATTTAAAAGCCATTACGAATTAAAAAATTCGGCTAAGTAGCTTCGTTCCGAACATCGTCCAGAATCGGTAGTTGACGGATGCACGACCTGTACTGAATCACCATTATGATAACATTTTTTTAAATACAATTGATGAAAAAATACACGTGATATTTAGTTATTGCTTCGCTCTCATCGTCATCCATGATTACGAGGTTCATTTCCATCTCTCTTGGACCACCACGACATTAAGGGGTTAGGCTGCTGTAACGACGCGAAAATCGGGATTGTTTAATATAATTTTGAAGGGGCAAGTAGGATGATTGGAGAATCGTATGGACATTTGTTTGTATGTACATTAACAATGTTGTGTACCAAATTTCATTATAAGTATTAATTATTAAAGAAGTTATAAACAATCTCGTGAAGGACCTTTGGATGTGAGGGGCTCAACGATGTACTTGATTTTGGTCACCCGGTTGGTCTGAAAAAAGGACTTTGTCCTTAAAATATATAATATTTGCTACGACTTGTCGTTAATAAAATAAAATGTCCATTTTTTTTCGATGTTTCGGGGAAAAATGACGTGATTGTTAATAACTAATGAAAAAAGTTAAGAATAAAACCGTCCGTCAAGACTGAACTACTATTACAAATAAGTGTACAATTGAATAAGCGTACCAAATTTCAAGCCAATTCGTTCATTAGATATCGAGAAATCTTGGAGACTCGTTTAAGGGATCATCCCAGTGTAACGGGCCGAAAAATAGCTGTTTTTTCGCGATTTTTTTATGGTTACAACGCAAACATACGCTAATCAGTCTGATTTTTTTAAGTCACATTAAAGTACTCATGAAGAACGGAAAATAATGTTTAATCGTTTATTATTATTATTTTTAAATTTTTTTAACGGTTGAAAATGTCTCCGAAAACAGCGTCCTCACGGTGTAACCGGGTTGTGGCCGTAAATGTTATCTGAAACAAAATTTGTAAAACGATTATTCATCAGTATGAAAGCTGTCATCTTGCTAAGGAGGTTTTTAAAATCAAAATTGACAAAATGGCGGTGGTTGGAAAAAAGTATCAAATTCAGCCTGTTTTCGACAGTTTTTTGTTAAAAAAAATATCAAGATTTCAAAATTAAAAAAAGCTTCCATAGCAAGATATAGAATGGCGTGAAGAATATTGTGTCAAACTTTGAGACGGTTAGCTTGAAAACTCTTCCTTCGAGAGTGTACACCGTCTTGAAAAACGACATTTCGAGAAAAACGCGTTTAAAGTGTGGTATCCGCGGCAGGTCTCACGCCGCTGCTCGAATCACTTACTCTAGCAATGAAAGGTTGCGAGGTCGATCTCTCCAATTTCGATGAAATTTGGCATGCTTGCAGAACGGGTAAAAATAGGCGACACGTATTTTTTTTCATATCTCCGGAACGCGTTTTCTAAAGGGTGAAACGCACCCTCGAAAATAGGGCTGTTTTTCGTTTTTTGTCGATAACGTTATCGTTTTCATCGCCATGTATAGTACACGAAAAAATGAACATTGTTGCATTTGTCATTTTTTCATACCTCGTGCCGTTAAAACGTTATCGACGAAAAACGAAAAACACGCCAATTTTCGAGGATGCGTTTCAACCCTTAAAAATTCGGTTCCGTAGATATCAAAAAATACGTGTTGCCTATTTTTACCCATTCTACAAGCGCGCCAAATTTCATCGAAATCGGAGAGATCGACCATGCAACTTTTTCTTGTAAGAAAGGCTGTAGCAGCGGAAATTATTCGAATTTCGCCCCAGAAAGTAAACAGCATGTTTATAGCCGTCTATACTATCGGATATTGCAAAAAAATCGGTTTTTCGAAAATGTTACACTGTGATTATCCCTTAAATAAAACACATTTTCGAGAAAAACGCGTTTAAAGTTTCACCAGCAGTTCTATCGATGTAACGATAAGTTGACCTTCAATCTGCGATTCCTCCACCCTATGTTGGACCTTCCTCTTCAATTTGACTCACCTCGAGCCGCGAAACGGAGTTTTTAAATTTTCACAGTAGCCCAACCCCTTAATGCGAGATATACATTTAGACAGGAAAAAAATGAGCAATATTGAGGGATTTTTTAAACTAATAAAATATTCTACAATTATCAAAGTTTACGTATACTTTAATAATATATTTAAGTATACAAAACAATTTTTTTAATTAATACATAATCAAAATGGCGGAGCTGTGGCAGAGTGTTACAGCAAGGTCGCCGCGGGAGTTGCGAATCGGCGTGCAGTCTAGCTTCTCGTAAACTTTGATTTCCAAAAAAGTTCAAAAATTTGTTCAGTTACAATATGTATAGTTTCTATGTGGCGGTAACTAAAATGGAGAAAATGCAAATTTAAGAAAATGGCATGCATTTGCAACAAAAAATCAACATTTCACACAACATTTCTGTAAAATGTGGATTAAAAAAGTAGTTTTTTTTTCCAATTTTTCAAAAACAATTCCTGTCAAGTAGACGGTACCAATGTTATCAATATTTCTATCGAGTTTCAACTCAATCGGCTTAATAGGTTTTGAGTAATCCTGCACGCCAATTTCGATAATGCAGTTTTGAGAAAAACGAGTTTGAAGTTCACGCCCACTCCGAATCCGAGCTGCGAGGCACAGCGTTGACGGGCTGTAACGTTTGAAATTTTCGAATTTTGCTTTGAAACTGGGAAGATATTCTACATATATAGTTATATCGTTTAAGGGGAGGTACCTGAGTAAATGGCGAGAAAAACAGGTAAACTTCGGGAATTTATATCTCAAAAACTAATGTTTCGATTGGATCCGGGTTTTTTTAATTGGAAAATATGTACATTGAAGTATGTTTACGAAATTTTAAAAATAAATTGGTTGACTGGAAGCGATTCAAACGCGATTATCTCGAAACATATTTTTCAAAGTCGATGCCAGATGTATCTCGAAAACGGTTTGTCCGATTTTGTCCAAATTTGGATACAATATTCTTCGATAGTTTTTCTCGTTCGCCACGTAGGGGTTTTTCATTTGATTGAACCATTGCGTTTTTATGCAATGTGTATGCAATCCAAAATCGTCAGAAATTGCGAACGAAAAACGAATGTTAAATCAAAACGGTCGCAATTCCGTCAAAAAAGAAAATTTCAAGAAAATCCTACTTCGCAAACGAGAAAAACTATCGAAGAATATTGTATCTAAATTTGGACAAAATCGAACATGCCGTTTTCGAGATACATCTGGCACCAACTTTGAAAAATATGTTTCGAGATAATCGCGTTTGAATCGCTTCCAGTCAACGAAGTTATTATGAAAAATTCCTAAACATACCTCAATGTACATGTTTTCCAATAAAACAAACCCGCATCCAATCGAAACATTAGTTTTTGAGATCAAAATTTCCGAAGTTTACCTGTTTTTCTCGCCGTTTACTCAGGTACCTCCCCTTAAAGAAAAAAAAAAAAGAAATCGATGTATTGATCGTTGTAAATGTATATCCAGCCTTAAGGGGCCAATCCACTTTGGAGCCACGAATAAAAAACTATTTTCGCGATATTTTTTTTTTGAGGATTTTATAAAAGATATGGATATAAAAGGTGTTGGACTTGATGAATAAAGTCTTGAAATACATTTAAAAAAAAAATTAATTCATTTTCATTCATTTTTAAGTACAAGAACTATAGTTTAACGTAACGCCTCAAAAATAGGTGGGCTAGGTAGCTCCATCACAACTCGGCAACGGCTTGACTGAAACAAAAAAATCAAAGTCCATGAGATTCAGTATGACACCAGCTACAAAATGACCCTCGCATACAAAGTTTTATCAAAAAATAAAAAAATGGCAGATGAAAAACGAAAAAAGTAAAAAAAACGGGTTTTTTCGCAGTTTTTCGTAAAAAAAAGAGTAAAAATCAAAATGTTAAGACCATCGAGGGTCATCTTGTTGCGAATCATGTTTACAATACGTGGTTCAAATTTCAAGAAAATCGGTTTATTCGTTTTAGAAATACGATGAAGCTAGATTTTGAAAACGTTGTTTCGAGAAAAACGCGTTTGAAGTTGATACTATGAAAAACTCTTACCTAAACTCAATCGGCAATTCCTGCACCGTACAAAATCCCTTCTGATTGCTCATCATCGTCGATTTCTTCGAGTCTTGCTTGCTTTCGATTTTTTGAAATTGTCAACGTGGACTGGCCCCTTAACGGACCATGCGTTGAATATTCCATAAAATGAGCGATGAAGTAAAAAAAAAGCACACACACAACAGTGCCGTTTCAAAATGACGAATAAAAAAATAAAAATGTTTCAGAATCTCACAGCCGTCGATACAGTTCTCGTACAAGGCTCAGGTGGACGACGGGATGGACGAAGACACGGTATCGTTGCCCCATCAGCAGAGCTTCTCATCGCTGAGAACGGACAGCGATTACATATATCAGGTCCATACACCGTCTATTCACATGCCCCTTTACGAATCGCTCGCATCAAAACCATCCGCCTCGAAGCAAAAAATGTCCCTCTTCTCCCTAGCGTCCCGAAGAGATCCGAACACGACCACCACCGCGAGTACGAGCCGCTCGAGTTCTCAATTGACGCTTTACGGTACATCACCGGATGCGAGAAACTTGTTGAGCATACGTCGCAAAACGCAAAAGAGCACGCCCGAGCTCGCGAAAAGTTCCATTACCGAGCGTGATAAATTCATCCACGAATCGCAGAAGAGCACGCCCAATTTGAGTTACGAAAGGCCGAGCTGGAATTACGGCCTCTCAAAGCCCAAAAAATATTCCAGTGGCGCCTCGGAGAGTATCGCTAATTTGATTGTTTCGCCGAATACGGCGAGTAACTTTATCTACAAACCCAACGAGAACGACAGTAGTGCTAACTTGTTCTCCGATACCGGTAATATCGTCGCGACGAGCACGAACACTTCGTACGTCGCGCGAGACACGCCGCCGAGCGAAAAAAATACTTCGCCGCCCCTCGAGAGTAGCTTGGAAAATATACTCAACAATGATACTCGCGACAGCAGCGTCGAGACGCAAAGAGGGCCCCGTACCGAACTCCATTCGAGCGAGGACAATTTCATCGAGTTGTCCTCCGCTCCGCGCCTCGGAACGAATCCCGAAAATTCTCCACCCTCGTGTGCGAATGTCGAAACGAATATCGGCTATTCGAGTCGCGCCACGAGCCCGCGAAAATCTCGCGTTCGAGATCATTTGACGGATAATCGAGCGGAAGAATCGGGCGGCCTCGGTGATTACTTGCAATCCCTCAAATCTCCAAATTGCCCAAGCCCATTGAAGAAAGACGCGAGCAGCGACGATCCTCAAAATCCACGCTCCCCGGAGTAATCGACTCCTGTTATATTCGTTGTACATACTATTAATTGCACAACGACGAGAAAACGAAAGAAAAACAACAGCCCGAGTAATGGGTTAGTTTTTTTTGTGTAAATATCAGTGGGCCTTTTAATGGAATCAATCTATGGATCAATTATCTTCGCTCACTTTTGAATTTGTCGGAATTTTTCCGAACTTTCTACGCGATTTTTTTTACGCCGTTGATACAATGAGCTTAGATGAATGAAGAAAGAACACATCGGGTGGAAGGAATTGATCGAGGTGTCGTTGGGATGACTCGTAATCATTTAAGAAATGATAACCGGGCGTCATCGCGTACCGAGATCCATTTGCTCGTTGGAACGGGATGAAACGTTTAATAACGCGCACACTCACGCACCACGCATAATCGATTGTATATTCGATTTAATCTAAGACAAAAACAAGATCGTGAAGTTAATTACTTAAGAGTATACATCGCACGAGCTTTAGTTATTTAATTGTACATAGTAGCATGCCAGTGGCTCTCTTGAATTAAAAACATGTGGTGGTCGAGAAGAGCACTTTGTTTATTTATTCACACACGCTCTCGCACACTTATCTCGCGTATCACCGATTATTAAGGCGTTAGGCTACTGTGACGAACCAAAAATCAGGGTCACTTCGAAAAATTCATTTTGAAGGAATAAGGAAGACGATTGAAAAATCGTTTCGACATTTATTTGTATGTACATCGGCAAATATGTGTACCAAATTTCATTTAGAAGCGTTAATAGCTAAAGAAGTTATAAACAATCTCGTGGAGAAACTCTGAACGTGAGGGGCTGAATGGCGTATTGAGTTTTTTTTTTTAAAGGACGTTGTCCTGTTTCAATCTCAAGGCCTTATATATACCTGGCGAAGGGACGTGATTTTCTTTATTTTTTTTCGGCGGGACAATAAATGTTCATTGAAAAACTGTGAACAACATCGATTAGTACATATTTTCAAGTGCTTGTACAATTTTTTTTTATTCAAAAATATTTCAAAATGGCGGAACTCCAGCTGTCATCCAGGAGCGCCTTTTTTTGGGCATCAGTTGCGGTGGACATGAGAACGGTTTATCTGAACTCGAGAACGGTTTATCTGAAATCAGAATTTGAAAAGTATTTTATTAGTATATTGCATTAGCTTGGGCCAGGACGAAGAATTTGTAAAAAATTTGATTACAAAAAAATGACTATAATTTCATCAAAAATTCATTTTTTGAAGTGCTAAATTTTCGTTTATTTTGTTACATTTTTTTTCAACAAAATTCAAAATCCTTCGTCCAGGCACTAGCTATGATCATAATAAATAAGTGATATAAATTTGGTATGGATCGGACTAATAGTTTTTTTAGTAATCGTGTCCACCGCAAAGATGTTTCTCAAAAAAGACGATTCTGAGATAATCGCGTTTAAGATTCAAGTATGTTTTTTTACATTTAAAGTTAATTTATTTATACTAACATGGAGTCGTCGAGTCCAGGGCCATACAGTAATCTTTCTGCATCTTCTGCAGCCTCTAAAACGTTGATTTGTTACTGCCTACGTTGATTTGATACTGCCTACTGCCTATTTGATTATTCTTCCTTGTCTTGTGGCTGCGTGCGCTTGCTTCTCGACAAGCGTAGCACGGTCGTGCGGTCGAAATACCTATAACTGCGAATCTAATGCTCCGTTCTTTATGAAATTTGGTGAGAATATTCTTCGATATTGTACTTAAAGAATATGCAATCAAACATTTTTCCATTTTCCGACCATCACAAGTGTATATAAGGCCTTAAAAAAAAGTTAAAAAAAATGTTTTTGTTTTTTTCGAAGAAAAATGACATTATCGTTAATAACTGATGAAAAAAGAATTTTCTAAAGGAAAACATCGGTCAAGCAAATTGTTATAGAAACTAGTTCCGCAGCCCTAATTGATTTGTATAAACAACTAAATACTATTACACTGAATAAGTGTACTAAATTTGAAGTCAATTCGTTCATTAGATGTCGAGAAATCGTGTACACGGTTTTGAAAAACAGTTACGAGAAAAACGGGTTCAAGAGCGAAGATACGAGGCGAGGAAAAAAATGACTGATTATCATGACTTTTTTTTTTTAAACAGTACGATTACTTCACCATTTGTGAGACTTAGGGTATGTTTTATTACTACTTTTGGCTGTCACAGGGTATGTTAAATCTTTTATTAATCTTTAAAAATGGCGGAGGTGTGACACGGTCTTTCAACCGTAGGGCCCTACACTATCTGTACGAAACAAATAACCTACGCTGGGGTTACGCACACCCCAGCACTTCACGTCAATGCTGCTAACGAACTGTTTGTAGTAGAGAGATATTTTTTTTCGAAATCGGACGCTCGAAAACTGAATAATCGAATAGGCCTTGCGAGAAAAACGTAATATGAATTTTTCATCATGAAGAATGGCATTGAACAAAGCAAGAAAAATATTTTAACAAATCTCACTAAAAATAGTTTAAAAAATCATCACACTTTTTGCACACGTATTTTCGACAGTTTTTTCGTTGATTCTTAAAAAAAACCGTATGAATCAGGCTTAGAAAAATTATAAACAAAAAATTCGAAGTTGTAGAATTCCACAAGGGGTAAAGATGGCACTTTTGCAAAAATTTGAATATGTTTCGGCGTTGTTTCTTAAGAGAAAAACTGTAGATAAATGTTTTAAAAAAATGATTTTATGTCAAAGAGTAGTGTTTTCTAGTTCAAAGAAACATATTAAAGGATATTGAATGGATTATACATGAAATTATTTTTAAAATAATAATTTAGCTTAAGGTACAGGATATAGAGCTGGGTTTTCATAATAATACTGAAAAAATTGCTACAGGTAGTTTGACATGGGATATTAGAAATGAAAACAAAAGAAACGTATACTGTAGTAATAAATGGAGAAATGTAGATTTGTTCGTTGTAAATTCAGTTCGGTGCGCATCGAGAGCACTGCATCGAGCGATGATCTTGGCAACGCGGGAATCGGCATTCAAGGTTTCGTCAGGTGACAAAAGATACCACGCTACAACTTCGCTCCTTACACTGGCTCCGGCCCTGACGCCACACGGCCAATTCATCTTACGAGCAGATGTAATGCGAGAGCGAGGAGCAGGAGGGTCGAGTGACAATTTGTATCGGTTTTTCCCGTAAAGAAATTCACTCCAAATACCGCCGAGAGCAGATTGGGATGTACGACGCATTTTTATTCTCTCCGCTTCTCGTGCGATCATGTCATCGTCGCTTTGTGCACCGTCACGGGCATAATCCCGTCCTCATTCTAAAGAATCTTCATCAGAACTCTCCGATTCTTCTTCATGGTCTGATTCGCTATCTGTCGAGTCGTTGTCCTGAGGTTCCTCTTCATTATTGTGCGCCTGCAGCATCCTCCGGACCTCTTCCGCCTTTCGTACTCGCAACCTCGTCCCCATGGCTTTATTCTAATTTAAAAAAATCAGAATATTATAAAAACGTTTCAAATGTCATTCCTGCCGATAACCCACTGATTTTATAAGGATAAATAACAAAAAAAACAATGGAAATAATTATATACATACACAGAGCAAAACATCGCAAAAAGTGTGGTGTTACGCTAATCCCAGGCTCTCAAAGAATATTCACTACGTCACGTCCAAACTATAATTGACGGTTATTCCTACACGCACCTGCTCTGGCCAGTCCAGGTCAGGTCCACCTAATGCGATCGATATTTTCACGCGACTACCCAAACTGCCTGAACGCCAGGGCCCCAAAAATGATGTTAGTTTTGGGTTACCCATGTGTAGGGTTCTAGGGTTAAACGGGTTGGGACGAATGTTGTCAGACGGCGTGACACGTAGCGTGGGCGGGATTAATCTGAAGGAAACCAACGAAGATTTTTCTTAGGTTAAGGGGTTATATACAGTCAGGAAGCCCAAAAAGACAGATTTTTGGAGAATTTTTCTTGAGAAGACCTTTAAATCTCTTAACGTAAAATTTTTTACACATATTATGGTAACTTTTAGCTGTATTTAAACATTTTTTATTTGTAAGAATAATTATTTCGAAGGCTGATATAGCTGATCTGCGGGAGCGCCTCTAAAAAAAGGCGTCTTGCCGTGAGCACGATATTTTTGGACTGGGTCACCTAAAATGAAAAAACCAAAAATATTTCGTCAATATAATGGATTATCTTGTAACTGATCGAAGGAATAAGCAAAATAATTATTTTTGAGCCCTTAAATTGTTTATAAAAGGGAAAATATCTATCGGTGAGAAAAAACCTTCGATTGATTACTAAAAAATATACTTGAAAAGATTATGTTAAAATTTGAGACCGATTGGTTCAGCCGTTTTCGAGAAATCTTGCTCACCGACTTTGAAAATACAGGTATGAGAGAAACGTGTTTAAGTTTCAAAAGCACTTTCGAACGCACTGACGCGTCATTACAAATGTGCGTGTAACTTCGAGAATATTCGCCGGATTGACAAGACATTTTCTGTGTCCACTTAAATATATGTACATTACGAAAAAAATTGAAAAAATCGATTTTTCGAAAATTTTAACTGCATATAATTCCTTAAGGGATGATCACAGTGTAACGGGTCGAAAAAGCTGATTTTCGCGATTTTGTTCGATGGTTAAAATACGCCAATCAGTCTGATTTTTTTATGTTAAATCAAAGCACCCAAGAAGAACAGAAAATACATTTTTAAACTTTTATTTTTATTTATTTTTGTTTTATCAATGATTGAAAATGTCTTCGAAAAAAAGGAGTCCTCACGGTGTACATGATTGTGGCCGTAAATATTATCTGAAATAAAATTTGTAAAAAGACTATTAATCAGTATGAAAGCCGCTATCTTGCTATGTAGGTTTAAAAAAATCAAAAATGACAAAACGGCTGCGTTTTGAAAAAAAATCCTCAAATTTAGCCCATTTTTTCGACAGTTTTTCGTTGGAAGGAATATAAAGATTTCAAAAAGAAAAGAGCTTCCAGAGCAAGATAAAGAATGGTGTGAAGAATTTTGTGTCAAAATTTGAGACAGATAGCTTGAAAACTCTTCCTTTGGGAGTGTACAGCGTTTTGAAAGACGACTTTTCGAAAAAAATGCGTTTAAAGGTTCGAGTGCAGAATTTTCATTTAAATTGTCTACTTACGTTTATTTAAGTATATGGACAGCATGTTTATAACCGTCTATAATATCGGACAAGGCAACAACAAAACATCGATTTTCGAAAAACTTTACACTGTGATGATCCCCCAACACTAATACGCAGAATAAGAATCAAGGAAGAGTGAGAAATTTTGAAAATCGATTAAATGGTACGCTTTGAAACAAAAAGATTGAACTTTCCGGAAAAAATGGCTACATTTGGCAATAAAAAATACTTTATTCAAAATCTTCAAAGACGCTTAGGTTTATGTTGTAGACAATGAAGTTAGAAACATTTGTACCAAATTTCATCGAAATCGGTCGATCAGTGTTTTAGCTATACGTCACGCCAGTTTTGAAAAAGCAGTTTGGAAGATGGTGCCATACCTCCGCCATTTTTAAATATTAATAATAAAAAATACCACGTAAAAGCCAAAACGAGTAATAAAACATACCCTAAGTCTCAAAAATGGTGAAGAAATCTAAAGTTTGACTAGCAGTTCTACCGTCGTAATCATAAGTTCACCTTAAATCTGCGATTCCTGCAAATTCCTCTTCAAATTGAGTTGCCTCAAGTAACGAACGAGCGTTCGTCATTTTCACAGTAGCTTAACCCCTTAATATCCTGCTCTCCGTGACTGGGAGTGGGGCCCCAAAAAAATAATCGTTGATCAAACGCTGCAAGTTATACGAACAGAGAACAATCGGTTCACCGCCGCAGTTATCCCTCTGCTCTCCCTCGTTATCTGTCTGCTCCTCCAAGATCGATTTCGCCTCGGTCCCGAGTATAAATTTGCATTTTAAAAATCCGCGTTGCTCATTTCCCGACCATTATTATACGCCGCAAACGTTTTTGCGCAATCATCATCGAAGCCACCTGTCACCTTCCTCCCCTCCTTGAAAACCGCTTTCCACGGTAAGACCCGAGCGATGCTTAGAGAGCTCTCGATGAGCCATGTAGTCGAGCAAAAAAAAACAAGTTGTTCGCGAGCCTCGTAAATCTGTACGGCACCGTGTTTTATTTATAAATGTGTATTACGCGTGTGCGCGGTCCAAGCTTGGTTGCGTGGTGTAGTGCTTTTGTACAGCGAACAATATTTATGAGTTTTTATCGCTACCTCCCACTTTAGCCGTTCACGAAAGTGACCGGAAATCAAAAGAATATTATTAAAATTTGCTTCAATTTTGACATTTGATTCGCACGTTTTTTTCTTTTAAGCTGCAGCAAACATCCAAAAGCTATTTCTCCGTAAAAATTTGCATCGTTGGAATGAAATAAAAATAATTTGGTTATAATAATAATTCTTTACATAAGTGACTTTTCCGAAAAATGAGCGTGAAATTATTTTTTTGCTATTTTCTCATTTATTGGGTTATAAATTATGGTATTCAGTTGGGGAAAGCTGGATTTCACCCCCCGCCCTCTCCCCATAAAAAGTTATGGGGTTTTGAAGTTCGCGGAAGCACGTGATAAAATAGGGCATTTTGTGCAATTTTTTATTTTTTGTTTTATAAATGATGATATTTACAAAACCAACAAACCCAAAGCCAAACAAACCCAATTTACACGTCGAAATTTTTAAAATGCTCTATTTTATCGCGTGTTTCCATGAATTTTAAAACCCTATAACTTTTACCCATACTTTAACCTGAACAAACCCAAAAATACCCAAACAAACATAACATAGGCGTTGACATGTTCAAAAATCACCCCGACTGAATATCATTATTTATAATCCAATAAATGAAAAAATGGCAAAAAATGTTTAGCATAATTTTTAGGAAAAGTCACTTATCTAAAGATAAGTTTGAGTTACCGAAACCCAAACTCATTTTTTTTGTACAAATCACTTATCCAAAGAATTCCCAATCTTTTTTTTCCAACCGCCCCAATTTTTTCCGGCCCGTTCGTATTAGAAATTCACAAGCTAAATCTACCAAAAAGGCTTTCTGGCAGAAATAAACAAAACAAAAAATGAATCCTCATTGCTTTCCGATGTTGCAAAGTTCAGCGTCATTATTTGACTCTGATCGATCGGAAATTTGGAAATCAGATTTTTCGGCTCAACCCTCATCATTGGAACGGCTAGAGTGACGCGGAGCATCTTAAGGGATAATACCACTCTAGCGGCAGAAAATAAGGCCTAACTTTGACTATTTATTTTGGGAGCATGAAAAAAGGAATAGGATTTCTTTTGAGAGGGTTTATTTAAGACACATTAAAGTACAAAAAAAATTATTATAATTCTCATACGAAATGGTGGCGAAAGAGCCCATATTGAAAAACGTGTTTTTTTACAAATAGCTTCACGGGAGGACGGTTTTCTCGTACCTGGACCAAAACCGAAAAAAAAATATAATCTATATACTATTAGCTATGGGACTACGTAGGGATTTTTTTAAACAAATGTTGATAAAATGGCGCACTTTGAAAGAAATAAATCGATTTTGTGCCCAAAAAATAAGCAGCAAATTGTTTATAAGAAAAAAAAGTTTACATTTAATCAAAAAACGGCTACGTACGCTCATAAAGAATGTAATTGTGAAGCTACTATCAAAATTTCAAATCAATCCATGCAAAGGTGTTCGAGTAATCCGTCCTTCCAGTTAAAAAAGTGGTTTCGAGAAAAAACGCGTTTAAAGTTGTACGAGGCGCCTGAAAGAAGTTCGAGGCGCTGCGGCAAAATCGATAATTGAACCTTTTAAAACATTTTTTTTCGCTATAGGACCAATTGCATATTGTTTGTATGACCCCAAAGTATTTTTTAAGCAAAAAAAAACGATTTTCCCAAAATCCTAAAGTGGTGTTATCCCTTAAGTACATTTAAATATGTGGCAGCCTCGGAAAATTATTTATTCATTATATATGGGATATTCCAAACGAAGGAAAAATGATTTTCACGTAATCTTCAGAAGAGACGTTCTGTTTTTCGACAGAATGTCGTCAGGAAAATTGTTCGTTATTTGTATAGGACAAAAATTAAAAGTGAACAAATTCAGAATCGCATGGAACATCTCATATATATTTATAAATACTGTCTGTAAAAAGGTTTATGAAAAAAGCACTCTGTTTAGATCTACGTTCGGAAACCGAAAGCGGAATGATGTTTTGTTTTCCAGAATCACAGTGTCTATGACTCAACACAATTCGACACCAATGCGACACCGGTCAACCCGCTTTACGCGGCTTCTCTACAGAGCCCAGATAGCATTACTGGTTACAGTATAGACAGTCAAGATGCACACAACCAGGTCAATGGCTATCAGCAATGAACGATTTCTCGTCTCTATTATTTTTCTTTTTTTTTTTTTAAATCTTTTCTACAAACCTTTAGTTTCGTTTGAACGCGAAGGTTCAAAAGAGGATTTTTTATCCTGAATACAATGAGAGAAACAGAGCTTTACGATACTCGCGAACGGCAGGTTACGAGTACGCGATACACGCGTATTGACATGTATGTATGTATGTGTATGTATATATTTATACAACTAGCAATTCGAACAAAATTAGCTTCAAAGGACATTTAAACTGAGATAAGAGGGAAGGTACCTCCAGGCCAAGAAAAAATTGCTAATTTTCATGATTTTTCTTTTCAAGGAAAGATTTTTTTACCTTTTTTGAGACTTAGAATAACTTTTATTACTACTTTTGGCTGTTACATGGTATTTTTTTTATTAATCTTTAAAAATGTCAGAGGTATGGCACACGATAAACAACGAAGATTTTTCTTTTATTAACACTGATACACAGAATATGAATCGAGGGCAAGTGAGAAATGTTGAAAATCGATTAAATGGTACGCTTTGAAACAAAAAGATTGAATCTTCGGAAAAAAATGGCTACATTCTGGGTAATTCTTTAGATAAGTGACTTTTCCGAAAAATATTATCCAATTTCTCCGATAAAATATCATTTATTGTCCTATCATCATAAGTGATGATATTGTCATATCATCATAAGTGATGATATTCAGTCGGGGGAAGCTAAAATTTTTCATTAAAATTTTTTTTTTCGAGCATAAAATCGTTAAAAATAATTTCGAATTTTCCAACAAACCCAAACAAACCCAATATACGCGTCGAAATGTCGAAACATTTATTTTATTACGTCTTCCCGCGAACTTCAGAAACCCATAACTTTTTATGGGTTATAACCGAATAAATGAGAAAATAGCAAAAAATAATTTTGGTTCATTTTTCGGAAAAGTTACTTATCTAAAGAATTACCAAATTTTGAAATACAATTTTTTTTTTTTTTTTTTTTATTTAAAAAATATTGAGGTTCGTGTTTTAGACAATATGGCTAGAAAGATTTATACCAAATTTCATCAGAATCGGTCGATTACTTTTTTTTGCTTTGGAAGACGGTGCCATACCTCCGCCATTTTGAAAGGTTAATAATAAAAAAAGAACACTATGTAAAGGTAAAGAAATCTTCCCATTAATAAAAATTATGAAAATCAGCAAATTTTTTCCTCGCCTACCGCCCCCCTTGAGAAAACTGACTTTAATCACGTTAATTGATTGAGCCTCCGAAAATTCGTGCCGTTTTACAAATTTTGCGCCAAAGAAACTTCATTGAACTTAAAAAATAACGTATCGAATTTTTTTTTGGAAAAACGACGCATTTCGTGCTAATTATTCACAAGATGGTTGCAACACTTTGGAAGGTGAAGAATCGTTGAGCGCTCAAGAAAAGCTTTTCGTCCTACCTCACGTTTTTTTTTTCAAGCTCATTCACCCTACTGTGTCGCCTCAAATCCATTATCGTCGAATTGGTATTAAAAAACGGTCGAACTCACTATATTTTAGGAGCGACCGAGTGTCGAAGCCTTGAGCAACTCAGCCGGCGATGATTATCAGAAAGTTGACTCTAAATATGTGAAAAAACAACGATAGGAATTGCTTGTGTGGAAACGCAACTGAAACGTACGAAAAAAAAAAACGTGTAATCGAAACGGTCGGATTACAGAGGAATCCTAAAACCGAATTATCCAATTATCAAGTCCCCAAAACTGCCAGTACACTGTAGGAGAGACCTGGACAATGCTTTTTGATGATAAGCATAGTAGATGTATGTATGTACGTACACACAAGCACATAAATGTGTAAAATTTGCGATTGAGGCGGAAATAAGTGGGATTTGTTATGATTCCATCGAACAATTTCTAGTCGCTGTTACGTTGGGACTTTAATTCCTCGGAATTGCCACACCGCAGCAGCAGTTAAACAGCGCGACACGCGGTAACTTTTAGTATTTATTATCACAAGAGAGGACGGAAAAAAGGGATAGAGAGCAAGGAGAAAAAGGTTTTTGTTTTCGAATAAGGGGGGGGGGGGTGAAATTCCGAACTTTGAATTCTCCTACGGTTTAAAATTTCTAATTTTAAGGGGTCTTCTCACTTTGGACGCTAAAAAGGCTATTTTCATGCAATTTTTTCATGCAATTCGAAACTACTGAACCGATCCTTATCAAATTTTAACCACATATTCGTTACAACTATAGCTATAGCGCATATCAAGGATTTTTTAAAAGTTTTATAATTACTATTTTTTACCAAAAACGGTGAAAAAACACGAAAAAACAGACCAACATTTTTTAGGACATTTTTTAACTACCATTTTCGTCTACAAATAGTTACTTCAATAAATAATTTTTTTAAAATGTATTTCGAAAGTGTATTTATTAAGTGTAACAACTTTCATATAAATATCTATAATAAAACCTATCAACGTTAAACGTCTAAAGTGAGAAGGCCCCTTCATGTTCCGATATTACAAGTATTCAAGATCATGCGAGCGTAAGTTTACACAGTTGACTGTAGAACTATAGAATGATGTAGAACGTATAACATTGTCTAGACAAATTTCAAAATTGACGTAAAGACACTTAAGGCGAAGTAGAAGATGTACCACGTGACATAAGAGTGCAAGAGAGATAGCTGAAATCTTCGAAGAGAGATTTTTCAGAGATGACTAATATGTAGGGCAAAAGAAAATCGTCAAGGTCTGCGTCAGAAAATTCACCAGAGCCTAATGCTTTTCCTTTTCCTAAAGAACTTCACCATCCGTAAGAAAACTGGGTTGGAAGATTTGTGAGGTTATGTTGACCTTGTACCTGCACTTAATAAATAAATAAATTTAAAATAATTCGTCGATTTATTGAAATTTTGGAAATTTTTAAAACTTTCATAGCCGAATTATTTTGACGCTGTTCAGATTTTCGAAGTTTTGGTCTTTCGGGTAAAATTCTTACGGAGTTTTGAGCGTTCCGATCATTCAAAGTTCGGAATTTCAACTCGGCCCCTAAAGGCGTAGTGAGGGTGGTATTTGGTAAAATAATTTTGCTGTATGGAGTCTAACGTTAGTTGGACTTGGCTCAGGTACGTGCGTTTTTACAGAATCGATGTGAAATATTTGACTTTTGCGTTTCTGTATTTTTCTGAGTTACTTTTTTGTTTGTTGTTGCGGTATCGGAGCAAAAAGTAGGAGGAAAAACCTACGATGTATATGTATAATTTTTCCGTCCTTCGATGAGACTACCACACGTCGATTAGTATTAAGATGTGATGGGGAATAGCGCGAAGATTGAAATACTCGTGTTCGAGTCATGCGACGAGACAAAAATTGACACGGTCCATCGTTTCTTGACCCTCGTTATTTTCCTATTTTTGCATTGAGTAAAGAACGGGGGGAAAAGAGAGGGAAGAGAACGCTCATCGGATATTGCGGGATGACGGTAGAATTCCAAAGATAAAAAAAATGAATGAAGTTCTCTGGTAAACGTGATTGGTTTTAGCGAGGTTCATATAAAATACGAGAAAAGGTGAGGGAAGAAAAAAAACGTACTCCATCCACCGTGTATATAAAACAGTAATGTATTATCTACCGTAAAGTCATGTTAATTAATACTTACATATTAATTATGTATCTAGTAGTATGTAAGCGCGTCACACTTTGCAATGGACGAAAACAAAACAAAAAATGTATCGGGCCTGTGTCAACAACGATTGACGTATGGGGAAAAACGAGTAAGTCGACGAGAATAGCAATACACAACGAGAGATAAGAGTTGAAAATGTTTTACTCGATAATACTCGCGAGTCTAGATGAACGATATTGAGAGATTTTTGAAGAAAAAATATGATGTTGAAGTTCGCATCGTTGGAACCCAACGAAAATAATTTTTTTTAGATAGCCAAAGCATTTTTTTGGCGGACTTGGGCTACGAAAATCACTCGAACGTTTTTCAGGATTCTTATTTGAAATCTACCACGTAAGTAGGGAAGAAAATATTTTCGATAATAACGAAAATAAAAGAAAAAAAAACGTATTTTCGCTGCATTTCCACGAAGCAAATTTCAACGCGGTAAAAACAAAATTGATCATCAAATACACTGCGGTAACTGCAATATTGCGGGTCGTAAGAGAACGATTATCCATTAAGGGGGGGAGATAGCTTTAGGCGAGGAAAAAATTAATGTTTTACATGATTTTTTTAAAGAAAGGGATCTTCACCATTTTTGAGACTTAGGGTATGTTTTATTACTACTTTTACATACACGTTTTATTACTACTTTTAACTGTTACATGATATTTTTTTATTAATCTTTAAAAACGGAGGTATGGCACGGTCTTCTAAACGGATGCGGCGGATGTTGTTAGATGACGTGACGATAGCGTCGGCGGCAATAATCTAAAAAAACCAACGAAGATTTCTCTTTCATTAATACTCATGCGCAGAATATGAACCAAGAAAAAAGTGAGAAATGTTGAAAATCGATGAAATAATGCGGTTTGAAACAAAAGATTGAGTTTTCCGAAAATGATGGCTACATTTTACAATAAATAATTACTTTTTTTTTAAACATTTAGGTTCATATTTTAGACAGTAAGGTTGGAAAGATTTATACTAAATTTCATTACAATCGGTCGATTCGTTTTTTAGCTATACGTCACGCGACTTTTGAAAATGAAATTCAGAAGACTGTGCCATAGCTCCGCCATTTCTAAAGATTAATTTTAAAAAATACCATGTTACATGGTATTTTCACGTTTCATTCACATTTCATTTCATTTCATCCAAAAATAGTAATAAAACATACCCCAAGTCTCAAAATGGGTGAAGAACTCTGTCCTTTGAAAAAAAAAACATGAAAATTAAGACCATTCGTTCTGGTCCCACGATGAAATTCATGCAATTCATAGGTCAAATTATTAAAAGTCCAATTCCATTTTCGCGAGAAACGCATTACCTTTTTCGTAATATTATTCCGTCAATAAATGAAATGAAGAGGGGAAAAAACACTACATACATATACGAGTATGCATACGTATATCAGGGTATTTGAAGAAAGAGTAGTTCCTTCGGAGATTTTCGGTCCGAGTGCTGAACTTAATTCCTGTGGAGTAACAATTCGGCAACGCAATTTCAGGCACTTCGCTGCGACATTACTCGCCGTAGAGATTATGGAGACTAAGTACAGGAGTTCAAACTCAAGCGGGGAGGAGATAAAAAATGTGTATCCGAAAACGTGAAAAACAAGGGTTTTTTTAATATCGCCACCGGCGTCGCTTAGATCGAACGAACCCACCGATAACCATCGGTGAGGTAAAAGTAATCGGACAAGACATCCTACGAATTATTGTATAAAAATAAAGGAAAAAAATCACATTTTTTCAAATATCGAATTATTTATAAAATTGTTTTTTTTTCGGAGATTCAATCGGTTGTCCAGTAGTTTAAAATTTGGTAATGCATACCCCTTTTTCTACTTCAATGTATTACATGCGAAAAAGAAATGCACTTTTTTATTTAGAAAAATGGGAGTTTATTTGTAGTCACTGAAGTTAATTGCTTGATCAACGGCGTACGAATAATCATGTCACTCGATCTCTCATCTTATCCCAACACTGACACTTGAAGCGGGAGCCTGAATTAGAAGGTAAAAAAAAACGTTTTTTTCGGGAATTTCCTTAGAAGGGAAAAATCAAGTGAGCCCAGTAAACATTGAGGTATCTTGTATATCATGTATATTCAAAATGTAAAAAAAAATTCAACACGAAACAATAAATGACTGCAGATTTATCAGCCTATTCCACGTGCGTCTTGCCACTGAGTCACCAATCGGTGGAAAAAAATGCAGCTCGTAATTCTTGACTGAAAGAAAAAACCCAAAAAAAATTTCAATTGTGATATATTTTTCTTCTGGGTAAATTAAAAAACACCTGAAAAATCGTGAAATTATAACTTTTCTCTGGTTTGAAAAAAAAATGTGTTAAAAAACATTTTAACGTGCTATGAAAATGATTTAAAAAGACTTTTTCAACGACTCTTTTAATTCACTTTGAAGAGAATTTCATACTGAAGAAAGTAAACTTTGGTTTGATTCAATAGGTCGTTTGGTTTTTTTGCTATGACGCCCGGCAATTTGGAAAAATCGTGAAAATGAAAACTGGAGAAAACGCGCTTCAAAGTTTTCAATAGGAGGAAATATCAATATCAAATATTAATCGCTTCTCAATTTTTGGCCATGTATCTTTGAAAATATTTGCAATTCGCCTCTGTAACTTTGTAAATATATTCTTGGATACTTTATCTATCGATTTAAGCAATAAAAAACGATTTTTTGGACTTTCTAATTCAGGCTTCCGCCTCAAGGTATTCCTATCCCAGAGGGCCGTATTTTTGGGGGGCATAAGCAGCGTCCTTCTGAACCATTGGTAAAATGCAGTGGCGCTTAATAAAAATAAGTCACAATCAATTAATAATAATTTATTATGACGTATGGTATGAACTCGACGATAAACTGGAATAAAAAAAATTCTTGCGAATTTTGTAGATTTAGACATTATTACATTTTCTCAGAATAGTCGCGGGTACGACAATCTCCTGCTAGTCACATATTTCTAAATTTTATCATTTATATCTTTTTTTAACATCCAGTGACCCCCTGTTTTTATTATCGTTACGGAATCTATAGAATTTTTTATACGCGTTGAGCAGTTTATATAAGTTATTTAGTGTATAAACTATTAGATAGAAAAGTGGCCAGCGTGTAATCTCCATAAAGTGCCGTATAAATAAGACGATTATTAGAGTCGTAATTTTTCGTTAAATGTTCGGTAACTTGGCTTGAAATTTTACCAGCATAGTGGGATGTACTTTCACTTGATTATAGACGAAAATCAGTTAATTGTTGGATATTCTGGTTCGTAAAATAATCACCTTAAGGGGGAAATACATGTAGACGACGAAAAAATAGCCAATGTTGATGATTTTTTTAAAAGAAACAATGTTTTATATTATAAAACTTTAGGTACAATTAATTACATAATTTAACCTTTGAAATGAATGTTTTCATTGAAAAATATTGCAAGATGGCCAACGACTTCAATATTGATTCGAGCTAAGAATTTTTATACTTTGACATCCAAATGTTGAACCGACACGTTAGAAATATTTTATGAGTTGAAAATGAAAAAATTCGGCACGTGGAAGAAAATGAAATTTTACATGAAATTTTCGTTCTTTTTGTGCAATAAAAAAATTCTTTTCAAAAATGATTTTCACAAACAAGTAGGTATAAGTTCAAGGTAATATTGTTATTGAATTATGCGTACAATTCTGGCACGACTGGCCGACTCGTTTAAAAGTTATGTTTCCCACAAACTAAAAAATTTCGTTTTTAGAAAAAACGACCCTCACATCCGCTCCGGCTCAGCGGCGAGGTGAGTCACGCTCACAAGCAGCCACTTCGGAGCGGCTACGAATTCCGGTTTAAAACTTTACCACCGTATTCTTGAGATGTTTAACTAACATTTGACGTAAAAAAATGATTTTTCGATGCCGCTACACGTATTTGCCCCCTTAAAGACGAAATGAGGAGAGATATGATAGCTCGCATACAATCGCATGCAACGTCGTATACATATGTAGTATGTACATCACATTGGATCAGACTGATAGCCCCAGCTGACCGAAATTTTGGGAACGGGTTAGCATGCCGAGTTTGCACCCTTTCCTTAAGTCCCCATGCATCAAAAAATAATCACGACACTCGAGAATTTAGCTACAGAGTTCTCTGTCCACGAACATCTTTGATAGGATGTTCCAATTTGAACACTGTAAATATACGAGTTTTCGTAAGTTCCATAAAATAGAAAAAACAAAAGAAAAGCAACTATTAGTATACGATATCAAATATCACTGTCAATGAATCGCAAACTCAAGCGGAAAGCAAAATATCTCATTCGACCCCCGTCACGAGGATTCTGATATTTTACACAAACGCGCGCCTAGGGAATGTCGCGATTGATCGCGAATTTTGTAACTTAAGATTCAGCAGCCTAGAGAGGGAGCGAGAGAGAGAGAGAGAGAGAGAGAGAGAGAGAGAGAGAGAGAGAGAGAGAGAGAGAGAGAGAGAAAGAGAGAGAGACACAGAGAGAGAGAGAGAGAGAGAGAGAATGTCTCTGTAGCAATAAAGCAATGAATAAAGGATGATACACGTAATAAGATACGCATATACTAAAGCGTGTCTCATAATGACCTGACATTTAAAATTGCGCGCCATTTTTATTTTTGCGGCGTACATAGAGTACTAATCTTTGACAACTGGCATCAGGGAGTATTGAGGTTGAGTCATGGAGAATTACACGATCGAGGAACGCATAGAAATTGTTATTTGCTGCATTGTTGGTGCATAGTTATCGCAAACGAAGTTTCAGGGTCGTGTCATCTCGCGCCTCGACGATGTGAGTTGGCCACCAAGATCATGGAGACTAGATACAGGAGCCTAAACTGGACATTTTAAGTGATGCCCTAAAATGAAGGCAACTTCGCTACGATTGCGCGAAAGGTTGCGGTGTTAGCTTCACTCGACAACAGACCGAATGCGAATTTGACGTTACTTTGAATTTTGTTTTCGTAATTTTCATGTGAATAAAAATGTATTTCTACAGCGAAAAACGGTAAGCATTTTTGTAATACTTTAATAATAATATAAAAATACTTAAGAATGATAATGCTTGTGTGTGTGTGCGCGCGCGCGTGTGTGTGTGTGTGTGTAGTTTTCAAATATACAAGTTGTCGATAACAACCCTATGAACTTCTTTAATTCTTGAGCCTTTGAAAGTTGGTGAAAAAACTAGTTTTGCAAAAATATTTAAGGACTTAAGTTTTATCTGAAAACTTTTTGGCTCTTGTGTGAAAGTCGTATTTTAGTACGTGAGGCCCACTATTATACAATATAAAGAAAAAAATCATGGGAGTAGATGTAATAGTTTAGTTGTATTTGCAAACCGTCGTCTAAAATTAGTATCTTACAAAAAAATCACAGAAACCGAAATAACGTTCGGACCACTAAAAATCGCATAATATACATGGGGGTTTAATCGATAGTTATTGAGGTCCCCCATCGTTATGTTTCGTTTGCTCCACTCCGCGCATTACACTCTGTATATTGCGGGACTCCATGCACAGTAACGTCAAATTCGCGTTCGGTCTGTTGTCGAGTGCTCCGCCATCCCTGTTGCCTTCATTTTGGGCACGCTTTTTTTATTGTTTCTCCGTTGGAGTTTAGCTCCTGTACCTAGCCTCTATGACCAAGATTAGGCGACTTGACGCCATTAGACTTTTTTCTTTGGGGTTTTCCACGGTCTTACATATGGGCAGCCCCCTGAAACTGTTCGCAATGTACTTACTATTGCAATACTTACTATTACAATAAATGC
The DNA here is from genome assembly GCA_964007375.1 of Ophion obscuratus. Classification (NCBI taxonomy): domain Eukaryota; kingdom Metazoa; phylum Arthropoda; class Insecta; order Hymenoptera; family Ichneumonidae; genus Ophion; species Ophion obscuratus. Next base: position 38,563,021 of record OZ023319.1, on the reverse strand, counting down.
TGTTCGCAAAATGTACTTACCGCACTGTGGCGCTAGTAGTCGCGTGACAAGCACGCATATATATGTATGTTGCGTAGGTGTTTCGAATATTCTACATGAATAAAAGTATATTGATATTTTTGGAATGATTTTCCATTCGAACACAATAAATAACGTCGTTATAACGATAACAGGCGAAAGTCACGAAAATATCGAATCGTTCAGCTGATCGGAGCATTTAGAGCCGAAGGCTGTCACACAACAGCCAATGCTAGGTACTGGCGATTTCAAGAGCTAAAAAGCCGGGACAAAACGCGTTTTCGTTTATCGTATTGGAATAGTAGACCAGTGTCAGGGGCTGCATACGGGTGGAAACTCCTAGGGTGGGGAGTGACTCAGATAATGAGGCAAAAGGGCAGTTCTCGCTTATGCCACCGGAAGCGCTGCTAGGTAGAAGTTAGCCAATCAAACGCAGGTCCGCACAGCTATGCGAAGGCGCAGATTTTACGAAATAAACATAAAGTCTGTGTTAGCTACACTTTCTACACTTTAAATAGATACAGTAATAGAAAATCCTCTGAAGACGTAAGTTTTTGTATTTTTGGTTTGGTTTGATAAGTTTTTGTATTTTTTGGTTTGGTTTGGTAAGTTTTTGTATTTTTGGTTTGGTTTGGTAAGTTTTTATCTACACTTTTGTACGAAGTGTAGCCAAAAACGAACAGACCCAATATTTATAAGCGCGATATAAAAGGAAAATTATTAAATTTTTTCCACTCCTGATCCCCTGGGCAGAATGGGAATTATTATTTCAGTATACTGTATTTTTCGTGTGCTCGAACTTCTGTAATATTTTGATTTGGTCTTTCGCCATTGGAGTAGATGGGTTATGAACAAATTTGTGCGGCCTACATTTTTTTTCCTTATAATTAATGTTTATTCCTAGTACGCGGAATGAATGTTTTTTTTCTTCAGGTAGTTTAGATTTCTAGAAACGTTGTGAACACATGTACTGGGGCTAACTCTTTTTTCTAGAGTACTTGACTTTGTTAGAAATTAACGTTTCGACGATTTTGTACAACTTTTTGGCTTTATATAAAGGGGAAAAATAAAGTCCATAAGTTATAGATGTAAACAATTCACACTTACATCAATGAGAATTTGTCCATCTGGACCGCGTTTCATAAACTTTCGCACGATACTTTGTGGCTCTAAATGACATTCACAAACGTGTTGCAACGTCTTTAGCACTTGATTCCCAGGAATTGCGACTTCCCATTTTCGACGCAATTCTTCGTCCTGTGGAATTTTGAACACTGGTCGTTTTTCACTATGATTTTGAAAACTTTTCTCACTGTTCGATACAACGCACGTATTAGGCAATTTTTGAATTGAGTAGAGGCTGTCAGGAGGTTATTTATCCATTACTGTAGATCTGTACCTACAAAACTACTTCTACTTGACAGCGGTTCCAGTGGATAAATCAAGAACTACGTTTTTTCCTCACTAACGATACTTTCCACCATGCGAAAACGCCGGATTTTCGCGACCTGTATGTAAGACCTCGGGGTTTCCTGAAAGGAAAAGTAGATGCCATAGATCCACGGACCATTCCGGAGTTCCAGGAACCAATTGGACGCACCGTTAATAAAATTAGTTCGCAATTATGCCAAAATGTTATTGAAAATTTCGTCAAAAGAGTGAACGTTGGCAAACAGGGTCGAGGCGACCATTTATCGGATATTGTGTTCCACACATAACCTCCATGTTTGTTCCTTGTGTTCAAATAAAAATATTCGTACTTTTCAAACAAATAATACGTTTTATTAATAAATTAAAATGTCAGTTCATTTTGAGACACCCTATAGTATGGGCTCGTAATTGTGAAAGTGCAAAATTAAAAAAAAAAAAACGAAAAAACTCGTTTCTGCTCTGACTGTCGGCAAGAAGAAGCCCCTATATTGCGTGCAAACCTAATCGCGACGCAAACACGCATTCGGGTATGTCGCAATCGTATTGCTGTCACACGTAATCATGATTACGTTTTGTTGTAGCTCAGGAACAACACGAGCGCACGATAAGAATACATCAAGGGGGGAGATACCTTTAAGCGAGGAAAAAATTTCTAATTTTCATTATCTTTTTTTAAAGGAAATATTTCGTCACCATTTTTGAAACTTAGGGTGTTTTATGACGACTTTGGCAGTTACATGGTATTTTTTTAAAATAATCTTCAAAATCGGCGGATGGGCACGAACTTCTATACGGGTTGCGGCGGATGTTGTCAAAGGCTTAAGGGAGGATACCACTGTAAAATTTTCGATAAATTGTTTTTTCGCAAATACTTGTGAAAAATCCTTCGAACCTTCAAAAACACGTTGCATATTCGTTTATAGGTGAAAAACAGTTTTAAAGTGGTTGTCGAGCTATTTTTGAGCGGTCTCCGAGCGCTGATATGCGTACCGGAAACTTCAAAGACGTTTTTCTCAAAACCATATTTTTTTTTTAAATATTTAAATTGGACCGCAGCGCGAACAATTTTCGTCGAATGGACTTGAAATTTTAACTGTAGCTTCTTAGATTGCTTTAACAGTCAAGCAGGAGCGTTTTTTTCGATTAATTAAAAATTGTCCAAAATATATCATTTTTTATATGAAAATTATTTTTGAAAAAAACGAACTTTTTTTCAAACTCGTCTCTATTTTTCTTTGTTCATTATTTTTTAATTTCCACCCGTACTCGACTGCCAAAACTAATATGATTCGTGCGCCGCCATTTTGTATCCATTTGACAAATAATTTTTTTCACATACTTCAATATATGCCTAATAAAGCCTAAAAGTTATTTTGATAATGTAGTTTATTCCTCTCTTAAAAAAAATTCCAAAGTGAATGGTCGAAAATGGGCATTTACAGTGTCCTCCCTTAATCGAAAAAAAACCAACGAAGTTTTCTCTTTCATTAACACTCATACGCAGAATATGAACCAAGAAAAAGAGAGAAATGTTGATAATCGATGAAATGGTACGCTTTAAAACAAAAAGATTGAATTTTCCTAAAAAAATAGCTATATTTTGCAATAAAAAATTCCGTCAGCATCGGTCGATTCGTTTTTTTTAGCTGTACGTCACGCCAGTTTTGAAAATGCAGTTTAGAAGACCGTGCCATACCTCTCCCGTTTTTAAGCTAATTTAAAAAATACCATGTAACAGCTGAAAGTAGTAATAAAACATACTCTAAGTCTCAAAAATGGTGAAGGCATCTTTCCTTTAAAATACCATGAAAATCAGCAAACTTATTCCTCGCCTAAAGATAACCCCCGCCCCCCTCCTTAAGTTTGTCGTTGAAAAATAGTGTCGAGACTCGAGAGCGGTCGCGACACAAATATTTGGACGATAATCTCATCGCTCTTATCACAAGGTAAATAATTCTCGTCCCTCCTAAAGAACACCATTTGCTTCCTGGTAAATATGCAATTTTATGAACACTTTGCATCGGGCAAAATGCTTATAAACGCATATTGCGATTTTTTCCGTTGGGTGGCGTTAATTCTGAATGGAATAACTGAAAGGAAATATTGACGAAACAGGATCAGGGCTGAATATTAATGAATCATGTGCGGGGCGTTGCAATAATGGTAACGACAAACTGGAGTGGGCAATTCGATATCTATTCAATTGTTCTACACCATTCGAAGGGTATTTAAATCTTCGACGAAGGGAGACGATAGAAATTCCACGTTCTCCTGACGCTAGGATGAATCCTTCCGAGGGCATCCAGAGCCGCAACGTCTGAAACAGTTGGACGTGAATTCGAAAACGGTTGGATGAAAAATTTAACAAAATGAGCAAGGCATGATTACTTTTTGCAGTCGATGGGTGGGTGAATGGGAGCTAGCAATTTGGACACGTGAGATCAACCTGTCGAGTGCACACCTCCGTAGAAAATCTTAAGGCGGGATATACATTGAGACAAGAAAAAAGAAGCAATGTTGAGAGATTTTTAAAAGTAAGAATTAATTATTCTACAATTATCGAACTTTAGGTACACTTTAATAGTATATTTAAGAATACAAAACAATTTTTTTAAATTAATTCATTATCAATATGACGAAGCTGTGGCAGACTATCACAGCAAGGTCGCCGCGGGAGTCGCGAATCGGCGTGCAGTCTAGCTTCCCGTAGACTTTAATTTGCAAAAAAGTTCAAACACTTTTTCAGTTAGAACATGTATAGTTTCTATGTGACGGTAATAAAAAAGAAGAAAATGAAAATTGAAGAAAATGGCACGCATTGACAACAAAAAATCAACTTTTCACGCAACATTTCTGTAAAATGTGAATTAAAAAAGTAGTTTTCTTCCCAATTTTTCGAAAACAATTCTCGTCAAGTAGAAGGTACCAATATTATCAATATTTCTACCAAGTTTGAACTCAATCGGCTTAATAGTTTTGACGTAATCCTGCACGCCATTTTCGATAATGCAATTTTGAGAAAAACGCGTTTGAATTTCACGCCCGCTCCGTATTCGAGCGGTGAGGCGCAGCGTTGACGGGCTGTAACGTTTGAAGTTTTTCGAATCTCGCTTTGAATCTTTAGGCAAATATTCTACATATATAGTTCTATCGTTAAAATAAAAAAAAGAAATCGATTTTTTGATCGTTGTAAATGTATATCCCGCCTTAAGGCAGTATTGTTGTCTAGAGCGCTGTTTTGGAGACTCTTTTTAGGATAGAATAACTAAAAGAATTATTAAAAAATTTAACATTTAAAACATAATAATTTAAACTTTTAAACATTTAATAATTAAAAATACAAATATATATGTTTATTGATCCTTTAAGAATACATACAAGTTTAAAACATTATTATTATGTACTGTTGTACGTTTGTTTACAACCGTGGGCGGAAAACGCCTTCACTTGGCGACCAGTGTTGTGGACGTTGTATGAATTTGAAAAAACGCCACACATATTCTTAATCTGTATTAGTGTAGTGATGTTTGGTACCAGATTCAGCAAAAGGAATTATGCAAACGGCAACATGCTAAACTTTGATTATCAATTTTTCCTATCTTTTTTCACCATTCTACGAATCATTTTTATTAAATATATATGTCGACTCAATTCTGCTATCAACGTTCCAAAACCATTTACTGAAGGTGTAGGGCAAATCTGAGCTCAAACGGCGAATTGCTTATAGAGATATCGTGGTTCTCGATTTGAAAAGCATAGTTTCGAGAAAAACGCTTCTAACCCTTCATTGACACACTGCTATTTGGCCACGATTTTGATACACTGGGTTAACTTGATCCTGATAGTACTTCGTCCACCTGTCATTATCAACCCTTCGGTCGGTTTTTATCGAAAAAACTCTTCAAAAACTTCTAAATACGTCTGCATAATTAAAATTAGGAAAATATAAAATTAAATCGTGAACAAAAATAATTTAAAACTTTCAGTTTTGGAAAAGTAAGCTTTTTACTAAAAATTCACCCGGCTCAAAATGACCAAGTGTGTCAACGTATCGTTAAAGTTTAGTACTTTTTATAATTTCTATAACTCTTCTAATTTTATGATTATCATTAAGCTGTTTTCACAGACGTATTTAGAAAGGTCTTCAGAATATTCAAATTAAATGAAAAATAAGAAACGATTATTCCAAATTTCTAGACAACAATATTGCCTTGAATCAGAAATGGAGACAAATTGACCCCAATTTATTTTTGGCTGCTAATATTTTGAAAACTGCACTTTTTCAATATAAAATATACCAACGTTTTTTTGTATTAAAAAATAAATGTATTTGCCGAAAAACGTGGTTGAATTCTAAGCAGCGTATGTAGCTGCAAAATGTTAGGGCCCGAATGACCCCGTGTGCACTCATTGTGACCCAGAGTCCGTTTTTTCGCACATTTCGGTCGTGGATGTCTAAAATAAATGCAACGAAAAACATTCAAGCCATTACCGTATAAGTCTATTGAAAAAAATGTACTTGATTGGAAATAAAAATGAGTTTTTCATTGACTTCGAAGTCTGCAAACTTCGGCGTCATAAAAGTTACAGTCACGTCGAGTATGGGAGAGTTGATCGGGGTTTTTATCGGTGAGCAAGATCGAACAATTATACGCACGGCCAGTTCTGAGATATTCGCTAATCGGAGGCTCGAGTATGGACACGGGAACGGCCATGTTCAGACGCGGATAGAGCCTCGTTCCGTTGGTAGCGATCGCGTTGCAAACGACCATTCCCAGCATCTCACCGTTGGACCATCGAACTATCGGGCCACCGCTCGAGCCGCTCTGAACGCAACAGGTCGTACGTAACATGCATTCGGTTATTCCAGATACGTTGCCGCGCGTTATCGTTGGAAATTGCGACGAGAAAAACGGATATCCGGCGCTCGCTACGGATTCGCCTGGGGAACAAATAATCCGCGTCTTATCCCATTGATGTCTCCAATTACAGTGTGTACATTAGAGCATGGATACCGGTTTTCGATTACATCGAAAAACCGGAATATCGGACCAAAAATCTCATATTGGACTCGAATAATACCGATATTTCGATATCAAAGTTGAACAAATAAAAATATCATTATAATGGTTATTTCCATTTAAATTACTTTCACTGGTTTTTTTACTACGTTTAACAGCCTTAAAATATACGGTGTCCCAAAATGACCTGACATTTTAATTGATTAATAAAACGTGTTTTTTATTCGGTAAGTACGAATATTTTAATTTGAATACTAGCTGTATCCGGCATGCGTTGCAATGCCACTCAAAGAAAGAAAGTATCTGTGTTCTAATTCTGTTTATCGAAGTGCCCTTGGATACAAAATATTTTTTGTTTTTCCGTTTGGTGTATACACAAATAAATCAGAAGGTTTTCCGACTCGTGGGCAGGCCACATACAGCTGTCCTTGTGAAAAGCATGGATTTTCCGAATTTAGTCCACACACTTTTAGCGATTGCCCCTGTGCTTTTGATGGTCATTGCAAATGCGAGTCGCACCGGAAGCTGCACACCTTTTAATTTGAATGGCATATCTGTCGGAATCATTCAGATACGTGGCAACAGTACATCTTCTCCTTTAAGTTATCCATTTAAAATTGTAGTTTCGATGATATTGTTTATTATATTTTTCACTGAAAGCCTGGAACCATTGCAAAGTCGTGGTGGATTGATGTTTCGGAAAAGAATGATAGGCACGCCAATTTCCAAAGTTAAAATGTGTGGCGGCATGCCTGGGAAATCAAGTGAATTCACGAATTCAGTTGGATAATTGATAACTTCGTCTTGATTCATTACAGTACCAATGGACTTATACGTTATTGCTTCGCCGGGTATTTCGTTTTGAATGCTGACATTGATGGCATTGACATCGTCGTTTTTGGCTGCTAATATAACACGTGCACTGAGCCACTGATGATTTTTGTAATTCGGTGCCATATTTGGGAAAACTTTGTGAATCAATTCGTCTGCGGTTGCTGTGATTTTACAGAAGTTTGTTGGCAATGTGATACATTGTGTGGCTTCTTCGATTATCATTTTCCCATTCCCAATATCCAACAATTGTTTTGTGAGACGTTCAGCGGATGCATCATGTTGTAGTTGTACAGGCATATTGGTATTCAAAGTCAATTTCTGTACGTGTCGCCATAAAAACTGATAGTTTGAGACATGCATTAAGTTCATCAGCGGGTGTTCAACGTGGTATAACCGGTAGAGTTTGTCAAAAATCACCAGTCAATAACATAAGTGCGCCATCGGAGAACTGCTCGTTCCCTCTCAAATCTTTTAGTGTACGATGAAGCGCTTTCAATGCTTTTTTGTGCGCCATAGTATACATTCGTCCCATATAATGAGTAGACTTGATTGGAGTACTTTACCCATTTCAGAATTTGTGTTGATAGCGCATGTTCAGTGATTTGCATATTTAACGGCAATTTCAGTGCTAAATGCGCTGTTCCCCTACCATCCAAAAGAGTTGCCGTAATCCCAGATGATGTAAACAAATATTGTACTGGCAATCGTACAATATTTTTTCGTGATCGTATGGTTGCCGAAATAATTGTAATGATAAAAGTTTTGCCTGTGCCTCCGGGCGCATCCACGAAATACAATCCGCTGCTTTTGCTTGTGTTAATTTATTTTCAACCAGAAATGTGCGTTTAGTAGAGCCCGATTTGTTGTTGTTTGTTTGTTCGTCAAAGCGTGGATATTGAATTGTGCGATACACGATCACGCCTCGATCAGTGTAGAAAAAAGTGTACTATATGTAATACTTTGTATGACTTCTCACCCCCTTAAGGGATTACTTTTTTCAAAGCTGACATAAGTCATTCTGAACTTATAGCGAATAGACTGAGTAGCAGTTGTACTGTTTTTTTTTTAACGAAGGAACTCCCATACCACATTGCACTCCCGATTTTTACCCCCTTAAGGATTGGTTGTACTAATTCAGAAACCTTCGCGGGCATGCGCAGAACAACTCACCAAAGTTTCATCGCAATCGGATGAACGATGCGCGAACCCATAGAAGACGAACACACAAACATTCATTTTTATATATAAGGAGGTAAGGTACAAACATGGAGGTTATATGTAGAACACAATATCCGATAAATGGGGCCTCGTCTCTGTTTGCAAACATTCACTCTTTTGACGAAATTTTCAATAACATTATGACATAATTGCGGACTAATAACCAATTCACATCGCCGCGGCGCGAGATAACACGACCATGAAACTTTATCTGCAATAACTGCATTGTTTCGCCCGCAGCGTAGCAGGTTGCGCCACATTGTTGAAAGAATATGCCTTCCAAGTCCATGCCGTTTATGCCATTTGTCGGATATTGTGTTCCACACATAAGCTCCATGTTTGTACCTTATATTAAAATAAAAATATTCGTACTTTGCAAATAAATAATACGTTTTATTAATAAATTTAAATGTCAGGTCATTTTGAGACACCCTTTATTATTACCTACATCAAATATTTCCGAAGCATCAACTTATTTATCGACGAGTGTGGAATCAGAAAGGGCTTTTTCTTTCGCGACTGATCACCTGTAATAAGGTAAGCTCGTCTCTGAAAGACGAAACTTCAGATCTCCTCTGTTTTTTGCAGTCATTGTTTCAACAATCTCAATTTCGTTAATTATAGTGACCATAGTGTTGCCTGGTAGCTACTACTGCGCTGACTTGCATAAAACCTCCTAACTTTAATTTTGCTTGTTTACTACTTATTTGATTTGCATAAAAGTTCGTTTCTTTTGTTTTTTTGTTTGTTTACTTATTTTACGTAGGGTTGGATATATATAAGAACATCGCAGAGTGTGTTTAGAAATGTATGATAAATCAAGATCTCAATGAAAGACCGTGATTTTTTATGAATATTGTGGTTTCACTTAGCTATACACCATTATTTCTACAACTTCCATTTTCACTTTTAAGCTTCTAACGTTTTTAATCAACGTTTCCCATAAATATCGGAAAATATCGCAATACCGGTATTCCGATATTTCAACATGTTGATATGGAAATAATACCGGTCATAAAAAAACTCCGATAGTCCACGCTCTAGTATACATGTGCATAGTTATTATTGAATGCCGAATATACTGCTCTTATTTTATAATGTGTCTACTAATTTTTAGATATTATTGCCCTGCATTCAATATTGTATTGGTTTCAACATTTTATTGATTTACTATTGATGCATTAAATCAAGATTCATTAGATACATTACCGTGGAATTAAAAATCTGGAAATGGAAAAGCAGGCAGAATGGTTGGAAAACTTAAAATAAACAACGAGATGTTCGAAGACTCGAAGATGTTGAAAAAAACATCGCTTCCGTTTAAGAATGGTTGGCGAGACAAAATACCTGGCAAAAGTAGCCGTAATTGAAACATGTTTACATGTACTTTGCAATTGCAAGTATGTAAACCACATACTATGCATTGGCGTACCCAGAATTTCTTTTGAGGAGGAGGCCTAGGCCAAAAAAGTGATTTTTTTCACAATCATCTTTTTTATAAATGAAATTTACAGAATCGTCGATAATCCCGTAACACACACACAAAGCGAAGCTTTAAACACATGTTCGTGTTAACATTAATATCAAACTTTTACGATACCCAAAAATATAAGTATCTAATTTTTCTTCATTCTTTAATTCAGTTACCGGACTTTAAACTTTACTTTCAGTAGATACTTAATTACTACTTTGTTTTCTATTTTTTTCTGCAAATCGGCCTAACCCTTTTTTATTAGGGGTACGAGTAAGTTTTGAAGGGTTTACAAGAGAGGGCGTTACTAGTCTTCAATTGCATCGAACTATAACCTAACGACCTTCATAGTAAAGCGTTATCATTAGGCTTTAGTTTTCAGTACGTCTTATTTGATCGAAGTGTAAACAACAGTTTTTTAAACTTAAAATATGTCGCCTTTCGTGCCAATGAAACGCAATTTGCAGAAAGCTTTACTTTTCTGCTTCCATTTGAAAAAGCCGCTAAAGGTCATCGATTGCTGTGTGAGATTTATGGGGACCATGCTCTATCAATCTCAACTTGCAAGTAATGGTTTAGATGGTTCAAAAGTAGGGATTTTTACACGGAGGATAAGGGACGTGAAGGAAGGCTACAAACGTTTAAAGATACAGAATTGGAGGCTTTATTCAATAATAATAAAGACTCGTGTCAAAAGCAAGAAGAACTTGTAGAATTGTTGGGAGTGACTCGACGAGCATTGTTACCATTTTTGCACAATAAAACGCTAATTTTCACAAAAATAAATCCTTTAGAACTTGTACCCCTAATAGTTGGAACTTTGTTTTAACAATGTCATTTTCTACGGTCAGCGGAGACATATGAGAGGATGCGTTTGTGAAGAAATGTGTTTCTGAGCCACGGTTTTATCCGTCGCTGGACATAAATACTCCTCTCGCAGCTGGCGGAGCGCACTGGGAGCTATTGCTGCTTGGAAAAAGTTACATAAGTTAGGGCAGTACCCCTTTTTCGTATGCTCCCTTAAGTTTCCAGCATTAATTTCATTACTGTTTTAATGAAGTATGTTTTTCATGATCATCGCTTTAGCTTCTAAAGTTGACGAATCAATTTCTAAGATTGTAACATAATTATTAAAAACATGCTATCCATTTTTCATATCCAATTTTCGAAAATCGTCAAGTTCATGAGGTAACGGTAGATTCTCAAATGGGCGTTCTGAATTTACAATGATATTATCTATTAGTTGGTAGTAAATGCTCATCTTCCAGTGTTATTCCGGTTGTGTATCGGCCGGCAAATCTAATATATCGCTTTTGTCCACAGTTGACTTAATTGCAAAAATCGAATATATATTTAATTTACGCTACGAAATAGTTACGTTTTATACAAGTTACCAAATTACAACGAAGGAAAAAGTTCAATTCTCTTCAATTATATTTTATGCTTGCTTGGGTGAAAAAATTAAATTAATCGATTATTTAAATTCAATTATTGTGGGTCAATTGTGGAGGGGGCATCTGTGTCCTCTCCTGGCTACGCCAACGATAATATCCTGTTGTTCTAAAGCTCTTTCGCCCGAATTTGTGAACATTAAACTTTCTTATGGCAAATCTCTTATAAATAAATATGCTGAGTCTCACGTCTGCACGTAAAATCGGAAAAAAAACCGTCGAGTTTTTTCACATTGTAATGAACAAGCGAAATAATGATTCGTCGATTTTTTATTGCCATAGTAGCGTTACTGCAAGTCTCTCAAGCATCTCCAATACGGCACGAAAAACTCGATGTAAAAGTGTCAATAGAGACATGCCAATATTATAGTCGATTTTTCGCAAGCAAAGAGAACGTAACTCGTCAAGAAAAACGATATGATTTTTTGTGGGAGTTACCGGGACGAATCGTTGGACTGCCGGCGATCTTGATGGATCGCAGCGTGGGCTCTATTTCTCGTGGATCGAGCCTCAGTACCGCGACGTCGTAAGGCTCGCCTTTGGCCGTTCGATAAACCAATTTCGCCCATGACGTGGTCGACGGTGACGAGCTGCCCGAGGATCGGGAACCGTCGTCACGACGAAGGACGACTTTGATCCGACTCTCCGGCGCCTGAGGCGATATAAAAACCATGTTCGTTTCAGCCTGTATCCATGTGTTTGCTTGCCACGAGCACTTGTCATTAAGGGTAATCCGATGGCAAAAGTACAGTGTCTACTTAATATTGATAGCAACCATGCGAGGCTCTATATTTGGTACGTGTAAGACGTATTCTCTCTCTCCCTCTCCCTCTCCCTCCCTCCCTCCCTCCCTCCCTTCCTCCCCCCCCTCCCTCCCTCCCTCCCCCCCTCTCTCTCGTCTCCCGATTTACCTACAGCTCTTTCTTCATACAAATGGAATGCTCACCTTCTGAACAACGTGCGAACACGTGATTATGGTGCCGGTTGCCGCGTCAAATATAATTCCAGTGCCCCAACCATCGCCGCATCTCACCAGTACCAAACTCCTGTCCAACGAATCTAAAGATTTTTTTTTTAATTTCTCATATTCAGAATCCAAATACAGATAATTCGATCTCGCCTTTGATCGAGGAAATCATGCCGTTGGAATGTGCATTGTTGGAAAGCAACGAAAAATCTTTTAAACTACTTCATTTTTTTTTAAATTGGACCAATATTTCTTGCAGATTAAGGTTGTACATCTATAAGGGGGAACGTGCAAACACGTTTGAGACGGAATGTCAGATCATTGGATGCCTGTACCCTGAGAAAAAAATATAGTACTTTCAACCATATTTGAACTATTTTTTATATTTCTCTGAGGGGGCAAAAACATTTTATAGCCATAGTTACTGCTAATAGTACTACTTATTGATATTTTATGTGTTGCATAAAATATGCGCATATGTTAACCGCAACCACTAATCTTACAAGCATAAGATGATTGTTCAATACTGTATAATATAGTAGGTTTTCGTAAAATGGATATGCCCTGGCACTACCAAAAATGTATTCCCCCAAGATCGTAATAGTGAACAGGACTAAAAAAATACATTGATAAAAAAGGTTGCTTGTGATTTGCAACGATGCTTACAGTGATTTGTACCATATTATATGATACGTCCTGCTATATGCATAGTAATGTGTATTCTACAAAAACAGAAGCGGTAGACGACGATGAAGTGGTGTAACAGTTTGTGAAACACGCGTAATTCGTAAAACTACTAAAACTGAAGTTGGGCCAACGGCAAATGATTTACGTCTATCGTTATAAGAAAACATAGTCATCATTTTTTTTCGAATAGTCACTTGTCATAAGGTCTTCCTATAAATTATACTCGACAAACGTTAATGTTAACCATATGAATTGTACAACTTTAATAGAATAGTACGGAAAGGTGTACGAGTTGATCCCATGAGGTAAGATGATCATTTTCAGTAGCGACGAAACTATTAACGCTATCTAGTGATATTCTTTGGTAAATTATAGCGCCCAGCACCCCCCTCCCCCTCCCCGGTAATTCATGATGGTGGTGTGAGCGACGCACTTGTTTTAACGGAAATCAATTGAAATTGTGAGCTGTTGATGTAAGGCAAGGTTGACTTTAAGCTTAGGTAACTGCGGGAAAATTCAGAATGGTACCTGCAATGGTTAGGATGAAAAAAAAAATAAAAAACCAATGGCAAAAAAATGTTTACCAATAACACGCTTTCATTTTCGTTTTGAAATAACATATGCGGTTATGAGATTTCGCAGGGTTTTTATTTTTTTTCCATCTTAACCATTGCTGATTCCTTTCTGAATTTTTTTCGCAGACTCTTCACCCAATGACTGACATCCTACAAAATTTGTACCGAAATCGAAAGTGTGTTATTAGGTTTAAAAAAAATGTTATTCTCATTTTTTTGCCAAATTTCGTTTTTCTCAATGCAGAAAAATTATGATTTTGATTTTTTTTTTCAATAAGGCGGAAAAAATAAAAAAAGTTTTTATTCTTATGTTTTTTTGTTTGATAAATATTTTTCGGTGAAGTGTTCGTAATGAAAAATCCTGAACGGACGCATAAAAAAATCTATAAAAAAATCACAGACGTTCCTTTTGACTAATATCTCAAACTGGCAGATTTTGAAAAAAATTGGAGAGGTTGAATAAAAAAATAGCCGGGTTGATGAAGAATGCCTCATATATAAAGGTGTTGTAAACTTGAGCAAATTTTTATTGACATTCACCTGATTTTTCGAAAATAAAAAATCCTAAAATAGGGGCAAAATGATCCGGGGGATGGACTTATTTTTAGGGTATTAAGGTGATACGCGCGCGAACCCCCTCATTAGAAAAAAAAGTTGATTTTTTTGTATGCTGTAGTAGACATGAAAAATTATGTCCGCGAAAACTCTGCAGGCCTTACCGGCTAAACACAATAGTAATTAATTCACGAAATCAACACATTTAACCTGCACCATATAGGGAATCCGTGCGGATCGAACTTTGAAACGAAAATAATAATATTTCTCAGTCAGATCAGAGCTATGCGAATAACAAGAAAACTGTCGTGGTTACGTATGTTCCATAAAAAATATAAGTTATGGGACATTTCGAGCCGGTATCATCGATTCAATCGACTCATTTTTGCGTTCGCTTGCCGCGTCTGCCATCTCTCTTGTTACAATATGCACATTACACATACACTACAACAGACCATTACACATACCATGCAGACTAGAGTAAAGGAGCCCGAACACATATGGCGGAATTGTCGAAAAGTGGATCGTGAAAGTGATGAAAGATCTTGTAGTTCGAAAAATATCCGCAAGCGATACCAGCGCTTGGAACGGAATAGGATAGGTGGTGGATAGGATAGGCGGATAGGATAGGTGCGTGAGTGTTTGGCTTAGCAGTGTTTGTAAAATACATGCAGTGACGTATTACTGTCACTTACTATATACGTGACTATTATATATATGTCAGTTACATACAGTTTACGCAGTTTACGCTGTTGCGCATCGTTGAGTGATATTTCGGTATCAAAAGTATTCATAAAATCAAAACAGAAAAAGACCATCCAATAAAGGTAAGAACTGAACCTTAATATTATGTTTATGCAATTAATTCGCGAATTAGCGAAAATATTGACAAATATTGACATCGGCATGTGCAACGACGTGTTCATTCATTTTGTCAAATCGTTTGTATTTCTTTTATTGCATGCTATCGTCGCCGAATTTAATTAAAATTGCTATTAATTTTAATGCTGTCAGAGATTCCTTTGATACAGCAAAAATGTAATGCATGGTGCTTGGATACAAAAACGTTTTTTAGGTTAAATATGCAAATCCTTTAATATGAATACCCCTCGCTCCCATTTCGGTATAATGTATTACCTATAATATTCAATTGAATTTATTTTTTGATTTCAGCTTCGCCATGGGTAAATATTGCGCTTACCCCGCATGTCCCTTCCATCACTAGGATAGGTAGTTTTCTAATATTTAAGTTGTTGCCCCGCCTGGGTTTTAGAATCGGTTTGGTTTGAGGTTTGATGTAAATTAGACATTCTTTTATTTCTTTTTGTAGCGACAAAAAAAATATTTTTCTTGGAAATCAAGTATGCAATACTGCCATTATGGTTGTTTAATCGTACATGTCACCGTATAAAAATAAAACCGTTACAGTATAGATCACCTCCAAGTAAAAAAATTACTGAAATATTATCATTTCATAATTTAAACAAACGCATACCAATATTACTCTTCAGTATTATAAGCTGCGCTAATAAGAAACAAATATATGACAAATTGCGGATCGACGATTAAAAATCACCGCGCGGACGGAGCCCGCAGTGGTAGCGCCGCCAGGCGGGTACAATCCGCGAATCGTTCAATACTTTCACAACCATTTCGCCAGCATTGCGTTCGGGCTCCTTTACTCTAGTCTCCATGACACATACGGTAAACAAACACATGCTTGACATGTATCGAAAGCACCTGAATATAGGGTTGCCACGG
Source organism: Ophion obscuratus (assembly GCA_964007375.1). Lineage (NCBI taxonomy): Eukaryota > Metazoa > Arthropoda > Insecta > Hymenoptera > Ichneumonidae > Ophion > Ophion obscuratus. The sequence goes on along the minus strand of OZ023319.1, from coordinate 38,547,032 downwards.
ATATTGAAATTATGTAATGGCATCCTGTGACAACTCAAGTCAAATCTGATTGCGATATTACTTCACTTACCAAACTATAATACACACAGTTATTACATGCACTCCTCAAATAATTATTTTCTGTATCATGTTTGTTATTATACCTAAATACATTAGATTTTGCTTTTTTCAGATTCGATAATTTATAGATTTTCTGTTGACTAGTCAATCAATACCGGGGTGTCCAAGATGATTATTATGTAAGGTTTGAAAAAAAGGAAATCTTTCTATTGAACCTCTAATAAATTGGATATTTCGAATATGCCAATCGTAAGATAGATAAATATGCCAGTAGTAAATGCTTTCAAATCTTAATTATGTTGAATATCTTTGAAACAACGAGCATTCTCCTTTAGGGGGATCATCTCGTACACCTTTCCCATAGAAGTTCGACCTGAACAAAACCTCACGTACAGTATACAACATTAGTATTTACGCACCGATTTTGTGATTGCACTGAATTAAACATATCTATATTGTCAAGTCTTTTAGAATAGTTAATAATTATTTCGGGGTTAACAGATAGTCAAACACGCCACTGAAATCGCATGTTTAGATATACTTTTCTCTGATAATTGTGTTAACCATATTATGGTTGCGGTGTCAATTAACTATAGGGAATTTTAATATCCCCGCTCTTACCATGGGCGTTTTTTTGTAAACACCATGGACTTTTTTCTCAGTGTCAAAGGGCTGAAGCGAATGACTCGAAATATTCACAGTCGACGCCCGCCTACCAGTGGAAGGGTCTGTGTCTGCCTACATTCGAGTTAAAAAAAAATTACGTTTAAATTCATCACGGGAAACTGAAACCGGAAAAGTTCAGCAATTAAACTTTCGATTCAGCTAATTATCACTCGGAGTATGTAATTTCGTCTCGACTCAAAATTTGATTAGTAAGAAAAAACAGTTTTCATCGCATTCCAAGGGTGCAAACTTCAACATCGTGCAATTTTAGAAACTATATCTTTAAAACGTCTCCACAGAAATCACAACAACCTTCATTTCGTTTGATCACAATTTTTTTTCCGTCCGCCATCGAGATCGCACTTCAGCAGTACTTTATTTCAACTCAATAAAGCTCTCGTAAGGGGAGAGATCCGTTTTTCCGATTAAAAAATCGATTTTCGGTTTTTTGCATTTTGATATAATTTATGGTCTTGATAATATTCCCTCCTAATATTATTAAGAAATTAGCAAAGCTGGCGGAGTTTGTTTGATTTAAGGGGTCTTCTGACTTAAGACCCTAAAAAAGCTATTTTGATAGGTTGATTTTATAGATATTGATATAAAAGTCGTTACACTCAATAAATACACTTTCGAAGTACATGAATATTATGTGTTTACGTGACTATTTATAGACGAAAATGGCAGTTAAAAAAATGTCCCAAAAAATAGTAGGTCTGCGCTGTTGATGAAATCTCGGAGATGGATCATCCGAAACAAATAAAATCAAACGGTTTTAGATTCAGTATGTTAATGGATATAGCACATATCATAGGATTTTTGATATATGTAAAAATAACAAAATGGCGAACATTTTTCGAAAAAAACAAAAAAAAACGTGTTTTTCACTGTTTTCGGCAAAGAAGTAAATATCAAAATTTAAAAAATCCTTGATATGTGCTATAGCTATAGTTGTAAAGAATATGTGGTTAACATTTCATAGTTCATCGGTTTCATCGGTTTCATCGGTTCAGTAGTTTCGAAGATTTTATCAACAAGCCGTCGAAAAACGTTGTTTCGAGAAAAACGCGTTTAAAGTTCGTTTGGGTTACATAAATACATTTAGAAAAATTGTATTTACCAAGTGTAAAAACTTTTATATCAATATCTATAATATAAACCTATCAAAAAATTCATGATAATATCCTTTTTAGCGTCTAAAGTGGGAAGACCCCTTGAATGGACGGATGCGCCACACGTATAGTACGAGCCGTGCTGAAAAAAAATCGTACGTTGTCCAGGAAGCACGTAACGTTGAAAGAGAGGCTAGTAGTGCAAATTTTACTTTGAGAAAGAAGGACCCCAATATGGCGTTGGAATAGCCAATTAATTGTAAGTGACTGATATCAACGATTATTTCTACCGATCCATACCGAAAATTTAAACGCGTTTTTCTCGAAACCACTTTTTTCAAACTTCCACTGCGCCATCTCAGGAACCGCTGAATCGATTCATCTGAAATGTTCACGAGGTTGTTCAGAATACATCTTCCTACAGTCGCTGCCGCGGAGAATAGTCTACATAGAAAATTACCACCTGTACAACTTCAAGAAGACTGACAATACGGCCAAAAAATCGCTATCGTGGCGCCATATCGTGATTTTTTTTCAATGCGACCGAGCTACGGGCTCTAGAGGATCATCTGACGAACCAAAATATACCTGGATCATCGTGGGTAGCGATGAAGCGCTGCCTCTTGTGGTCCAGCGCTCTATGCGAGCACAACTCAACGAAATGTCTTATAAGAATTTGTACAAGCATGCAAAATATCATTCAATACGTACGCAAAAGCACTTTTCGATAGGTTTTACTGTTTCAGCACGAAAAATTCATAAAAATTCATTTGAAGGGGGAGATACCTTTAGATGAGATTTAAGGTATGTTTTATTACTTCTTTTGGCTGTTACATCGTATTTTTTTATTTATTAGGGTAGCGTGGTCCGAAACCGACCGGTGGTCCCATACCCACCTCTCCATGGGTTTCAGCACTTGTGCTGCAACCGAAACGGTCGGTGGTGGCATTTCAAAACTCTCATAATACCGACAATTTGGAGGTAGAGAGCCATCTCTTTCTCTCATTTCATTCTATGATTTTACGTCACATTGTGTTTTGACAACGTGAAAGTGCATTTTTGAGCGGCACGGAACTGCAGTTTGAAGTGTTTTATTTTTTCTTGAAAAATCCAAAGGTAAGTTGTTTTGGTTGCTTGTGGCCTAGACTTGAACACGCACTAATAAATTTCGATCATTTGCATCGTTGTAAGTAAACGGCGAGTCATTGTTTGAAAAAAGTCTCGGTGATCCTAAACCGACCGCCAATGGGTGGTCCGAAATAACCGACACCTACGTTTTTGCGCACTAAAGATTTTCTAGCATGTTTTTGATAGTCAAACTGTGATTTAATGACGTCTGACGGTATTTATAGATGGTTGTTTTAGAAATAGGGCGATTGTTCAAACGTCCAAAGCCAAAACGAGATCCGGCAATTCTACGGCGAGCCCTTGCTGCCATGGCATTAGGACTCGTCCGTCGGCTATTCGCAGTTATTATGAGGCAGAAGACAGCTCAGACAGCGATTGAAATTGTAATTTTTACATTAAGTGAGTAAAATTGTAACCAATCTTGTGTTTCGTTTAAAAGGCCCTAAAAAGTTCTAAAATAAATTTAAAAATTATTCCCAAATCGCATTGTTTTGCTAACAAGTTGCAAAATAAATTCAATATTTCGCCTTTTCCCTTAATTCGCTGTAAAAAAATAGGGGGTCGGTTTCGAACCACGATTTTTGAGAACGACTAATATGCAGGTTTTCATTACGGCCTCGATATCTTAAACAAACGGTACCCGAAAACCGTGTCGAGCTGCTCAAAACTTAGAATAACGTTCCCTCTAAAGAATCAAAATTTGGTTTTGAAGAAACAAATTAATTTAATGCACTTATATTGCCTTTGCTGATTAGGCCGTCAGTTTCGGACCACGCTACCCTATATTTAATTTGATTTTTTATTTAAATTTTATAATTTCATAATTATTATTTAAATTTAAATTTTATAATTATCATTATATTTATCTAATTTATTAAGTATTGCACGGTATTCTAATCTGCTTTTTCAAAACTGACGTGACGTATAGCTAAAAAACTTAGCGACCGATTCTGATGAAATTTGGTCTAAATCTTTCCAACCTTATTGTGTAAATGATGATCCTAAATGTTTTTGAAAATAAAGAAAAGGTACATTTTTATTGCAAAATTTAGATTTTTTCGGAAAGTTCAATCTTTTTGTTTTAGAGCATACCATTTCATCGATTTTAAGTGATTCTCACTTTTACTTGGTTCATATACTGCGTATGAGTGTTGATGAAAGAAAAACCTTCATTGGTTTTCTTTTCGGATCACTCGCGCCGACGCTATGTGTCACACTATCAAAATAAATAAATAAAATACCATGTAACAGCCAATAGTAGTAATAAAACATATCCTAGGTCTCAAAAATGAAGAAATCATTCGTTAAAAAAAATCATGAAAATTAGAAATTTTTTCCTCGCCTAAAGCTATCTCTCCCTTAAGGGGGAATATCAGTGTGAAAAAAATCGATTTTTTTTTTGCTTAAATAGATAGTCTTGACCTTTGAGAATATGCCTACAAATTTTCAAAACAATATTCGGCTTAGAAGTATTCGAAATTGGCGCCAAGCGTCGACGCTCTCAGAGCCTTCTATACGGGCCTTTCTATACTTCAAACGCATTTTTCTCGAAACCGTGTTTTTTGACCTGGTTGACAGCATAACTCCATCAAATTTTGTCCAATCGACTTCAGTCAAAAAGGATTCTCTTCAGAAAACTTATCGCTATCGTCGCATCGTGGAGTTTTTTTAAAATTGTTTACTTTATTTTATTAACAATTCACTGCAAAACTTTTATGTAAAATTCGATTTTTTTTAATGCTGCCATTTTTTTCTAAACAAAATTTTTTAATTTCCTACGATGCTGCGATAGCTATACTATTATAATTTGATAATCTTTTTGAATTTTTGATTTCACATGCTTGCTGATTTTGATTTCACTTATGCTGTCAACCGTCGGGGAGTCTTTTTTTGAGACGCCATTTTGCGACCGCTCCTCTGCTTAATAAAATGTACTAAAAATAAAAAAAATCCTTGTATGCTTCATTACTTCAATAATTAATACAAAAAATTTCAAATCATTTAATCGAGCCGTTTTTTTTTTCAAGAAAATACCTCATTTTTCAGCCTGTCACACTGATAATCTGCTTTAAACAATCCCGATAAAACGAATCTCCCCCGTAAGGTATGCCGACGATGGTTGCTTATAGAAAACTATTATACCAACGATTGTCGCATCTGACTCGTCGGCCATTCGCTGTTCGAGGCTTCTCGATCGTAATAAACTCCGCAAGCAGGGAAGAAGACTTGCGGCGAATGTGTAGTCAACCCATTCACCGCGGCACCAACTCAATGGGGCGATCACCATTCCGCATATGTAGCTTCTTGTACCGCTGTTTGGACAGAAAATGAACGACACCCTTTACACGGGATCGTGAGAGATATGATCCATTATATTATTATTATTTTTTTCTAGACCGGAATAATAACGCTGGGCGACACTCGAGGGTTCCGACACCACCTCGGCTGCTACCCAGTAAAAAAAGACGCGCGAAAAATCCAATAATAAAAACGACGATTTCTTTCCGCGCTCACGTTCATGATCGAGACGTGGTCACCAACGTCTCCGTTCACGTGGCGATCACCCGAGCTGTTGATACGAAGGCGATAACTGCTTAGCGAGCGGTACGAAGGGCTGGTGGGCTCCACGGCTCGCAAGGGGATCGACGTTTCGACCATTGAGGCGACGATCATTTCTCGAGAGTCTTCCAAACCCGAAACATCTTCTAATTTCTATTCATACGTGCTCTATATACTATTGCATAGGATGCCACGCGATTCTGTATTATCCTCGCGTAAAATATATAATCCTGCCATCCTACATCACGGCGTTTCTTACAGTTCAGAAGTGGGATAAAGAACATGTTTTATCTCTTGTGATATGCGTGTAGCAGTGTAAAAAGTATACTCTATATATTTTGGTGAACAACAGTGAACCCGGTGCATTGTTCTACGAGATATCGTGAACATTATATACGATGGGTCGTTCGCATGTCATGTCTCGTAGATCTCGAACAAGATCTAATTCTCGCGAGACGCCTTCTCGATACACACCGGTACCGCGATTGCGCGCTACACATCGCGAAGAAAGGGAGAGGTCGTCAAGAAGACGGCGTGATCGGCGGCGTTCACTGATAGACCTATGCACTCCTAGCAATGAATGTTCTACAGACTGCCAGGGAGCCTTTCAGAAGTGGATTGGGGCGGTGACGATCGTTGCAGAAAAACAAGGACCGTGGATGACAACGGGAGGCAAACGGTCAATACCATTGTTTGACCCAAGCCAAAAGAATCAGACGGTTGAAGCATGGATTCAGAAGGTGGAGGAATTGAAGAAAATCCACGAGTGGGACGACATCGCTGTCAGTACTTCCGCGCTGGAGAACTACGAGGCGCGGCCAAAACAAGACACCCGAGGCGGACATGATGCAACTAGACCTGCAACCGACGAGGGTACGGTGGCGGAGAGGTTCGTCCGTATGGTGTTTCCGAGGCGAATATGAAAGTCGACCTAGCGGAAGGACTAATTGACGTACTCGTCATCCCGGACAAGACTTGAGAAGTACCGCTCATCGTGGGACAACCTTTTTTGGATCTACCTGGTGTCACCACTGTTCAGAGAGACGGCAACCTGCGGGCGTTCAATGCATCCCTGGCCAAGCTATCGGAAAGGGAGCAGCTGCTACCGCAAAAATGACGCCGGCTGCGGCGGAGGGGACCATCATCCCACCGCGTCATGGAGCAGATATCAAGTTAGTGTTGCGGGCGTTACGAGATGCACAACTAAAATTGAATATAAGTAAATGCACATTCCTCGAGACAAAAGTTGACTATCTCGGGTACGAGGTAACCCGGGCCAGCAAGAGATACGGCCGGGTAACCATAAAATTGATGACGTAAACAATGTTTCAAGTGCCCTCCAATGTGTACGGCGTGAGACAGTTCATTGGTCTTGCGAGATATTTCCGAAAATTTATCCGAGACTTTGCCACTATTGCCCGACCGCTTACTGAGTTAACAAAAAAAGTCTGTAGCTTGGGTTGGGGCGATGAACAACAGCGTGCCTTCGACATATTGAAAGGAAAACTGATTTCTCGGCCTATATTGGCCATATACAAATAGACGTGATCGAGTTACATACAGATGCGAGTCAGCTAGGTTTGGGCGATATCTTACTGCAACAGCAAATCGAGAATGATTTAAAACCGATTGCTTACTTTAGCCAGCAGACCAATAAAGACGAACAAAAATACCATTCGTATGAGCTCGAAACGCTCGCAGTGGTAAACATCCCACAGAGATTTCGGGTTTATTTACTAGGAGTCCGGTTCAAGATCGTAAGCGACTATAGTGCGTTGCGCGCGACCTTTATTAAACGAAATGTATTGCTACGCATGGCGCGGTGGCCGATTCAATTGTAAGAATTCGATTGCTCTATCGAGTAAAGAGCCGAAAAAAATGCCGCACGACGCCGCACTGAGTCACAATCCGATCGAGACCGACAATAAATTAAAAGGTCTAGATGATGTCGGCTTCTTCCACATCGAAATCGGAGATTGTCTGCTAATCACTCAATTGCAAGATGCGCGATTAAGGCACGTACATACATGAAGTGCTGAATAGAGAAGTGAAAGATGCTGAAGAAAACCAGATCAAATCTGATTACGTTCTTGAGGAGAATCGGGTGTTTAGAAAATCCTGGCGGCGTCAAGTGGGTGGTGCCGACGGGAGCGAGACAAAAAAGTCAGACTATGCCACGACGAAATGGGGCATTACAGAATGACGAAGACGCTCGAAAAAGTGCAGGCCGACTATTGGTTTACTTCGATACGGCGCTACGTGAGATGTTATGTCGCCACGTGTTTGGAGTGCCTTTATAATAAGAAGCCAGCTGGTAAGCAACCAGGCCATTTACCACCGATAGAATAAGTCTCGATGCCTGTACGCTTGGGACCGACCGTGAAAAGTACTATCAATAATTCATATTTGCTCGTAGTGGTGGAGGCGTTCACTAAATTTGTATTTGCTAAGTCAGTGAAAAACACAACAACAGTAATTGTTGAACGATTGTTGATCACCATTCTTGAAACATTCGAGTTTCCGCAGCGTATTATAAGAGATCGTGGTACTGCGTTAACTAGCAAAAAAAATTCAAGGAGTTTTGGAATGAAAAAGGTATTAAGCACGTAACGACTGCAGTAGCCACTCCAAGGACAAATGGTCAGGTCGAGCGATACAATAGGACGATTCTTAGCACGTTAGCGGCTAGTCTAAATAAGGCAAGGAGATGGAATCAGGAATTGTCACGAGTAATTCAGGGATTAAATAATACAATTAATAAGGCAACTGGAAAGTGCCCCTTTGAATTATTGTTGGGCTATAACCTCGCCATGTGATCGAATCGCAAATTCTTAATACCATAGGAGAACCTCCATATGATGGCGACCGGTCACCAATCCGGAATGACGGGGTGACTGGGGAACGAGCAGTCGGTCACGGACCCGGTATGATGGGGTGACCGGCGAACGAGCAAGCGGTCACGGAACCGGAATGACGGGGTGACCGGTGAACGAACAGTCGGTCGCGGATCCATAATAACGGGGTAATCGGCGAATGAGCAAGCGGTCACGGATCCGGAATGACGGGGTGACCGGTGAACGAGCAGCGGTCACGGATCCGGAATGACGGGGTGACCGGGGAACGAACAGTCGGTCACGGATCCGGAATGACGGAGTGACCGGCGAATGATCAGGCGGTCACGGATCCGGAATGACGGGGTGACCGGGAAGCGACTGACAATAGACGTGCAGTCTATTAGTCCTATAAGTGCAACAGCTAAATGTAATCGGACGGTCATGTATCCGGAATGACGGGGTGACTGAATGATGATCGACATTACATGTGCACTAAGTGCGTGACAGCTGGATATGATCGGACGGTCACGGATCCGGAATGACGGGGTGACCGGATGATGATCAGCATTAAGATACTTGATCGTTGGAGACGATCAAGTGGTTACGGATCCGGAATGACGGGGTGACCGACAAACGATCAGATGGTCACGAATCCCGAATGACGGGGTGACGGGAGATCGGCGGGGGGTCACGGATCCGGAATGACGGGGTGGCGGGAGAACGGCAGGCATTAGATGTGTATTGAGTCATTCGATCGACCGGCCACGGATCCGGAATGACGGGGTGACGGGTGATAATTTGTATTACATGCGCGCTAGATGTGTGACCGTTGGAGACGATCGGGTGGTCACGGATCCGGAATGACGGGGTGACCAGCCGATAAGGGCATTGGATCAATATGATCTTTGCATGAATCGTTTAATGAGTATCAAGCGGTTGATCGGGCCCGGCTTAAAGTTTATTAGTACTTGTATACAAAATAAAGCATGGCATGGAAATTAAAGCGTATTTGTGCGAGAAACTGGAGAGAATCATACTAACCATATTGACGACTCTTAACCGGGTAGCATGATGGGAGGCGCAAAAGAAATTATGCTACAACTTGTTCAATGTTGTCCTATGTTTTTGAAGAAGGCCGAGTAACCCGAAGTATGGCGGCACGGAAGTTACCAACAACTACACAGCCATCGACGGGTGCGGACTAACCAAAGCACAGCATCATGCGACCTGTCATGCCACCTTCGTGAGGGTGCGAGTTCGTTAGGATGGACGACTGAAAGCGACGATTTCTTTCGGCGCTCACGTTGACGATCGAGACGTGGTCTCGAACGTCTCCGCTCAAGTGGCGATCACCCGAGCTGTTTATACGAAGGCGATAACTGCTTAGCGAGCGGTACGAAGGGCTGGTGGGCTCCACGGCTCGCAAGGGGAACGACGTTTCGACTATCGAGGCGACGATCACTTCTCGAGAGACTTCCAAACCTGAAACATCTTCTAATTTCTATTCATACGTGCTCTATATACTATTGTACACGACGCCACGCGATTCTGCATTATCCACGCGTAAAATATATAATTCTATCATTCTACATCACGGCGTTTCTTACAATAAATCGCTCTGCGATAGCCGCCCCCTCAAGCCAGAGGGTGAGCGGCTACCGCAGTACATAATCGTGTTGCCTGGGTAAACGGAGGGATCCAAGTATGACCGCCTTCTGCATCCGACCCGCTAGCAACCGGACACCAGGTTTGCAAACCAGTATGCCAGCAAGACCCGACACAAAAGACTCTTTCATCCCCCCAAGCGCGCCGATGATGAGGACAACGAGAGTCACCCTAAATTCCCAGTGCAAATGACGTAGCTCGGCGAGGAGAGACTGATACTTGAGCCGTTTCTCCTCTTCCTTTCGCGACACGTTCACTTCGGCTGGAGCCGAGAACTCAATGACGTATATCGTCTTGTCGTCGAAATCGAAGAGGACGACATCAGGCGTAGTCGCTTGAAGTGGCCTGGTGGTCGCGAACGAGAAGTTCCAATAGATGTTGCACCTCTCGCCCACGACAACGGACTCAATATCTCTTGGTAAATAAGGCGGCACGGGCTCCCGGTCTATCCCATAAGAGTGCCGCAGATGGTAGTACAACATCCTTAAGACCGCGTTATGGCAATGAATATAGCCGGAGACTGCATATACCGGGCAGGCCGACAGTAGATGCATTAATGTCTCCGGCGAATGTTTGCATGCACGACACAAAGTGGTCGGCAGAGGTTGGCCCATAACGCGACTGCGATAGACCAGGGTGTTGATGACTCCGTCTTGGCAGGCGCAGATAAATCCATCGGTCGCGGACATCAGTCCAGCAGGCCGCAAGAAGGAAAAGGTCAGCTGGGTGGACAACCCTTGCTCCTTGATGTGGTGGAAAAACATACCGTGCATGGGTCTGTCCACGTGCTGCCGAGTCAGGACAGTCTGCTCGGCAGCCCTGATGGCCCGCCGACGTCGGGACTTGGGCAACCGAGCGACGGAATTTGTTGGTAAGGGGCCACGGCGGCGCCGGTGGAACTCCAAGCCGAGGGTCTCTGCCGCAATATCTGCCGCACGATCTGCCGCCTTATAAAGAAAAGCCCTCGCCCCATGAAGCTCATGCTGGTGCACAATCTCCAGGAGGGGGTCCGAGCTTGTTATTACATCGCTTTCGATTCCGAGGACCATGCGGTAATGAAGACACTCCAATCCCAAGAGCCCGCGCCCGCCGCTCTGACGCAGCATATAAAGGCCCGGAGTGGAAGATCGAGGGTGCAGATTCCGCTGAATGTACATTATCTTGCGTGTGCCGATGTCCAGCTGTTGAAGCTCATCTCTACGCCATTTGACGACGCCAAAGGAGTAGAGCAGGACCGGGACATCGAGCATATTGGTTGCAGTGATCTTATTTTTTCCAGACAGATCTGATTTCCAGATCCGTCTGAGACGCCTATACTCGCTGCGGAGGGCCCCTTTGACATCCTCAGCGTCTTGTACAAAGCGCTGATCGATGTCAAGGTACCAATAAGACCCTCCGGCGTCCAGGTGTTTGAAGACGCTCCCGTCCACCGGCCGAACATCAGCCGCGACACCCTCTGCTCTCCCTCGCCTGCGATGAAGAGCAACGCACTTGTCCAATCCGAAGTCCATTCCCGCCGGCCGCGTGTACGTCGCTACGATGTTCAAGATGAGCTTAAGACTCCCCGGGAGCGTAAAACTTGACGTCATCTATATAAAATAAATGGGTGATCCCTCACCCCCGCTCCCCGGGGGCTCCGCTTCGTACCTGCGTGCAGCCCGCAAGGCGATTGATAGGCGTAATGGCAAGATGCAAAACAGGAGGGAGCTGAGAGAATGTCCCTGGATAATCCCCCTCCTATATCCCACCACTCCGGTCGACACGTTGCCTTCACTAGCCTTAACTGTGAAGCGTGTCTTCCAGAGCGGTATAAGGTGTTCAATGCATCCCACTATGTGGGGACTCACCGAAAGACGTTCGAGTAGGTGTACAATCAGCTTGCGACTGACAGTCGGTAGTGGATAGACTACCGACTTACCGATAGATAGAGATAGATAGTGGATAGAGGATAGACGCCTTGCGGTAGTCTATCCAAGCGATTGAGAGGTTACGCTTGTGCTGGACCACGTCTTGCGTAATGCAGCGGTCCAAAAACAAGTTCTCCTCACACCCTCCCAGCGCCCTCTTGGATCCCCTTTGTCCGCATATCTCCCGCCATGCAGGCTCGAATTCACGCAGAACACGCTCATAAAGTATCTTTGTGAAGATCTTACAGAGCGCATTGAGACACGTTGTCGGGCGGTAGTTCTCCCGACGAGAAAAAATCCCCTTTTCTGGGAAGTAACACCGTCCTTCCCTCTGTCAACCACGCAGGGATGGGCACCGTCCCATCGATGAACGACGAGAAGATGCGGTCCAGATGGGTATGGGTGCACGTCAATTTCTTCCACCAGATGTTAATCGCATCTGATCCGGGAGCGGCGTGGTTCCTCATGCTTCTCACCGCCTTCTCCACCTCACCCCGCGTGACTGGAAGACAGTCGCCACGCTGACTCGGCTGTTACCGGCAAAACGCGTCGAACCGCCCCAGAGCTGGCGCGCTTGCAGCAAAATGACCCTCCTCGCCGTAGAGTTTTCCCCAAAACCGCTTCACCTGAACAGCTATTGGCGCTTTGTCGGCGGCAAGCGTAGGTGGTTAGAATCAGTGGTCTGGGTCAGAACGGAAGAGGGCGTTGTCTAGCGCCCGACCCAGCCGCCTCTCGAGGGATTGCTTCGCAACCTCCAGGCACCTTCCGCACCTTCTCCGCGTAGCGTTCCTCCACAATAAGAAGGTTAGCTTTGTTCAATGTGTGGTGATGGCATTTCAGTTCTGAGATGATTTTTCGGATTTTGGTGGTGAACGCCCTCCCCGCCGTAATGAAGTCTAACACACATTGAACACGGGATGCCTGCATCCGCGCTTCATTGATCTTATTCTGGAGCTGTGCAACGCGCCGCCGAGTCTTAGCCACGAACGCTGTTTTATCATTGGGCGTCGTAGGCTTCGCCTCAACAGCCCCGTGATACACAGCCTAGTTCAAGCTGAGGAGATCAGCAGTCTCAGGAATTGCTGTTGCAAGGGATTCATGTGCTGCTTCTGGGCAACCAGGCTGAAGAGAAAAATTCCCAGTGATTCTCTCCCTCCTTGTTCCCCAGTCCTCTGTCAAATCGACGCGCCAACGAGGGGGGTTCCGACTGCCGGGTGGACTGATCTTGAGGCCGTCCGGCAGAGCTGCGCACTGAACGCACGGAAGAGCGCCTGCCGGACAGCTCTGGTGGTAGTAGCAAAAGATCGTAGCCTTGTCGTCGCAAGTGGGCGGCCTGGTCTCGCAGATGTTGTTGCGAGTGGTGTGCAAGCTCTGGGTGCACTTGGCTCCACAGGGCCTGCAACCTCGCCATGTAGCCCCGCCGCGACCGTACCCTATCCCTCCAACAGCGGATGAGGTCCTCCTTGAGTTCCTCCGTCCACTCAAGGCGCCGATTTCGAGCCGTGGTCGTTGCCGTGGTTCCTATCCGGGTGCCCCTCCCAACTGATCCTTGGTCCCCATCCGAGAGGGACCGGCTGTGGGGGGCCTGACTAGGTGGTGGTCGAAATCTAGTTTTCGGCGTGCTAGGTGATTGGCCTGGCACGCCGGTGGCTATTGCGGGGGAGTTGTGCTCCCCCGGCCGATGGGCACGCCAGCTTCCCTACGCCTTCCTATATATACTCATACTTATATATATTATTATATATATACTTATATTATATTATATATATATGCCTCCAAAATCCCGTATGTATTTCTCTTTAAAATGTTATTTTAAAGATGTGCCCAAAGTTTGGAGTGAATAGAATAAAAATTGCTGGCGTTATGCTGCGAGCCGTTTTGAAAAACTGTGTCCCGAGAAAAACGGTCGACGTCTAGTACCAGATTTTTTTCTGCTCATTCTAGATGGTTACATTTCGTAAGCTAATAAAAAATCTATCTTTTAAAATTTTACTGTGGTGTTACCCCTCAACTGTTAAATATTCGCGTACGTGAAAATACCTTAAGTATCCCTCTGTTGAAACTTTAAAAAATCATTTTTGCGTATTGTTATAGTGACTGACTTCTAAAAACTGAGGAAGTTACACCTATATTAGTGGAACAGTGTGCATCGGTCTACCGCGACCCGTCTAGTTTGAACGCGATTATCACGAAACTACATATTTTGACATGGCGGGATTGATGTGTTGAGTAACCTTCGCACTATTGACTTGAATTTACACCAACAATTTTACAATTGAATCAACGAAATTTCATTCAATAACACCAATGATATTGGATCAATGATTTTTTTCTCAGTGAATCAATGAATCTTTTCGACTTACTCGGGGCGCGTCGTGTAGACCGGAGCCCCCTCCGAGCCGGGAACGGTGTTCGCGTCCGTTAGCATGACACATCCGTCATCACCGAAAACGTTGCTAACCACGCCTCGGGATATCGAGTCGATGAAGACGGGATTTCCAAAAGGAGTCGAGGATAACTCAACGCTGGTGCCACGTACGGGACTTCGGAGCGGATGATCGGCATTCCCGACGAAACGTTCGAGGGCGAGACGAGTGATCGAAACTTCCTCGCTGCTCGATGAACTTTTCGCCAAGGATTTACTCTTCAACTTCACGATCAGAAAAATCGATAATAGGCAGGAGTCGTTTGCGCGAGTTTTCTCGAAGCTCCAGCTGTGAAGGAGCTCGCGAAATGTATTTTCTAGAAGAGGACACTTCCAGGCGACCACGATCGATCCTTCATTTTCCTCGATTTCCGCGAGGCGATCGGTAAGGCGACATTCATTCATCCTCGCCGAACTGCCGCTATCGTCGTTGCTATTAAGGGGTATACATAACCTTGGAATTTAAAAAAATCGTTCTTTGGTTTATTTTGTTTTCTTACTGCTGCAAGATTTGGTTCAAAGATTTTGTAAAAATTCCAAAAATTGACCGAGTTATCACGATTTTATTGGCGCAGGTCAGAACGTCCCGTTAGGTTACGGCTATAGCGCTGCGCGGTGCATTGTACGGTGTCTAAGGGCACTGATATGACTTTGTCCTCAAGTCCTTTGTTCATTAAATAAAAACTTTTAGATATTTTTGGATAATTCTAGTTCAACTTATACACAATATTGGACAAAGTAAAAATATGTTTGATTTTTTTGCTTCAGATCGACTGTCCGGGACTTAGGATTTCCGTAAGCGAAGAATGTCATCGCCCGCGCACCGATATACGTGGCTCCTCCCACTCCCACCACCATGTTTTGTCAAACTGTAAAAAATATTTTGATGTTCAATAAAGACCGCTTAGTCAACATACCAAATATCAATATTGTATATTGAATACTTTTCGCATACAAAATTGGTAAAAAATCAAATATTTTTTGGACCAACAAGGCAGAAACTTCCCTTGATAAATACACTTTTGAAATACATTAAAAAATTATTTTTATGTATTTATGTAACCCAAACAAACTGTAAACGCGTTTTTCTCGAAACGTTTTTCGACGACTTGTTGATAAAATCTTCGAAACTACTGAACCGATCCTTATCAATTTCAATCACATATTCTTTACAACTATAGCAATAGCGCATATGAAGGGTTCTTTAAAATTTTGATATTTACTATTTTTTTTTGCCAAAAACGGTAAAAAAAATGTTTTTTTGTTTTTTCGAAAAATGTCCGCCATCATGTTATTTTTGCATATATCAAAAATCGTATGATATGCGCTATAGCCATTAACATACTGAATCTAAAACCGTTTGATTTTTTTCTTTCGGATTATCCATCTCCGAGATTTCATCAACAGTACAGACCTACAATTCTTAGGACATTTTTTAAACTATCCTTTTCGTCTATAAATAGTGACTTAACTAATTTTTTTTAATGTTCTTCGAAAGTGTATTTATTAAGTGTAACAACTTTTATATCAATGTCTATACTATAAACCTATCGAGAAAATGCATGAAATTAGCCTTTTTTAGCGTCTAAAGTGAGAATACCCCTTCAATTTTTCAAATAACAATAGGGATAAAAGAGTGTATTGTGTAGATAGAAATTTTAAATAAAAGATGTTTAATTTTTTTACTAGCTCCATCAATAATGGAGATACAAGCGGCGAAAATTAATCGCATCACCTGTCACCCATCGTTCCGTCTCTCTCGTAAAAATGTTCCTTATTCATATCGCCATTACTAATGGACCTAGCAAAGAAAATGAAAGAGCCATTTTTTATCGTGAGTTCAAAAAGAAACATCTTTTATTTAAAATGTTTCTACGTCATGCACTTTTTCGTCACAACCGTCATTATAACAATTAAATTGATTGGAACGAAAAAATACAATTCTAGAAGAAAATAAATATCCTATTCGCATTGCCCGTACCCGAAACCATAACGAACCACCGAAGATATTAAGCAGATCCGAACATTTATACGAAAATTGTATACGGAAAAAGTGGATTTAGTACGTTTTCTTCTGTTGCGTTTATGTCGAAAGTATACTCTGTAGTTTCGCGTGCGCCATATCTCAAAATCTAATCGTCCGATTTACTTCAAATTACGACAAAACATTTTATAACATATGCAATCGACAGACCGGATGATTTTCTCATATGATCCTCCGTTTGTTAATAACAACCGTTCAAAGTCGCTATTTTTAATCGAAAATCAATTTTGTTTTTCAAAACAGTGAATTCTTTCAAATTTTAACATTTCGAAAACGTATCCGGTGGTTCTGTAGCTTTACCATTGTACTAAAGGTATATTTTTTCATTTTTTACTTTAGATGAATCTAGTTACCGGAATCATGTGAGCGACCGAGCCGTGCGGAGGCTACAGTCCTAAGATTAAATGGCAATGATTACGTTGTTTATATCGACGATGTTTACGAAAAGTAGCATGTTTCAGAACTCTTACGAAAATAAGCACGTCTGATATCACCGCGAAAACTAGCATGTTTCGGCTTCCGACACGAAAACTAGCAAGTTTCGGCTTTCACCACGAAAAGAAACAGACGTCTGATATAAAGTTGTTCTTGCACCAAGAAAAAAAAGATTTACAGGCCATGCTTGACAGAGGGTTAATTCCAATTGAACATCAGCAAGATTTGTTAAACATATTCGACGATAACCATCTGTAAGATTACAGTACATTTGTTGAATGATATTTTCAATAACGTTATTTTTTAAATAGAAAATCACAAATAAATATTTCATTTTATTTACAATTTCGATATTAGTTTTCATAAAAATTACTACTATCGATTTTAATTGATAATTATTATCAAAATGTCAATAAAAGCAACGAATTGTCATATTTAAAAAGAAATACTAATGGTTTATTTATTCAGATTTTTACCTGAGCACGAAGGACTTTAAATTCTCACCAAAACTCTTTTTGGTTAGATTGTACGAGCGATGAGATCCTTAAGGTTTTAAACTTACTCCTTTTACACTGGTTTTTACAGTAAAAATAAAACAAGCAAAATATATATTATATATTTTGCAATAAACAAAAAACGGTGACATGTAAAGACTATCTGTGTGCGAAAGATCGACCTTATCATGCCAACTCCTGAGGTGAAAAAAAAATTATTGAAAATCGCTCTGTTTTTTTTAACTTCAAGGTTATGCATACCCCTTAAAATCGAGAAAATTCGTTGGTTGCTGCTGATAAACGAGAATTCTCGAATCATCCCGGATTCTTGCTGGTACACTCGTCAATTCGCCTGGCGTCATATCTACGAGAAATTGACGGATGCTTGGATCACTCGTGACTCTTGCGTTTAGCAAACTTCCGTGAGATAATGCGAGATCGTCGCTGATAAGAATCGCCGAAGCTCCGCAAGCCTCGATACCTGATCCCTTGTCGGCGTAAGCAAGCGCAACGCTCGCCAATTTCATCTCGTTCGTCATTGCTTCGCCGTTGAGCGCCATCGCAATTTTGCGTTTTCTGCAACCATAGAAAACAATTGGGCGTTGCGTAAAAATGGAATTTCTCGACTTCGGCGCGCTGACCCTAATAGACGGGCAATGCCAGTGAGATAATGAAATGATTGTCACGGCGGGTACACCGGCCTCGATCTAGATATATTGATACGGAGAGCCGATATCGAACGCGGACAATGTCCTTCGATTATAAGGTTTTATACGTTCGAATGTGATTGAATTTTGTTTTTCGTCTTCCACGTTTTTGTCGCCAGATTGGAGGGGAGTTACCTTTGGGTTGTTTTAGAAACTTGAACCGCATTAACGGGGGAGATACCTTTACACTGCAAAAACTAGGCGTGTTTGACGTGTGTTCGAATTATGTAGAAGTAATACACCATAGAGGCTAGACACGCGTTGCCATGTTGATTCTACACACTTATGCATTTGGTAACACGTAATGCGTTACAATTACACACGTAATGCGTAAAAATTAAACAGGTGAGTGTGTCATTTTTACGCATTAAGGCCTTAGGCCACAGTAACGGGTATAAAATCATGTGCCAATTCAACTTTTTTTCGTATAAAAAAGTGATTCACTCATAAAATTAATTACACAACTATTTATTATGAATATCAAGCTGCTAGAAAATATATACATATATTTATTTATTTATTCGAAGTACAAAATGGCCGAATACTCGAAACTTCTCGACACAGTTTTTTTCCAATTGGCGTGACAAATAACTTCAACAATTTTCATTCGATTTACTTCAAATTTAAAAGTTATGTTCCTAATTGCATTTCGCAGAGAAGTACTTACGGAAGTTCTCATTAATCGAAAACTTTTCATTTTATGAGCAGTTTGTAAGCAGTTATAATGAAATTTTTCACTGAAAATTCATTTCTTAAGTTCAAATACCTACAACTTTTCAATAGAACAATATTTTTTATATTCCGCACGTACTTCTCTAGGTATTCTAATGTAGATTGACGAGAATTTTTGTTTTTTGTTCTAGGTAAAAAATTGTGGATGCTAAATGTCACGCCGCGGAGCGCCTAAAAAACGATAACAACAGAAAATATCAGTAGTCGGCCATTTTGTACATCGAAAAAAGTATATATATTTTCTAACAGCTTGATATTCATACTAAACAGATGTGTAATTAATTTTATGAGTGAATCACTTTTTCATACGAAAAAAATTGTTAAATTCGTACATGATTTTATACCCGTTACTGTGGATTAAGGCCTTAAATTTTTACACACCTTCATAGCTGCACTGAAAAAAACTGGGCGTGTTTGACGTGTGTTCGAAGTATGTAGAAGTAACACAACATAAAGGCTAGACACGAGGTGCCATGTCGATTCTGGACTTATGCATTTACTAACACGTAATGCGTTACCGTTATACACACTTATGCATTTGCCAACACATAATGCGTTACAATTACACACGAGAGTATGCAATTTTTACGCATTCAATTATTATACACTTTCACAGCTGTGCCCATCAATAACACGCTTATTCGAACACAGATAAAGCATGTAGAATCCACATACAAGACGCATATTTACACATATTGGACCAAACAACACACGTTGATATCAACACACGAGCAAAAATAACTCGGGGAAAAACAACACAGTTTAAGTGTGTCGATTGCGCGTTATTGATCATATGGTTTAAAAATCCCCTTGGTTACGGCATCACGGGAAACTCATTAGTTCATTTGACATCGATTGATTAACCGGTTAATTGAAGGCCACATTTGGTCTTAACTTTTGGTTTCATTTATAAATTATTTTTGAGTTTGTCACGTGGCAAAACCTGAAATTGGAATCTATTTTCCAAAACCTCGATAATTGCATTGAATCATTAGCAGCGGATTTTTGTTTCGAGGCCATCACCGACAAGCAAAAAGCGGCCGTCATCGTGAAGCTGTGTGAGAACCTAGCCTATACGAAGACAAGAAAAACAGTGACACCTCTCGTACATACTACAGAGCAATATATAAGTACGGTTGAGTTCAGTTCAATAAACGCATACATTTTGACGGTGAAAAGCTTTTGTTATTCAATTTATTATTCCAACGCATCCCATGTATTTACAGTACTGTAAAAATAAGTGTATTGTTTTTACACACTTTGAGTGTGTAAATAGCTCTACACACTTTTTACACGTTTTAACGTGTGTAAGAAAATAACACACGTGCTTACGTGTGTTAGTTTCTTACACACGTGTTGTTTCAACGCAACGATCGGTGTTATTTTTACACCGTTATTTTTCACACACGTTGAGACGTGTAAAAAGTGTCTACAGCCATTTACCCACCTAAAGAGTGTAAAAATGACAGATTTATTTTTGCAATGTAGGCGAGGAAAAAATTGCTGATTTTCATGATTTTTTTTAACCAGAGATTTGTTCACCATTTTTTAGACGTACGTACATTTAATGTGTTTCATTACTACTTTAGGCTGTTACATGGTATTTTAAAATTTATTAATATTTAAAAATGACGGAGGTATGGCACGGTGTTCTAATCGGGTTGCGGCGGATGTTGTCAGACGGCGTGACACGCAGCGTCGGCCGGATTAATCTGAAAAAAAAATCAACGAAGATTTTTCTTCCATTCACATACACATACGCATAATATGAACTACGAAAAAATGAGAAATATTGAAAATCAATCACATGGTACGCTTTGAAATAAAAACAATAAATTATCCAAAAAATGCTATATTTTGCAATAATTTTATCTTTATTTTCGAAAACATTCACGGTCATGTTTGATGGTATTACAATAAGGTTAGGTGATTGTGCAGTATGAGGACTTTTCCGAAGAACGATGAGAATTTTTTTTCGCCATGATGTTTATTCCATTATAGTAAGTAATATTCCGTCGGGGGAGGCTGGGATTTCCCATGAATTCCATACGTTATGGAGTTTTTAAGTTTCCAGAAACATATAATATTTCGACGCCTCGCTAAACAGATACGTGTTTCCTTATAAATAGATAGTGTATTATGAAGGTAACGAAGTAGATGTTTTGATTTTGTGACCACATCTGTCCGGTTTCCGGAAACAGGTAATATTTCGACGCCTCTTGTTTGTTATCGCTAAGCAGCTACATGTTTCCTAAGGGCCAACCCAAACAAACAAACTCAAACAAACAAACCCAAACAAACTCCCCAATACAGGCGCCGAAATATTTAAAAAATGCCTATTTTATCACGTGTTTCCGCGAACTTCAAAAGCCCATAACTTATGGAATTAATGGGAAATGTCAGCCTCCCTCGGCGGAATATCACTCAATATAATGGAATACACAGTTGGACGGTGAAAAAAAAATTCCCGTCGTTTTTCGGAAAAGTCCTCAGACTGCATAATTACCTAAGGTTAGAAAGATTTATAACAAATTTAATTAGAATGGGTTAGTTAGTTTCTTAGCTATACATTACGCCAGTTTTGAAAATCCTGTTTAACAGGCAAAAGTAAAACATACCCTAATTCTTAAAAAGGGTGAAGTAATCTTTACTTTAAAAAAAATCATGAAAAGCAGCAATTGTTGCTCGTCTAAAGGTATGGCCCCCTTTAAGTAACGGAAATCGCAGGAACGGTCCCTTAGGATCTTTATTCGCGATCTACAACGTAATTATGTAGAAAAAAAATGTTTGAATAGCAGTAAAAAAAATAAAGTAAAAAGAATTTTCATCACGTTCTAACGATATCTTCTTTTATGCTATTGATCTCGCCCTGTTCGTTTCGTTGTGGGTGGATGCGCGTATAGGCAAAAATAGGAAAATTCAAGTACTGTCGAACCTCGATATAACGAATCTCTAGGGAAGTTCATTATATCGAGTTTTCGTTATATCGAGGTCATGGTCCTTAAAATGTTGTTTAAAAAATATATTAGTACTACAAATATAGGGATATTTTTTAAAGAACGAACGGTTTAAATTAGTGCAATTTTTAAAAGCAATTAGCAATTAGAGCATAATGGATATTATGTCGTTGTATGAAGGTTTCAGGTGCCTAACGGAAGGGAATGGACATATCTTCGTTATATCGAGATTCGACTGTATTACGATTACTTATGAAAATCGCGTATTTTTGAAAAACCAGTTTTTCTTTATTTTATGAAATCTTGAGTACCGTCGCCGGGTGCGCTCCACATGGGACATTTGTCGACTGGGCTGGCCGAGATCAATGGAGTAAGCACTGATGTAAGTGTCGTCGGTAAATATACCGATCGATAAGAGGTGACTAATTAAATTGAATGATAAATGCCAAACGGGACTTTGACTCGAATCGTTTACCACGTTCTCATACCGAGGCCAATATCGATTCCCGGAATATGCCACTTGAGGTGTTTCGTCAATCATCCAGTTATCTCATTCCTAACGATATTCTTTATCGAGAGACGCGACTGTTCCCTGGCATTGTCGCGATAAAAGATGAGCATTTCATTCTGACACGCTATTTTAGTTATATCGAGACGATATTGTGTTCAATTGGGAGAAAACGACGTCAGAAAGTAGCAGGCAAAAAAGTGCGTGTTAACATGAATCGGATACATCTGAACTTTCATATCAAAAGAGTGTTATCACGTAATGGAAAGAAAACGAACCTTGGTCGTTTTTGAAGGGGTTACGTGGGTTTCGAAGTTAAAAAAAACCATTTTCTCTACTTAAAAAAATATGATATATAAATTATTTTATTCAAAATGTTAAGCACATAAAAGAGCAACATTTCAACAATATTTTTAAAAAATTTCATCCAAAAATTTGGGAAATTCAGCCGGTGTGACCTGGTTTCCAGAGACTCCTAATAAAGTGTCCCCGTGGTGGTCAGGATAACTCATGATAGCTTTATGAGAAATTAAAAAACCAAATATTTTCTGTTATTAGATAAGTATAGTAGCTCGTGATTGAAAAAAGGATTTACCAAAATGAAATTTGAATTTTTGGCAGAGTCGTATGCAAAATAGTTCAATTTTTAGTTCAATTTACACTGCGTATAGCCTTGTAAAATTAGTTGTAATCGAAAAAAAACCTTCGTTCCATCACTAGACAATGCTATTTTAAAAAGGTGTGCAAAATTTCAACAAGATCGGTGCATTATTTTTTGAGAAATCGTGTCCACCGTCTTCAAAAATAGTGTTTTGAGAAAAATGCGATTACCTACGTCACTCCCGGCCGGTATTTCCCAAAGGCTCTCTCTCCTAGACTTTTACTTCGATTGACTTAAAACTTTGGGAAATTATTCTAGACATATTGTACTATTAGATAATAAAAGTAAAAAAAAAATATTTTTTTTTCTTCAATTTTCAAACTCACGTAACCCCTCAATGCTGCGACATTCTCGTAAAACCTACACGCATGGAGGCGTTTTAATTTCTGACAACTAATAAATATGGGAGAAGTTCGTGTATTCCGTTAACACACAATCAGTTAGCTTCGCTCAGGTTCGATATTAACGGGTTACATCTAACTCATGGCCGGAAAAAGAGGACTTTTCGTGAAGTTTTTCTGGCAAAACGAGTGCGGTTTTGACATTTGTTTTCTATATTAAAGAGTATGGTGTCAAGTATATTTTACACGTTTTGTATTGAAAATTATTTATAAATCTAGTGGATACAATAGTTTGTGCACTGCTGCTCGGAAACAAAACATATGAAATAAAAAAATCAAACGCATTTAGTTTCTGCATGAAATTATCTAGTGCTTGGACGAGGGGTACAATGAAAAAATTATTTTTGAATAAAAGACCCCCGTCCAAAGTGAAAGTTTGGATTGTCGATGATGAAAAAACGATGTACAGAAAAAAATACTTCTTTCACGAACTGCTTTTTGATATGTAAAAGTAGCTTGTAAAATTTTTAAGTTGATCAGTGCAGTGATTTTTGAGATGACAATTATCAACGATTATTGCTAATTGAAAACAAAACGAGGGTGGCAACTAACGCAGTAGGATTTTTCACCTTTCACCCCTCCCCCCATAAGGCTGTATTGCGGGGAAATGAAATCATTAAAAAAATTTGGTGGCTACTTTTGGTTTGGCCTACCCATAACGCAAAAAAAACGGCAATATTTATATCGCTGAAGACACGATTTTTTTCAACTTTCATCCCCCTATTAAGGGTAGGTGCCGTTTGTCGAAATCCCTTGGAATGTTTCGTACGATCTTTTGAAGGCATCTCAAAACGGAGTGTACAATAGATTACTTTAAGCCGCGTAGAAATTCTGATGGGGCCCAAATCAGGGCCCGATCACTACCCGACTACTAGGAAATGTAACGTTGTGTCGTATATGGGCCTAACCTGGTTGCCTGATCAGGCCCCTATCAGGTTGCCTGATCAGAAAGAAATGCATACAATATTTCAAAAATCCAAAATGGAATGAACCACTTAATTTAGAGTTCCACTACAATGAATTTGTATCATAATTCGTCATACCCTGGCCGGCTGAAATGTTTTTGTTCGAAGAAAATATTTCGCCTATATGGGAGTCGAACCTCGTACCTACCTACCCAAAACTAGGCACGCTGCCCCTATGCTACAGAGTGCTTGTAACATCTTGGTCCCAGATATGGCATAATTGACCAAATAAATTCTTATAAGTATTTGTTGTATCGCATAAAGTATATCAATTAGTTAATATCATCGTAACAATGAAAGAGGTTTATCGAATAACATGCTATAGATTTTTGAAACTCAACCTTGTGTGTGTGTGTGTGTGTGTGTGTGTGTGTGTGTGTGTGTGTGTGTGTGTGTGTGTGTGTGTGTGTGTGTGTGTGTGTGTGTGTGTGTGTGTGTGTGTGTGGGTGTGTGTGTGTGTGTGTGTGTGTGTGTGTGTGTGTGTGTATATATATATATTTATATATATTGTCCTCTCTCTCTTCGCCTTACAAAGCTGCCGAAATCTTCTAACACGCATCCGAGTTGCATAACGTTTTTTGTCGTGACAGTCCATATCACCTTTTTTAAATACAATTCAGGAATGCATCGAAACTCCGAAGCTACGATGCTGTAAAATCGAAGTTTCCATGTGGAAAATAAGAGGTTATGTGCATCTATCGACTGCTGAGGCAGTTATAGGACAAGCCTATTTATGGCCTCATCGGGGAAAGCCATAGTCGGGCCTATTAGGGCAAGCCTTGGTAGGGCCCTTTCGGGGAAAGCCTTAGTAGGGCCACATTAGGGACAGCCTTAGTAAGTAGAGTAAAGTAAAGCCTTAGTAGGGCCACATTAGGGACAGCCTTAGTAAGGCCCTATCATGGAAAGCCTTAGTAGGGCCTATCAGGGCAATTCTTGGTAGGGCCCTATCATGGAAAGCCTTAGTAGGGCCTATCAGGGCAATTCTTGGTAGGGCCCTATCGTGGAAAGCCTTATTAGGATAGTATCAGGGACAGTCTTAGTAGGGCCATTTGAGTATAGCCTGATTTAGGGCCTAAATACTTCCGGCCCAATCGGGACCGGATGAGGATGTCCGTAATAGGTGTTACCCGTGTCACACCCCGATCGGGGTCTGATCCTGGTCAGGCTAACCCTAAGAAATTTCTATTGAGGAAATTCGGAAATAACATTAAAAACATTTTTGTTGCAAACTTCAGACCCATTACAACAAGAGAACATTTCGTTTTAAATTCGAGACATGACAAAAATTGTGTTCAATTTTGCATTACAAAACTTCGCAGCTTAAGGTGATACGATTATCAAGAAGAAGAAAACTTTCAGACTTGAATCTTTTTTATCATGTTGACGAATACCTAATGCACTCTTTGGCAAAATTTGAACCGCTCAGTTTTTTTGTAATAAAATTTCAAAATCGAGCACTTTATGCTAATGAAACACGTCGTCTTATGAAGATGATCGATTGAAAGTGCGGTGATCACGTCTTTGCTGCTCACGTATTGAACCAAGTTCGTTAGAAAACCGAAATTTGATAAATTAGATTGTATAGATTTTATAAAAAATCGTAAATTCGAACTTTCAAGTGTAGTTCAAGCACTACATTATAAAAAGATTCCAAAGACTCGGCAACGTCGGCCGTAGTACCTGATGCATTTGGCGAGCATAACCTAGCTCAGGCGTTGTTCACTCAATGCTTTTAGATAGAGCCGAATTTCGTCACCCCGAGAACATGGGCAATACCAACATAACTACGCGAAAACTATAGCTATAAATTTCTATAGTTATTTCGTTTTACGACCAGTAAAGTCAACAAGACCTAGGATACTAGTGGCGTTCTCTCTTGACTGTTTATTAAAAATAAGGGCGCCAACATTTTGAAAAAGAAAAGAAACAATATATTATTAATAAAAATTTCAATAAAAAACGATTTAATAGTTCGAAAAAAAATAATCGAACGATAAAATTTTATTTTATAATGGAAATATGACAATAATTATTCTCAAACCTTCTTAGCCACAAGGCTCATTATCTACATTTACTCTTGTACGATGATAGTGCATTGCAGCGTGGCTAGCACGACTAGGGCCAACAAACATTTTCTCGGGATTCCGTTCCATTTGAAGTAATCGCGATAGAAGCTAGTCTACAAATGTTATATTTATATTTTAATACATCTGTACTTACAGTTCTTCATTTATTTGAAAACGGTGTAATTCACACTTGCTTTTTTTTTGGTACGTTGATAAATAAAAACTCTACAACTTGAAATTGGTACAAAAAGAAATAACAATTGACGACAATTACTCTGTAATATGAATTTTTAAAAACAACAGGAGGTAAGGAAGGAAATGAGCTAAAAATAAAAGCATACAAAAATAGAAGAGATAACCTATTTTCGACATGGGATTGCAATAAAATCGGCGACAAGAATGACAGAACATGTTTTACCGGTAGAGGGACGCACTTATTATTATTGTTTCCAGTGCTGCTACACTTACGCTATCGGGTTATCGAGATTTTTATTTCGTTAAGTTGTCGCTTGGATATTCCCGGGCTCTGATAAAATTCGGCATGGTGTGACCCAGAGTGAACAGCCCCTGACCTAGCTCTGCACCATAATCTAACCTTTCACATCAATAAGCCCCGGGCACGGTCTTACGTACAGGTCTGGAAACTCCGGCATTTTGCACGGTGGAAAGTGTCATCGTTGGTGAGGCAAAAACGTAGTTTCTCATTTATCCACTAGAAGCGCTGTCTAATAGAAGTAATCTTGTAGATATATATCCACAGCAATGGATAAATAACCTCCTAACAGCCTCTACTCAATTGAAAAAATGCATATATACCCTCGTCGTACCGAACTGTGAGAAAAGTTTTCAAAATCATAGTGAAAACGATCACTGTTTAAAGGTCAACAGGATGAAGAAATGCGTCAAAAATGGGAAGTCGCAATCAAGTGCTAAACGTTTCGCAACACGTTTGCGAACGTCATTTCGAGTCACAAAGTATCGTGCGAAAGTTTGTGAAACACGGTCCAGATAGGCAAATTTTCTCTGATATAATTGTGAATTGTTTACATCTATAATTTTATGGACTTTATTTTTCCGCTTTATATAAAGCCAACAAGCTGTACAAAATCGTTGTACGTTAATTCCGAAAAAATTCTAATCCTCTAGAAAAAAGAGTTAGCTCCAGTACATGTGTTCACAACGTTTTAAAAAATCTAAACTACCTGAAGAAAAAAAAACATGCATTTTGCGTACTAAGAATAAACATTAATTATAAGGAAAAAAATTTAGACTGCACAAATTTGTTCATACCTCATCTACGACAATGGCGAAAGATCAAATCAAAACATTGCAGAAGTACGAGCATACGAGAAATACAGTCTACTGAAATAATAATTCTCATTCTGCCCGGGGGATCAGGAGTAGATAAAACTCAATCGTATTCCATTCACACCGCGCTTACAAATACTTGGTCTATTCGTTTTGGCTACCCTTTTGTACGCTTCTTACGCCTTCTGAGGACTTTCTATTATTGTGTCTATTGAAAGTGTAGAAAGTGTAGCTAAAACGAACAGACTCTACGTTTATTTCGATAAATCTGCGCCTTTGCACAGCTGTTCGGACCTGCGTTTGATTAGCTAACTTCTACCTAGCGGCGCTTCTAGCGGCAGAAGCGAGAACTGCCATTTTGCCTCATTATCTAAGTCCCTCCCCATCCTGGGAGTTTCCAAACCTGTATGTAAAACCGTGGTCCCGGGTGTCATCTTTAAGCAGCGCAAACGCGACGTTGTCGGGTTCTTGTTCAAAGTTCCATTATATTATTCATGGAGTTTTACAATTGATCGCGTATTAATAAAATGTTCAATTACAATTTTACCCATGGTATTAATTCCGATAAAATAATTCAGGGTTATTTAAATACTGTTCCAACAGATTTGGCGCAAAGGTTTTTGGTCCGTTTTATGGCAAAACTGTTTTTGTAAATATGACGGAGACTACTCCAGAGCAGGGTTGCGAAATTTTTAATGAAAAAGTAATGCATTATTCATTACGTTTTTAGTAGGTTATGAAAAAATATTTCATTACCCATTACATTACACTTTGTAATGTGAAAAATTTTCATTACAAAATGCAATGTAATGTGTAATGACAAAAAAATTCATTACATATTACATTGTAATGGGCAATGGATTTTTTTACATTACAAAATTGAATGTAACGAGTAATAGAATTTTTCTACGTTACAAAAAATAAGGTAGTGAGTAATTGAATTTGTTCACATTACTAATGTAATGTGAAAAATCTCCATTACTCATTACAAGGTAATATGTATTATTATTCGTTTCCCATCGGGTCAGGTCGACCCAGTGCAAAAAACGCTGCCCCTAATGGGAAACAAATAATAATCCTCATTACATTATAATGAGTAATGGAGATATTTTGCATTGCATTGCATTATTAATATGAAAAAATTCCATGACACATTACCTTATATTTTATTATGTAAAAAAAATGCATTACTCATTACATTACATTTTATAATGTAATTTAATAATGTAATATATAATTAATAGTAATGTAATATATAATTAATAGTAATGTAATATTTCCATTACTCATTACATTGGACTTTGTAATGTAATGTTATAGGGATTGGATTTTTTTACATTACAAATTCCAATGTAATAAGTAATGAAAACGGTAATGCATTACAAAAAGTAATGCATTATTTGCAACCCTGCTCCTGAGTCGTTCGAGATCTGATTTTTCGGTTTTTATTAGTAATTATGCATTGAATAAAACATTTACCACAAATTTAGCACATTGGAATAGATTATACGAATATTCAACACAAATTAACATAAATGAGAAAAACTGTAGGTAACATAAATTTAGCCTCTTTGTTGACCCTGAAGTCGTTCCTCCTTAAGGTTGTAGATCTCTAATAAGAATCCCAAAAACGGTTCGAATTATTTTCGTAGCCTAAATTTGTATAAGAAATTGGACAATTGAAAAATAATTTCATTGGATTCCAACAATGGAAGCTTCAATATCGTCCAATTTCGACGTGACCGATCGCTCGTGCCACGCTCTCAGACCGTTCGCCAGGATGGAATATCCGCGATCGTGTACAGTTCCCAGAATTTCAAGAGGCGCGACTCTCGAAGCAAAAATGAGCGAGTTCGCGAGAGTGGTTCGCATATTCACGACGTAACGGTGAGTCACGACTGACGTAAATCGGGCGGAATCGTTGGAGGGCACACACTCTCAAGTGATCGAGAACATTGGAAAACGGAGCAAAGTGCAAAGGAGCAAAAGGAGCAACGTTTCAATGAATCGTCACGTCAATGGATGCTGTTCGTAATACGGCCGTAATTGTGCGTCAGATGCTATCAATACATCAGAACCTCATTTTTTATGCCGCATCAACAAACCGCCGTTTCTTTATTTTCACATTATTCCATCACCGAGTAAAAAAAAAAAAACTGTCAATCTGAGAAACTTCTTTGATATTCGGATCGAAAAATGTTGATGCTCGGCCAATTAATGATACTTGTTGCCCCACAAAATAAATATCGATATACCTTTACCAGCTTATTCTCCAGATGTAAAAAATGTTTCTTGCAGCACTAATCAATTGAAGAAAGAAATAAATAAACATGGGATTAGCAATTTCCTTGCCAATCTCATGCAAAAACGTGAGGTTGTAATCTTACGAAACAAATATCACGATTGCAAATCGTTCCTGTACGAGGAAGTTAAAATTACCCGGTGAGTTGTTAACAAGCGGAATAATGGGAGAAACAAGAAGTCGTTAAACTATCGTGGAACGTGGGAAAAACGAGAAACCAGAAGCGAAGGCCTCTTTTTTCGCTATGTTACATGATATATTCATGCGAGTCCAATTCAATGTTACCAGGAAGTCCTGGATGAACAAATACATTTTTGTAAATCTATCACTGTGACATGAACAAACATTATTTGTGTACACGTTACATCTGCAATTAAAAATAAATTTGTACTATACGCGTGTCAAAACTTGAAGTAAATGGACGATACTTTATTTTTTCATCATTTTCATGATGTTGTAGTTCGTAGCATTGGAGTGCAAACGAATTTTTTCTTCTCAATTGCTCAATTTGTTTTGCTGATTTAAAGGGCTACATCTACCTAGAGGCTTGAAAAAATGGCCACGTACCGAGTTTTTTCCCCCTCGTTACGGTTGGTGAAAAAGAAACGCATTTTTTAATAAAATGGTACATGTATTGAAATTCATATGACATATATGTATGTAATACACATGTATGTGACATATATGTAGGTAAAAACAACAAAAATATGGCGGATGATGACATTTTTTTCGCTACGTTTGGCGGTGGATACTCTCCAGCTTAAACGGTCCATCCGAAATCTAAAAACCAAACGGGTTATTCAACTTAACAACGAATACGAGTCGTTGACGATCGTCAATTTTTTGAATATTTTTTTTAAACGCCGTGGCGAAGAATTGAAACTCGAGCATACAAAATCTATGAAAAAGTCGTCATTTTTAGGTTACCATTAAAAAATGAAGATCGATTTAAAAAAAGTGAGATCGTCAACGACCTTTAAACGTTTCTCATTGTATCTTCTGTAGATTTGGAAAAAATCCATCAAGTGGTTCTTGAGATATCGTGTCCATCGACTTTGAAAACAGTGTTTCGAGAAAAACATATTTACGGCAGTCATCCCGTGTGACTGGTTTAAAAAATCGAGAACTGATGCCAGGGACCAACGATCACCTTTGAGGGATTTTTTTGAGGAAACTGAAGGTTCATTTTATAGGCCAGGCATAGTACATTAAGGGTGAGTCAAAATTGTATTGCTCATAATCGTATATGAACCATTGAACGTGTTTTTCTCAAAATTGTATTTTTCAAACTGGTGACCACGGTATCTCGAAATCTATCGAATTTCCTTTGAAATTTGAATGACTTAATCAGTACTCATGTAGACACTTTGCCAACAAGGATAATTCTGATTAATCAAGCCATTTTTTCCATGTTGAAGAAGTCATGAAAAGATATCAAAATTCACGAAAAATGTTCAACCAGATGCCAACAATTTAGAGCGACTCAATTTCAAGATGTCTCGCGAAAATGGTTCCAGCGTCACCATTTTAAAGAATTTTTTAATATATATATTTTTTTTGTTCACTTGTAGATATGACTAATAACATCCTTGAATATTATTATCGTCTTTCGTGTCGGTCCACCAAAAAAAAAAATCACGATAAAACGCTTAATTTTAGACGTTTACAGTGATGTTACCTTTTGAAGTTTAAAGTATGGTGCTGCTACCGCTGACTGATAAAAGCTATAGCTCATTCAATTTTAGGATTTTTTTAAGGAACATAGCTAAAAGCTGATACTATCGAATCAAAATATTTTTGGAAAATACAATTTTTTTACCCACCTAGGTAGATGTAGCCCGTTAACAATGTATATCGCTGAAACGTTTTTTAAGGCCATGTGCCACACGCCAGAAAATTTCGACGCGGCCTCTCGTTACGTCGGTAGCGCAGATCTCGTAGTTTTTAGCTACGAGTCGCTACCGACGGACAGCGCAGCGATCGCAAATTCGGTCTCGATGCTTCGCATTGGGACGAAGAGTCGAAGCCAAATAGACGACGATCGCTGAGCGCGCGCGCGCGCGCGCGCGCGCGTGTGTGTGTGTGTGTGTGTGTGTGTGTGTGTGTGTGTGTGTGTTTGCTACGCCGCCCGCGTTGCAGAAAGAACGAATCCGTTCTCGCACGCCGTTCGGTCGTACACAAGCACCTTACATCTATGTGCGTGTCACACAATTCACACAACTATGCGGTAGCGACCACGCTACGCTTGTATTGGAAGCATGCGCTCGCTCGGCAGGAGAGCGGTGAAACTTTGTTGCATTTTACATTGTATATGCAGCCATTAAATCGATTTTTTTCGACGCCGGCGACAACCAAAAGACTCAGGCATTTCCCCATACTTTTTTAATTCATCGTTAACGATTTCGATCCCTGCCAAAATTTCGAGCGACCGAAATTGCTCAAAACACACTACAAAAGAGTGATAAAATTTTGCAATGCTCATTATTTAAACAAATGCGTTCAGCATTTTATCTCTGCCAGGGTTCATATTTGGCAGCATTTTCGCTGGTCGGCTTCTCGAACAATCAAGATCGCTAGCCTCGCTCTGCGAAAGAGCGGTGAAATTTTGCAACCGCGCATTGTTTAAAAAAATGCCCTCGAATCGATTTTTTTGTTGATGGCGGTCATCGGTGGAAATTTCTGTATGGTTGAACTTTCTAGCAAACAGGGTTTGCTAGAGACTCGTATGTTGGAAGGGTGCTAGCATTTCTCCACTCTTTTTTTAATAAATTTAAACACATACGCTCGAAGACTATTTGGCATCTCGATGTCGCTCATCATCGACGAA
This sequence comes from Ophion obscuratus, assembly GCA_964007375.1. NCBI lineage: Eukaryota > Metazoa > Arthropoda > Insecta > Hymenoptera > Ichneumonidae > Ophion > Ophion obscuratus. Next base: position 38,514,269 of record OZ023319.1, on the reverse strand, counting down.
TTCGATCTCTGCTAAAATCTCGAGTCACGACCGAGATCGCTCGACACTCACTCTACAAAAGAGTTGTCAAATTTTACAATGTTCTTTGTTTAAACAATTGCGATCGGCATTTTTTTCTGCTATAGCTTATCTTCGGCAGGTTGTCTGCGGCCGACCAAATTCGCGAGCGAACGAAATCGACCGGGTCTCACTCTGCGAAAGGGTGGTAAAATTTTATTGTTACTGCAAAAAAAAATACGTTTAGCATTTTTTCTCTCTGCCGGAATTCATCTTCGGCAGGTTTCTCCAAGGATCGAATTTTCTAGCAATGACGATCGGAGGAGTCTCGCTCTACAGAAGAGCGGTAAAATTTTACTATCGCGAATTGTTTAGAGGTCATCGGTGTAAAATTTTCGAAAAATCTTTTTGTTGGAAGCACTTTTAAAAAATCCTTGGAAACTTAAAAAAATTTACAATGCTCTTTGTTTAAACAATTGCGATCGGCATTTTTTTTCTCTGCCATGGCTTACTTCGGCAGGTTATCCGCGGCCGACCAAATTCGCGAGCGAACGAGATCGACCGGGTCTCACTCTGCAAAAGAGTGGTAAAATTTTATTATTACTAAATTATTACTAATTAGGCTAAAAAAAATACGTTTAGCATTTTTTCTCTCTGCCGGAATTCATCTTCGGCAGGTTTCTCCAAGGATCGAATTTTCTAACAATGACGATCGGAGAAGTCTCGCTCTACAGAAGAGCGGTAAAATTTTACTATCGCGAATTGTTTAGAGGTCATCGGTGTAAAATTTTCGAAAAATAGTTTTGTTGGAAGCACTTTTAAAAAATCCTTGGAAACTTTAAAAAATTTACAAAGCTCTTTGTTTAAACAATTGCGAACGGCATTTTTTCTCTGCCATGGCTTATTTCGGCAGGCTGTCCGCGGCCGACCAAATTCGCGAGCGAACGAGATCGACCGGGTCTCACTCTGCGAAAGAGTGGTAAAATTTTATTATTACTAAATTATTACTAATTATGCTAAAAAAAAATACGTTTAGCATTTTTTCTCTCTGCCGGAATTCATCTTCGGAAGGTTTCTCCAAGGATCGAATTTTCTAGCAATGACGATCGGAGAAGTCTCGCTCTACAGAAGAGCGGTGAAAATTTTACTATCGCAAATTGGTTAGAGGTCATCGGTGTAAAATTTTCGAAAAATCGTTTTGTTGGAAGCACTGTTAAAAAATCTTTGGAAACGTAACAAAATTTACAATGCTCTTTGTTTAAACAATTGCGATCGGCATTTTTTTCTCTGCCATGGCTTATCTTCGGCAGGTTGTCTGCAGCCGACCAAATTCGCGAGCGAACGAGATCGACCGGGTCTCACTCTGCGAAAAAGTGGTAAAATTTTATTATTACTTAATTATTACTAATTATGCTAAAAAAATTCGTTTAGCATTTTTTCTGTGTGCCGGAATTCATGTTCGGCAGGTTTCTCCAAAGGTCGAATTTTCTAGCAATGACGATCGGAGAAGTCTCGCTCTACAGAAGAGCGGTAAAATTTTACTATCGCGAATTGTTTAGAGGTCATCGGTGTAAAACTTTACAAAAATCGTTTTGTTTGAAACACTTTTAAGAAATCCTTGGGACCTTAAAAAATATGATGCATATTCCTTTGTAGCTGAAAAAAACCATTATAAAGTGGTTTTCGAGCTATTTTTTTAAGGAAGTCTCCGCCGCTGAAAACCGTCTTTGGCCTTGTCTCATGCCGGTAGGCGCAGTTCTCATTTCTGGTAAGCCTATTGGGGGGATAAAGTCACCGACTAAAAATATTTTTATTTTCGACCAATAGGTGGCATTAGATTACGGGGAAAAAAACTTGTTCAGTTGTAGCGTCATTGAAACCGTTGACTTCAAACATGTTTTTTTCAAAACCATGTTTTCGATATCGGGACGGAGCAAAACTCAAAGAATGTTCGACCAATCGACTTGAAATTTTAACTGTAGTTTCTTAGATTGCTTTAACAGTCAAGGACGAGGGCTTTTTTTTGATTGACTGAAAATTGTAAAAAATATATCACTTTTTATACCCAACCCCAGAAAATTAAAGAAACAGAAAATTTCTTCATTTTTTAAAGTGTTTTTGAAAAGCTGTATCAATGTTAAAAATAGTCATATCAAGATGAACAACAATGAAAATATCCATTAACAGTAGTTTGAAAAATAGGACAAAAAATGACATTTTATGGTTTTTCAGTAAATTTACTACTCTGTTACAAATATTGGTAGAAAGACTAATGTCGCCATGTTTATTTTTCAGCTTAATGTACCCCCAATAGACGTATAAATGTTCAAATTGATCCATCGACCCGTTTTTCCGAACCGATTGGTCCAAGTTTTACAAAAGAATTAAAGGAACAAGTGTTCCTAAACATCGTGTAATCATGATCAAAATGAAAACACCCATTTTCTTCGACTATTTTTATAACTTTGCAGTAGTTGCTTGTTAAATTTAAGAAAAAAAATTGAGAAACTAAAAAAAATTGTAATCTGTTTAAATTTGTAACATTTTTCAGGAAACAATGGTGACTCGTTGTTCTGCACAAATTATGGTGCGCACGCTTCGGCTTTTGTGCACCATAATTTCACTCATCTTTAATTGCATTGATTAAAAGTTGATCCCCCCAAGCAGTATTCACTAGTCGATCTGAGAACTTGTATGCCATTAACTGTAGATATTTTCTGCGAAGGTTATCAGGGATACAAAAAATACTTATTTCAAAAATGATCTCTTGTTTGGAAGGAAAAACAAATGAACAATTTTTTTCAAAAACTAATCTTTTTTTGGTAAATTTTTTCTACGTTTTGGTAAAAAAAAAATGAATCTAATGTTTTTGTAAGCTCTCATTTTTTTTCAATTTTTGATCATGCCTAGTTTTGAAAAAAAGATTGTATTCCATAACCCTAATAACCTTCGTAGAAAATACTGAGAATTAATTGCATAAATGTTCTCAGATCGACTATTAAATACCGCTTGAGAGTATCAACTTTAATTGATGCAATTAAAGATGAGTGAAATCAAAGTGTGCAAAGGCCGAATCGTGTAAAAAATGAGTCAGTTGTGTTTCCTGAAATATTTTACAAATAAAAAAAAATGTTAATCTCTCGAATTTTTTTCTTATATTTAACAAGCAACTAGTGCCAAGTTGTGAAAAAGAAGAAGAAAATTAGTATTTTTATTTTGATGATGATTACAAGATGCTTAGGAATAATACATTTGTTCCTTTAATTGTTTTGTCAAACTTCGATTAACTTTTGATAGAAAATGGTTCGATGAATCAATTTGCAGATTAACAAGGGTATTGGGAGTAAATCGAGCTGAAAAAAAAAACGCGGCAACATTAGTCTTTGCATCAATATTTGTAACGTAGTGGTAGATTTATTGAAAATACAGAAAAAGTAATTTGTTGTCCTTCACCAAATAACGGTTAAGGGTGAAGAAAAAAATCACAAAAATCAACGGGAGGGGCTGGCAGAAAATCTATTCGATTTTTCAAAGCTGCCCTCTAATTCCCGTTGCGATAATTGGTTGCTTAGATATCGATAATCAAAGACAAAAGGATCTTTTTTCATTCGAAGTCGGATATCTCAGCAGAAAAATTGACGTAGAGAAACAAAAGGCAAATTAAAGCAGAATAAACAAGCTAACTAACCTATACATTGAGTTAACTTAAACAAAATTCCTTAGTCCGATGACCCCTGAAAAATAAAAACAAGTTTGGAATTTTTTTCTGTCGGTATTTCTTATGATTGCGCGATAGCCGTAAATCACAATTTTTTTGCCAAAAGATCTCAAAACTATCATCTTGAAGCTTCAAAAGGCTTTTTTAATCTCGATGCGACAATTTTTCACATAGACACAGCGCTTAAAAAAACGCTAAAAAATGAAGAAATTTTGTTCTTGTAATTTTTGGAGTCGTATATAAACAGTATGGTTCAAAACACGACCTTTTTTTAACTCGTCTCTTTTCTTTAATTATTTTGAAGTTTCCCCTCATTTGACAGCTAAAACGAACGTAATAGACGAAAATATTTTACTCTTAGTTCCACGATTAAATTTACGATAGTTCTATTGCGTTCCACGAAAAGGGTATGAGGTTGAAGTTTGCAACGTTGGAACGCAATAAAAATAAAAATTTGTGAAGTCCTTATTTATATTTCGGCAACCTTTGCTTACAATAATCCTCCAACCATTTTTCAAGATTGTTGGTCGCGCCTCGTTCAAAGAGACGCGACCAACAATTGTCACCGTGTACTCCGATCTAAGGGGTCACACTGTGAAATTAAAAAAAAATTCTTTTTATTTTACTTGACTTAGAAGATGCTTTGAACCATCTATAATAAGGGGAAACAAATTTTGTACCTGTAAAACAAGGTCCGCAGGCCAGTATGGGTCTGCGGGGTGGCAGTGGCTGGCCCGTGTGCGAGACATCGACCGTTTTTCTCAAAATGGCACGTAGCATAACTCCAACAATTTTCATCATTTTCACTCCCAATTTCGGGTACATGTTTAAAATAACATTCCGAAGAGAAATAAGTACGGGATTTTCTGTGAGTTAGTTATAACATTAGTTATTACCAAATGATTGTCCTTTTTTTCTGTCGAAAATTAAGTTTTTGGTTTAATGCTTGCTAAATAATTACACAAAAAATAACACTGTCACCATTCTCTACGTATTTCTCTAGCTATACTCGTGTAAATTAATAGAATTTTTTTTATTTTATTCTAAAATCAAATTTGCGTCAGCTATACTGCGTGCCGCAAAGCGTCTCAAATTCAACATGCCTCGCCAGAATGGCTCCAGCGTCACCTGTTGGCATAATTTGTTAATATAAATTTCATTTTGTTCACTTAAAGATATGACTAATAACATCCTTGAATATTAATATTCTCTTATTTGTCCTTCTGCAAAAAAAAATCGCGAAATATCACTCAATTTTGGACGTTTACAGTGGTGTAAGCCCTTATGGTAAAACGAGCGTGCGCTCTTGATTTCTATCGATTTCGTTCGAATTTTAACCACACATTGCTCATATTATTATGCAAGTTTGAGTTAAATTTCAGAACAGGTGACCATTTAGATTGGGAGATAATGGATTTTTGAAAAGCAACTTTTAACCCTGCAGGGTCTGCATTGGCCGAAAGTCAGGTGACTTAATTCGGCGTACCATTCTATTGTGTTTATGAATTTTGAAAAAAAAAAATATGATTAGATAGTAAACTAGTTAGGGAACGCGTGAAAAAGTTTGAATTGTCTTTAATATTCAGTTTTGCTAAAGACGTTCAGTAACGACAGAATAACTCTCGGTTAAAAATATTTATCCTCTATAATAAGAAGACATTATGCAACACCGCAGAACAGTATTGTTCAATATTTCGAGAAAAAAGTTAATTATTGTGTTCCTCAAGTTAATCACTTTTAACGTGAAGAAAAAGATTTGCGTTCTAAACATTAATATTTTATATTGTTTATGTTATTACCTTGTGTCTTTTTATAGAGGACAAATATTTTTCACGGAAAATTACTCTGTCTAAAGGCCATAGCCGGGTAATTAGGGAAAAATTGGCCCCGCATTTTTTCCAGCGACATTTGGAGTATATTCTGAGGTATAGAAAAAAAAAAAAAAATTCTGAAGATTTTATGCCCGTCAACGCAATGGTTTTAGAAAAATGAATTTTTTTTTAAATATCAAAAAAAAATTCCGGAAACGGTACAGTGGATCGAATTGATTTTTTTTTTTTTGGTACTTGTTCCGATCAAACGTGTTAAGAAATAAAATTATAGAACATCTTGCAAAAGATTAAGGTTTGAAAGAAATAATGTTTCTTGTTTTATTATTTTTTACTATATTCCACTTGGGGTACAATAGCGAAAATTTTTTCATATAATCTTTGGGCACCTTATTAGATTATATAATTTTTTCAAAATGATCGGTTTGGTACGCCACAGTGAAAAAAAGAAACACACTTTATTGATATATTTTAGTTATATAGATATGTAACTAAAATATATCAATAAAGTCTGATATGTGACTAAATGATCGGCTTGGTACGCCACAGTGAAAAAAAAGAAACACACTTTACTGATATATTTTAGTTATATAGATACTAAATATATCAATATCAATATATCTATATCAACATATATCAATACATATCAATATATCAATATCAATAGATATAGAACTAAAATATATCAATAAAGTCTGTTTTTTTTTTCACTGTGGAGTACCAAACCGATCATTTTGAAAAAATTATATAATCTAATAAGGTGCCCAAAGATTATATGAAAAAAGTTTCATTATTGTACCCCAAGTGGATTATAGTAAAAAAAAATAAAACAAGGAACGTTATTTTTTTTTAACTTCAATCTTTCGCAAGATGTTCTATAATTTTATTTCGTAACACGTTTGATCGTAACAAGTACCAAAAAAAAATCGGATCGATCCGCTGAAGCGTTTCCGGAATTTTTGTTATTCTTTATTTAAAAAAAAACTTCCGAAATCATTGCGTTGACGGGGATGAAATTTTCAGAAAATTTGTTTTTTTTATACCTCAGAATATACTCCTAATTTCGCTGGAGAAAATGCGGGGGCAATTTTTCCCTACTTACCCGACTATGGCCTTTTCTGAAAATTGCATCCCCGTCAACGCAATAGTTTTGGAAAAATGAATTTAAAAAAAAAAAAAAATCTGGAAATGCTACAGTGGATCGATTCGATTTTTTTGGTACTTGTTACGATCAAACGTGTTACGAAATAAAATTATAGAATATCTTGCGAAAGATTAAGGTTTAAAAAAAATAATGTTCCTTGTTTTATTTTTTTACTATAATCCACTTGGGGTACAATAACGATTTTTTTCTTCATATAATCTTTGGGCACCTTATTAGATTATATAATTTTTTCAAAATGATCGGTTTGGTGTGCCACAGTGAAAAAAAAGTAACAGACTTTATTGGTATATTTTAGTTATATATCTATATAACTAAAATATATCAATAAAGTGTGTTTCTTTTTTTTTCACTGTGGCGTACCAAACCGATCATTTTGAAAAAATTATATAATCTAATAAGGTGCCCAAAGATTATATGAAAAAAATTTCGCTATTGTACCGCAAGTGGATTATAGTAAAAAATAATAAAACAAGGAACATTATTTTTTTTCAAACCTTAATCTTTCGCAAGATGTTCTATAATTTTATTTCGTAACACGTTTGATCGGAACAAGTACCAAACAAAAATCAAATCGATCCATTGTACCGTTTCCGGAAAAAATATTTTTTTTTATATTTAAAAAAAAATATTTTTTCTAAAACCATTGCGTTGACGGGCATGAAATTTTCAGAAAATTTGTTTTTTTATACCTCAGAATATACTCCAAATTTCGGTGGAAAAAATGCGGGGGCAATTTTTCCCTACTTACCCGGCTATGGCCTTTCAATGCAGACCGTACAGTGTTAAATGTTGCAATTTTTAAATCAATCATTTCCGAATGTAAATAGTCGATAAATGTTGCAATTTTTAAACCAATCATTTCCGAATGTAAATAGTCGACTGATCTAACATTTCACTGAAACATGCATAATGATACGAACAATGTCTGGTTAAAATTGAAACAAAATCTATAAAAATCAAAAGCGCACGCTTGTTCTACCTTAACGCGTTCAAGCGTTGACCATTCAATGCTGTTGGGCTGGAGGTTTGGACCCGTCGACTCTGAGTATGAGACGATGGTAGCCGTAACCATTGAGATGCAATGGTCCTCGCCCTTTGTTCTAAAACGTACATACGTACGCGAAAGGCCTTGCACAGATTGGTGGTGCGATCCATGGTGAGATGCTCTCGGAGAGATTGGAGACAGCGGTGATATCCTCGCGGACACTGGGACTCTATACCGTGGCCGCGACGAGTGACACGGTTTCTCATCCTCGGCAGTGCGTTCTTGCTGCCCTTAATAAATCCGATGGTCCATCTAGATGGTAAATCCGACATTACATTAGTTCTGGTTTCTACATGCTAGCCCATGTACCGTACCTAGCATGTATATATGTATGCTATCGGTACGAGTATTAGTATGGTGAGGATACGGAACCAGTATATTTTACTACTGCACAGTTTACCAGTACCACACTACTAACACGTACATTTGCGTGTAGCGGTGTACTACTATACAAGTATACCGAGGGTCTTTTATCTTTATACGCCATACCAATAGTACTCTCGGTCATCAGGGTGAAGGTATCGAGGAATAGCCACAGGTCCACAAATCAACCGTGTTTGAGACGTGAAAGTTTTGCATTCGTAGGCAAAGGGTGTTGAACTTTTGTGCATCATTTTGGTCGCACACTGATCAGGAAATCGAGGATTTCGAGGGATAATGGAAATGGCTACGGATCATCGGAAAATATGCAAATATGAAAATATGAAGAAATATCGAGGTATTTCTGCGAAGAGCCAATAAGCTTGAATTTTTTGCACCGGAGCCGTTGGCTGTTTGAGACATCGGCGAGCGAGAAAGCAATGCGAGGGAAGATCGTAGCAAATTACAAAGTACGTAAATTGAGGTTATAGCACGTACATACCTTGACTTCCGGTGTTTTCACAGCAAAAAAACTCACCAAAACGCGACGAAAATAAACTTTACTTGAATACACACTATTTACATTCTATGTTACACTCTATCACACACATCGTATGATGAAATATATTTCGAACGAATGTGCGAGGTTATAGGTCCGGCTTTCGACCTGTCAAAAAATAAATTGTTCCGAAAGGAGGCGAGCGCAGTCGATACAAACAGAACGAAGCGAGCTGCGCGCCGCCAGTGAGAATACGGATGAACTGAGCGCTCGCTCCGGTAACTGATATTTCGAGCTTTGTTGGTACATTTTTGCTACATTTATGTAAAAATTTCAAAATGCTTTTTTTCCGCCATTTGTTCATGAAAACAGGTGAAACAAAGCTTAAAATGTGTGCTTTTTCACGGTCCGGAGGATGACGCTTAGAAAATTACCGAAAATGCGATGCAATGGTTAATAATTCACCATTTTTCGCAGGGTAACCACAAACTGTAATTTTTTTTTGGAAATTTTGGATACAGGAGGGCGTCATCCCCTCGGAGCAAGTATCCTGCATGCACACAACAAATTTCATTCCAATCGGTTGTTCCGTTTGGGAGAATTCTTTTGTCAAAATTTCGAAGCGGTCAGAGGCATGTGGCACATCGCCTTAACACCCGTATTGGAGATCTAGTATTTAAATCAATGTCAAAAGATTTTCAATAAAATGAATCGACGTACAAATAAATTTTGTTGCATTTCAAGTATGCCAATTTGCAGCATTCGTTTCCACCGATTGAGTATTTAGAACGCTCAATCGTCACCCTTGGTTAAGAGGCTCCGTGGGTTTCGAAACCAAAAAAGCATATTTTCTATATTTAAAGAAAATATAAGATATGAATTATTTTATTAAAAATGTTAAGCACATAAAAGAGCAACATTTCAACAATGTTTTAAAAATACACATCCAAAAATTTGGGAAATTTAGCCGGTCGGACCTGGTTTCCGGAGACCCCTAAAAAAGTGTCCTCGTCGTGATCAGGATAACTCATGATAGCTTTATCTGAAATTAAAAAACCATTTTTTTCTGTTAGTAGACAAGTAGAACTCGTGATTGATCGAAGATTTTTTTTTTATAAAATTTCAATTTTTGGTAGACTTGAATGCAACATAGTTCAATTTTTGGTACAATTTACACTACGTATGTAAATTAGTTGTAATCGAAAAAAAATTGTAAAATTAGTTGTAGACGAAAAAAACCTTCGTTAAATCAATGCTATTTTGAAGATGTGTGCAAAATGTCAATAAAATCGATGCATTAGTTTTAGAGAAATCGTGTCCACCGACTTCAAAAATAGTGCTCTGAGAAAAATGCGATTAAGGTTTTAAGTAGAAATAAAACGAAGACTTTTTTTTAACTTACATAGAATCTTCGCTTCCAGCTCCATAAAGCAATGATCCTGCTGCAGTTGCGATGTGCATTCTTTTGTTCCCGCCTTGATTTAAAAAAAATTCTAACTCACACAACCCCTTAAACACGAACAAATTCCATCCGGGCCAAGGTAATACATCGAAAAAATTCAGCCTGGCGCTCTCTTTATCGGTGTGTTAATGCATAATTATAATATTAATATATTTATAGACGTATACTTATTTATAATCTTGGCCTGTTCGATCCGAAATTTTAGTTTCCCCTCTATCCGCGGCACTGACGAGACATTTGCATAATTTGGCGAGACGCGATATGAAAATTCTTGCCCGTGATCCCAATTATCAACTATATTCGGGTAATGAAATCTTGCGTTACGTCTTAAAAGGACGTTTCATTCTGACGTCAGAGCGCGCGGGTAAGTCTATTCGCCGCGAATTAACGGGAGAGACGACTGAAATTCCAGTTTTTCTCATACGCACGCGCGTCGTGTGCGCCTCGCTAAAACCGGAGTTCGGTCAGGAAATGATAGTAATTTCAATCTGTAAGTATTCAGCGAGGCTAATCAAAGCTATGTAGCGACTGGGTTGATTCCGAGTCTGCATTTCGCCCGTTCGGCCGTATCTCTCGAGCACACGCACGACACAGCCACTTAATTTTCAGTCTCGATCTTTTTTTCGCCATTTTTTCGGAACTCTTGTTTTTTCTTTCTTACGCGCCCGCGCATTCACACACGTGTCCTTCGTGGAGCGTCTGCGGTTCCATAAATAGGACAGTGATTCGGAAATAATACCCGGATGTTAAGAGCGCGGTAAAAATTGCCCACGGGAATATGATTAGAGGGCTGAAATGGGACGACGCTCCGAGTTACTCCCCTCGATGATTGATCGATGCGCGCGATAATAAAAAAAACTCCACGTTCGCGTCTTAAGTTTTGCTCTGTTTCAAAATACGAAATATCGATCGGTATTCCAATTTTATTGATGTATTTTGCTCATTTTTTTTATAATGGATTTTGCCCATTTTTAAGATAATTTATTTGTCCATTTTAATTACAATATTGTAATATTAATGTATAATAAAATATTAATATATTCATAGCACATGATTATTTATAATCCTGTCCTATTCGAATCAAGACTTTTCTTATAAAATGGGCACGTGATTTTTCTACTCTTTTTCGGAACTCATGGATTCTGTTATTTTCCCAACCGTTTCAATGCGGACTCAGTGAATGTTTGGGAAGGATTGTTAAGGAGGACTTCAATTGTTAAGGAGTCTTCTCATTTTAGACGTTAAAAAAGGCTCTTTTCATGTTTTCTTTTATATAGGATTATATTATAGATATTGATATAAAAGTTGTTACACTTAATAAACACACTTCCGAGTACATACAAAAAATGTATGTATTTGTGTAACCCAAACAAACTTTAAAAGCGTTTTTCTCGAACCAACGTTTTTCGACGGCTTGTTGATAAAATCTTTGAAACTACTGAACCGATCCTTATAAAATGTTAACCTCATATTCTCTACAAATATAGCTATAGCGCATATCGAGATTTCTTTTAAATTTTGATATTTACTATTTTTTGCGGAAAACAGTGAATAAAACGCGTTTTTTTTGTATTATCGAAAAATGTCCGCCGTTTTGTTATTTTTGCATATATAGAAAATCGTATGATATGCGCTATAGCCATTCACATACTGAATCTAAAACCGTTTGATTTTTTTTATTTCGGATGATCCATCTTCGAGATTTCATCAACAGCGCAGACCTACCATTTGTTTAGGACATTTTTTTAAATTACCATTTTCGTCTTTAAAATAGTGACTTTAATAAATTTTCTTTTTTAAAATGACTTTCGAAAGTGTATTTTTTTTTTTGGAAGTCTGTGAATGCGTTGACGCACTACCGATGGGCCACCGTGGTGGTGTTCCGTCGAGTGTGGGACTCGGCGGCTACTCAACCGTCCCTACCCACTAAACACATATCTCCCTGTACGCCCGACACCAGCCCGGAACTGTTATTCACATTACTTCAGACTGGGTCCTTGCGTGCTCTACGGACACGTCCCTTTCCTTAAAATCCGTTTGTTACTCGTGTCTGAGATCCTTTTCTGTTATCGCCTTCGTTTAGTCTTCCAGGCATCCATCCATTCTTTTGCTCCGAAGAACCGTCGTTACGTAGTTAGCGATTAATCGCCAATTGTCCGTGTCCGCCGTCATCAGTGTCGTCACATTGTCTGGTGTGATCGGTCCTAGGACTGTCTCGAGTCTGCGTCTTTGCTCGGTCCAATGCTCGCACACGAAAAACGTGTGCTCTACGTCGTCCCGAGTTCCCCTGCAGTACTTACACCCTGGCGAAGCCAGTTTGTTTATCGTGCGGAGGTACTTGTGGAAGTACCTGTGTCCAGACAGGAACTGGGTCAGGCAGATATCCACCTCCCCAAATTTCTTCTCCTTCCACGAGCTGATTTCCGGTATCAGTCTTTTTGTCCACCGTCCGTCCTCGTTTGCCGTCCATCGGTTCTACCATAACTCGAGCGTTCTTATCCGGTCCTTGTCGCAGCGTTTTCCCTCCCAGGAAGTCCATTGCGGCGACAAATACGACGACGCTCCGAAGCGAGCAGGTCGATGGGGATCACGCCCGCGATAACGAAGACCGCGTTTTCAGACACGGTCCGGTACGCACACGCAATCCTCAATGCCCCCACCCTCTGCACGCTCATCATGGCTTTCGCCCGCTTCCGCACTTTTAGGACGTCGGTCCGCACCTCCGCCCCGTAGAGCATAATCGAGTGGGTGACGTTCATTAGTAGTCTCCGTACACTTGGTCTCGGTCCGTTTGTATTGGCCATGAGTCTAGTCAGGGCCTTCGTCTTTTCCACAGCCTTACTCGTCGCGTTTCGTATGTTCCTCCCCGTGTTGTTTGGGTTCATCAGTTTAATTGTCTCTATCCGTTTTCGTGTGAGCAGTACTAACTCGGTCTTTTGTAGTGGCAGTTGCAGTCCGTGTCCCGTCATCCATTTGTCCACGTGCCTCATAACCTGATTCAGCTTAAGCTGAAGTGGTAACTATCGCGGGCCACTATCGCGACAGCGACGTTGTTGGCATACGCCACAAGGCACGTGTCCGAAGGCATGTCCATTCTCAGTAGGCTGTCATACAATACATTCCATATGTCGGGGCCCAAGATGGAGCCTTGCGCAACCCCTGCCGTTATCCGTTTGTCCTTCGTCCGTCCGTTGTCTCGTACGTGAGTATGCGGTCTCGGAAATAGTCCTCCAACACCCGGAGGAGGTAGGGAGGGGCCCGGGAAGTTGTTTCCAACGTATCCAGTATGTCCTCCCACCTAACGGAGTTGAAGGCATTTCGAACGTCCAGTAGTGCCAGGAGGACCACTGGTCTCGCTCCATGGCAGATCTCGTTTGTCCTGTGAAAGATGTCGATCACTTCGATTATAGCTCCGATTATCGAGCGCCCTTTGCGAAAGCCGTATTGTCGGTCCGATAAGTCTCCAGCGTTCTTAACCGCGTGTAGCAGTCTGGGTCTTAGTAATAATTCGTACAGTTTTCCAGTCATGTTGAATAGGCTGGGGGGCCTATAGGATGACGGCAGCTCTGGGTCCCCCTTGCCTTTCCCAATGAGGACCAGTCGAGTGGTCTTCCAGTGTTTACTGAAAATCCCGGCGGCCAGGCACCCGTTGTACGTATCCAGGAGTGCATTCGGCCGTTGTGAAGCAAAGATCCGAAGTACCTTCCCCGGGACCCCATCGGGGCCTGGCGCCTTGTTCGGTTTCAGCATCTTGACAGCTGTCGCCCGCTCCTCTTCCGTGAAGAAGGGGCATTCGGTCGGTATTTCTGTATCTGTCTCTGTCACTCGTTCCGGATGCATCGGGAAAAGGCCGCCAACGATCTTTTGCATCGTACTGGCGTCCCTTGTCACCGATAAGGCTCTGGTCCCCAGCGCTCGAGTCACAATCCTGTATCCCGCGCCCCAGGGATCCGAGTCTACTTCGTCTGTGAGTCGTTTCTCCGTGAGCTGCCCTCTGGCGCGCCGGTACTGTTCCGTACAGGCAGCTACATCCTCTCGACTTTTGGCTCTCTGGGCTCTCCCCCTCAGTGCCCTACAGCTTTGTCTGCGGTTCGCTATCTCCGTTGTCCACCAGTACTCTGTTCGTCTGTTTTGTACGTATCGTTTCAGCAGCATAGATGCCTTGCAGAGCTGCTGGAGAAGTTTGGTGGTCTCTCCAGCATGCGTTTCCGCTCTGGCCCGGCTTGTCACCTGCGGCAGTCGTTGCTCAGGGCGCTCCGCAATCATCAGTCGTCTCGTCAGTGCGTCTTTGTCCAGACGGCTTACGTCCCACCTTGTGGGCCGTTTCCCCTGACCCCTGTTTGTCCTTCTCTCGTCCGTTATGTCTAAGGCGATGTACTGGTGGTCACTAGCGTTGTAGTCTTCAGTCACCCTCCACGCCTTTACTTTGGTCAGAATTCGGTCCGAGACCATCGTCCCGTCGGGTATCGAGTTTCCGTATCCTGGTCGTCTATAAGTCGGTGTTGTTCCCTGGTTAACTACCGCCAGTTCTAGCCTTGCGGCCATCTCCAGCAGTAGTCGTCCACGTCTGTTTGTCGTTGTCATCCCCCTCTCGACCGCTTGTGCGTTAAAGTCACCGGCGACGATAACTGCGTCCCCGGGGTATCCCTCAGTGCGTCTTCAATGGCGTTCAGTTCTCCCGCGTACTCGCGCGCCGTACAGTTTGGGGATATGTAGACACTGACATACGTCAGTGCACCTATTTTCACCCAGACGCAATCCGCGCCTCGCCCGCAAGTTGTGACTCGCGCCGCGCTTTCCCCTCGGACCCACATTGCTGATGTGCTCGAGCTATTGGCAAACCATTCTGTCTGAGTCAAGTCTCTGTATTGTTCACTAATTATAAGTATGTCTGCGTCGAATTCCGCTGCAATCTGAGGGAGTAGCGCGTGTGCCACACTGCTTCGGTTCATGTTGCGTTGGAGTAACGTCGTAGTCATTTTGTCGTCTTGTTTTTTGCGTCTGCTAGGGCTGCTTTGAACGCGGCGCACGGAGCCGTGCCAGACACGTGTGCGTGGTCCTGGTCAGCAGTTGCCGCGCAGAGGAAACACGAGGGAGAGCTGTTACACTCTTTACTCGTGTGTCCCCTGTCACCGCATCGCCAGCAGCTGTTATGTCTGCCCGGTCCCGTGCAGTCTCTCTTTGTGTGTCCATATCCGAGGCATCGGTGGCACCTTGTCACACGTAGCCTTTGCCTTATGCGGCAATTGACCCACCCGTTCTTAGTCCTCCCTTTTTTTTAGTCGGTCCATGGCCTCTGTGCTGTCAAACTCACACACAGCCATCGTTTGGCCCCGGTGGTTCATGCCAAAGATATGGACCTTGCGTTCCGTGTCTGTGCCTGTCTCCCGGTTGATTGCCTCCGCGACGTCGCCATCCGTGGTGTCGCAGTCGAGATCGAGGAATTCCAGCGTCGCTCTGAGGGTCATGTCTCTCATCCGTCCCGTCTGTCCGATCGCTTCCCGTAGTGCCGTCTCGAACGCTTTCCGGTCCTGTTCGTTTTCCAGTTGTAGTAGTACCGCTCCGTCACTAGTCTTTCGGATCGTCCGTACTTCGTCTTGATGTTTTGTGCTGTCCATTTTTTGTTTCATCGTCCTGACCACGTCTACGTACGTGTGCCCCTCCGCCGATTTGGTCAGAAGCGCGCCTTTCCTGGGTTTTAGGTTCGAGCGCTCTGGTCGCCAGTTTTGCGGCTGAGTAGCGTTCTCTTGTTCGTCAGCGTCTGTCCGTTCAGTTGTCGGCGCCTTTCGTTTCTTTTTTTTTTTCAAACTACCGTTGCCCAAGTCTCGGAGTTTCGCTGCTCAGCAGCTACCTCCTCAGGGCTTGCGGTTTGCTTGTCTCTCTTCCGTTTTCTCTGGGGGGTCACGTCAGTCCGGTCGCACCGTTTCGGTTGTGTGGTCGCTGTCCTTCGGAGTTCTCTCATGCGTTTCAGCTCGAAGATTCCCACCTCTACCGCTTCCTTGATCTCACACATTCCTGTCGTAATAACTCGACTGGCGTTTTTCTGTACATTCGTCCGTGCTGTCATTTTGTCTAGGATGCTGCTTATCATGACAAGATGCTCTCGCAGCTTGTTCTCCGCAGCATCCCAGTTTCCTGGCGACCTTAATGTCTCGTTAATTCCTGTCTGTCTCGTTAATTCCTATCGCGGTTACCATGACACTGGCCAGGTTTCCTATCGGTGTCGTACGGGGAGGGGGGCAAGCCCCTTTGGCTCCTCGGAGTCGGTGTTCGGTGCAGATGGCGCTTGTGAGCCTGCTTGTTTCTTTGTGTTCATTGTAATTTTTTTTTATTCATATCCTCCTTGTCCTGCGCGTGTAGGGTAGGTGTCCAGAGATCTCCGTTGGTTGTAGATGGTGGTAGCGGCGGTCTGTCCTGAGCCACCGCCGTGTACCGAGCGCGCCTACAGTCTAGTGGCCTCGCCCCCCCCCCTGCACCACCGCAGCGGTGGCCCATCCGGTCGCCAGTCGGGACCACTGCGAGGGACGAGATTTGGCGCAAAGCGCTTTACCAGTATGTGGGGCTGCCTCCCGGCTGGGTCGGGTTCGGGCCCCCTACTTCTGGCGGCCCAGGAGCGCCATCCTGGTTTTACGACTGTACCGTTCAGAGTGGGCGCGCACAGAGCGCCGAAAGAGGCTCCCTCTCGGCCGTTTCTACCACCCAGCCAGGGGGTTCTGCTTTGTTTCCTCGCGTTGCGTCAGAGGGATCCCGTGGGCTCACTCTCTCTTGGGCGACGCCCATTTCTAGGGCCCCCTCCTTTCATACCCCGCTTGGAAAAACAGCCGTTTATAGGGTTCCGTCTCAATCGTGAGCGATACCCGTCTATAGGGACCCCAGATTCATTCCGCCACGGGGCCTCTGCCGGGGCGCTCAGAGGTGTAAGTATGCTAAGCGTGAGTGGTTGTGCGGCATTCGCTTACCACTATATGTATGCGGCCGCAGCCAGAGCTTCCATTAGCCGCCCCTGTTATAGCGTTGTCGCGGAGGACATTGACGCGACAGGAAGCGTTTTCAGCGGGCGCGACGTGGACGCAGGAAGATAGCGTTTCCCCTTTGTTGTTGTTACGCGCAAAAAGGAGCTGCCACCCGAAAGTGTATTTATTAAGTGTAACAACTTTTATATCAATATCTATAATATAAACCTATCAAAGAAATTTCATGGAAATATCCTTTTTGTGTCTAAAGTGAGAAGACTCCTTAAGATGGACTCGAATCACTGAGACTTTCGGAGTGTTAAACCAGTGCTGAACCCAGTGTGGCGATTTTCGATTCAAACATATTTATACTATATATTAAGGGACAACACCACTGTGACCCCTTGTTTTTTTGCCATTTTTCAAGAATTTTTTTTGTGGGAAAAAAAAGAGATATTCGAAAAAAAAATTTTTGTTTTGTTCGTTGTTTATTGAAGATACAAAAAAAAAAATTTCAATTTTACACGCCCCATGGTGACGCTGGGGAAGCTCCCGTGTCAGGCACTGCCTCTGCAGTGGTTCGCTGCACGCAGCAGAACTCTCTTCAAAGTCGATCTGAAAAAAAAATACCGAGTGTTTTCGTTAATAATATGATATTTTGAAGAGAAGTACATAGAGATTTTAAAAAAATATTGATTTTTAAAAAATAGGCACGCTTTTGAAATTAAAGGACGATTTTCGAGCAAAATTTCTCGTCGAAAATAGGCTATAATTTTTTTTATTATTGAGATACCGAAAAAATCCTATGTACTTCTTTAGATAATCTAGTTTTATTGATGCAGTCCAAATTTGAAGTCGATCGGAGTTCAATGCTCGAGTTCTGCTGCGTGCCGCACTAAAAAAGTGGTTTTGAGAAAAACGCGTTCAAAGTTTTAGGTTTGTTAATTTATGCAATAAATTGGAAAAAAAAATTTTTACCTTTAATCAGCGATGCCGGCACCATATAGCTGGCCTTCAAGAAGCAAATCATTGTCCCTAGCATCTCTTCTCGAACTTGTAGAGACTCTTCTTGCCTCTTTTGCAGCGTCTGTGAGCGAGCGCTCCGCCAGCTCGATCCGCGCTGCGTCGGTCTCAACGCAAAAATTGAAACAATTTGGGCCGATAGTTATCCCCAACGTCTCCAAAACTTTCATGAGGCTTCTCAGGCCATCATTGAATAATAATACCGTGATATCAGCTGCAATATCGACGATTGGCGATTGACGACTTGAACATTTTTCAATTATCGCCACCTATGGCTTTTTTTCGAAACTATATTTATAACAATAGCCGGTTTTTGTGAAGGGAGACAAAAGAATACCTGGGAAAGACCCGCAGGACCTGGGAAAGGCCCGGTATACCTGCCGACCCTGAGGCGCGC
This sequence comes from Ophion obscuratus, assembly GCA_964007375.1. Lineage (NCBI taxonomy): Eukaryota > Metazoa > Arthropoda > Insecta > Hymenoptera > Ichneumonidae > Ophion > Ophion obscuratus. The sequence goes on along the minus strand of OZ023319.1, from coordinate 38,495,821 downwards.
AGCTGCGCGGGACCCCGAGCGTCACGGAGCGCTGCACCGCTCCACAAAATATTCAATATCTCCGAAAATAATTATTTTTTCGACCTGGGTCCAACGGCATCTTAATCTTAAATGTATTTTAGATTCTTCTAGATGGTTTTCAAAAAATCGATTTTTTGAAGCCGTCACAGTGGTGTTGTCCCTTAATACTATTATTGATGATGATACATATATGGGTCATTCTCCCGAAATTATCACTTTGAAGAACAACGAAATGTATAAACAAAAGTATTTCATTTTTTCAGTAAAAAATTGCCATTGACTTCAGTTCTAATCGATACTATATAATTGTATAATACTATATAAATGTAATGACCTATGGATCACACCGATTTTTCAGTTTTGAGAGATTTATTATGTCAGGAGAAAACTAGAGAAATGGCGCTTCGAACGGGCTTTTATGCACAGCGCGGCATTCTACGTTTTTCTAACCTCAAAATGTAACGATGAGTAGGTGCCTAAAAGTTCTCCTTAAACAGGTAGAGAGCGACTTATTTCATTGAAAAATGATACGGTTAAGAATGCCCAGAGGAATTACTCCTTCGCCTGTGACACCACCTCATAACAGACAAGGTCTGTAGAAAAAAAAGCTCAAACTACCATAATCATACGACACAATCTCTTCGGAAAAGTAGATGCAGGAGGCGTTGTTCTAGCAATCATGATCAGCTAGCCCCGCCCGCCACATAATATATGAACTGATCTGCAGTTCTCCAGGGGAATAATTGAGAAAAACGGTTACAAAATTTAGTTATTTATTGTTAGATACCTGTGCTTTTCATTTTGTTTGTTTTTGAAGCCGCTATTAAATAAATGTCCAATGGTTTTAAGGAATATTTTTTAGCAATAAAAATGCTTCTAAAAATGTATATTTGTTGAGGTCGGCTAGATATAGGGATCTGAGTTAGTTGGATGTCACACGAAACTAACGCTACCCCCACTCTACTGCCACTGTGTTGTACAGGGTGCGCCAGAGAAACTTACTTATTTGAAAGGTCAATAAAAACAAAAGTACTTCAATTATTGTTTAAATTTTTTTTTTATTTGAGAATACAATATCCCAATTTTTTTTTCATGCAGTCTTGAAAATGACATCGAATAAATGGCGACCCCCATTGCGCATACACTGATGAAGTCGATTTTTGAAATTCGTATCCACTCTTTGCAGCATATCAATCGGTATGTTGGCAATGGCGTCGCGAATGTTGTTCTTGAGGTGTGCTATGGTCTGTGGTCGATCGACATAAACCAGAGAGCTTCACCAGAAGCCACTTAATTGTGAGCGAGTTACTGTCTGGTGTGTGATGTCGGTAATGGGAATAATTGGTCTTTATTTTTTTGAAGAAAACGAACGCGCAGTTACCGTGAATGGAGCTCGTTACAGGAACATGATCGAGGAATTTTTTCTTCCAAGACTCGAAGAAATGAACGTTAGGAACGTGTGGTTTCAGCAAGATGGAGCCACAGCACACACAGCACGAGACTCAATGAATTTGTTGCGACAACATTTCCCCGACCGCCTCATCTCTCTCAGAGGCGATCTCCAATGGCCGGCACGCTCTCCAGATTTGACTCCATGCGATTTCTTTTTATGGGGTTATTTGAAATCTCTGGTTTATGTCGATCGACCACGGACCATACCACACCTCAAGAACAACATTCGCGACGCCATTGCCAACATACCGATTGATATGCTGCAAAGAGTGGATACGAATTTCAAAAATCGACTTCATCAGTGTATGCGCAATGGGGGTCGCCATTTATCCGATGTCATTTTCAAGACTGCATGAAAAAAAAATTGGGATATTGTATTCTCAAATGAAAAAAAAATTTAAACAATAATTGAAGTATTTTTGTTTTTATTGACCTTTCAAATAAGTAAGTTTCTCTGGCGCACCCTGTAGTAGAGTGGGTGGAGCTGCGACATGCTAAATGCCTATGATTTATTGAAAAATACCGAATGACGTAGTGCACGTCTGTGGTTCAAAATTGTAATGTAGTGTAAATTATATGTAAATTAAATGTGGAGAGGAGAGAGAGAATGAGAGAGGATGAGAAAGAATGAGAGACTATGAGAGAGGATGAAATAAAATGAGAGAGAATGAGAGGGAATGAGAGGATGGATGGATGGATGGATGGATGGATAGATGGATGGATGGATGGATGGATGGATGGATGGATGGATGGATAGATGGATGGATGGATGGATATATGAATGGATGGATGGTTAGATGGATGGATAGATGGATGTATGGATGGATACATGAATGGTTGGATGGTTAGATGGATGGATGAATGGATATTCACATGTACCTGTTTTTTATTACCCGAAATATCTCATTGCATTTGTTGCAACATTTGTTAGATGTTTTCTGATATTTTGGAATTTTCAGTACCTCTTCAGCTCGCTCGTGGTATATGAAGTCTGGATAGTTACACTCCAGAGGAATGATGTTCATAGTCAACATTCAGAACAAAAAAAGGATAACGATGATTTTTCTGCCGAAACGTTCTGTAGGAAGATTTCGAAATATTTCAAACTGTTATATTTTTTTTAACCTACAACTTAAATTAATACTATCTATTAAAAAAGGCAGATTATCTGCAAAATGATAATTTCGGGGAATTACCCAAATATATACATATATAGTATAATTTTTACAATGAGCAACATCCCGAAGCCTAGGTAGGTGACGATGAGATTAGCGACGTAATGATGGAATTGTTTGATTTCTAAAAATAAAGTTATTCGGGTTCGATGACATTTTCGCCCGTTCTGAATGATTTGACAAATCGCCAAAAATGTATGAATATTTTTTTAAAGTTCGTGAAACGAATGTTTATACTTTATTGTGCAAAAAAAAAACAAAAAAGTAGCGCTGTTCTTGAATTTCTAAGGAACTGCTGCTGATGACACTCGTCCGAATATAAACTAGGTACAAGGAGGGAACCGAAAAATGAGTTTATACTCATTGAAACGTTCTAAATATGGTGAGGATAAAAAGGTTGGAAAGGAAAAAGCATTTATAATCCTTAATTATAAGACGCCTCGTTCTCGGGATTACTAAAAACGTAGTATCGCTGTTTGTACAGCAACACCATCACTTGTTCAGAGTAAACAAAAAAAAATTGACGGCAGGAACCTCTACATTCCTCCTCCCATTGCCCCTAGCAACTTTCAATCATAACGTTTTTTGTGCTTGACATCGTCACATCTTTTCAGAGTGTAGTAGTAGAAAATATCATTTAATTAAATAAATAAACAACCGGAATGGGAAGACACAAGAGGAAAAAGGAAAAAGAAGAAAGGGAAGAGCGGATTTGGAAGAAATTAAAAGAATTAGAAAACGCTTTCAGAACATCAACGTCCGGCCACTCACCACCGATCTTCGCCAATGATGAAAAACCGACAGGTAAGATTTGGTAGTCGTAAATTGGCGATGTGCCCACACGAGTGGTGGGACAAATCGTTCACGAAATTGGGTTCGTACTTACACGAGTGGTATAGGCATAACCCAATCTCCCATATCTGTTTCTATAGAAACAGTAGTGAGTTCGGTCGATAATTCGATCGATTTGGATGAGGACTCAGCGACTATCCCACCTGCTCAGATGCCAGACCTACCATCGGGAGATACAGTCGAGGGAAACGATCCCAAATCAGACATTTCCTGTACCTCTGCACCTACGCAGGACACGACCAAGGATTTGAACACAGAGGTCTTAAGAATCCTAGGAGAGGACCCACGAACTGAAAATCATCAGGTGGGAACTTTGCATTCAGAACTGGCACCACGATGGGAAAGCTGGATAATCGAAGGTTTAAAAAAGGAAACTAAAAATGAACTCTTATTAAAATATCCACGCGCCGACAATTGCCAATTGAAGCCTCAAAGTTTAAATCCGGAAATAGTGGCCACTATGCAGGGGGCGGCCATAAAAAGGGACAATTACGCCAGTAATGTCCAGAGAACTATTAGTTCGGTGATGGTCACTCTAGGATTGGGAATTACCATACTTCTGGAGGAAAAAGATCAAGGAGTGGATAAAAATCAACTCTTAGAATACTTGTGCGACGCGGGGAAGCTGATGGCAGAAGCTCATCACCAGGAAGCATCAACGAGGCGATCATTTATACTACCAGGCATGGACAAGAACATCAAAGATGTCCTGGAAAAATGCAAAATGGACAAGTTTCTCTTTGGACAAGATTTAGCAGACAAGATTAAGTCGACAAAATCAATTGAAAAGGTAGCTGCAGAAATGACACAGAAAGCTGCTCCGAAAAAATTGCCATCAAGACCTGCCACTTAGTTAAACTGGAAGGCCCCATCCTCCAAAGTCCAATGGACATCGAGGATGGGAACTAAATCGACTCCCAAGGGGAAACTAGGAGCGAACAGATTGAGAAAAACATACCACTTTCCTCAGAACAACACCAAAACATATCGCCCACGATCGGGTCAACGACATTAATTTCAGAGGTACCGAAAGCGGGAAGACTAAGATTCTTTATTGACGAATGGAAAAAAATTATAAACAACAGATTTATTTTAAGCTGCATTGAAGGTCATAAAATAGAATTTAATCGACCTGTTTTTCAAACGAAAGAACCAAATAACTTCAATCTTAATGTTTCTCCTGCTTCCAAAGACTGCAGGGACACTATCAATAGACTCTTGAGCATAGGAGCTATTCAACCGTGCCATGACCAGGAGGGTCAATTCATTTCCTCCTATTTTCTAATAGATAAGCCAGATGGAACTGAAAGATTCATATTAAATTTAAAAAATTTAAATGTTTATCGACCCACCTCATTTAAAACTGGAATACATCAAACTGGTTTCTAAATTAGTGTCCCCCGGCGATTACATGGCTAATTTGGACCTAGAAGATGCATATTTTCTGGTCTCAATCCACATCGAAAGTAGAAAACTGCTCCGTTTTCGTTTTCAATCGCAACTATACGAATTCGTCTGTTTACCATTTGGCTGATCCACAGCGCCTTTCATTTTTACAAAAATCTGTAGCCTATCTTGACTTGGTTCTTATCTGTAGCCTATCTTGACGACATTTTATGTATAGGTTCAAACGTGACGTCATGTAAAAATAACGTATTCAACACAGTACAAACGCTCCAAACCCTTGGTTTTATTATAAACCGACGAAAAAGTAAATTGACCCCTACGAGAAATTGCCAATTTCTGGGTTTTTCCATAAATTCAAAATACTCGACTTTAGAATTACCAGAAATAAAACGCCAAAAATTTTTTACACTAATTAGAAATTTAATATCGAAAAAAGATTGCAAGATAAGGAGATTCGCCCAATTCATAGGAAACCTAATTGCCGCTTGCCCGGTAATCAAGTATGGCTGGTTATACACGAAACAATTTGAAAGAGAAAAATATTTAGCCTTGCTATCAAATGATGGAGACTATGAAGCAAGAATGACGCTAAAAGATTATTTACGCGAGGATTTTTCATGGTGGGAGAAAAACATCCTTACATCAGTGAATACCTTTAATCCACACACCTTCAAAAGAATAATATATTCAGATGCTTCTCTATTAGACTGGGGAGCTTTTTGTGAAGAACGAAGGTCACATGGTCTCTGGTCATCAGAAGAGAGAAATTTTCATATTAATTATCTAGAGCTCCTAGCCGTTTTTCTGGCCCTGAAAGTTTTTGCCTCCGATCTCACACATTGCAATATACCCTTAAGAATGGACAATACCACCGCAATATCATACGTTAATCGTATGGGCGGAATTCAATACCCGCATTTGAATAAATTAGCCAGAGAAATCTGGCAATGGTGCGAAGCCAGAGCCATCTGGATCTTTGGATCTTACATCCCATCCAAAGAAAACGTAGAAGCCGATAAGGAATCCAGGATAGATAATATCGACACTGAATGGGAACTTGCAGATTATGCCTCCACGAAAACTATTAAATTTTTCAGAAAACCCAGAGATCGATCTGTTCGCGACCAGAATCAATAAAAAATGTCAGATTTTTTGCTCCTGGTTCAAAGACCCTGAAGCGTCACATATAGATGCTTTCACCATAAATTGGGAAAATAAATTTTTTAACGCATTCCCACCATTCGTACTAGTACCACGTGTATTACCAAAAATTGTCACAGAAAAATCCCAAGGCATTGTTGTTATCACTTTTTGGACAGCTCAACCTTGGTTCTCTATCTTTGAATCTTTATTGATCGATAAGCCCCTCATATTTAAACCTAATAAAAATCTGTTGATGTCTCCTTGCAGAACACAACAACATCCTCTGTCCCAGAAACTGTCTCTGATTGCCGGCAGATTATCAGGACAGCATTCACGAGGAGGAAGCTCTCTTTTCAAACTTCCGAGATAATGCTGGCATCTTTATCAGAAGGGACTATAAAACAATATTCTAGTCCAATCAAATTATGGTGGCAGTTTTGTGTTAAAAAAGGATCAGATCCATATGAAGTTCTAGAAACTAATCTTTTAGAATTCCTTTCGGAAAGGTTTGAAGCGGAAGCGTCCCATGGGACTCTCAATTCAATGAGAGCAGCAATATCCCTGATAGCTACGACAAATTTGTCCTCCAATCCATTACTCAATCGATTCTTTAGAGGTGTTTACCGACAACGTCCTTTAAAACCTAAATACGAAAAAACATGGGATCCCAAGACAGTGTTAGACGTTTTAGAAAAATGGTATCCCCCCAACCTACTAAAACTTTGAGAACTATCATTAAAGCTGGTAGCATTACTAGCTCTGGGAACCGCACACAGACTCCAAACACTATCCCTCATAAGGTTGAATAATATCAAAAGAAATGAACACGGACTACAGGTAGAAATAAAAGATTTTATCAAAACTTCAAAGAAAGGCGTTACCCAACCACTATTAGTGTTACCCTTTTTCAAAGAAAAACCAGAACTTTGTATCGCGAGTACCGTTCTGGAATATATTGCGAAGACCAGTACCATACGAAACCAGTGTGAAAAACTATTAGTTACTTGGAAAAACCCACACAAAGAGGCCTCGACCCAAACAATTAGTAAATGGATTAAAGCTGTTTTAATCACTAGTGGAGTAAGCCAAGAATTTACGGGCTACAGAACAAGACATGCTTCAACATCTTCCGCCTTCAGAAAGGGAGTAGTCGTTAATATAATCAAGTCGACGGCCGGATGGTCACGGTTATCAGAGGTTTTTGCGAAATTTTATAATCGACCGTTACAACCATCAAAAGATAACTTTGCAAAGACTGTAATTCTCAACGAATAATTTTGTTGTAACTCGTATGAAATGATAAAAATGTTTATGCTCCGCTAAGGTGCGCTGTAAACATCTACGTTTTTAGTAATCCCGAGAACGAGGCGTCTTATAATTAAACAATCAAACGAACCTGCCGAAGGTGGGCGACGTTCGATCAGAATTATATGACGCCTCGTTCGAGAGGATTACCACCCACCCAATAAAAACAATTGGTCATTCCCATCCTTAACTGCAATTATGCTATTAGCATATTGCACATTTTATTATTTCACGAACCTACTCTAAAAATATGATTGAAAGTTGCTAATTGCGATGGGGGGACGGACGTAGAGGTTCCTGCCCTCAATTTTTTTTTGTTTACTCTGAACAAGTGATGGTGTTGCTGTACAAACAGCGATACTACGTTTTTAGTAATCCGCCTTCGGCGGGCTCGTTTGATGGTTTAATTTTATATCCACTATAAAGCACGAAGATCTTGAGGATTCCAGCGAGATCAGCGACTTTGGATTATCCCAACACCATTGATCTCCTCAAAAACGTCCTCTTCCTTCGTGTATATGAAATTAACGATTAAAAATGTTTTTTCCCTTCTCAGCAATGTTCCCCTAATATATTAATATTGCATGTCGAGGGCATTGAAGGATGCTCTAACGAGTTTTGAAATTGCGTTCACGGGTTTTGACAAACGATGCGTTCTTGGTGTCCGCAGATCAAATTCGCGAGAAACGACATCGAGTCCGATTCTCTAACAGATATTTGAGCGGGAAAATTATTCGCGAAGCAATTTGAGAACATACGTGTCCAAGGATGATGGAGTTTCTGAAATAGTTCTTCAAAGACAGATGCGAGGGTGAAGACAAAAAAGGCCTCTACTTGCAGTCATTTTCTATGCGGCATACGGCTGGAAATAAAGCGTGGGCCAAATTGGCACTAATCTCGTGTACATCGCTGCTGATGCGAATATACGCGCAGCAAGAGGAACGCGAAAGCCGCAGACCGCTTGGCACCTAATCGCATGGCGATGTGAACATACCAAGTGTTGAGTTGCATTTGCACACACGACTATATCCCTGCTCCATCTCCGTTCTCTTTCAACTCTTGACAAGCAACTAGTCACTTCCCTTCGCGCGTAACGCCGCTCTCTTCTCCATATGCCGCGCGTGCAACAACAACGAGCAGCGGGCAGTTTAACAAATCCAACCACGAGGCGAATGCATCTCGCGCATATGCACACGCTTAGCTTTGTGTTCCCCGCTCGATTCCCATGTCCCTCTCATTCTCACGATCTTTCGCTGGAATCGACCCTCACCCCCGTACTTAACGATGCAAAATATGCGCGCAAAGATCTTTTCGAACGGAAAAATTGCACACTATTCCTGTGGCAGTTTCCAAAGTGGATGGAAATTGGACTCGTTTTCAACGCTAGTGAACGCGCGGCCGGAGGGTACCGTAAAACGGGGTTTAATTGACATTAAGGGTAACTTTAACAGTTTTTGGGGCTACTTTCAAAGGTAGTGTGCGAGTACATTAATTAGTTTCAAAACATGTTTCTATTGTTGCTCAAATTGATTGTAATGTTGCTAAAGTTGATTTTGATCTCAATGATAATTAAAAGACTGGCTAAGTACCTATAATAGTACACTGAGAAAAAAGAATCGTTGAATATGCAAAATGCATTTTGTTGTCTCGAAATTTTGTTGTTTTAACAGTTGCTCAGACATGCTAAATAAGCGGGTAGCTTAAATGTATCTTTGGTTACTGCCCAACTGTTATGCTAATCAAAAATCAAGTTGAACGTATTTAAAGATACAATTTTGATAAACCAACTGAATTTTGGATGGATGAACGAATTTTTTTTTCAATGTACTCTGGGTACTTTATATTTTTGTGTAAAATGTTTCCTTAAGGAGTTACGTGGGTTTCGAAACCAAAAAAAGCATATTTTCTCGATTAAAAAAAATATATATAAACTATTTTATTCTAAATGTTAAGCGCATGAAAGAGCAACTTTTCAACAGTATTAATCTAAAAAATTATCAAAAAATTTGGGAAATTCAGCTGGTGAGAACTGATTTCCGGAGACCCCGAAAAAAGTGTCCTCGTGTGGTCAGGATAACTCATGATAGCTTTATCTAAAAATTAAAAACCAATTTTTTTCCTGTTAGTAAATAAGTATAGCTCGTGATTGAACGAAGGATTTTTTTGTTAAGTGGATATTTGAATTTTTGACAGAGTTGTGTGCAAAATAGTACAATTTTTGCCACAATTTACACTACGTACAGCCTTGTAAAATTAGTTGTAATCGAAAAAAAACCTTCGTTCAATCACTAGTCAATGCTATTTTGAAGAAGTGTGCAAAATCTTGCAGCATTGTACAGACATATCCTTGAAAATGTTGAAAAAAACGTTTTATATTGACACGAAGCTTCTTCTACGAGGTAAAAAATAAGTACCTTCTGTGGAAACTATTTTTAATTAAATTAAATTTCAGTTGTCACGTATGACAACATTTTTTCCTCATTACTAACAACTATTACTAACAACGACTACTCACTACGATGTTCCTCAATACTAACAACTATTACTAACAACGAGTAGACGTAACCGAGCAATATGAAAAAAACGTTTATTTATTTTCGTACCGAGAAGAGAGCAATGTAATAATAAGGACTTTATATCGCTGGAGTTTTTATACTCTTGAACCAGAAAACAATACGTTGGCCTCTAAACACCTAATAGCGAACTTACGTCAATTGCACCACGAGTATACCGACACGCTCAAGGAAAAGGCTTACCTATGCTTTATCTCCTAAATTCTTGAATACGAAAATGTAAAACTCTAAATTTCTTAGAATTGAAGACCGAAATTCAAATTTAGCTAAGCAGGGCCTTTATCGACGCGTGAACCACAACAGGAAACTAAACCAAAAACTAAAAACAGACATAGTCTCAAAAATACTAAAACGGCGACTTATCGAAGTCCAAAGCTGGTTACATAAGTGGTGGATCAAGGTTAGCGTTACCAAATTCCTCCACATCACTTTCACTATGAAAAAATGACTGCCCGACCGTAAAACTAAATGACCAACCTCTTCCGTGAGCTGAAGCAGCCAAGTACTAAGGCGTGTACCTGGATCGTAGGCTAACTTGGACGAGCCACATCAAGCACAAAAAGAAAGAACTAGATTTTCGGCTAAAAAAAAGTACTGGCTCATAGGAAAGAGGTCAAAGCAATCCCTGAACAATAAATCCTATCATACAAAACGACACTAGTGCCAATCTGGACCTACGACATCCAACTTTGTGGAACGGCCAACAACTCAACCATCGAGATTTTGCGACGATTCCAAGGAAAAACTCTGAGAGCCATAGCGAATGCCCCGTGATATATCACTAACACCAACTTACACAAAGATCTTGGGATTGGCATGGTTAAAAACATAGCCCGAAAACTATGTACGGTCAAAGTGGGAACAGTGACAACAGTAGGTACACTGAACCTTTCCTGTTTCTCAGAAGTGGACATGTATATATGTGTGTCTTTTTCACATTAGAACCCTCGGATGCAAATAGGTTTGAAACTGTCTGTGAGTCGCTCCTGCACAATTCGGTTGTGAGAGGCGATTTTATATTATTTTTTGTGTCAAAAGTTGAACAACCAGCTGAGCTTGTATGTTTTTGCTTCTTTACCTATCGCAGTTATGTTCGAAGTCATTGTTCTCCGGCAATATGCAGCTATATTGCGGTATTTGAGCATTGTGTTTGTTAACCTAACAAAAATAGAAACTTGTCAGTACCCGTTTCAGAAAAAAAAGGAGAGGGCCGGTACACAGTGGCTCAATTTTTCGGGGTATACAGAGGTAAGTCATAATATAAATATTTTCGCGTTGTGATTTAGATAGGTACTGGTACTACCTCATTAAGTAGGTACTCATTGTTGGTTAATATTCAATAAATGATTGTGATTGATATTAAAGTATGCTATCCTCTTTTGAATTAATTTTTCAATAGTTTACTGTACAATACTCCCCATTGTATAGAGAAAAGCACTCCATTTCCTACAAGTGTATAATGGATCAGGGTAAACGTCTTCACATTTTGCTTGATTTTGAAATTTTGTTTGACTGTGAAATTCGGCATGTTTCACTGTATACAACTCCAAGTACATAATGGATCAAATCCCATTTTTTTAAAGTGGTTATTACCTCAATATCTATTGGGTTAGGCCGTGCAGTGTCTTTTAACAAAATGAAGCCATTGAACACACCTCACGTGTACTTAAGGTTTTAGTGAGATTGTATGAACGGTTAGGCAGCTATAGACCTATAAAAAAAATGAGCCACTGATCCCACTCTGACCCTACTAGCTACGAGACGAGACTCGGAGATCATCCGAGTGCGCTGGCATCCAAGCAGCTTATTAGATCGCAGAACCATATCGATGAGATTTAAAAAAAATACAAGCCAGTAGATCTACAAAAGTGATTTTGTGCTCTCTAAACTCCTGTGCTAAACGTGCGTCCTAAACAACCAACATGGCGAAAAACAGACCAGGGTGCATCAACTAACGCATCCTGTACCTTCATGCCAACTGTGGTTCATCAATATTATTCACTGTTGCATTACGCAACAGTTTATAATTCCAATAATCCAGAGAAAAAAATGCAAACCAACAACATAGTAATACGACCTTTTCATCAAATGTTCTGGTAAAAAACCCTAAGATATACCACGAGGTTGTGCTGAGTCACGTTGCTGAGACTACAACGGGATAATCAGTGCCGAAATTCTGTCTGCGATCCAAATCTATTGTAGACAAAAGTGGAACCCGGTACAGTCGAGTTGAAAGTAATCATTTTGATGATAAGAAATAAGAAAGTTTATATTAAAGTACTTGAGAAGAGTGCCTCTTAACATACGAATAGCTAGGCGCAAGTAATAATTCAAGAAGCAATAACGCCCCAAGCCTCCGTGACGAAAACACTCATCAGATAACGAGAAATACGTCGAACACCACGAGGTATTTAGCGAATAATATAGATGCATGTAACTGTATGTTGCAAGACGCACGGAGGAATACAGTCTTATGAAGATCGCGATATTAAGGGGTGAGATGCAGTCAGAGGCGTGAAGAAACGAGCATTTTCAATTAATTTTTTTTTTTATAGTCATTAAGTTTGTTTTACAAAAGTGGTTACACAGACTTTTTATGTTATATTTCAACTTGACTTGTACAAATTTTCGAAGAAAAATATTGATTATTTATAAAAATATCGCCATCTTTGTCTACATTGTCGCCATCTTGGCTATATTGCCCTTCGGCGTGTATTGCTTTGCGGTGACCATCATAAAATATTACTGGATGATCTGAAATTAAAAAAAAAGGAAAAAAATCATTAGTTTAATAATAAATCTACTCTTTAATCGAAACTTTTTTTTTCCAAAAATTAACAAAATGGCGGCTTCCGACAAATAACTTTCGATTTTCGACCAAAAAATTGCTCGTTTATTGTTGAAAAAATAGAAATTTTCAACAAAAATGAAAATCCTTCGATTAAGGACTATTTTTTAATACTATCAATAAGCACACCAAATTTCATCAAAATCCATTGGGTGGTTTTTGAATTATAGTGGTCACCGAGTCAAAAACATTGTTTCGAGAAAAACGGGCTTAAAGTTTTCCTATGTGGATACGGTATTGTATGTTCGTAAATTTTTAGCTCGATGGATGTAGCTAAACTTTTTGTATGTATTTTGTTCTGCTGAATCCGAATATCACAATTTTTGGCCGAAAAGTCGAGCATTCAATTGTTTATAGCCAATCGTTAAACCAGTTTTTCAAAAAATTAAAGTTTTTCGGGATGAATTATTTTTTTAAAACATTTTGGGCAATTTTGTAACGAAAGTATTCTTTATAAAATGTTGCTAAATTTCATATTTTTTGAGTAATACATTTTTGAAAGTTTCTAAAAGAGTTTTCCAAATTATACTTGATTTATGTATAGAAATACTAATTAAAAAATGACTTACATCGAATCATCAAATCCCGGCCCATACAATAGGGCTTCTGCCGATGTGGATGTTTCCAAAATATCAATTTGTTTTTGTCTTCCAAGCATTCTGCCTTCCCGGGTATTATCGTTTGCGCGTCTGTCAGCCGCTACCTGTCACCCGTGAAAAATTTGCCGGCGCTTGAGATGCGGCCGACGCTTGGTACAATATTCAGCACCAACCACTAATACCCAGTGTTGGCCCTTTATACGGGCCAATGATTTGGCAATGATTCTACCAGTGATGATTTGAAGCATGGCAAACCAATGAACACCCAACCTTGGACCAAATAGCGATTACCAACTGTCAGCCAACTATCGGCTCCCAGTATTGGCCCCGAACATGGGCCAATCGGTTGATCATAGGTGTGCCAGTCTCGAATTGAAGCTCGGCACACCATCGAAGAGCCAACGCTGGGCCAGTACTAATTAATGACCGTCGGCCAATTGTCGGGGCGAGCGCAGGCCCTGAGTCTGAGCCAATCGGTTGACCGTGGTTTTGCCAATGCTTATTTTTAGCATGGCAAACTGACGAATTGCCAATCCTGGCCCAACACTGGCTTTGAACGGTATAGTCCATACATATATACGAGAATGCTTTTTTACGTATATTATTATTATGTATTTTTTAATTATCGCTGCACGCAATTTTCTACGTCCTGTGATTTTAAAAAACTCATAATTACTGTTATCTGAAATTCACTTTATTAAAAATAAAATTGATTTATACTAAAGTTTTGTGGTGTATTAGAAAAATGCCGAGTTATTATGATAGTATTAAGAAACGTCGAGTGTTAAAACGACGAAAAAAATTAGGAGACTCTGCACAGCAGGTTAGGATCAGAGGCAACGAAACAAAAAGACAAGTAGATAGTGAAACAAATGTGGAAACATTCCACGAATAAGTGATTGTGCATAACGATATTAGTGAATCTAATTATTCTTTCGGTGAGCAATCATCGAGCACAGAAGCTTGTGAATCTGATCGATTGTTGGTTAAGCATCGGGTTGTTTTGACAGCCATACACTGGGCCAACGGTAGCCCGAATATTACGCCTCCAATATGAAGCCGACCTTAGCCCTACTATGGGCCGGTGATCACGCCAACCGTCAGCCAATGATCGTGATCTCTTTAGCCCAATGTTGGGCCAATACCCGGCCAACTGTTAGGATTTCCGGTGAGCCTACTATCGGCCAACCGTACATCCCAGCGTTGGGCCGAAGAGATCACTCCTACCTTGGCGCAACACTAAACCGGTAGTGCTGCCGTTCATCGGCCAATGGTAGAATGTGATTTGCGTGACGCTGGCTCGAGGTTGGGTCGGTTGCGTCGTTTTTCAGGGGCACGGGGACTCGTCGCCCCTTCACTAATTGTAAGATATCCCGGAAACTATTCATCGGATTGACTTGACATTTTCAGGGAATATTTTCGAAACATCATACTTCAAGAAAATGTAAGCAAAATCGATTTTTTTGAAAATTCTGACTGTCCCTCACCATGAATGAAGAATGCATGAATTGGGGTGAATGAATGAATGAATGAAAATTTTACTCGTCGATATGGTATATTTTATGAATATACTGGAAAAAGGAGAACGGAGGTTTCCGCACTCGTTTATTAAATATTAAATTTTAAACTTTACGTCAATCTTCGTTTGATTGTTATGGTTGTATGGCGCACCGTCGTTACCATTTGAGTTTCTCGCGTATAGCTTTCGCGTATGTGAAGAAAGTAATCCAAAAAACGATTATTGTATGCAGGATAGTGTACAGAAAAATATTACAGAAAAAAGACAATACCGATTTAATTAATGGGAACGTATGAAAAATATGTATAATGAATAGTATACATATATGTATTATGTTGAAGTTTGCATCGCTGGAATGCAATGAAGGTTAACATATTTCTACTGCTTAAACTTTTTTGTTGATTTAGGGTATGAAAAATACCCAAACGGTTTTTCTTATCCTCATAAGAGAACCATGATCTTAATGGATACAACAATTATAAAGTGGTCGGCCCAGTGGTCTTCAAGGTCATAGTGATCGTCATGCTAAATTAAACGATCAAACGAACTTACCTAGTGAAGTTCGATCGTGATTATATGAGAGTCTCGTTCGAGATGATTACATGGTAGTAGTGCTACTTCCACACGATAATGTCACGTAACTTCAGAGCATCAAATAAAAAATGATGGTCGGCCGCCTAGCAACCCTATCAACACCCTCGATTCTTCATATTGTTTAAAGCCTTTTCAAATTATAAAAATAATATAATCATTGAACAAATACCGAAAAGAGGGCGGGAAAATCAATTTAAGTTTATGTGAACCTTTTTTGGGTGGGATGTAATCATCTCGAACGAGACTCTCATATAATCACGATCGAACTTCACTAGGTAAGTTCGTTTGATCGTTTAATTATATTTCGAGTCTCGTTCTCGAGATTACATGGTAGATGTTTAGCTATTTTATCACGTCTAATAACTTGATTTATTATTTTTATAATACACAACACAAACGCAGTATCTTAACTGGTCTTTATATAGACGTAACATACAACTTGAAATAACATATCCAAGAACAGAACGCAAGATATGTTAATACTATTGTCCCAAAACAGTCGACGCGAAACCCTTTTTATTTAAACCGATTGGTCGATTATAAAACTTAGCAAATACTTGTGACTCTTTGGACCATCCAGCTGTATTTTTTATAATAGCAATGTCCACTCCTTTTGCCATTGCAGCCGAAATGGCTGCATGCCTGGTGCTATGCGCTGTATATTTGTTGCTGATGCCACTTTTCATCAATGTTGCTCGAATCCATCGACTAATAGTTTGAGCAGAAGCTGCCTTATATGGCTTTCTTGACGTTATTAATACATTGCTTATATCGCCTCTCAGGGGTTTCGTAGCTTCCAAATACGTCTTAAAATTATTTGCTATACATAATTCTGGTTTTTCTTTGAAACACGGCAGTATCAAGAGTGGTTGGTACGTACCAGGTCGCGATGTTTTAATCAGATCCGTTATTTTTATTTCGAAACCCTCAGATGATTGTCAAATATTTTCCAACTTCACAAACGTGAATATCTGAACCCTATGGGCAGTACCTAATGCTAATAGTGTAACCAGTCTTTCTGATAGTTCTTGAATGCTTAATTTACTCAGAGGATACTGTATTGAAATAAAATCCAACACCGGGGATACGTCCCATATTTCATCGTATTTCGGTCTCATTGGCTTGAGTCTGAATAGGCCTTTAAAATATCTACGTAAATCAACGTTTTCCGATATATTTTTAACTGAAATCAATGATATTGCTGCTCGCATAGAATTTATTGTGCCGTAGGCAGCTCCTGAGTCAACTCTAGTTTGGAAAAACTCTAAGAGCCTCCGAGGTTCGGCGTTGTATGGATCCGTGTTTGTTTTGTGACAAAACTGCATCCAAAGACGTATAGGCTGTGTATATTGCTTCCAAGTCGAGTCCGCGAGTGATGCTACCAGCACCTGAATTACGGATTCCGAGAAATTTTTCCTGCGATATGCTTCGCGGATAACTTCCCGACAATCAAACACAGAGTCTTCGCCATAGGGTGCTGTAGGGACCTACAGGGCGATAACAATAATGATTCAGACGGCCCCAATTCCACAGGTTTGGCGATTGATAAATCTTTAAATATCGGAAACCAAGGTTGCGAAGGTCAGTTTGGTACTACTGCGATTCCAGTAGCTCGATCGGCTATAATTTTTCTTAACATCCTTAGTACTAGTAAAAATGGAGGAAATGCGTAAAAATAGATCGATCCCCAATCAATTGTGAACGCATCTATGGCAGTTGCCTCAGGGTCTCGATGCCATGCGCAATATTCAATACATTTCGTGTTTGTCCTTGTCGCAAATAAATCTATTTCTGGTTTACCAAAGCTTGAAACTATAATGTTATAAGCCGCTTGTGACAACTCCCACTCCGTATCGATATTTTTTATACGGGATTCTCTGTCGGCCTCTACATTTTCTTTGGACGCTATATATGATGCGAATATCCAAATTTGTCTTTTTTCACACCATTTCCAAATATCCGACGCAATCTTATTGAGGGCCAAGTATTGAACACCTCCCATACGGTTTATGTACGATATCGCTGTTGTGTTATCCACGCGTAATAGTACTTCGCAATTTTTCAAATTTTTTGCAAAACATTTTAATGCCATCCAAACTGCTATAAGCTCCAGCTGATTAATGTGCAGGTCTTTTTCCCAATCTTTCCAGAAACCGCGCGCACTTTCATTATTACAGAAAGCACCCCAGCCGGTTTTTGACGCGTCCGCATAAATTTCTTTGGTGAATTGAAATTATTTTATTGAGTTTCTCGCGATTGGAGCCTGCTTCTTCCACCATTGGAACTCTTCTTGTAAATATTTCGGCAGTATCATCTCAGCGTCATAATTACCGTCATTAATTAATAAGCTCAAATACTTTTCTCTTTCGAATCTTTTTGTATACAGCCATCCGTATTCTATAGCTCGGCAACAATCTACTAATATCCCGAGAAAATGGGCAAACTCTCTGATCGTACACAAAGATTTTTTACTAAATTTCTCGATTAGATCCAACGTTCTGACTCGTTTTTTATCCGGTAACTCTACTGTCATTCTGTCGGAATTAATGATGAGTCCCAGAAACTTACAATTTGTCCTTGGGATTAAGTTGCTCTTTTTATAATTGATCAAAAAACCAAGAGACTGAAGTGTGTTCACCGTTATTTCAACGTTTTCAATACAAGAATGGGAACTGGTGCCGATACATAAAATATCGTCCGAGTAAATTATTGAAATGAATCCCTTTCTTCTCAAATAATTAACAACCGGTTTCAGAACTTTGGTGAAAATAAACGGTGCCGTACATAACCCAAACGGTAGGCAAGTGAACTCATACAATTGTTCTTCGAATGAAAACCTTAAATAAATCCGGCTCTCGCGATGCATTGGTATTAAAAAATATACATCTTGCAGATCGATATTGCTCATGAAATCATGCTGGGAGATTAATTTTGTTGCTGTTCTCAGATCTTCCATTTTAAAATGTTCTGTCACAATAAAAGTATTAAGCTTTTTTAAATTCAGCACAAATCGTTTTGATCCGTCTGCCTTCGGTACTAAAAAATAGGATGACAGAAATTGTCCTGGGGACGGAGTACAGGTCCTCACTGCACCGATAGATATTAATCTTTGTATGGCTATTCTTAACTCTTCGCATTGACTATTAGAATTATACAAGGCGAGTGATGGAATACTATCTTGATACACCGGCAAGTCGAACTTGATTTTGTAGCCTGTCACGCAGTTAAATACAAAGGGATCCTTCGTAATTTGTTTCCACTCCTTTATATACTTGCATAAGCGTCCCGCGATTTTTGTTACCTCTATCGCTTGCGTTGAAGAGTGTTGGGTCGGCTCAAACCTCGGGATTGGTTGTAAGTCCTGCGCCAGTCGCGTTGGTGATCTCGCGATGACTCCCCTCGTGGTTGAAATTTGGTGAGTTTTCGATAACTCTGATTGTTGCCCACCTGAGGTCTTCCCTGATTCAATTTGGCAGGTGGGCCCCGCCAGTTTCCCATAGTAGGTGCACGCATGGATAAATTCGCTACAGTCGGCTGAGATTTCAGCTCCAACCCCGCTTTTTCAATTAATTTCGAGGACTTGATCCTTTCTGCCAAATTCTCGCCAAATAGAAATACATCGGGTTTTGTTTCATCGAGCATACTCTTCATTTTCTTATCAATATACGGGGTGATAAGAGCCTTGCGAGTAATTGTATCCAGGCGGTGAGCACACGTTAACAAGCGCCCAGCATCCGCGAGGCACTCCAACAGCTGATACTCATCGATTCCTTCTTCTTTAGGCGATAATAATAGTGTTATGCCAGTACCTAAAGCTGCTAGAGCGGACCCACGAATGTTTTGCGCATTCATTAAATATTTATCTCTTTTTATCGCTGACTCAAACAGCGATGCAATGACTTCAGGATTGATCTTTGGTGCTTCGAGATGACAGTTTCCTTTACGCGAGTACTTAGCCAAGACTTCGGCTTGCTCTTCTCGTTTAAGACCTCCCTCGATCCATTTTTGCCAATTATTGGCTAAGCTCGAATTAAGCTGCAGTTCTGGGGCTGTGATGCTTGTATCGAGACCGAGAATTCGTAATGTTTCGTCATCCAACAAATGAGGTGCTTGCTCTACGTCATTGTTTGTCGACTTTGCCAAAAAATTCTGTGAGTGGATGTTGTCTGGCTCGCGTGGGGATTTTGCTGTTGAATGCTGGGAAATCACTTCAACTTCGTTTTCCGGAGTCCGACCTATAAAATATTACATACCTGTCATCGCTGATCCCAAGTGCATCAATGCCTTCTTTGGTAAACTCAAGATAACTCCTTGAAGGGTTATCTTCGTACGGACAATGCCGCCGAGTTTAATAAAAGGGTTATATATTCGAGACGTGCACGAGACGTGCCGCATGGAACTCAAGGCAGTACTCTGAGAGACTGCCTTCGTACGGACTAAGCCGCCGAGATGTTTCTAAATTCCTTTTCTCGGGCGAACGAATCAATACCTCGAGAATTTTCCGTGTTTGACTCCTCCGAATTTTCATTTGCGGGGACTATTACGCTGTGGATGCGTTGACAATTCTCCTCATCCGAATCCGTTGCGGAGTCTGGTAACGTGTCAACTAGCTTCTTGAGTTTCTTCAAAAACTTCGCATTATCACTTCTTTTTCTCTTGCGAGATTTGCCCATGTTAAATTTAGTATAAACAAAAAAATATATGAGCACAAACTCTGAGCGTGTGACCGTATCGCGCACGAAAAACATTATGAAGAATCGAGGGTGTTGATAGGGTTGCTAGGAGGCCGACCATCATTTTTTATTTGAAGCTCTGAAGTTACGTGACATTATCGTGTGGAAGTAGCACTACTACCATGTAATCTCGAGAACGAGACTCGAAATATAATAAGTATTTTAAGATAACAATCAGTCGTTCGCGCAGATTGTGATATATTAGCATCCAGGAGATATTTACTATGTTGTATCACATTGTCGGACTCGTAAGTACATATACGTATTCAAGAATAATGAAATCAAATTTCGGGCGAACCCTTCATTTGGAGGTTAATGTTACATTTCTGGTGATTTGAGAATGCGTGGGGACTTAGCCATTTTAAAACTTGTGTGAACTTTCTATTTTTCTTTGCCTATTTTATCATTCTTGATTTTTATCAATATTCATATCACCGTTATATTACGCTCATCGAATGTATCACTGAGAACATGAATATCGCGGTCATATTGCTTGCATGGCATGCCTACAACCAGTGCTAACCCAGTGAATACATCGACAAAAATCATTGAATAACTACCATATGACGTCAATCTGCAAATATTCATTGTAAAATTGAAATTTGACGTCTTATGAGTTCATTTTGTAGCCAACGGATGATGCATTTTAAAACGACAAATTTAAGTCACGATGTATCTTAAATTCATGATACTGAATGAGCTCATGAAATGTCATCGTCAACGTAAACGAAATTGCGTTTATGTTAAGTACAACTCATGAGAACAATTAATGCTCCCATAGTGAATACATGCCAAAATGTCTACACATGACTTTAATACGACGTAACATTTGCGGATATTAATTGCGGACATTTAAGCGCAGCGATATGAGTTCGACGTGCTCTAAACGTATAGTGCATTTGTAAACGACATATTGAGATCGGAGTGTTTTTTACATTCATGATACTAAATGAGTCCATGGCTTTGCACCACGAGATATAGTCAAAATGCTGTAAAATTTGCTTCATGAATTGTTATGCATGGCTTGATAATCACGACTGTCTCTCGGAAAGTTTGTCCTTAAGTGATAAATAGGAATTTTAGTTTTGGGTTCTGCTTAGAAATGTATAGTTTTATGCTAATTTTAACCAGTTTTCATACATGACGATAACCGGTTCAGCAATGTTACCACTCTGCCGATTAATCGCCGCGGCTGTCGATAATTGAGATAATATTGGCAAAAAATCTTATGCATCGAACATTAATTTATAGAAAATCGGAAAAGAAATATTGAGTCCGTAATTAGCACTGTCTGAAGAATCCACGGACCAGTAATCGGTATACACATATTTACTATAGTAAAAAGATGTACACACAAATAAATAGCACGTTGCTGTTGCACACAGTCGGAGCACACAGAATTCTTATTGAGGCTCACGGCGACCATGCTGTCTTGGAAACAACATGCAGAAATTGGTTTAGACGCTTCAAAAATAATGATTTTGATGTTGAAGATAAAGAACGTTCTGGGTCACCGAAAAAGTTTGGAGACGAAGAATTGGAGCCATTACTTCATTAAGACTCACGTCAGACGCTAGCTGACCTTGCAAAATCATTAGGAGTTGATCACATAACAGTTTCGAAATGTATGAAAGCATTAGGAATGATTCAAAAGCAAGGACATTGGGTGCCGTACGAGTTGAAGCCGAGAGACATCGAACAGCGTCTTTTCACGTATGAACAGACGCTGCTTGAACGGCAAACAAGGAAAGGTGTTTACAGCGTATCGTGACTGGTGATGAAAAATGAATAAACTACGATAACCCTAAGCGTAGCAACGGGCTGCTTGAACGGCAAACAAGGAAAGGTTTTTTGCAGCGTATCGTGACTTGTGATGAACAATGGATAAACTATGATAACCCTAAGCGTAGCAAATCGTGGGGTAAGCACGGCCATGTATCAGCATCATCGGTAAAGCCGAATATCCATGGTTCCAAGCTTTTGTGTAGTTTATTATGAGGTGCTTAAGCCGAACGAAACCATCACGGGAGATCGCTATCGACTACGAATGATACGTTTGAGCCGAGCATTGAAGGAAAAAGGGGCGCCAGCAGAGACACGACAAAGTGATTTTGCGGCATGACAACGCTCGGTCAAATGTTGCAAAACCAGTGAAAACCTACTTGGAAACGCTTAAGGTATTCCTTTTGCGGAGGGCCGTATTTTATGGGGGCATAAGCAGCGCCTTCTGAATCGTCGGTAAATTATAATTGCACGTAATAAAAAAATAAGTTACAATGGATTATTATAAACAACGATAAACTAGAATACAAAATTTCGTGCAAATTTAGTAGATTGAGACATTTTTACATTTATTTGAAACGTCACGGCTACGAAAATTCTTCTGCTAGTCACATTTTTCCAAGTTTTAATATTAATATTTTCTTTAAACGTTCGGTGACCCTCTGTTTTTATTGTTTTTACGGAATCTTCAGACTTTTGCACACCTGTGAGCAGTTTATACCAGGCATTTAGAGTAATTTAGTGTATAAATTATTAGATAGAAATGTGGCCAGCGTGACATGCCCATGTTCCGATTACCACTTGCCCATGTAGGTTTCGCCAATCGAACCGTAACGGCCAATACTTGGACCAATGTTGGCGGGCCGATAATCGATTACCCAATTGTACGCCAATGCTCGGCTGAGTATTGACTAGCCAACATTGGTTTGCCGATACGAGGCCAATGTTCGGCCAAATATAGACTCGCTAATCATTGGCTTGTCGATACAAGGCCGATGTTTGGCGAAGTATAGACTCGCCAACCATTGATTTGCCGATACGCGGCCAATGTTTGGCCAAACATAGACTCGCTAATGATTGGCTTGTCGATACGAGGCCAATGTTTGGCGAAGTATAGACTGGCCAATCATTGGTTTGCCAATACGGGGCCAATGTTCGGCCAAGTATTGACTTGTTCATTATTGGTTTATCGCTATAAGGCTGATGTTTGACGTAGTATAGACTCGCCAATCATTGGTTTGCTGATACGAGGCCAATCCGGCCAATTATAGACTCGCTAATGATTGGCTTGTCGATACGAGGCCGATGTTTGGTCAAGTATAGAATGGCCAATCATGTTTTTGCCGATACGAGCCCAATGTTCGGCCGAGTAACGCATGATCGCACCGCAATTCGTATATTAACGATTCATTGTTTCGCGTCGAAGTCATTGAGAGACGAGATGAATACTTTTTACGAGTCCATTGGACATTACTTTTAACAAATATACTACCAAATAAATGCACTCATTGTTGGCCGATTCTCGCGTAAGGAGTTCATACGCGATACTCTGCCGATTTTTATGAACCATCTTACACTGACAGAAAAATTCTATTAATATTAACTAACCGCGTCTATTTATTTATTTTTTATTTGAATTAACTAGTTATGTTTGTGTAATCAAATTTTTCCTATTGCATCCCATTATTGGAATTATTCATTTTAAATATATTTATTTATTCTAGTTAAACTTGAACTAATAAACTAATGATCTGTCTTTATTGCAACACACATATCGAAGGGTTGTGGGGGTCGAGCGGGTGGAGAGAGGGGAATTATATATGTGTGTGTGTATATTAGGGTGTGCGGGAAAAAATCGATACTCTGTTTTTCTGTTGCATCCACCAAAAAAAGGTGAATTAAGGTAAAAAATAAAGAATGCTCGAAGGAGAGCTCAAAAAAAAATTATTTCGAATGGCGCATTTCATTTGAATATTTTCCACAAGAATAACCCAGGAACCTATTGGGATTTCTGAATGTGGTAGTGCAACTCGTCAGGAAAAAATCGCACAAAGATGTCCTTAACATATGCTCATGGAGAATTGAATTTCCAACAAAAAAGTTTTTACGAAAAATTAGCTCAGAACAACCGTTCAAGCGGAATCGCTGTCTGAAATTGAATCGATAGAAAAAAAAATAAGTCAGAAGGCTGTAAAAATCGAATTTTTCGCATTACAAAAAAACTTTTTGGGTTTTTTTTTTGTAAAGAAAGAATCAAGTACAACAAGAAATATAAAAGAAACGACGTCCATCATTGATCGTGTTTCGAAAAGTTTTATTGAATTAATTTGGTTTAATAAGGTCAAATTATTTGTTTTTACATTATAATACTTGATAATCATCGTTCCTTTTTTAAGAGTCTGTTTGTTGCAATTAGGGTATTTCTGTCGATGATTTTGCACTACGCCCAATAAATATTGTAGCTGCTCTTCATTTTTTGTTAATGAACCGTTATATGCTTCTATCAAAGTGACACCACGGTCGGCTACATTATTAACGACCTTTGGATTTAAAAAAATCTAAGCCACTCAAATAAGTGGAATTTTCCGGCCATAATTCAATATTTACTCTCAAAAAATCATGAGGTAAATTTAATTGCTGGAAAAGAAATAAGGATTCTTGAGTAACGAAATCGCTTATGTCTTCTTTCAGCACCATTTCCCAATCATTTTTTAAAATAATTACTCGCTCGGAAGGATTTTTGGATTTTTCTCGAGATTGCAGAGCTTGTACCATTTTTGCCTTCACACTTATCAGTACAGCGTTGTCAAAAAACGACAAAGCAACAATTTTCTCGTTAAAGTACCACACGTGACTAGCTAATTTTTTCGAGGCAGCCTCCCCTACTACAGGATTCACTTCGCAATAACGAATGAAATTTTGTAGCAGTGACAGATCTTGATTTGGGGGGAAAATGTCGCGGTTTCCCATTCGTGGCGCTAGCGTGAAGCTTGTAATTTTGCACTACGAGCTACCGCATGCTGCCGCCAGGTGGCAGCGTGTGCCAGGGCGCGCACGCCGCTTAAATAAAAATATTAATTTCAGACAGCGATACCACTTGAACGGTTGTTCTAAGCTAATTGTTCGTAGGAACTTTTTTTGTAGGGAATTCAATTCTCTATCAGAATATCTTAATGACATTTTTGTGAGATCTTTTTCTGAAGAGTTTTACCACGACGTTCAGAAATGCCAATATTTTCCTGTGTTATTCTTATGGAAAGTATTCAAATGCAATGCGCCGTTCGAAATAATTTTTTTTGAGCTCTCCCTCGAGGATTCTTCTTTTTTTTACCTTAATTCACCTGTTTTTGGTGGAGGCAACCGAAAAAAAATATATCGATTTTTTTCCGCACACCCTAGTGTGTGTGTATATATATATATATATATATATATATATATATATATATATATATATATATATATATATTAGGGTGTGCGGAAAAAAATCGATATATTTTTTTTCGGTTGCATCCACCAAAAACAGGTGAATTGAGGTAAAAAAAGAAGAATCCTCGAAGGAGAGCTCAAACAAAATTATTTCGAACGGCGCATTGCATTTGAATACTTTCCATAAGAATAACACAGGAAAATATTGGCACTGCTGAACGTCGTAGTAAAACTCTTCAGAAAAAAATCTCACAAAAATGTCATTAAGATATTCTAATAGAGAATTGAATTCCCCACAAAAAAGTTCCTACGAACAATTAGCTTAGAACAACCGTTCAAGTGGTATCGCTGTCTGAAATTAATTTTTTTATTTAAGCGACGTGCGCGCCCTAGCACACGATGCCATCTGGCGGCAGCATGCGGTAGCTCGCAGTGCAAAATTACAAGCTTCACGCTAGCGCCACGAACGGGAAACCGCGACATTTTTCCCCCAAATCGAGATCTGGAGGCGGATTATGTGCACCGATCGAATTCGATCAGTCGACTTCCTCGCGGTTTCTGTTCTGGTGTATTTTTAGAGTTCGTGCTCATCCATCACAGGGTTATTTTCTGGTAAGTTCAGATGGCGCTAGTACCGACACCGACAAGGTCGGAAGAGACTGACGCATATTGACTATCGATGGGGATAGTTAAACGAAATGATGGATGTAGAGTCGCCTAACTTCAGTATTGACATCTCTGGCAAAAAAGCGCGACATATGAGTTTCATTCACAGCTTTCTTATGTTACACACTACAAAAGTTTCGCCAAAAAGAGTGTAAAGTTTCAAAAGACTAAATTGCGTGGTTATGAATAATAATTGAACAATTGATTGGTTTCAATGACAGATTAATCTCCCGTTATCTCATAGAAACAGAAGGAAAAAGGTCACAAGTAAAGTAATTTATTTAGACTTTGGTGAAGTTTAATTTTTATTATTAAAATTGACCGCATATTACTATGTCAGCATTTGAAATTAATGATTTTTTTATGAGAATAATAAATATTATGATTCGTCGTACTAATTAAAATGTGTACTTCTTACACTCTAGGCTAAGAAAATGTTAATAAACATTCATTGTGAAACGAAGATCATGGAACTAATGAATACTTTCTTTTTCATTTGTTTCTGTAATTAATAGATGATACCAGTACATATTCTTCAACAACATGTCTTTCAACAGGAAATGGCAAATGAAAGAATTCGATTATATAATATCGAACGACGATTTTTAAGAGATCGAAGCGACATATTTCAATTGCATGACCAACATTTTATTGATTTATTCCGATTGACGAAGGACATGGTTTATTATTTGTGCCGACGACTCACACCATATATCAGCGGTCAAGATAATGAAATGGCAATTAGATCGGATCTCAAAATATTCGCAACGCTAGCTTTCTTTGCAACAGGAACGTACCAGCGACCAATTGGGCAAAATTTTCTTTTTGCAATGTCACAATCAACCGTATCCAATTGTGTCACCGAAATATCATATTTAATCTGCAAACATTTAGCAGAAGAGTGGATAGTGTTCCCAACAGTCGCGGCTGATGTACAGCGTAAAAAGGAACGATTTTTGGCAGCAACCATGTTCCCTAATACAATTGGTGCAGTTGATTGTACACACATTACAATGATTGCCCCGCCAGAGGAAGAATATAATTATCTGAACCGCAAGGGCTTCCACTCCAAAAATGTACAGATTGTACGTATGTTGAAATTATTATTATGTATCGATTTATTTAAAGTTAGGATAATATGTTATATGTACATAATTATATTGCAGATATGCGACTATGATCTGCGAATAATAAATGTCAATGCACGATATGCTGGAGCTACTCATGACTCATATATTTGGAGAAATTCAGCCATCAATGCGGAAATGGAAAGAAGATATAATGACGGTGCGTAGTAGAAACATATAATTATCACGAATGAGGTTATAATTATTTTTTGTTATTTGGTTGAGTTTTTTAATGCAAGTATAATGCAGCGAAATTGTCTTTCACATGAAAAAGCTAAGCTGCAACAAAGGGTTGATTGACATTGAATTTGAATACACCTTTTTTGTACAATATGTTAGCTGGAAAAAAGCAATCGGCAAATAAATAAATATAAATATTTTGAAACTAACGAAGATACACTCAAAGGACACCGAAACCATTACAAGAATAGTCTGCATTATATCGTAAACCGAGAGATGAGATTACCGTAAGATGAGATTACCACCGAGTCCTCCTGTACTGGGAAACGTTAGGATTGTAGGATCAATTTCGATCATTTTTTATACCAAAAAAACGTATCCATTGCAGCAACTTTTTGTTAATTTGAAAAAACACATTGTTGACTATGAAAGTAGAGACTTTCATAATAACAAAAAATTAGATGAGCTCTGGTTGTAATTTTTGTAAAACAGCCGTTTGCAAAATGCTATTTGGGGTAACCATGATTCCAACTGTACAATATTTTTGGAAAATCAAATTTTTTTACCCCCTTCATGTGTATGTACGCCCTTAATGTTAACGTTTACTTTGGCTCTAAATATGTTTTTACACAGTGACATTTTAGCCTTGAATCATTTTCGGTGTAAACCTTGTTTATATTGTTTATACCATTCAAGTAATGCTTTTTTTAAAGTCCAGACAATACAACGTTCAAATCCCGATTTCAAATAACGACTTTTCTATCCAACGCTTCAATCATATCACTTCATTTATATATTTTTTATGTTCTTGGGCTCTGTACAGGCGACCACAATACATGGTGCATCGGAGACTCCGGATACCCGCAGCAACCATGGTTAATGACCCCCATTACCAACGTGTTGCCCGACACTCCAGAAGGTCGCTATACTGCTGCTCTTGTTCGAGCTCGATGTTGTATCGAAAGATGCATTGGCGTACTTAAGGGGCGATTTCGATGTGTACATGGAGAAAGAACACTGCATTACGCGCCTAGAGCAGTAGGACGTATTTTTACTGCATGTGTAATCTTGCATAATATTTGCACAGACGGAAGATTACCGTTTTACCACATCGGTAATGAACCGCCCGAGCTTTACGCCGACAATGCTGGTGAACAGGATAGGGTGGAACTCAGGTCCACTGGCAAGGCGACGACTCATAGAAAACTATTTCACGAACAACATTTAAGTAGACCACAATTAAATCCAACAAAAGACGCTCAAAGAACGCCTACACATCGTCGTACTACAAGGAAAGCCCTTGTGCTGCCCGTACAGCAGATGCCTAATGGCCAAGAAAAAGTTACCCACTTTCCAATATAAGTAAATAATACCTATACGAGTTACTATACCTACAAATTCGCTGTACATTTGCTGTACCCAAAAATCGTCACAGAAACAATAAATTATTTAGTATGATAACTCAGTTTGACTTTCGATTTCGGTACCCAACTGATCAACTTATCTAAACTTTGGAGTTTAAACGAACCGAAAGACTCTTTATGAAGTGGCCAATTCATAATAACATGTTGAAAAAATACCGTAAAACAAGGATTTCGATTAGGCGTTCAAACAGCGATTTCAGTAGTTGTCCTGATTGTGGGGCTCTAAAATAAGTTACAACGGTTCCAATAGGACCACGTCGTATGTTATAGTACCGAAAAGTACAATATTTGTATTTCAAAAACTGAAACAAACAAAAAACGATTTTCAAATTTTTGATGTTCAGCGATTTATTATGAATCATTAAAGCTGTCATTATTTTTACTTGAATAATGATTCTTAACATGTTATACTTGAAATTTATACGTCAAATACGAGTATATCACAACTTTCATTACATGGAAATATACGCTGTACAAATGTTATTACAATCTTCTTATGTATTATTATCTCGTTTTTAGTTTTTTTATTTCTAGCTTTTGTTGATAATAATGCTCAGTAGCAATTTCATACATCTTTTTTAACTAGAAAATATCTATAAGTATAGAAATTGAACAACTCGCCTAATTATAAATGTTGGCCACTCTATGTACTCAAACAAAAATATCACCAATATTTGGAAAATTGAACTGAATTGCGTTAACGATGTGAATTCGCAAAACTTCAGATATGTAGAATCAGTATTGGCAAACCTGAAGTGATATATTTAAGTAAGACATAATTATATTTTGTTCCCCTCAGACTCCACAAAGACCGAGACAAATTTGTTCACGTCTTTGGCCATGCTTTTAATGCTGTTGTCAATACTGTTCAGGACTTTTAAAGTGTTATCATGCATTCTTTCAATTTCAGATGATAACTCGATTTTCTTCTTACGGCTGCTGGTTTTGTTCGGCACATAATCAACTTCAACAGCTATATTTTCAGTATCGTCATCAATGAAACAGTCTTCCGTGTCTTCGGAATATCGTTTTCTTCTGTTTTCAGTGCTTCTGTTCAAATTGCGACAGTTTCCCGGATATGCGTTAGCAGCTATTTGTTTACCTGGATGCGGTCTTGGCTCATCCTAAAATTATAGACACTATAAGCTGAAGAACAGGAGTGTTTGAATAGCTTTCGATTTGGATACTTCGAATAGTGCAGAGATCAGGCAAATGCATAAGGTTATGTTTTTCGAACACTAGAACCGCTTATCAAACCGGTGGTTGTCGCAATTGCGAATAACATTGTTATACATTGAAAAATAGATCCCAATACTTGAATTGAATGCTAACTACATTATTCAAAGTCCCAAATTATTATGTCTTGTCTGCCTCAGCCAATACCCTCTTCGGTAAGCCATATTCTTCTATTCCCTCGTCACCATCAACGGCTGTTTGGCCCATTATATGCAGAAGGCGCAGCTCAATATCAGCCAAAGATAACGCACAGCCAGGGCCACCACCAGTGCCTGTTTGACTCTGACGTATAATTGAGTGTTTCTTTTTTGTGTTTGACTTCCAATCACTGAATGACTGTAATTATTAACAATATATATTAAAATACTAATTTTTATTATCTCAATGTCATATCTTATATATTGCTTATCCGTAGACGCACTTTTTTCCATTCGATCACGGTCTTCGAACCCTGTCCAACCGAATTGAGAAGTGTGGCAAGAGTATCCCATTTCAGGTTCAAATTTTCGCGTCCTCTCGGTCCAACTAATTGATTAGTTATAATTTCGGGGTTTTCTTCCGCATAATCTACCAAAACCGTCCAATGTTCTTGTGTCACCCTCATGCTTTCTGACCTGTCGAAACACGTTTGAAAAGACCTTTTGAGATTCGTGAGTTTCTTTAAAAATTACTTCGGAAGATTAACATACCTAAAAAAACATAACCTCAGTTTTATGCCAGATAGGCGGTAGAGTTGCAAATTCGATTTTTATTATTAGTTAATTCTACCATGCATTCGTTAAAAGATCGCATATATATCTAAATAACTACAGTTTAACATACCGATGTATTGCCCAATGATGAGGGAACAGTTTTGACCAAATTACGATTGCCTTCTTCGCTTTTTGCCAGATCAGATGAAGTGTAGCGGCGTAAGCGATATAAAACCATTGATTTAGATTCACGCGGTATTTTTATTATTGTTGTAATAGCGCCATCTGTTTATTGTAAGTGCCACTGTCGCGCGTTCTGCAGCAGTCCCCCTAGACCATAGATTGATCATGTAAGAGAATGGTGTTAGGATGGCATATTTTTGCTCTCGCTTTCTCGATTTCGAATTCGATCGTTGCACATAATCCGCCTCCTGTCACTGCTACAAAATTTCATTCGTTATTGCGAAGTGAATCCTGTAGGTGGGGAGGCTGCATCGAAAAAATTAGCTAGTCACTTGTGGTACTTTAACGAGAAAATTGTTGCTTTGTCGCTTTTTGACAATGCTGTGCCGATAAGTGTGAAGGCAAAAATGGTACAAGCTCTGCAATCTCGAGAAAAATCTAAAAATCCTTCCGAGCGAGTAATTGTTAAAAAAATGATTTGGAAATGGTGCTGAAAGAAGACATAAGCGATTTCGCTACTCAAGAATCCTTATTTCTTTTCCAGCAATTAAATTTACCTCATCATTTTTTGAGAGTAAATATTGAATTATGACCGGAAAATGCTACTTATTTGAATTGCTTAGATTTTTGTAAAATCCAAACGTCGTTAATAACGTAGCCGAACGTGGTGTCACTTTGATAGAAGCATATAACGGTTCATTAACAAAAAACGAAGAGCAGCTACAATATTTATTGGGCGTAGTGCAAAATCATCGACAGAAATACCCTAATTGCAACAAACAGACTCTTAAAAAAAAGAACGATGATTATCAAGCATTATAATGTAAAAACAAATCATTTTATCTTATTAAACCAAATTAATTCAATAAAACTTTTCGAAACACGATCAATGATGGACGTCGTTTCTCTTATATTTCTTGTTGTACTTGATTCTTTTTTGTATCAAAGAAATATTTTGAGAACGATTCCATGCAAATTGTATGTTAGAGCAGAACATTCTCTACAAAAAAAAACCCAAAAAGTTTTTTCGTAAAGCGAAAAATTCGATTTTTACAGCCTTCTGAATTATTTTTTTTTCTATCAATTCAATTTCAGACACCGATTCTACTTGAACGGTTGTTCTGAGCTAATTTTCCGTAAAAACTTTTTTGTTGGAAATTCAATTCTCCATGAGAATATGTTAATGACATCTTTGTGTGATTTTTTCCTGACGAGTTGCACTACCACATTCAAAAATCCCAATATTTTCCTGGGTTATTCTTATGGAAAATATTCAAATGCAATGCGCCATTCGAAATAATTTTTTTTTGAGCTCTCCTTCGAGCATTCTTCATTTTTTACCTTAATTCACCTTTTTTTGGTGGATGCAACAGAAAAAAAAGTATCGATTTTTTCCGCACACCCTAATATATATATATGTTATGTTTGAAAATTCTGTAACATGTCATTCGATAAAACTCTCTGATTATTACAATGATATTAACTAATTGATATAGTTTATGTGATACAAATAATGATGAGAATCCATTTGGTCTCTTATGCCATATATGCGATTTAGATGTTACAAGGACTCGGTAGCATAGGGGCAGCGTGCGTAGCTATGAGTAGGTAGGTTCAAGGTTCGAGTCCCATATAGGTGAAATGTTTTCTTCGAACTAATCGTTTCAAAAAACCAGGTAATGACGACTTACAATACAAAAATAATTAATTTTTTTTTTTGGCAGTGCAGGACCAATTTTGGTGATCTATATAGGGCCACAATTATCCGCCAAGACTCGGTTGATAATCGGACCACGGTCGAGTGCCAATGATGGCCATCTTGACGGGGACTTATTGTTGGCCGATTCTCGAATGAACTCCTACGCGATGCTTGGCCAATTCTCATAAGCCATTCTAGAGCCAATATTAATTGCCAATATTAATTGCGGGCCGCTCTTATCATCCGAGGCTCGGTCGATGATCGGGCCAAGCTCGAGTGCCAATGTTGGCAAGCTCGGCGTCGAGCATCGGCCAATCATTGGCCACTACCGATCACCCTACATGGGATGTTTCGATCGATGGCACATGGCCTGGCTGAGCAGCACTTCCTTCCTTATGAAGATACCAAAAAAAAAAAACGGGCCGACTCTTGGATAGCCTCAAAAGACGTGTCGTTTTTCCGAAATAGAGTTAAGGGGGGAAATTCCTTTAGACGCCTCAAAATGAGACATTTTTCATGAATTTTTTTAAAGGAGATAAAATAATCGCATCATGAAAAAATGTTTACACTACACTTCGCACAAAAATTTAGGGAGCAAGAAAAAAATCCAAATTTTTGGGGGATTTTCAACAGGCTGTAACTCATACAAAAATGGTCGTACAGCAAAAATAAAAAAAGCAAATTGTAGCTCTAAGTGTCTAGTTTTCGGATCTGAGTTTGAAATTTTTTTTTTGAAAACATTTTTCGAGTAATCATAAGAAAACCATCGAAAAAAAAATATTCGAAATTTTTTTGGTTTTTTTTTTAAATCTACGGACGTGGAAATTTTTTTTTCGACTTAACCTCTATATGGATCGGATAGCGTGTTTATTCAGCTTTAATTTGGTTTTTTAAAAATCTCGATACGAGCATTTCTCGCTGAGATATCGGTGTTTGAATGGAAAAAGATCATTTTGTCTTTGATTACCAATATCTCAGCAACCAATGATCGCACAGAAATTTTGAGGTTGGTTTCAAAAACTTGAATAAATTCTCTACAAGGATTGGCAATTGAATTTTGAAAAAAAAATTTTTTTTCAATCATTACATGAATTTGAAAAAGCGACCAAAAAAGGGCTTTTTGTGGTTTTTTGGAAAATCAAGCGCCCAATCAAAAATATTGCGGAAACCACTAATCTTAAGTGTGCCTTTTACTGTTCAATATACCCACAAAAACCCTACGAAGTTTCAATATAATCCAGCCAACCGTTTTTTTTTCCCACTTGATCGAATTTTTGAAAAAATTAAAGGAGCAAGAATTTCGCTCTGAAAATGTCATAATTTTTATCAAAAATGAAAAAAAAAAAAAAAATTTCATTTTTCTCTCAATTCTGTATTAGTGACTTGAAAAATTTAAGAAAAAAAAAATCGAAAATTTTTGAAAAAAAAAATTCCAAAATTGTTGAAAAAAAATGTTTTTTTTAATTTTTTTTTTTTCAATTGGCTCTTTAATTTATTGAAGAAATATAGCGACTCACTTTCTCACCGATTTTCCTCTTCCGCACTTTAATTTTCCTAGTCACAAATTAATTGAATAAATTAAAAGTTGACCCCCAAGGCAAGTTTTTTTTTCAAAAATTTTCGATTTTTTTTTTTTCTTAAATTTTCCAAGTCACTAATACAGAATTGAGAGAAAAATGATTTTTTTTTTTTTTTTCATTTTTGATAAAAATTGTGACATTTTCAGAGCGAAATTCTTGCTCCTTTAATTTTTTCAAAAATTCGATCAAGTGGGAAAAAAAAACGGTTGGCTGGATTAAATTGAAACTTCGTAGGGTTTTTGTGGGTATATTGAACAGTAAAAGGCACACTTAACATTAGTGGTTTCCGCAATATTTTTGATTGGGCGCTTGATTTTCCAAAAAACCACAAAAAGCCCTTTTTTGGTCGCTTTTTCAAATTCATGTAATGATTGAAAAAAAATTTTTTTTTCAAAATTCAATTGCCAATCCTTGTAGAGAATTTATTCAAGTTTTTGAAACCAACCTCAAAATTTCTGTGCGATCATTGGTTGCTGAGATATTGATAATCAAAGACAAAATGATCTTTTTCTATTCAAACACCGATATCTCAGCGAGAAACGCTCGTATCGAGATTTTTAAAAAACCAAATTAAAGCTGAATAAACAAGCTATCCGGTCCATATAGAGGTTAAGTCGAAAAAAAAAATTCCACGTCCGTAGATTAAAAAAAAGAACCAAAAAAATTTCGAACATTTTTTTTTCGGTGGTTTTCTTATGATTATTCGAAAAAAAAATTCAAAAAAAAATTTTCAAACTCAGATCCGAAAACTAGACACTTAGAGCTACAATTTGCTTTTTTTATTTTTGCTGTACGACCATTTTTGTATGAGTTACAGCCTGTTGAAAATCCCCGAAAAATTTGGATTTTTTTCTTGCTCCCTAAATTTTTGTGCGAAGTGTATCTTATTACGGATTTGATGTGTTGAAAAAAAAATCTTAACAAAACAAAATGGCGGCGTTATAACGTGTTCCTTTATGCGTATTTTTAAAACCTGCTCATGTCATAGCTCAAAAAGTTATTGATCGATCTGGCTGAATTTTGGGAGATTTCTCACTATAACATTATTGGAAGGACATACCTAAAGTTTTAGGGTTATCGCGTAAATAAATTACTTTTTTGGGGCAAAAACGGTCGAGAAAATGGTCAAAAATATGAAAATTTTATTACAAAGCTTACGTGATTTTTAATTTTATACTTTTTAATATTTTTCAGGTATATCCTAAAATATATTTTTATAAGAAAAATAACATTTTAACACCTGAACGTTGTAATAAGATCATTTCAAAATTTAAAAATGGTGCGATTATTTTATCACCTTTAAAAAAATCCATGAAAAATGACTCATTTTCGGACGTCTAAAGAGTTTTCTACCCTTAAAATTCTGCTAGAAAGATGGGAAAAAGTAGTGGCTAGCGATGGACCATTACTTTCAGTAACATATTGTTTACTAATTTTTTAAAATGAAGCTTTAATTTTCCCAAAAAAAAAACAGTAAGAACTTATTGAACATCCCAATGTTATAGTAGATCTTTTAAATAGATTTGTAATGTGGATTGCTAAATTAATATCGTAAAAAATGGTTAAAAGATTTTGGTAAGCAAAGTTTGCCAAAATAAATTAAAGGAATTCAGAAATGTTAACTTTCGTTACATCCCAACGACGCAAACTTCAGCCTCATTATTTATGGTCTTATTTATTGTTCGGTGTGTCAAAGCATGTCAAATAGAAATACGTGGCTCTTTGAAGCTTTCTCGATCGTGTCCTTTGTTCACGTTATTACTGCGCTTCAAGTAGAAAGAGACTCGTTTGGTCAGACTTGAATTGTCTCGAAATGTAGTGCACTGCGTGAGAGATGACTCAAATTATACTGCAGAAGTGGAGTAAAGTTTGAGCAGCGTTCGGGCGTAAGATTTCCAAAACATCGCTATTTCGTCAACGTACTCGCTACAGTCGGCAACTCACATTTCTTTTTCCACCCCCCCTTGGAAATTAATTGCTTCAATGAGACGGCTGTAAGTTTTTCTTTGTACGATCGAGCTACAGACCATTTATTTCAGTGATGGTTGAAAGACGAAATGATCGTTTTATTTTCTTCAAATTACGGTGAATTACCCGGAGTCTCGTGGTGTTGGAGTTTGCACCGTTTGCAACAAAAAAAATTCTTATACGTTTAACGGATTATTCCTAGTTGTAACAGTTGAAAACAGCTCATTTTTGGGAATTTCTTTTTTTTTAATCATACAAATAAATTTCCACAAAAATTCGGTATTGGAAAAATTATCACCTGAAGATTACTGTAATTTTTTTGTGTGAAAAATAAATATTGATTTTCCGTAAGAACCAGGTTATCTAATATTAACATTCGAACAGTTGTTGTGAGTATATTAATTTATCCTATGATCAATCGAAGGAATTTCCAAAATATCCAATACAAAAAAATGGCACGTGTTTAGAGTGAGTTTAGATTTTTGCTAAAAAAATTGGCATTTTTCGTTCACCAATCCAAAGTACACATCGAGAAAAAATCCTCCGATCACAAACTACATTCTTACATCTAGAAAAAACGCTAAAAATTTCCAAAAGATCGATCAGTAGTTTTCGAGACATTTTTCTCGCCGACTTTGAAAACGTTTTTTCGAGAAAAAAGCGTTCAACGTTTCGAACGACGCGGCGAGCGTCAATATAACAGCCTATAAATCTGTCGATTTTGATCTGATCACCTTGGAATTTGCCGGGAACATTTATATGATGATATACAGTCAAAATATATTATTTTTGATAAAAGTTATTTTTCGACTTTCGCAACTAGGCATACCCCTCAAGGCTCCATTTTCGTTTTCACCCTGGATCTTTTTTCAAGACTTGGATCGCCGATTTTTAACAATAAATCTCACAAACGTCCGGGTGATTCTCATACCCTAAGCTTGCCCCAGAAATAGTACAACATAAAAATATTTAATAGTAATAATATTATTATCAATAAATAATTCTAAAAAAATGCATTACACTCTATCGATGCAAGCTTCAACATTACCTCAAAGTATATTTGAAAGATCGAGAATCTCGAGGTCGGGCATTTTTTTACCATATTCTAGGATTGAAAAGCCCGATTTTTTAAATTCGTTCTATAGCCTTAAAACTTTCTCTGGGAGGTAGCGAAAGCGTATAAATTCTGAGTGAGTGCACCTCTCGGTAAGTTGACCTTGTTCACAAAGGTCTCGCATTCCCAGTAGAGAATGCAAGAAAATGTGGTCGTAAAGATGTAATCTGCGGGAGTTTACTGTATACAGGTATCGAGATAGACCGGATGCATTACAATATCGTGTATAGCGAGAGCGGCAACGTACAATCGTTTGCACGTATGTATACACATATTCGCGCAGGTGAAGCTTCATAGCCTCTCTCTCTCTCTCTCTCTCTCTCTCTCTCTCTCTCTCTCTCTCTCTCTCTCTCTCTCTCTCTTCGGTTTTATCTTACCGAGAAATCTTGAACCGTGCGACACACAGCATAGCATCTTAACGAACGGAAAACCGAGAGCACACTCAGGTGGCGGAGAGATAAAGAAAAGTGTGTGGTTCGTCGCGTCGATAGATACTCGGTGACTCCCCCCCCTCTCTCTCTTTCCCTCTCCCTCTGTCCCTGACTATCTACGTCACAGCTAGAAGCTACTTACGTGAAAACCCCGTAGAAATCTGTCTTTTTAGAGTTCAATTCAATTTGAAGTTTAATTAGTACCATTTCAAGTTTAGATTACTTTAAGCACTAAACTTCAAATTAATAATAAATTAAAGAGTATAATTATATTTCTGTTTGAATTTGACACTCCTTTCGCTCCTGGAAGGTAGGTAAATAATTTTTCACATTTTCATCTTCTTAAGTAACTTTTTAGTGTTTAAGTTATTGGTTAGTGTCCAAAAAGAACAATCCTTATTATATCAAGTTTTCTTGTAAATTGTATCGGTATCGGTATCGTTTCGGCTAAAACAAGTATCGTTACATCCCTACTTTAGATGCTCTTTGTTTTTTGCGGTCATTGTTTAAACAATCGCAATCTCGTTAATTTAAGTGACCATGCCTGCGACAAGCTATGCCATTTGTTTGCATTTTGGCAGTTACTACTACCCTGACTTGTATAAAACTTCCTAACTTTAATTTTGCTTCTTTACTACCTATTCGATTGGCATGAAGGTTCGAATTTTTTTTTGTTCATTTATTTTATATTGGGTTGCATATATTTAAGAACAAAGCAGAGTGTGTTTAGAAATGTATAATAAATTATGTCAATAAAAGGCGATGTTTTGTAAAAAAATACTGTGGTTTGACTTTAACTATACACCATTGTTTCTACAATTTCCATCTTCATTTTCAAGCTGCCAACGTTTTCGTTGGCAGCTTGAACTGTTTCGGAAAATATCGAAATACCGGTATATTACAACTTGTTGATATCGAAATAATGCCGGTGATAGAAAAAGCTCCGATACTCCCTACTCCGAGCATCACTCCATCGTTTTTCAAAACGTCACGCGATTTCATTGACTTGATAGAATTCAGAAAGATTTCCCATTTGGCGAGATCATAACGAGCATGTATCGCTAATGGTTACTTTTACGGGCAAGTCGACTTTCCCGAAGAAAATTCCTGTTTTCCACCGCACTAGAATGATCCGCGAAGTCTCATAGAAAATTCACGGGGAGTAGCAAAAAGTTGGGATCCATGAATAGAATTGTTAAAACGTGGGGGTTAGAGAGAGAGAGGGAGAGAGACGGACGCACGAAACGTGCAACGGATGGAGAGTCTTGAGCCATGGAGCTGGAGATATGTACGAGAGGCTCGCGGTTGGACTAGACAGCGTGGCATCGAGCGAGAGCCGGTGCGTCCAGTATGCCTTAATATATAAATATATACACATACATGTGTGTGCATGTGTGCGCACGTGTATATACAGGTCCGTTCAAAAATGGAAAGTTTGCGCAGTTTTCGTAATGATCTGCATCAACGGAATTACAAATGTTATTGAATGGATTGATGGACTGTTATTGAATGGAATGTTACTGAATGGACGGAATCAACGGAATTTCGAACGTTATTGAATGGACAGATATGACAAATGTATGACTAGCCCGGTTTGGGATATGTTTTCACCGTGATGCAGAAGTTACTGCTGCGCAAATAACATACAACTACACTACAAAGTGGTTTCCGGATCCGGAAGAGAGTGGTGCCAGTGGACGTGGCGCCCCCAGCCGTGGGGACTACCCTCATTTTTGGGGTCAACGCACACCGAACAACAGCGGTACTTCTGCATAGATGACGAGAGCGGAGCCAATTGATAAGAAAGCCATGTGCACGTTTCTAATTAGCAATTTTTTTTTCAAAGTCATAACTACTTCACTCCGTACCCGTGTGTGTTATTTGTTGCACGTAAAGTGTGTAGGTTTACGAATTCACACGTATAACACAATTTGAGGGGTGATACCTTTAGGCGACGGAAAGATTTGCTGATTGTTATGATCTTTTTTCAAGGAAATATTTCTGCAACATTTTTTAGACTTAGGGTATGTTTTATTACTACTTTTGGCTGTTACATGGTATTTTTCGAATTATCCATCTTTAAAATTGCGGAGGTATGGCACGGATTCCTAAACTGCATTATCCAAACTGGCGTGACGTATAGCTAAAAAGGTAATCGATCGATTCCGATGAAATTTGGTCTAAAGCTTTCTACCCTTATTGGCTTAAACATGACCTCAAATGTTTTTGAATTTATAAAAAAAAAAGTATCGGGTGTACAACTTAGTTCGGTCAGTTTTTGTTGCTTAACATACGCACTTATTTGAATGATAAAATGAATTAATACATTAATCAAAATATTGTCCACCGCTAGCCACTACTTTTCCCCATCTTTCTGGTAATTTATGGATTCCGTCGCGAAAGAAGCGTTCATCTTTTGAAGCTAAGAATGAATCGAGCCAATTTTTGATATTCTGTTGTGACGTGAAGCGTATTTCAGTCAAAGCGTTCTGCATCGATCGAAACAAATGGTAGTCCGAAGGGGCAAGGTCTGAGCTATAAGAATTTCCCACCCGCTATTTTCCAAATAGTTTTTAACCACATAGCAACGTGAGGTCGAGCGTTGTCATGTTGAAAGATTATGGACTCGTGTCTGGCCGCACATTCTGGACATTTTTCGGCTATAGCTCGCTTTGAACGGATCAATTGTTGCCTGTAGAAGTCTCCCGTGATGGTCCCACAAGCATTCGGTGGGCTTCAGCTGCACTATTCTTCCAATTGAAACAGTAAATCAACACTTCCCGCAAATAGTGCTTATTTGGGACGAAATTCGACATTTTCACCGCAGTAAAAATTAGACTTGATGCGCAAAACTCAAAGCTCTGTAAACGATATTTGGTCAAGAAATGTTGATACTTCACGATGCACCAAAAATCAGCTGTTACCGTCAACCATTTATAGCATCTAGAGCCATCTTTTGAAAACGGACCGAACTACGTTGTACACCTAATATTTCTATTGCAAAATGTAGCCATTTTTTCGGAAAATTCAATCTTTTTGTTTCAAAGCGTACTATTCAATCGATTTTAAACTTTTCTCACTTTTTGTTGGTTGAAGTTCTGCGTATGATTGTTAAAGAAAAAAAGTTTTCTTTGTTTTCTTTTTTCAGTTTAATCCCGCCGACGCTACGTGTCACACTGTCTGACAACATCCGACGCAACCCGTTTAGAAGACCCCGCAATATCCCGTGCAGAAACCTGACTGGGCCCTCCCATGGAAGAAACTGGGAAGATCGCAAAATCGTTTTTTTTACGGTTTACCCTCTATGTTTGGAAATTACAATCTTCTGGTCGGGATACATTGCGAGCAAGTACATCTTCACGTAATATCTACCCGGCCAGAATATTGACATGTTCTGAAAAGTGCAGTCTGTCTTTAAGAAGTAAAGAAAAGCTACTTTGCTTTTCACCTCGTCAAAGGTATTTATAATTGATAGGGACGAAACTAATACATCTGTTGTCATTCTATTCATCATATTCAATGAATGCTTTTAGCATTCATTTCATCAATGATAATCGACGAGGATCACAATGCTTATTATAAATACCGGGATTACGATAATTAATAATTGCAGCATAAAGAATAGTCAAATTGTTTTATGAGGCAAACAAGTAAAGCAGGTCATTCGTGGTTTTTGAAAGCCTTGTCGCCATGTTGGGAAATATCAATGTTCTGGCCGGGAAGACATTACCTGAATGTATTTCGCCAACTATCCGCCAGGTGGCTAAAAGCGAAGCGCTTCGCGTAAGCAGGGTACCATCGTACGAGGATAAAAGTTCGTCCTGCGAGTTATACCACGTACAGAAGTGTTATGCTGACGGCGTGCACTTACGCTTACGATTTTGCGATACTTGCGAAATAACCCTTTGCTCTCTAGGCCTTTTTCGCTAGGATAGTGATCTGTGTACGTTTTCTGTCTCTTTGCCTATCAGGAAGTGCGAGCCAGCGTACATATACACTCATATACTACCTTAGCAAGTAGATAACCAACAAGCGATATGTTGTCGAAATACTATATTGAATACACTCCCGACTCAAATTTCTACACGGGTACTTCCAACATTTTCATATATTAATCAAATATAAAAATACCATGTAACAGCCAAAAGTAGTAATAAAACATACCCTAAGTCTTAAAAATAGTGGAGACATCTTTTCTTTGAAAAAAAAAAAAAACGAATGAAGTTGTTTTTTCTTAAAACAACGCGGTTGTTTTCAGAGAAGTTGTAAAGTAAATGGCTGGCTTCTTCAACCTCCTCGGCGATTCGATATACCATTTTTCAACGTACCAAATTATTGGAAACGATCTCATAAGACACAACAAAATTGGATATAACATTACGAACATTGACGTAAATGATACGTAAATTACATCAAAACACAGTTCTTCATTTATCCCCATAAAAATACCCTCTTAAACAAAAAAAAGCGCCGATCCTCCGAATGTACGCGTTTGTCAGGTCTTGGTCAAGCTCTGGATCAGCCTGTATGCGTATAGATATAGTAACAAAGAAAAAGAACCAAAAAATACAACGCGAAGGAAAGTCCGATCGCGTGTAAGACCGTGCCGCGATCGAGAGCCAACGATTCTCGGGCACGTGAACCCGTGTATATGCGTATACATACGTACGATTTAATTACGAATTCGCGGTGCTACCTCGATGCAAGTATGCACATACGGTATATTTTACATAAATGATCGTCGTTGCATTACGCTAAAACGCGCTTCACTGTTGTCTCCGCTTTGAGCTACGAATGCGGCAATGTCGCAAACGTAAAAAAACATCTGCAAGTTCGTGGGCTTATGAACATTCTCTCTCTCTCTCTCTCTCTCTCTCTCTCTCTCTCTCTCTCTCTCTCTCTCTCTCTCTCTCTTTCTTTCTCCTTGTTAGAATTAAATGGGGCTAAATGAAGAACCGCATTTTAATTCAATTCACGTATCAATTACTTCAACGTTCTTAATTGTATGTCCAATTTCTTTGTCCCTCATGAGACTGTTTCCAAGAATTGAATTGTTTGAAAATGGTAGATCGAATCGCCAAGGAGGTCGAAGATCCCAGCCGCGTCGCTTTAATGTGGAATGCCCCGTATGTATATGTGCGGATGCGTATTAAACGAGAGAAAGAGGCAGAGTGTGCTGCTTGGATTTGTCAGATCGTTCGTACGCCTAGACAGCGTGGCAGCAAGCGAACCGCTATCAATACGAATACGTGGCAGTATACATACATACGTACATTTATATATATATATATATATATATATATATATATATATATATATATATATATATATATATATATATATATACACACACATACATACATACATACATACATACAGATATATATATATATTGCATGCACTGAAGCATATTATTACTATATAGGACAAGTTATCATGTAGTGTAGTCGACTCGCGTATCGAGCAAAGGCGTAAACGTTGTACCACAAACGGATTGTGAATGCAAGATACGCATTCCAGCGTGGCAGTGCGTTCGTATCGTTTATGCGCAACCTCGCATACGCTATGTCGAGTACATGCCAATGTTTGCAGTCCTGAGAGAGAGAAAAGGAGAGAAAGAGAGAGAGAGAGAGAGAGAGAGAGAGAGAGAGAGAGGGAGAGGGGCAACCCCTTTGGTACAGAAAACACGACTTCATAAATATTCATAAATTCAATCGTCCGATAAATTTTATGGAATGTAATTGTTGGCAGATGCGTTTTACTAAGATGTTTATTGACGTAAATAAAATACCGATAAGAAAATTATGGATTCATTTTGGAAAATAGATTAAGAACGTTTTCTTTTAATAAACAAGGAGGAATTTATTTTAAGTGATTTCGTGATTTTTTTTAAGGAAAGATTTCTACACCATTTTTCAGACTCAGGGTATATTTTATTTTGGTACTTTTCGCTGTTACGTGGTATTTTTTGTTTTATTAAGACGGCCATTTCATGTGACAAGCACAAAAGATTGAAAAAAATGTGTGCGTGTTATTTGGACCCGCCATAGCAGACTAGTGGTGAGTCAACATTTTCTTCGTGTAAATCGTACTAGAACTTTTAAAAGCGTTTTTTTTTCTCAAAACTGTATTTTGCAAATTGGCTTTCATGATATCTCAGGAACTATTGAACGGATTTAGCTCAATTTTTTATGACATAGTCAGCACATCTATAGTTCTCAGCCGAACTAGAATATTTCTGAAATCTCCCATAGTTTTATTTTATGCTGAAAAAGTTTTTAAACAACGACGAAACTTGGATCTTAACTTTGAAATCCGTGCGAAAAATTGAATTTTTCGATATATTTACTTGACTATAGTTTCGA
This sequence comes from Ophion obscuratus, assembly GCA_964007375.1. Classification (NCBI taxonomy): domain Eukaryota; kingdom Metazoa; phylum Arthropoda; class Insecta; order Hymenoptera; family Ichneumonidae; genus Ophion; species Ophion obscuratus. The sequence continues at coordinate 38,451,727 of OZ023319.1, read as the reverse complement.
CGATAGTCTCGGGTCTAAAAATTAAAATGCCGCTTGATTTTTTCATGTCAGATGAGCAAAACCTCTGGAATCATAGCAGCCGTCAACCAACTTTTTTTACACATGAGTGTCTTCCGAACGGTGTACATTCGATTCAACTCGTTATCTTTGTTTGATAAAATTCTGAGGGGCTAAAGATGTTAATAAATGTATGGTAGGAATTTTAAAATCGTATGTGTTTAATGGTTCATAAAAAGTAATTCCCAAGTAAAGCGAAAAAAATAGATGTCACATGGGATGACTCCGTTAATTTTCAAAAATGGCGGAGGTATGGCACGGTCTTTTAAACTGCATTTTGAAAACTAGCGTCTTGTGTAAAAACTAATCGACCGATTCTGATGAAATTTGACATAAATCTTTCTAACATGATTGTCTAAAACATGACCGTTAATGTTTTTGAAAATTGAAAAAAAAAATGATTGCTAAATGTAGCCATTTTTTCAGAAAATTCCATTTTTTCGTTTCAAAGCGTACGAATTCATCGATTTTCAACATTTCACCTTTTTTCTTGGTCCACATTCTGCGTACAAGTGTTAATGGAAGAAAACTCTTCGTTGGTTTTTTTTTAAAATTAATCTCGCCGACGCTACGTGTTACGCCGTCTGACAACATCCGCCGCAACCCGTTTAGTATACCGTGCCATACTTCCACCATTTTTTGAAGACAAATACAACAAAAATACCATGTAACAGCCAAAAGTAGTAATAAAACATACCTTAAGTCCCAAAAATGATCCAGAAACCTTTCCATTTATAAAAAAATTCATAAAAATCGGCAATCTTTTCTTCGCCTAAATTTATCTCCACCCTCAATGAATAATTTGAGTATTTATCTTAATAAGTTCTACTCACGTCAATAAATGAAGTAAATAAATAAAGTCAAGGCATTAACACCGAGGTATGAATGGCGGTTTTTAGTTTCGTTGAATCTTCGTAAATGCATACTGTGCAATAGAGTACCTTTTTTCATTTAATTGTCGAAACGAATGCGAGAAAGATGCCCATTTGGAAGAAATATGGATAATTGTGCGAAAAAAAAATATAGTTGAAAGCAGTAAAGCGTCAATAGCGAACACGAGGAATTTTTGCAAATGCGTATATTGATTGCAAAAATAGTTAAATTTATTAATCATATTGATGGAGCAAATTTTGAATCATCATCAATCAGCCCCTCGATCTTTTATAGGATAGAAGAAAATTATGGGCTTGAAGCTTGCATCGTTAGAATGCAACGATTTTTTCACCCCCTTATTTTTATTGGTATCGAAAATCATATTTTTTACATTTGAATTTTAGATCGATAAATAAAAAATTATCGCGAGATATTTATAGCTTAAATTAGTCAACGAAAATTTGGAAAAGTCAGCAAAAAAATATTTCGTTGCGTTCCAACGATAAAAACTTCAACGTAATAGAAAATTGTCCCTTGCTTCGTGTGCGATGATTGAAGTACGAAAAATTGACGGTTACTTGAGACTATATTATTGCGCAATGCGTATTCAGGTGCGTCAAAACGTAAATACCGTATCAATGAGGAAGTCGGATAAATATTGTGCCATATCCGTTCATTCAGATTCTACGTTATTTCACATGCACGTGTTTCGAGCGAAATTCTTCCGTATCGTAGAGCAGATCTTCGCTGCCGTTTCATCAAGTTTCTATTAACGTCTGATTCACCGCCGTATCCTATACGGTATTCGATCATTAGTAATTACGCCATTAATTTTTTTTAAATGAATAAAATGATGTCTGGATTTCCATTTTGAATAATTTTTCGATGTATGCGGCAATTAGTAATTACGTTATTTATAACGCTGCGACTGGCCGTCCGGGTATCGGACGAATAAGCGTATGTTATTCGTCCGGATAGCTGCTCAGTTCACGCAGTTCACGCAGTTCACGCTGTACAACGCCCCAAACAAACAAACCCACACAAACCCGAACTAACATACCCAAAGAAACATACCCAAACAAACAAACCCAAACAAACAAACTCAAACAATGACAAACCAAGCAAACCCCAAAAAAAATATAAAGATTTTATTCGGACGAATTAGCGTATGTTATTCGTCCGGATAGCGGCTCAGTTCACGCAGTTCACGCTGTACAACGCCCCAAACAAACAAACCCACACAAACCCAACCGAATAAAGCCGAACTTACATACCCAAACAAACAAACTCAAACAATGACAAATCAAGCAAACCCCAAAAAAAATATAAAGATTTTATTCAGACGAAAACGTGTAAATTATTCGTCCCGATAGTTTGTTTAACAATTTAACACATTCTATCCGGACGATTATATATATATGTTATTCATCCGGATTGCGGCTCAGTTCACGCCCCAAACAAACGAACCCTAACCAATCCAATCAAACATGCCTAAATAAACAAACCCAACCAGCCAAACCAAACAAAAACAAAAAAATTACAAAGATTTTATTCGCACAAACACGTGTAAATTATTCATCCGGATAGTTTGTTTAACAATTTAACACATTCCATCCGGACGGTTATATATATGTTATTCGTCCGGATAGCTGCTCAGTTCATGCTGTACAATGCCCTAAACAAACAAACCCAAACTAATCTAAACAAACATACCTAAGCAAATATACCCAAACAAACCCAACCAACCCGAACCAAACAAACCCAAAAAAATTATAAAGATTTTACTCGGACGAACACGTGTAAATTATTCGTCCGGATAGTTTGCTTAACAATTTAACACATTTTATCCAGACGATTATATGTTATTCATCTGGATACTAGCTGACACGAATTATAATAATATGTACGCCTACTGGAAATACGGCGTGGACTGAGCCACTATCCGGACGAATAACATACGCTTATTCGTCCGGTAAGCGGACGAGGAGTCCCGCCGTATTAATAATAAGAAATGCATAAAGTTGTGACTGAATTTCCATTGAACATAAATTTTCGATGGTATTCGACAATTAGTAATTATGTTATTAATTCTTTTAAAATGAATGAGCCGTGGTTGAATTTCCATTTCAAACAAATATTGATTCAGCAGAATGGAATGTATATTTTTTCTTGATGCAAAAATACGATCAATATAATAATGAATTGAAAACGAATGTTCATTTTAAATAAATCTCAACGTTCTCATACAAATAATCAACGGGCAATTATACTCAAGTTATTGTATTCAGAAATATTTTTGAAAGGTTGACGGACAATTGCCGGTGTGTATTAATTTAAAGAGGTTTTTCCGATTCGAAGGACACGCATCGACAGATGTACAGCTAAATGTGAAAGGCTGGAGAGTGTCGAAGAGGGGCGAATGCACATATATCACAATGAGCATTCGCCAGACGTCCGGAGAGTTCACTTTGCATTCCGTTCACAATGTGACGAATCGTTTTGCCGCTGGCACGAAACGGACGTTTTCATCGTCGGCAGCAGCAACAGCAGCAATGTACAATAAGAAGCCGGGAATTTCGAACATTGTGAGCACGCGCACTTCTGCCTCTCGGATTTAAACGTTTTCCAAATGGATTGTGTACGTGTCCTATTTAGATACAAGCGCACGCATATTTACGTATGCTCTCCCAGTGTCCGCGATATTCCGCATAAAATTTCTTCTGAAGAAGAGCGAATCCGCGAGCGAGCGGATTTTTCTTTTGAGGTTTCTACGAAAATGGAATCGGAGACAACACTCTGGGCTCTCTCTAAGGAGCTCAAAATAATTAAAACAGTATTGTTGGGTAGAAATTTGAAAAAAATATCGTTTTATTGTATTATTCTACATACCTTTCTCAGTATGATGACAGAAAAATTCGGTTGAAATTAACTAACCGCGTCTACTTGATTTAAAAAATTTGGGTAACTAGATTTTGTGAAATCAACTTTTTCCTATTGCATTCCATTATTGGAATTATTTATTTTAAATACATTTATTTATTGAAATCGAAATCTGTTTAATATCGTCCAATAACTACATTTTCTATTTAATCCTAATTAAACGGTGATCCGGTTTTATCTGTTTAAAAAACAATTTAGTTACATCCACTAGATGGATCTATTGAATTTTTTTTTAAATTTAAATTGAATAGAGTTTGCGTAGAGTCAACCATATTTTTATTGATTGAACTCATGGTCTGTTTTATTGCACCACACATATCAAAGGGTCGTGGGGGTAGAGAGAGGAATTTTATATATGTGTGTGTGTGTGTGTGTGTGTGTGTGTGTGTGTGTGTGTGTGTGTGTGTGTGTGTGTGTGTGTGCGTGCGTGCGTGCGTGCGTGCGTGCGTGCGTGCGTGCGTGCGTGCGTGCGTGCGTGCGTGCGTGCGTGCGTGCGTGTGTGTGTGCGTGTGTGTGTGTGTGTGTGTGTGTGTGTGTGTGTGTGTGTGTGTGTGTGTGTGTATGTGTGTGTGTGTGTGTGTGTGTGTGTGTGTGTGTGTATTACCCAAAATGGATGGCAACGTTTTTTGGTCAGGTATCTCAACTTCCAGTGACCTGAAGAATTTTTTTTTTCAATTCACAATCTGTGAGCCTGTTGCTATTACGCGCACTAGAATGGAAAGGAACAAAAAATTTGAAAAAATGGCGACGATGTAACCGTACATAATGAGTTTTCATGCAATAATTATGAATAATGATGCATGTTAAAAATAGTTAACATATTGTTATCGAGTTGATTCTATTATACGCAATAGACATCAGTATACACTACATGTAATTTCATTTTGAAATAAATCGGCCGATTAGTTGTCGAAATATTTTTCCGAAAAATGTAGTTTTGAGAAAAATGCATTGAAGTTTGAACAATGGTACATGCACAAATATGATGTTATTGTACTCGTAAGCCGAATTAATTGACCAAATATATATATATATGTAACGTGTTATTGTTTTTATACAAAGAATTTTAAAAGACTAAACTGTTACATCTGCACTTGACTTGAATAGCGTCTATTCACTGTCGATAAAACTAGCGATTGCCGAGTCTCTCGAAGTTTCTCGACCACGAATCATTCATAATAGACTATCGGGGCTATGAAATGAGAGCTCAATGACCGTAGAGAAGAAGGAGAAGGGTAGCAAGGGGGGCGGAGGTCGAGATATTTTCTTTCGCTCTTCCATCGTCGATGAAAATTGCCTCGACTTGATCGACGATAAGAGAAATAAGAAAAGAACATCTTTAACATTCTGGGTATGCATATACATATATATCCGAAGAAACCTCGACTACTGGCGAGCAAAATGACACAACTCACGTGATCAAACTCCGTAAAGTGACGTTGATTGCTCTTTTTCCCCGCTGGGCGTCCGCACATATATCGAGTTGTAAAAGTGAAAAGTACTCGTGCGACGCGCACTTGTACGGTTTCGAATATACTTGAATAGGCTTGTGACGTTTTGAGTTCGATGTTCGTACCGACGTTAGTCATGCCGTTCAAGTTTGTATCATTGGGATACAATGAAAATGATTTGTTTCAAATTGAGCAAAAAATAGTTTATGGCAGATTTAGTGTACGAAAGTCACTTGACCATTTTAGGCTTGATAGAGATTCACAACGTCAATCTGCAAGAAAAGATCGCGCATGATGGAAATTCCAGTTTCGGATCACACCGTAGGCAAAAGTTCACTTTCAACTAACGTTTATGGTGGAAGATAGAGTAGCGAGAGTAGCTATTCTTCAGTGGCAGGGCAATTGTATGGCTGAGACAATTACCCGTGCAGAAATTTGTTCGGGTGTCCCCAGATCCTATCACATTCATATAGGGATTCCAAATGTACACAGAAAAAAAATCAACTGTATCAAAAAAATACATTGGTTGACCCAAATAAATGTGTGATCACGGAGTGCCACCGATATATGACCTTGTTCTAATACTATAAAATATTGAAAAATGTGATTGATTTTAATAACATATTATTTGACTTGAAAATCTCTTCTGTTCTCTCCATATCTCCATTATCCTTAAAATAAAATGATAATCTATTGAAATCATTCTATATACAATCTGTCGATGTATGGATGAAATAATTAAGCGATTCCTACAACAATTTTTATTCCATACAAAAATTTAATCAATAGAATAGATTCTTTTTTACTACTTCAAAACGAATTAGTACAGTCGTGTTGTCGCTGAAAAAACCCGGAATCGGAGAAAATTAGAAGAAGGCTAGTTTTTTGACAGGTGATTTTGTAGGTGCCGCGGGTGCTAAATCCAAGTTTGCCTAAAAATCGGTGTGTAGGGTTCTTTTTTAGGGGATGAAAGGAGATGGGGGTGGATTAATGCCAAACTACAACCCCTACGAGGTCGGCGCCGTGAGATAAAATGTTCAGAAAAATCCCGGCTTCAGTTTTGTCCACAGCGCCGAAGTCGTGGAAGTTCATTTTGAGGGTGAAAAAGTGGGGTGAAATTTTGAAAAATCGGTTTTAATTCAATAACTCTTTAGAAAAAAATCGTACGAAAAGACGCATCGATCGAGTATTCGATCATCACTCTCCGATAATATCTTCACCCCCAAAAAAGGCTAAAAAACTAAAAAAAATAGATTATTGAATAACTCAAAAACAATCGGTTTTTCGAGTATGGTTCAAATGTACGAAATGTAGAAAATGATTTTCTCCATATTTTCATTGCTATGGACCACCCTTGAATTTTGATTTTCCAATCCCGCTCGGGGGTTGAACATTCAAAATGAAATTTTGGGAAAACTATTGACGACACGAATTCGCCGCCGTGGAAGAATTTGTAGCTTGAACCCTCAACTACATTTGTGTCCATAGCACCAAACTCGTATCTCTTCAGTTTCGGTCAATAGTTTTCCCAGAATTTCATTTTGAATTTTCAACCCCTGAGAGGGGTCGAAAAAGCAAAATTAAAAAGTTGTGCATATGAACGAAAATATAGTGAAAATTATTCTCTCCATTTCGTACATTTGAACCATCCCCGAAAAAATCGATTGGTTTTGAGTTATTCAATAAACATTTTTTTTGTTAATTCTTCAACAATTCTTTTGGGGGTGAAGATATTATTGGAGAGGGTTGATCGAATACTTGATCGACGTGTCTTTTCAAGGGCTACAACGTTTCCATTTGAACAAAAATTGTATGAATTTGTCCTAAAGAGTTATCGAATGAAAACCGATTTTTCAAAATTTCACCCCACTTTTCCACCCCCAAAATGAACTTCCACGACTTCGGCGCTATGGACAAAAATAAAACCCGGATATTTCTGAACATTTTGTCTTCCGGCGCCGACCTCGTGGGGGTTGTAGTTTAGCATTAAATCACCCCCAACCCCTTAAAAAAAACCCTACCCCCCAATTTTTAGGCAAACTTGGTTTTAACACCCGTGGCACCTACAAACTCACCTGTCAAAAAACTATCCTTCTTCTAATTTTTTCCGATTCCAATATACAGCACGACTGTACTAAATATGCTATGAGACGTAACATTTTCGTACTCCGTACAATTTCATGCAACTAGTATAAGATAGAGACAAGTGTATATCATGATTGAAATTTCAACAATATGGATCCGAAATAATGGTATTTTTTGCCACAAAGTACAGGTGTCATCTGTAGCAACGCATTTAGTCTCCGGTAGAAAAAAATATAATATTCGATGAAATAATTGTCCATTGCCGTCAAAAGAATATATTAATAATTAAAAGTTTTTCAATTTTTTTAAATCTTAAATAAAAAGTGAGCATTAGAATGATTATCCACGATAATAGTGGAGAGAATATCCGATACCTAATGGAATATCCATGGAGAGAATATCAGATATTCAAGTGATAAGAACAGATACTAGAATTTGATCTTAGCCACAGGCCAAGAAGCGATACTCTTTAGAGTTTCTCCGGCGTTTAAGTAGATTTTCGGTTCGCGCTATGCTTACGAGAAACGAACGCGCGTGCGGCTTCTAGCGGTTACTCCGAGAACTACGGATTTCCTTACACCTATAATTTCAATGGCGCTCGGCCATGATTTAGTTGAATTTGTTTAACCAAATGCGCAAGAAACAAATTTAATTTTAGTCTCTTTGTTTCGCTCGTATTTTTACGACTACTGTTGAATTTGCTTTAAATAATCCGTTTGTCGTGAATAAATTGTGAAGAATTTGTGCAATTGAATGCAGACACGAGGGCGTTAAATTATTTCATAAAAACGAAAAACTTTGCAAGCAATGGGAAATTGCTAGACGTCGCAAGCACTTTACAGCCACAAAACATTCACGGCTATATTCTGATAATTTTAGATCTGCAGTCTATCGAAATGAAGAATTTGTTACAACTCAGTGTATAAACGTAATATTTATGATGCTATTTACTTCTAAAAGTATATTGTAAAATAGTTAATCATCATAACCTAAAAATTTCTATTTGAAATATTTGCATTTTTTTTAACCTTCTGCTATTATTTTATTACATAATACTTATCTAGCTCTTTTTCATTCTTTACCGGGATGAAACTGAGCCGGAAAATATTGAAAAAGGGGTTATACCTTCCCTGTTTGTTTGGAGCAAAAAAGAAACTTTAAAGAATGAACAAAGAAGGAAAAGAGTAGAAGCCGATTTTTCAATTCCGGTATAATCAAATATCCGTAATTATTGGCCATTATATCCATTCATATGATTTTAGTACAAGACAGACATCGTGAAAATGCACCGCGTGCGTTGATAGCTTCTTTTATTTACGTTATGTTTACGTGGTGCCATCTGCGCTGAACTTTGCTGAAGGTTCCCTATTCCCTATGCATCACACTGACTTTTCAATTTTGAGAAATTTATCTCGAGCGAATGATATAGCAGGGCCAGAGGCATGATGCAGACCTTTTCCTATCAAATTTTTATTGGTTTATTAAGGTGGTATATGCAGAAAACTCCGTATGCATTAACGGCTAAATACAATAGTAATTAATTCACTAAATCAATGCATTTTACCTGTATCATATAGGGAATCCGTGCAGCTCGAACTTTGAGACGATATTATCAATTTCGAGCATTCCGAGCAGGTATTATCGAATAAATCGACTAATTTTCGCGTTTGTTAGCCTCGTCTGCCATGACGGGAGAGATGGCGTAGATTTTGCAACGCCGCATGTCGTCTGCTGTGCTCGTATCCGGGATGCCGAATCGAGCCGGTCAATTTGAATGCAACGACAAAAGTTGTAGGTTCTTAAGGGGTTACATGAGTTTCGAAAAAAAGCGATTTTTTATTCAAAATATTTTGTTTGTTTGTTAAATTCCGCACAAATTTAAAATAAACTGTTTTAGGCCTGATGAACCCGAATTGGAAATCACAACATCATCAATGGCATTATTGGAGATTAAAATAATAAAAATATTCTTAAAAAATATGATTAATTCTAAAAAAATAGACGGAAAAATGGGCCCACGATGAGACTAGTCTTAAAAATCATACCAGGTGTGTAAGTATGAAACCGGAATTTGCCCATAGGTGGCGCTAGATGTCGATGCAGTTACCGACACATCACGTCAGCGGTGTCTTGTTATTATATTGATATCCGACAAAGATTTCCAACTCACAATAACACGAGTTTCATTCAGTAGCATTAGTTTATTAGAGATAAACATGTCGAGTTTTGTGCCAACAAATTACGATTTGCCGACAGCACTACTTTTCTGTTTTCATCTGAAGAAAACCGCAGCCGAATCGCATCGAATGCTTGTGGAAGCGTTTGGTGAGCATGCTCTCGGTAAAACACAGTGTTTCGAGTGGTTCAAACGGTTCAAAAGTGGCGATTTTGACGTGAGGAACGAAGAACGTGGAAGACCACCGAAAAAGTTTGAAGACGCTGACCTGCAAGCCTTGTTGGACGAAGACGACGCTCAAACCCAACAACAACTGGCGGATGTACCTACGGTAATGATATGATACTTTGTATCATATCATTACAATAAACGTGTTTTTTCTGTACAAAAATTCCGGTTTCATACGTACACACCTGGTAGACTGGTCTACTCTATTTTAGAGAATTTTTTGAAAATCAATCATTAAAAAAAAATAGTCTTCACTTTTGAAAAAAAAACTATGACATTCATAATTGATAATTTTTTCATACTTTTTAACGAAAGTATGCTTCAAAATGTAAGGAAATTATGTAGTGATATTTGTCGATATCTCAATTAGCTCAGGCGTTATCAGCGTTTAAACATTTCCAAAGTTTCCGAAATTGACACTTTTTGGAAAATTATAACTCCTAAAATAGAAGAGATAAAAATCTAAACATTGATGTGGATTTTCATTTCGAGGAGTACAATTTTACAACAAAAAAAATCAGGAAAACCGAAAATGGTCGGGGTCACGGGCTAGGTGAAATGGCGTGGAATATCCCATATAAAGTCTGGATAGTTACACTCCAGAAGAATGCTTTTCATACTTAAAGTACAGAAAAAAAAGAATAACGACGATTTTTCTGCCAAATCTGCCTGCAAAGTAATCGAATAGCATCTATTAGAAAAGTCAGATTAGGTACTACATGCAAAATGATTATTTCAGAAGAATAACCCATTCTATTTCTTAAATCGATTTATATTTTTTTAAGATCCATTCACTTTGGATATCCATATATTTTGTTTAGAAAATTCAACCTACAGAATGCGGTGAGACCCACCAAGAATCGGATCGGATTTTGTTCGATAATGTGGGAACCCTTTATTATTCAAATTAGATTCGTAGTTTGGATTCCAGTGGGGGTCCCGATTAGAACCAACTGGATCCCTACGACACTTTCGGCACGAGTATATGACGATTGCCCTGCCAATAATCAATCGTGAAATAGTAGGCCAATTCTTCAACGGAGAATAATTGGTACGTGAAATAGTAGGTCAATTCTCCAATGGAGAATAATTGTTACGTGCACAGTTGGGCGCCTTTGAGAATTGCAAGTGTACACGAGCAAGCTTAGGATGTCCCAGAAGAAGGGGTTGCACACTGGGGCTTTACGGTTTTGAGAAGACATGGTTGGAAGACAACGAAAATTATTTTTCATTGGCTTCATTTTTTAAATGCAATTGTTTTTGAAATTCTATTTTCCGATTTACGTTGTAGATCTCTAATAAAAAATATTTTATAAATTGATCGAGTGATGTTCGTAACGTAAAACTACCAGACAAAAACAATTTCGTTAATTAAAGAAAAGAATATATGTAATTGGCGTTTCTTGCTTACGATGGGAACTTCAACACGATGAGGCGCTCGCCGCCGATTAATTAAGGGGTTAGGCTGCTGTAAAAATGACGAATACTCGTTCGTCGCTTCAGGCAACTCAAATATAAGAGCAAGGTGCAACATTTGATGCAGCAATCGCAGATTGAAGGTAGACTTATGATTATAGCGGTAGAATTGCTTGTGAAAATTTTAACGCGTTTTTCTCGAAACTATGTTTTTAAAAATGGTGTACACAATTTCTCGACATCTAACGAACGGAATGACTTGAAGCTTAAGGGGAGGTACTTGAGCAAACGGCGAAAAAAACAGGTAAACTTCGGGAATTTTTTCTCAAAAACGAATGTTTCGATTGGATCGGGGTTTTTTTTATTGGGAAATATGTACATTGAAGTATGTTTACGATTTTACATAGAAATAACTAATTATAAAAGGATCAGATTTATACTCATTTTATTAAGTATATATTCATATAGTTTTATACCAATTTTTACGAAAAAGTATTGAAAATTAACCGAGATAAATGACTTCATTTGACGACGAAAAAGAAATTTCTCTTCATCGTCCCATCGATATCTTCATGGAAGGTTATGTATAAATAAAAAGTCAAAACTTTGTCAATATCTATACAAATGTAGCTATTGTTGTGCGTAACCGTTTTTTTATTTTATTTTTTTTCACAAAATGCCGACGGTTGGGGCATTTTTTTCTATTTTCAAGGCTCTTTTTTTGTATTCAAGCGGTTTAAAAAAATAGTAATTATCAAAATTTAAAAATCGGTTACGTACAACCTTTGTCACTATAATTAGAAAAATGTAAAGAAAAAATTAAAAATCAGTTGATAAGTTTTTGAGTATTCGCTGGGACAAGGTCGAAAAAATTAGTTTCGAGAAAGACGCGTACAAAGTTTTCGTTCCGTTTTTCTTGATATAAAATTATGTTTTTTCTAGAATATTGATACTTACATTAAAGTATCTAGTCCCGGGCGAAATGACGGTTCTTCATCTTCATTATATTTCACAAAATAATAATAAAAGCACTTCATTTATTGTGAACGATGCCACGCCTGTAGTGACTGAGGGCACTAACCGGTCGCGCTACCTGCTCTCACTAAAGTGACTGTAACTCAAACGTCAATCTTTGGGCTTGTGACTAAAAATGTTGCCAACATATTTTTGAATATCTGTCCTTTCAAGAATTATAAAAAAAAAAGTTTTTCCAATTTTGCTTGGGGAAAGTGGGAAAGTGTGGAAGTTCCGTGCAAGAACTTGCACAGTAACTTCCCCCCTCAACTGACATTCCGTACGGAAAGCTATCAACCTTTCGCGGTAAAATTGCGCGCGGGTTTAAAATAAAAAACTTGAACATGCAGAAATGTTTCTATTTCGGGGTGTTCTAAAATCGTGACGTAACGCAAACCTTGCCCCCCTCCCCCCGCATGTACGTAGATCGCAACGCGTCCACGGCGCCCACCCCCCCAAATTGCATTACGTAATTTGCATCCGCCCCCTAACTGAGCCTTCGGATGAAAAAAATTATTGTTTAGGTAACTGATATTTTGGATAACCCAAGTCACCATCCGGATAATTGACGTTTCGTATAAACCAAATCGCCATTAGGATAATTTACGTTTTGGATAACCGACGCCGTAACTGTATAAAAAAATGGGGCGATAAAAAATAAACTTTCATTGCAATGGAATGCTTCAAATTTCAACATTGTGTTGGATAATTGTTAAAAGTAAGGAAATTCCAAAAATACAAAAGAATTATCGTTGCATTCCAACTATGCAAATTTGAACACCAATTACGTAACGCAAGGAGAAGTACTCTCTCTCTCTCTCTCCCCCTCTCTCTCTCTCTCCCTCCCTCTCTTCCTCCCTCCCTCCCTCTCTCTCTCCCTCCCTCTCTTCCTCCCTCCCTCCCTCTCTCTCTCCCTCTCTCTCTCCCTCTCTCTCTCCCTCCCTCCCTCTCTCTCTCCCTTCCTCTCCCTCTCTCTCCCTCCCTCTATCTCTCTCCCCCTCCCTCTCTCTCTCTCTCTCTCTCTCTCTCTCTCTCTCTCTCTCTCTCTCTCTCTCTCTCTCTCTCTCTCTCTCTCTCTCTCTCTCTCTCTCTCTCTCTCTCTCTCTCTCTCTCTCTCTCTCTCTCTCTCTCTCTCTCTCTCTCCCCCTCCCTCCGTCCTCCCTCCCTCCCTCCCGCCCCCTCCCCACATTTCTCTTTTGTAACCCGTAACATCCGATTCTAGTTACTTCAAGGGTGATGCGTGATTATTTTTCTCTCGCCCTTTCCCCTCATTCTCAATCGGGATGTTAAGAATGCTGCGTCCGATTCCGAAGACCCTCCCCGCACGTCCTTGATCAACGAGGGCTTCTTCTTAGAAATAAGAGGGAGCGAAAAAATGAAAGGAAACTGCCCGTTTTCTCTCGTGGTTTTCTCCTCTCCTCGTCGCGCCACTTATTATCCTAGATTACAGAGATACGTAGTACGTACGCGCGTGCAGAACTCTGACGACACAACTCGCGAAGGATAGCCCAGGGTGGAGAGAGAAAATGAACAGAGCGTTACAATTAGGTCGCGCCAGGACGACGCAAAGAGGGATGCGAATTGGTCGCGACGGGGAAGTTGCGCACGCGAGGGACAAAAAAACCTCCGTCCTACCCCTCTCGTTTGGCGTCGCGCGAAGCTGTGTATGCGAACGCTCCATTGCCTACAACGATGAACAGATGGACTGAAAACGGCTGCGGCCGAGGCCAGTCATTGTCCACCTCTTGGATCTTGGCCGCATTTCAGGCCCATCATACAGTCTTTTTCTTCCAAATGGCAATTCTTTTCTGCTAAATTGAAATTCGTTTCTATAAAACTGCAATGTTGGCTTGTAAATTGCATTTTTTTTCTTTTAACTCCAATTTTTCTTTTCAAATATCAATTTTTTCTTCGAAATTGCTAATTTCGTAAATTTGCAAATCCCGCAGTTCAGGCTCATTCAGGCCGAGAATGCAGAGTAATTTTGATATAATGAAAATAATATATCCTCTTTTACCAGAAATACCTGATGCCTACTGCTCTACAGACGTGAATTGTTGAAGCAAGTATAAAACCGAACGTTTATCTACTTTTGCTTAAAGTTTAATTAATGTATTTTATTTCCGATGACCGTGAAAATAATTCACTGATGTTTTATCGAGTTTCTAAGAACGGCTGTCATACTGCACATAAAATTAGATAACTAATATTACGTTATTCGTAACAGATGAATAAATTGGGGCCGGAATGTTTACTTTTAATAAATCCCAATTCGTAAGAATACAGTGTCAGAAATATCTATTTTGTTGTTATTGCAAAAATACTACTAATCAAAGAAAATTCTAATCGACTATACATATTTTAAATTCACTTCTAAGGCACCTTCACAATGTGGTTAAGTTTGCATCGTTGAAATGAAAGGAAAATGAATATTTCGGAATCACTTTAATTTCTTTAGGCAAATTCTGCCTACAAATATCCCATAACCATTTTAAAACTTCGTTATTGAGCAATCAAAAATATAAATCGATAGAAAAAGATGTTCTATAACAACAAAAATATGGAGAATAAAAAGTAAAAAAGAACTTCCGTTGCGTTTCGACGATGCAAACTTCAGCACGATCCTTCTCATGCCTCCGAGGGCTCTTGCGATCCCATCCCGCTCACTTTTACCTTAGGGGAGTTATGCTTAAGATGACGTCAGATGAGACGACACACCCTCAATATATTATTAAACATTCACGCCATACGCGATTTTTTGGTTTATCGTTATAGGATGCCTGGCTATAATCAATGAATATCGACTTGTGAGCGCTGGTCACAAAAACATTTGACGGAGACCACTAAAGCTGTAAAGAAGGATAGAATGGGTTGGATTTTGCATCCAAACATTTTAACGTGCCGCAGGCAAAACTTCATCCCCTCTATAATAATGTCCTAGTTAATATTGCTTGCTATAAACCAACCTTTAACCCAGAAATGAATGTATCTGAGCATAATTTGGTCGACTTGTGTAAGACGCCATACATATGTCATCTTAGACTGAAGTATGTCGTCTTACACACGTCGACCTACCTGTGGTTTTGTGTTCTACTTTTCATTTGAACAACTAATGCCCTGTAATCATTCTACTTCATTATAATAACAAACCTTTTGGATATACGATTGGTTTTAAATTCATACGTCATCAGTGATTTTAATATTTATCGTAAAAGAAAAAGTATGTCATTTTAAGGAGATAGCTCAGCTATCGCAAAATACTAAGAATTTGCTGAAATTTGTTCAGGATATCCGCTAACAGGTGCTATGTCTCCGTGTAAAATTTCAAGTATTTCGTCTGCGTGATTGTTGAGCAAATTATTGAAGTTATGCTCTTATACACGAGCGACAAAGCAAAAGCTTCATGAGAACTCTAATAAGACTATCGCAACATAATGCAAAATACTAAAAATTGGACGTAAATGGGCGGAAAAAAATCTTGTGATTTTCATGAAAAATTTAAACCAAGAGTACAGCGTTTTGTCTGTCTCGTTATCGAGATATTCGTCAAATAAAACAGGAAATTTCAGCTGACTCGCGTAAAACGATAAAGTGTCCTACGGCACGTGGCAACGCTGCTGTCGAGTCGGCCATTTTTAATAGGCGCCAAAATTTGCAACGCGCAGACTATTGCTTCCTTGCTATAAATTTCTCACCGCGGTTTCATAAAGATTATTTCAATATTTTGAATCACTCTTTGCAGAAGCTGCCGTGCATGTGTTTTGACATAACCTTCAAAACAAAAACGCATCGTCCCTCGACTGCGCAATCATTTTCCGGCTGAACTACTTTTTTCCGCCGCTTTCCAGGTTATACTGACTCCAACCGTCGATTGTACTGTTTTTCGGTTTGCATTTTCCTCTTCCATCTTTTAACTTTCGTCGAACAAAAACAGCTACGCGCTCACGATATGGCATTCGTATCTGAGCTCAGTGATACCAGTTACTGAGAACTAAATTGCGCGTTTTCCACATTTCAACTTGCTAGTAACTTATTCGCGATGTAAATAAACAAAAAAGATTAATAACATTTCTAAACAGTCAATTATATGCATTCCACATATTTATTCGCTGACATTTATTTATTTTATGTAACCGAAAATTTGATTGTTCGGGGTTGGCAGCCGTTACAGGCGCCCATGTTTAAGCATATGCGTTCTACTCTTGCCGCCTGCCTCGCAAAGCCGCTGAGCAGCCTCCTTAAGGGCAGGTACCCGAGTAAACGGCGAGAAAAACAGGTAAATTTGGGCAATTTTTATCTCAAAAACTAATGTTTCGATTGGATCCAGGTTTTTTTTTCTTGGAAAATATGTATATTGAGGTATGTTTAGACATTTTTTAAAATGAATTCGTTGACTGAAAGCGATTTAAACGCGCTTATCTGGAAACTTAGTTTTCAAAGTCGGTGCCAGATGTATCTCGAAAACGGCTTGTCCGAGTTTGTCCAAATTTGGATACAATATTCTTCGATAATTTTTCTCGTTCACCACGTAGGGGTTTTCATTTGATTGAACCATTATTTTTTTTATGCAATGTGTATGCAATCCAAAATCATCGGAAATTGCCAACGAAAAATGAATGTTAAATTAAAACGGTCGCAATTCCGTCCTAAATGAAAATTAAAAAAAAATCCTACGTGGCGAACGAGAAAAACTGTCGAAGAATGTTGTATCCAAATTTAGACAAAATCGGACAAGCCGTGTTCGAGATAAATCTGGCACAGACTTTGAAAACTATGTTTCGAGATAATCGCGTTTGAATCGCTTCCAGTCAACGAATCTATTTTTAAAAAAATCCTAAACATACCTACATATTTTCCAATAAAAAAAACCGGAACAAATCGAAGCTAGTTTTTCGATTGGTCGAAACTAGGAAATTAGTTTTTGAGATAAAAATTCCCGAAGTTTACCTGTTTTTCTTGCCGTTTACTCAGGTACCTCCCCTTAAGCACAACTTCCCTACACTTGTCACTTTCCTATTTCCCGTTCGTCGCCCCCCCCCCCTCCGGACTATCACCCACAGCCACTCTTTCCTAATACACTGTAGTGTCGCATTTGCACGAGGGAACAGGAAAACTGTGGAAAACCTGCGTCCATCATAAAATTGAAGATTTTCGCCTAAAAAAATACGTATACATTTTTTCCTACAAAAGGCAGTGTTTCAGAGATTTTAAATTTACGTAATTCCGATTTTTAGTACACCGCACGATTCGCTAGTTGGGTACATTTTTTATTCGCAGCTTCCAATTATGTGTCTCGACGGTTTTTGTGTACGAACGCGACTACATGCCAATAACTGTATCCGCCACCTGCTCGGATCCGCGAGGGACGAAGACACGAGGAAGTTGCGCAGTCACAGCGTAAGAAGATACCAACCTCTCTATAGAAAAATGTGTTCGCCATGTACAGATATAGAGATCACACCGTGATAGGGGAAAGATGAAGAGCGGCCAAGACATCGGAGGGTGGTGAAGCATCACGCGAACACGTTGTTTTTCACCTCCCATCCAAAGTCCCTACCCCCGATACAACCCCTCGAAGCTTCATCTCCTAGGAGGACACCCGTCGTGAAAAGAGTCCGGTAAGGGGGTTCATCGGTCCTATATATTAAAGACGTTGCGTTGTCGAGCTTTCATCACAACCCCGGGAGAAGTCGCACCACGTGTATCATAAATATAACATCAAGAGTGTTGTTCTTGTTTCGTCCACGATTCGTTCATCGCCATTTGTGCTTCTTGTCAAACCGACTAAGGGCGTCCAGAAGAGATACAAGCAAGGTGAGTGCACCCTCGTAATTTTCGGAACAGTCACATGCTTCACACCAACATACGAGGAAGTATCAATCCTTTTTTTGTCGATGAAAAAACTTGTATAAACAAATTCACAGATGCTCGAGGAGTTTGAAAAAGCGGTCATGCTCATTGTATTGGTTCCTTGGAAAAAAAAAATGTCGTCACATACTTTCTCCTGTAGGCAAGTCCTTACAGTAACTTCACTCGAGAGGAGACTTTGCTAGTGCAACGCAACGATAAGGAATCAATTTCGATTTTGCGCGGTTTTCGAAACATCGCCCTGATAATATCCCGTTTATGTGACAAAGATCGTCCGATGTCTCGAAATTTGAGATACAGCATTTTCGAAAGTTTAAAACATATTTTGAATGCTTTTGAAAAAATGTTGAGTGTGGAAAAATCGCTTAAGTGAACGCAGCCAAATTCAAATGAAAATCTGGAGATCGAAAGAAAAATGATTTGCCTTGATCGAAGATCGAGAAGCGGGCCGACAGGATTTTAGCGTTTGCTCGTACACATAACGTGTGAAGGAGTCTGAATATCGCATGTCTTGGGTTTGCTAAGAATCACGCCAATCTGAAGCTCTCGTTGCAAGCTCATATGATGTTTCGAGTCATGTCTCAGTTCAAGGTAAATCAGCATCACCCGCATCATAAAATCGGGTCTGTGTAGTACACATACGCGTACATTTGTCCGGATACGTATGTGGATTACAGTACTTTGCAAGAAAGAGCGAAACAGAACGAGAGAGCAAGAGAGAAAGAGACAGCGCGGTCTTTTAGTGGACATGCGTCCAGCTGTCTGCTCGTTCGGTCAGCGCAATTAATTATCGCTTAATTCAACTCAATTGTCTCTCTCTCTCTCTCTCTCTCTCTCTCTCTCTCTCTCTCTCTCTCTCTCTCTCTCTCTCTCTCTCTCTCTCTCTCTCTCTCTCTCTCTCTCTCTCTCTCTCTCTCTCTCTCTCTTTCTCTCTTTCTCGGCACGACCACACGAGTGATATCCCACATCTTGAGCCCATGCGCCTCGCGCATACGGACAAACGAAAGCGTACATGATCTTCTTTTGTACAGCTACATACATACATTTCGTCTCGTAGAACGAAATAGAGTCCCGTAACTAATTCTTCGTACCAAGCGAATCGCGCGACACTATCAAATCTTTATTCTCGTCATATATATGTATATATATACGTGTGTGTATGTGTGTGTGTATGGGATATTCCACGCCATTTCAGCTAGCTCGTGAGCTACCCATTTTTGGTATTACTGATTTTTTTTGTAAAATTGTACCCCATGAAAGTAACATACACACCTATTTTTAGATTTTTATCTCTTCTCGCTTAGGAGTTGTATTTTTCCAAAAAAATATCGATTTCAAAAGTTTTGGAAACGTTTGAGCGCTGCTAACTCCTGAACTAATGAGATATCGACAAATGGCACTATATAATTTTTTTCATTTTGAAAAATACTTTCGTTAAAAAATATCAATTATCAACGTGAACGTTTTGTTTGCTTCTAAAGTAAAACTATTCTTGTAAAAGACGGTCGCCATATTTTTATTTTTTTCAAAGAATTTTCTCATATAGAGTGACACATTCTATGATTTTTAAGAGTAGTCTCATCGTGGGCCCATTTTTTCTTTTATTTTTTTCGCATTAATCATACTTTTTTAGCCGATTTTTATCATTTTAATGTCAGATAATGCTATTAATGATTATGTGATTTTCAATTCGGCGTCGACAGGCCTGAAACGGTTTATTTTTAATTCGTGCTGAATTTAACGAAGAAATATATATATATATATATTTTTCGTAATCACTTTTTTCGTTAAAATCAGTATAAATGAAGAAAAAACCGTTTCAGGCCTGTTGAAGCCGAATTGGAAATTCCAAAATCATTAATAGCATTATTGGAGATTAAAATGATAAAAATCGTCTAAAAAAGTATGATTAATTTGAAAAAAAAAAAAAGAAAAAAATGGGCCCACGATGAGACTCGTCTTAAAAATCATAGAAGACGTCACTCTATTTTAGATAATTTTCTCAAAGAATGAAAAAACGGCTATCATCGTTAAAAAAATATTTTTTATTTTAGAAGCAATAAAAGTTGACATTGAGAATTGATAATTTTATTCATATTTTTTAACGGAAGTATGCTTCAAAATGAGATAAAATTATATAGTGCCATTTGTCGATATCTCAATTACTTCAGGTGTTATCAGCGTTTAAACGTTCCCAAAGCTTCTAAAATTGGCATTTTTTGGAAAATTATAAGTCCTTTAAAAAGAAGAGATGAAAATCTAAAAAAATTGTGTGGATATTCCTTCCATGAGGTACAATTTTTCAAAAAAAAAATTACGAAAACCAAAAATGGTCGAGGTCACGGGCTAGCTGTAATGGCGTGGGATATCCCATATTCATATATATATATATATATTCATATATATATATATATATATATATATATATATATATATATATATATATATATATAGAACAGTTGGATGAGCATTCAGTTAACGAGAGAACTACACACTCGTGACTGTGGTGTCTTGATTTCACTGAACTCAACAAGCCTCATGGGCAAAGGGATTTTCAGCATACTCCTCGATATTCAAGACCATGGTCGAGCTTAAAACTTGAAAACCTCCATTCGGCATATGCTTCTTACATGGGGTTGAATTTTGCATTGTTAGGATACTTCAAAAGTTCACTTCAATTTCTTATTTTCATTAATATCCAAAATCATATTTTGCAGATCGCTTTTACATCGCTGAATAAGAATCCTAAGAAATGTTTGCGTGATTCTCGTAGCAAAAATGTGCCAAAGAAAATTTGGAATGAAAGACATCATCTTCTCGGGTGAATCGCCTTTTTTACATACTATGAAGGATGGGTTGATTCAATTTTCCCGTTCCTGATCTCGAAGCACTAAGAAAAATTTCCACTCTTCTAAATTGTTTTGCATGGAAAAAGCGCCGAAGAAAATTCTGTCATAGCGGGAAATGAAGGGTCGTTGAATACACGGAATTTTAAGGTGGTATATACATTTGCAACGACAAAAAAATCGATTTCCTTTTTTTCTCTAAACGATAGAATTATATATGTAAAATAATTTCCCAAAGTTTCAAAGCGAAATTCGAAAAACCTCAAGCCTCACCGCTCGGATTCGGAGTGGGCGTGAACTTCAAACGCGTTTTCCTCAAAACTGCATTATCGAAATTAGTGTGCAGGATTACTCAAAAACTATTAAGTCGATTGAGTTAAAACTTGGTAGATATATTGACAATATTGGTGCCTTCTTCTTAACCAGAATTGTTTTTGAAAAATTGAAAAAAAAAACTACTTTTTTAATCCATATTTTACAGAAATGTTACGTGAAATTTTGATTTTTTTTTTCGTTGTAAATTCGTGCCATTTTTTCAAATTCGCATTTTCTTTATTTTAATTACCGTCACATAGAAACTAAACATGTTCTAACTGAAAAAATGTTTGAACTTTTTTGCAAATCAAAGTCTACGGAAAGCTAGACTGCACGTTGATTCGCAACTCCCGCGGCGACCTTGCTGTAACACTCTGCCTCAGCTCCGTCATTTTGATGATGAATGAATGTAAAAAAATTGTTTTGTATACTTAAATATATTATTAAAGTATACCTAAAGTTTGCAACTTGTAGAATGATTATTGCTTAGTTTAAAAAATCCCTCAATATTGTTTATTTTTTCCTGTCCAAATGTATATCCCGCCTTAAACGTAAAAGATAATTCCTGATGGATGATCGCGGAAGAGGAAAACTGGGGTTGCCGATCATTAGAAGAAGATAATGGAGTAAAGCTAGCAATTCTTTATTGGCAGAAAAATCGTAATGTGGCTGAGACATTTTTATTGTGATTGTCCTGCCACTAAACTACTGTACCTTCCAACCATAGGCGTTTGTTACACATACCATGGGGTATTGGCAAAAATGTGGCGTAAGTCAAGTGTAGACGTATCGACCGGAAAATAGGTGATATTTTGCTGAATTTTGAACTTTCGAATGGTATTGACGTATTCATCGTTGATAAGCAACAAAAATTCTTTTTTATTTTTATTTTTCAATTTTAATGCCTATCAAAAATAATTTCTCCACGTTTAGATCTCCCGATTTAACTTATAGCCATCTAACAAGAATCTGAAAAACGCTTGAGTGATTTGCGTTACGTAAATGTACAAAAAAAAAACATTCGTTGCATTCCTACATGCAAACTCCAACATCATGAAGCTTTCGCCGCCGGTTAATTAATGTCGAGGGAAAATGCTTCTCGAGCGATAAATTACTTAAGTTCAATCAGCCGACATCGATATAACTGAGGTTGATGAAACTGCGCTCTATCTCTTTCCTTGGAGCGTGAGAGTGAAAGAGATGAAGAGAGTGAGACAGACGGGAAGCGCATCGGCTGACACGTTTCGTACCCGCTACAGTTGCATTCGGATCTCTTACGCAGCACGAGTCAATTTATGCGCCGCGCATCGTGTTCTGCGCACCCTACCTCTAAAAGTCTATTAACATCAAGAAATGTTATACGATTTTAACTTAATTTGATCAGCGCTGAAGACAAGTTGATTCAATTGAGTAGAATTAATGAAGCATGCTTAATTAGCAGGTAGAGTTCGCTCTTTACGGCATTTTAATCGCTATATATATATATATATATATATATATATATGAGGGTGGCACAAATTTGGCCTCTATTTTTTTCCTTTATCTCACCACCGAATTATCTACTGTAAAGGAGAAAAAAATTGTCGCGAAACCTGCGAGCAGTCAAAAAATATTTAGAAGTCGCTCGAGGCTCCGATAAATTCGAATTTTCATTAAAAAATCAATTTTTTTTCGTTCACTATTCATCCATGATACTTACGCTTTATAATTTTTAAATTAAGTTCGCGAAAGCTGTAGCCGGTTATTGAATATTTAGTGGTCGCTCAAGAGCTTCGAAATTTTCAATATTCTTTCATTCTTCTGACTCATGAATCTAACGCTTTGTAAAATTTTCAAAATAGAAACAAGATTCTCAATGTTTATCAAACCTTGATGGTTTAATATTGAATATATATATGGTTTACGATGGGCAAGATGGGGTTTTTTCCAAATCTTTACAAAGATTTAGTTTGCGTTAATCCGTTGTTAGAAAAGGTTTATCTTGGTGCTAAATATCCGAAAAAATTACATCATCAATAATGTCTGTAAACTACATACATTAAACTGTTTCTTTCTCTGGTGTTTTGTTTGAACCAATATTAGGCAATATAAATGTTTACCTTTAAGGCGGGAGCCTGAATTAGAAGGCCCAAGAAAAGCGTTTTTTGGGATGTTTTTTAGAAGGGAAAAAATAAGTGAGCCCAGTTTCATGTATATTTGAACTTAAAAAAAAATGTTAACATGAAACAATAAATGACCTCAAATTTATCAGCCTATTCCATGTGCATCTTGTCACTGCAGTCCCCAGTCGTCGTGAAAGATGCAGCTCGTAATTGTTGACGGAAACAAAAAAAAACAAAATAAATTTCGATTGGCCTATATTTTTCTTCCGGTTGAATTAAGAAAAAGCTGAAAAAACCGTGAAATTCTCTCAGGAACTTTTATCAGGTTAAAAAAAATGTGTTAAAAAATACTTAAATGTGCTATAAAAATTATTAAAAAATACTGTTCCAACGGCTTTTTTAATTCACTTAGAAGAGATTTTCATACTGAAGACAATAAACTTTGGTTCGATTCAATAGGTCGTTTAGTTTTTTTTGCTATCACGCCCGCCAATTTCGAAAATCGTGAACATGAAAACTGGAGAAAACGCGCTTCAAAGTTTTCAATAGGAGGAAATATCAATATCAAATTTCAATGGCTTCTCTGCTTTGGCCTTGTATCTTCGACAATATTTACAATTGGCCTCTGTAACTTTGTAAATATATTCTTGGGTAGTTTATCTATCGATTTAAGCAATAAAAAAATGATTTTTCGGTCCTTCCAATTTAGGCTTCGGCTTAAATCTGCAATGCCAGCACCCTACACACTTGGTTTTTTAAAATCAACATTGCCATCTTGCATTTATTTCGGAAAATTTGAAAATCCTCTAGTGACTTTACCCCTTAATGTACTTTCCTTCCAATGAATATTACAGAAGTCAAAAACCGAAACGGCTTCGCCATGCATATGTATACACGTGCTTTTAAGATGATTCACGCGTGTAGGATATGGCTCGATACGAGGGAAAATTTGCAAAAAGTCTCACGTGCCAGTCGAGGGTCTTTCCTGAAAAGCGCCACGGATTCAATTCTCTAAATAACGTCCAGCGTAAACTGGTTTGAGTTTGGCGGGAGAGGAGATTCCGCTGATGAGACGATGATGAGGAGGACCCTCGGTGGAGTTGCGAATCGCCCGCACACGAGCACACGGATATACACACTGCGAAACGTCCCGAGGAGAACGCCACACCGACAATTCTTATACAGGGTGTCTCGTATCTCTACCACCCGACATAACTCGGTAATTATCGACGTCACGAAAAAAATGTTCCAGACAAAAGTTGTACGGTGTGAAGGGGACCATCAAATGCGACCATTTGTTTTTATTTCGATAGAGGCGCTGACGCACAGTGAAGGTCACCTTCACTTTTTTAAATGGAATGGTACATTTTTTTTCAACCGTATTGTGGAGCACCTCGAGCGGCATAATAAACATTAGGGGTCAAAGTCGTTCAAGGTCATTCAAGGTCAGTATCGTTTATACAAATCTCAATTTAGATTGGTATTTCATTTTAATAGGTGACCTTGAATGACCTTGAACGACTTTGATCCCCAATGTTTTTATGCGGCTTGAAGTGCTCCACACGATGGTCGAGGAAAAAATGTACCGTTCGTAAAATGTAAAATGTGCGTCAGCGTCGCCACAAAAATAAATTAAAAAATGGTCGCATTTGATGGCCCCCTTCGCACCGTATAACTTTTGTCTGGAACATTTTTTTGTGAAGTCGATAATTAACCGAGTTATTTCGGGTGGCAGCGATAAGAGGAGCACCCTGTATACAGGTGACCGAAAGCTCGCGCGGTTAATGCCTGTCTAGAATTTCTGATGGACAATCTCCATTAGCTACACCCCGCGGACAATACGAACAATTCATTCGTCCTCGAAGTCTATTTTGCTACGTTGCTCCTCCGCGGTGAGACATCCGTCTTGGATCGCACACCCGGTGAAAAGAAATAAAAACAATTCTGTTCTCCCATTATTTTCCCACTTGGGCAATTCTCTCGTCAACCCGAGTCGAAAGTGAAATCCTAAATTCATCCTGTTGGATCTATTCTTGTGCCTCCGTAGTGGTGTCTCAACGGGGACATCCCATGTGACAGAAATTTTTTTCGCTTTTTTTTGGGAATTTTTTTTTATGAACCATTAAAAGACCTTATCTTTGCATATTTACCACACATTTGTTAAGGAGTCTTCTCACGTTGGTCTCTAAAAAAAGGCTATTTTCATGATTTTTTTTTATAGTTTTACATTATAGATAGTGAAAAACCGACAGAGATGGGCGCGGGGTCGGTGTGCGGGCTCGGCGGTCACTGAAGTTAAGCAGCATTGAAGGGCTGCCAATACTTGGAGCGGTGACCGCTTGCCCGTGCACTGGTTTGCGCATCAACCTCTGAGTGGGAGGCAGTTTGTCTGAGTTTCTGATCGTAATACAACTGAAACTCAGCCAAATATAGCCGCCTGTGTCGGCCCAGGTTTTCCGGAGTTTCCCTGGGCCCTCGTGCACATGTGATATAGTAGTGATATATAGTAGAGTGGCTACGGTCAAGACTCTGGGGGGGAACTCTGGAAGGAATAAAGGATGGGATGGTAAAAGGGGAAGGACCCCGTACCTCTGAGGAATACATATATATATTTTTTTAAATATATATATTATAGATATTGATAAAAAAGTTGTTACACTTAATAAATACACTTTCGAAAGACATTTTAAGAAAATGATGTATTTATGCAACCCAAACAAACTTTAAACGCGATTTTCTCGAAACAACGTTTTTCGTCGGCTTGTTGATAAAATCTTGGACACTACTGAACCGATCCTTCTGAAATTTTCATCACATATTCTTCATAACTATAGCTACAGCGCAGAGTAAGGATTTTTGTTCAATTTTGATATTTACTTTTTTGCCAAAAGCGGTGAACAAAGCACGTTGTTTTGTTTTTTTCGAAAAATATCCGCCATTTTGATATTTTTGCATATATCAAAAATCGTATGATATGCGATACAGCCATTAACATACTGAATCTAAAACCGTTTGATTCTTTTGCTTTGGTTTAGCCATCTCCGAGATTTCATGAACAGCGCAAACCTACCATTTTTTAGGTCATTTTTTTCCAACTACCATTTTCGTCTATGAATAGTGACTTGAATGAATAATTTTTTAAAATGTATTTCGAAAGCGTATTTATTACGGGGTTAGGCCACAGTAACGGGTATAAAATCATGTGAATTTAACCATTTTTTTTTGTATGAAAAAGTGATTCACTCATAAAATTAATTACGCATCTATTCAGTATGAACATCAAGCTGTCAGAAAATATATATATATTTTTTTCGATGTACAAAATGGCCGACTACTAGTATTTTCTTTTGTTATTTTTTTTAGCCGCTCATTTTTTTAGCCGACGTGACATTTATCATCCACTATTTTTTTACCTAGAACAAAAAACAAAAATTCTCATCAATCTACATTAGAATACCTAGAGAAGTACGTACGGAATTTAACAAACATTATTTTATTCAAAAGTTGTAGGTATTTAAACTTAAGAAATGAATTTTCAGTGAAAAATGTCGTATAAAACTGTTCATAAAACGAATAGTTTTCGATTAATCAGAAATTTCGTACGTACTTCTCTGCGAAATGCAATTAGGAACATAACTTTTAAATTTGAAGTAAATCGAGGGAAAATTGTTGAAGTTATTTGTCACGCCAATTGGAAAAAAGCTGTTTTGAGAAAAACGCGTTTAAAGTTTTACATATAACGTCTCAGCGCCTTCAGGTACTCTATGGCCCTGCCAGAGGTGGGCTTACGTTGTACGCTCAAAGTCGGTGAAAAAACAATGTCCAGACAAAAGTTGTACGGTGTGAAGGGGACCATCAAATGCGACCATTTGTTTTTATTTCGTTTTATGAATAGTAACTTATTCTTACGATGTAAGTTTTTATTGTTTTATGAATAGTAACTTATTCTTACGATGAAAAAGCACCGTTTTAGCAAAAAAAATCGATTTTTTGCAAACTCTACTGTGGTCTTACCCCTTAAGGGGCCAGTCCACTTTGGAGCCACGAAAAAAAGGCTATTTTTATGGAAGATATGAATATAAAAGTTGTTGGGCTTGATAAATAAAATCCAACAACTATAAACAACAACCAAAATACATGTAAAAAAATAATTTATTTTTATTCATTTTAAGTAAAAAAACTATAGTTTAACGTTACGCCTCAAAAATAGGTGGGCTACGTAGCTCCATCACAACTCGGCAACGGCTTGTCTGAAACAAAAAAAATCAAAGTCCATTAGATTCAGTATGACACCAGCTACAAAATGACCCTGGGATATAAAGTTTTATCGAAAAATAAAAAAATGGCAGATGAAAAACGAAAAAAAACGGTTTTTTTTCGCAAAAAAAGAGCGATAATCAAAATTTTGAGACCATCGAGGGTCATCGTGTTGCGAATCATGTTTACAATAAGGTAAATGTCCCAATTATTGAACAGGTCCCAATTATTGAACACTATCTTGTATTCTAATTATTTCTCATTCACCTGCATGCATTTACTTATTTATAAAATTTCATTACATATATGGAACTTTTAGCTATCGAAATGTTACCTTACTTATGCAAAAAAAGCTTTAATTAATAGAGAAAAAAATTATTTAATCAGCAACGGTGACTCGTTTTGACGTCTCGTGGTAACTGCTTATCGTTTTTGCTAAGACTAAAGACTAAAGACTAAGCTTCATGCGTAAGGGCATACAAAATTCAAAAACTGTTGCATCTCAAAAAGTAAAGGCGTTTCAGGTTTCTCAGAAAATTTCTTACAAATTACAATTTTTATGAAAAAACTTTATTTAATTAATTATTAAAAAATACGGTGTTCGATCATTGGGACATAGAAAATGCAGTGTGTCCCAATTATTGAACACTCGAATTCTCCAAGTTGGCGTCATTAAACCCATCAAAACATCGAGACAGTTCGTGTGAATCGGATTTATTCAAACAAAAACTGTAAGTTCCTGAATAAACACCTCTATTCTTTTAATAATAACTCTAAGATCGTCAAATATATTTTTCATTTGTATTTTCGTGCAATAAACATAAAAAGGAAAGTAAAAAGAGAATATAACCTAAATGTAACCTAAAAATACGAATTTACTGTTCAATATTTTTTGCTCTCCGATATTTCAGGGAGCCAAGCTGCGACAAAATCAAACAAAAACAGAATATGAAAACGAGGAAGCTGAAAAGAAAAAGAAAATAAAGTTCGAGTTGAAAAGCAAAAGAAAACCAGATGCGATTGAACCAAAAACCTTTCAAAAGAGACTGAATATATATTTTTGTATTTTTACATGATTAACAACAGATTATTTAAGTGTTTCATTTTGCTTTTATTTCTCAATATTGTACCCAAAATAATATTTTTAGAACGGAAAAAGAATTCTCGAGAGTGTTCAATAACTGGGACATGCCTGTTCAATATTAGGGACATAGGCACTTCCAGTGTTCAATAATTGGGACATTTGCATTCTTCACATTGTTATTCTTTTTTTTCATTTAAAATCATTTAAAAATAATTTAAAGGGTGATTTTTCGAAAGTAAAAATATCAAAGTATCATTTGAACCTGAAAGCGATGCTTTTTTCTTGATTTTATATTTTTTTCTCACCGAATTCAATCCCCCAGATCCTTAGCTGTTCAATAATTGGGACATTTACCTTATGTGGTTCAAATTTCAAGAGAAACGGTTTATTAGTTTTAGAGATACGATGGAGCTAGATTTTGAAAACGTTGTTTCGAGAAGAACGAGTTTGAAGTTTATACTATGAAAAACTCTTACCTAGACTCAATCGGCAATTCCTGCACCGTACAAATTCCTTCTGATTGCTCATCATCGTCGATTTCTTCAGATCTTGCTTGCTTTCCATTTTGTGGACTGACCCCTTAAATACATCAACTTTTATATCAATATTTATCATATAAACCTATCAAAAACAATCATGAAAATAGCGTTTGTAGCGTACAAAGTAAGATGAGATGCTGGAAAAACTTACGCACGTGGTCAATTTTTTATTGGCCTTTAGCGATCGTATTCTGGGAGTAAGAACTTCAAAGTCAATCCCAATCAGGATTACTCACCTGAGGATATGAGTGTCTCAGTAAAAAAAAAAAAGAAACGCTCGATCATCCACCAGTCCGTTCGATTTGTCTTTTTTATTAATAGCAATTCAAGCGATATTGCGCCGTTTTCCTTGCACAGGGGAACTTGACATTGAAGATGATCTTTTGATGAGGTATTTTTTCAATTTTACCGAGGATCATCGCAGTATCTACAAATTGCCACGTCATATATGCGTATACTAACCTGTCCTGTGGAGTCTTAACTTCGCGGTTTACGAAAGCGGTTCGCACCGCTCTCAAAATGACTAAGCACCACACTTGACCGTTCGGCACACCTATAGATCTACAAAGTTCCTAAAGTGACTAGCAGTGAATTGAGGTACTTGCTTCAACTGGAACGAAAGCTGTAAGTGTGTCTTAAAAAAAAAAAAAATTCCGCCTCGTTCTTCCATGCGAAAATCGTTCCAATGACAAATATAATTTTGTTCAACGATTCCGTCGCTTCTTTCCCTTCGTCTCGATGACACAAGGAGACTTGCTCTGAGCCCAAAATGGGGCCGGGTTGAAATTCCGAATTTGAATGCTCCGACGGTTTGAAATTCCGAATTTGCATATTCCGCAATTCAAGATGGGGCCGGGTTGAAATTCCGAACTTTGATTGATCAGAACCCTCAAAACTCCGAAAGAATTTTACACGAAAGGCCAAAACTCCGAAATTCTGAACACCGTTAAAATAATTCAGCTATGGAAGTTTAAACATTTTCAAAATTTGCAATAAATTGACGAATTATTTCAAGAATTTTTTATTTATTAAGACGGGGTATATATTTACAACGATCAAAAAATCGATTTCTTTTTTTTTCTTCTTTAAACGATAGAACTACATATGTAAAATATTTTCCCAAAGTTTGAAAGCGGAATTCGAAAAACTTCAAACGTTACAGCCCGTCAACGCTGTGCCTCGCCGTTCGGATTCGGAGCGGGCGTGAACGTCAAACGCGTTTTTCTCAAAACTGCATTATCGAAATGGGCCTGCAGGATTACTCAAAAACTATTAAGCCGATTGAGATGGAACTTGGTAGAAAAATTGTTTATATTCGTACTTTCTGCTTGACGGGAATTGTTTTAGAAAAATTGAAAAAAAAACTACTTTTTAATCCACATTTCACAGAAATGTTGCGTGAAATGTTGATTTTTTTTTGGAAATGCGTGCTATTTCCTTAAATTTGCATTTTCTTAATTTTAATTACCACCACATGGGAACCATACATGTTCTAACTGAAAAAACTTGTTTTGTATACTTAAATATACTATTAAAGAATACCTAAAGTTTGATAATTGTAGAATAATTATTTCTTAGTCTAAAAAATCCCTCAATATGGCTTATTTTTTTCCTGTCTAAATGTATATTCCGCCTTAAGAAGTGATTTTGCGTCAATTTTGAAATTTGTCCAGGCAATGTTATACGTTCTACATTTCGTGTAAAATTCTTCCGGAATTTTGAGCGTAATGATCATTCAAAGTTCGGAATTTCAACCCCCCCCCCCCTTCCCCACGGCTCGCCCCGAATCAATCGCTGTTCGCGCACAATCTATACGATTATATTTCCTCGCTGTGTTTCGAAGAGCCGCGCGCGGTCGCGTCCACAAGTCATGACACTCACCATTCCAGTTTTGGAACCTACGTCATTCGGTCTTGAGGCGATATATAAAATAGATACGTAAATAAAATACCCGGAAAAGTCATAGACGTACAAACCGAATTCACATGTAGCTACTATCGCGCTAGAATTTTAATCGCAATGCTCGTAAAGTTAAAGAAGTATCTACATATAGCTGGAAGAAAACCCTCACACGTACACCGGTATCTGCTCATAATTATGAAACATTCGACGGACCAAGAGTCATCGAACTCGTGACAATTTCTTCCTCGCTCTTCACTTGGTACAATGATTCTTTATGATGTTGAAGTTTGCATGGTTGGAACGCAACAGAAGTTCCGGAATTCATTTTTTTTGGCAATTTTCGGCCTCCAGAATCACTTAAGGCTGGAGTCTGAATTAGAAGGTCCGAAAAGTCGTTTTTTAATTGCTTAAATCGACAGATAAACTATACAAGAATATATTTACAAAGTTACAGGCCAATTGTAAATATTTTCGAAAATACAAGGCCAAAAGCAGAGAAGCGATTAATAATTGATATTGATATTTCCTCCTATTGTAAATTTACAATGAAGCGCGTTTTCTCCAGTTTTCATTTTCACGATTTTTCCAAATTGGCGGGTGTGATAGCAAATAAACTAAACGACCTATTGAATCAAACCAAAGTTCATTGTCTTCAGTATGAAAATCTCTTCTAAGTGAATTTAAAAAGTCGTTGAGAAGGTATTTTTAAATAATTTTTATAGCACGTTAAAGTGTTTTTTTTACACTTTTTTTAACCACAGAAAAGTTATAATTTCACGATCTTTTCAGCTTTTTCTTAATTCACCCAGAAGAACAATAAATGACGCTTGAACATTTTATTGGTTTATTTGGTTCAATGATGAATTACGAGCTGTATCTTTCCCGCCGAATGGGGACTGCCGTGACAAGACGCACTTTTTTTTATACATTTCAAATACACATGAAAAAATACCTCAATATCTATTTTCACTTGTTTTTTCCCTTCTAAAAAAAATCCGGAAAAACGTTTTTTTGGACCTTCTAATTCAGGCTCCGGCCTTAAACTCTTTTCAGGATCCTCATTAGAAATCACTAACGTAAATAAATAAGAAAAATGTTTGGATAATGTTGAAAATAAGGCAATAAAAATGCGTCAATGAATTTTCGTTTCATTCCAACGATGCAAACTTCAACGTCACGATTCTTTGACCACTTGTTGTAACTAATTCGCACCTGGATGCTGAACTAAAGTCTCCAAGTACAAATATACACGTTGACCACTTTTTCATCCAGTTTTGACGAATCTACCTCCACCGCTCGAAGTTGATCGGGAAAAACATCAGTTGGGCAACTTTGTCAATTTGTTTGAAACAGTAGCAAAATATACTCTTATGGAGACGCAAGACACAGTGGGGCTAAGAATAGGAAGTAATTAAAATGGATAATGGTGGCTAGTAAATGGTACAATGATAAAACAAGTGCATCTACCCCACAGTACATAAAATAGTTATATATGTACACATGCATATGTGTGTCTAAATGTACGAGCGATAAAATGTCACTTTATAAATAATTACGTTGCAACGAAGACCCACAAGGGGCGAATATATGTACCCATGTGAGAACACCGCGGACATGCTGAGCAATCCTGAGAATTCGTTACGGAACAGCCCGAAGGCGAGCTACTTTCCGTTCTCTGGGAGGGCTGTGGTGTGTGTGCTCTCGCGATTTTATTTATAGCCTTATCGCTCGCGCAAAAGGAAATTACCGGATGAAGAGTCTGCGTATACAACACACACACACATAGGCGGGAATGGGCAGTTTTTAAGATATTCGAATTCGAGAACTGTCGTTAAAATTACCTTTAGATAATTGTAAGGTAATTTATATAAAGGTCATTGGAAAAACCGACTTGTCTTGAAAATCGTCGATTCATTTCGACGAAATTTACGATTTTGGCCTCAAAAGAGCCCGATGTACTGATAGCCAACATTGTACAGATACAACGAGTTCGGAATATTCTTTTTCCATATACTCGTATGTATTTATATAGTATACGAGGGTGGGGTGAAAAGTTTCCGGCCTGACCAAGAAAAACGATGTTTAAACATTTTTTTTGCTTTATTTTTCAACATAATCTTCAAAGGTTATACCAGTTTTAAACGTAGATTCGTCAAGCTCCTCAAAATACTGATTTACAGCTTCGATAACTTCTTCGTTGCTCTTAAATCTTTTTCCGCCAAGCCATTTTTTGAGGTTAGGAAACAGGTAATAGTCGCTGGGGGCTAAGTCTGGAGAGTAGGGAGGATGCGGCATCAATTCAAACTTCAATTCGTGGATTTTGGACATGGCAACAATCGACGAATGCGCTGGTGCGTTATCGTAATGAAACACGTTTTTCTTCGCCAAATGAGGTCGTTTACTTTGCACCTCGTGCTTTAAACGTTGCAATAACTCTGCGTAGTATTGACCAGTGATAGTCTTACCCTTTTCAAGGTAATCAATGTATATAATTCCTCTCGCATCCCAAAAAAAAACAGTAGCCATAACCTTGTTTGCCGATAAAATTGTTTTTGCCTTCTTTGGGGTTGGTTCCCCTTTTCCAACCCACTGTTTTGACTGTTCTTTATTTTCAGGAGTGTAGTGGTGGACCCACGTCTCATCAACAGTTATGAATCGACGCAAAAATTCATTTGGATTACGCCTATACAGCGCCAAATTGTCGGTAGAAATGGTTTTTCGAAGCAGTTTTTGGTCGAGCGTTATCAAACGCGGCACCCACCTTGCACACAGCTTTTCCATGTTCAAATGGTTGTGCAAAATATTTCGCACACGTTCAGCTGACATCCTACAGGTCTCAGCTATCTCATGCACTTTCAACCTGCGGTCTTCCAACACTATTTTATGGATTTTTTCAATCATCTCTGAAGTTGTGACTTCAACGGGCCGTCCTGAGCGAGGCTCGTCAGAAGTGCTCACACGACCCATTTTAAATTCAGAAATCCACTGCTTAATAGTTGAATATTGAGGGGAAGCGTCTCCTAGTGCTGAATCCATTTCTTCTTTTATTTGTTTTGGTGTAAAACCTTTCAAATGGAAGTATTTGATGACAGCACGTTTTTCCAATTTTTCCATTTTTACGTAAACAACGGAAGCGTCTCGCGCAATGTGCTCTCAAACGCAAACTAAGGTAGCGATTGGGCTGAAACTGTACATACAAGCTCGGTAGGAATGGTACTGTAGGACGCCGTTCCAAAACTAGACCTAGTGGCACCATCTCTTGGTCAGGCCGGAAACTTTTCACCCGACCCTCGTATATACATAATTCTATTACCGATACAAGTAAAAACGTCAAGTCCTCGTTTTGCATGAAACTTGAATCTACTTAAATTTACTGTAAATATATATGGGAAATTCCACGTCGGTTCACCTAGCTCGTGGCCCCGATCAATTTTGGTTAGCCTGATTTTTTTGTAAAATTGTACCCCGTGATAGGAATATCCAGACCATTTTTTTAAATGTTATCTCTTCTTTTTTAGGAACTATAATTTGCCAAGAAAGTTGTTTGTTATTCGCAATCATTTTTTTTTGTTAAGGTCGGGCATAAATTAAAAATAAAACGTTTCAGGCCTTTCGGAGCTGAATTGGAAATCACAAAATCATCAATAGCATTGTTGGACATTAAAATGACAAAAATCTTCTAAAAAAATAGAAGGAAAAATGGACCCACGATAAGACTAGTCTTAAAAATCATAGAATGAGTTACTCTATATTAGAGAATTTTTGGAAAAAATAAAAAAAGGCCATCCCCTTTAAAAAATATTTATCAATTAAGAAGCAAAAAAATCGTTGACGTTGATAATTGATAATTTTTGCATATGTTTTAACGGAAGTATGCTTCAAAGTGAAAACAAATTATGTGGTAACATTTGTCGATATCTCAATTAGTTTTGGAGTTATCAGCGTTTAAACGTTTCCAAAACTTCCGAAAGCGACGTTTTTTGGAAAATTAGAACTCCTAAAAGAGAAGAGATAAAAATGTAAAAGTTGGTGTCGATATTCTTCTCACGGGATGCAATTTTACAAACAAAACAATCAGGAAAACCAGAGATGGTTCGGTTCACGGACTAGGTGAAATGGCATGGAATTTCCCATATGTAGACCGGAAAGGGCAATTTTCAAGACATTCGACTTCGAGGACTGTCGTTTAAATCCCCTTTAGATAATTGTAAGGTAATTTATATAAAAATCATAGAAAAAGCAGACCTGTCTTGAAAATCATCGGTTCATTTTGACGAAATTTAGGATATGGCCTCAAAACAGCCCGATGTGGTGATAGCCAAAATTGTACAGATAGAACGCGTTCGAAATATTCTTTTTCCGTATATGTATTTATATAGTATATATGCATTATTCGATACAATAATTACACATACAAATAAAAATATCAAGTCCTCGTTTTGTATGAAACTTAAATCTACGTAAATTCACTGTAAATCTACAATTGTCCACAGCAATTATTTGGACGTTTGAGCTGTTTTTTATCCGACTTCATTTTGGCGATTTATGTGGGATCTACAAATACATTTAAGCTCCTTCCCCCAGCGCCTACCATGGCGTCTGGCTACAAACCTTTATTTTAGAAATAAACATAAAAGCACGAAAAAAAGCTCTGATGTACGGAACAATTGCAATTCGTCGAATACGTTTTAATTTGCCCGAAGACGTTTGATCGTATAAATCACGATGAAATATAATGACGGCGAAATGCTTTGTGAATCTCATCGAGTTCTACAAATGCTTGATCCCTAAAGCTCATGCGTTCTCCTTTTCCCTGACAGCGCGGACCTTTTTTTTATATCGAGCTCGTTTCTCTCGTGACACTTACGCGACATTTACGATTAGGTTATT
Organism: Ophion obscuratus; assembly: GCA_964007375.1. Classification (NCBI taxonomy): domain Eukaryota; kingdom Metazoa; phylum Arthropoda; class Insecta; order Hymenoptera; family Ichneumonidae; genus Ophion; species Ophion obscuratus. The sequence goes on along the minus strand of OZ023319.1, from coordinate 38,415,684 downwards.
GACGATCGCGGGGTCGCATACGGTTCATTAATAGCGCTGAGTGTGTCGTGCCTTTGCCGCACGCGCCCGCGTCTCACAAAGGTCCTGCGATTGTAATAATTCATGTATTTGCGCGATGTCAAGAGTTTTTCAATGAAAGAACATCGCACTTTAACCATTGGCCTCATTGAGAGGTGACACGCCCATTTTAAGCCAAGAGCTGATATGGAACTTTCGATGTTGATGTTCAAATAAATTTATGAATATGGTTGAAAATTTACAAGCGGTTCTTCAAAATATACAAAAATGCAAATCATAGTTACTGCCATTTTTTGCTCAAAGTTAATCAATACTCGTAGAGGATTGCCTAATCATTCATAGGTGGTGATGATGATCATTATCATCGATATCATCATCATCATCATCATCATTGGCGTACCCAGATGGGGCAGGGGTGGGCTCTGGGAAATCCCGGCGCCCTCGAAAAAAATCGATTCAGAATAATTCAATTGAAATAATCGATTAATTTTATTTGTTTCACCCAAACAAGCATCGAGAAATAATTTGAGGGGTAAGGCCACAGTAAGGGATATAAAATCATGTGCGAGTTTAACAATTTTTTTGTATGAAAATGTGATTCACTCTTAAAATTAATTACACACCTATTGAGTATGAATATCAAGCTGTTAGAAAATATATTTTTTTTTTCGATATACGAAATCGCCGACTAAGGTAAATGTCCCAATTATTGAACAGGTCCCAATTATTGAACACTATCTTGTATTTTTATTATTTCTCATTCACCTTCATGCATTTGCTTATTTATAAAATTTCATTACATATATGGAACTTTTAGCTATTGAAATGTTACCTTACTTGTGCAAAAAAAGCTTTAATTAATAGAGAACAAAATTATTTAATCAGCAACGGTGACTCGATTTGACGTCTCGTGGTAACTGCTTATCGTTTTTGCTAAGACGCGCCGCTTCATGCGTAAGGGCATAAAAATTTCGAAAACTGTCGCATCTCAAAAAGTAAAGGCGTTTCAGGTTCCTCGGAAAATTTCTTACAAATAACAATTTTTATGAAAAAACTTTATTTAATTATTTGTTAAAAAATACGGTGTTCAATCATTGGGACATCGAAAATGCAGTGTGTCCCAATTATTGAACACTCGAATTCACCAAGTTGGCTTCATTAAACCCATCAAAACATCGAGACAGTTAACGTGTGACAGATCGTGTGAATCGGATTTATTCAAACAAAAACTGTAAGTTCTTGAATAAACTTACCTTTATTCTTTTAATAATAACTTTAAGATCGTCAAATATATTTTTTATTTGTATTTTCGTGCAATAAACATAAAAAGGAAAGTAAAAAGAGAATATAACCTAAATGTAACCTAAAAATACGAACGTACTGTTCAATATTTTTTGCTCTCCGATATTTCAGGGAGCCAAGCTGCGACAAAATCAAATAAAGACAGAACATGAAAACGAGGAAGCTGAAAATAAAAATAAAATAAAGTTCGAGTTGAAAAGCAAAAATAAACCAAATGCGAATGAACCAAAAACCTGTCAAAAGAGACTAAATATATATTTTTGTATTTTTACATGATTCACAAAAGATTATTTAAGTGTTTGATTTTGCTTTTATTTCTTAATATTGTACCCAAAATAATATTTTTAGAACAGAAAAAGAATTCTCGAGAGTGTTCAATAAATGGGACATGCCTGTTCAATATTAGGGACATAGGCACTTCCAGTGTTCAATAATTGGGACATTTGCATTTTTCACATTGTTATTCCTTTTGTTCATTTGAAATCATTTAAAAATAATTTAAAGGGTGATTTTTCGAAAGTAAAAATATCAAAGTATCATTTGAACCTGAAAGCGATGTTTTTTTCTTGATTTTATATTTTTTTCTCACCGAATTCATTCCCCCAGATCCTTAGCTGTTCAATAATTGGTACATTTACCTTACTAATATTTTCTTTTATCTTTTTTTTAGACGCTCCGCGGCGTGACATTTAGCATCCACAATTTTTTATCTAGAACAAAAAACAAATATTCTCATCAATCTACATTAGAATACCTAGAAAAGTACATACGGAATTTAAAAAATAAAGTTTTATTCAAAAATGTAGGTTTTTCAATTGAGTTGTAGATATTAGAATGAATTTTCAGTAAAAAATTTCGTATAAAACTGCTCATAAAATGAAAAGTTTTCGATTAATCACAAATTTCGTACGTCCTTGTCTGCGAAATGCAATTAGGAACATAACTTTGAAATTTGAAGTAAATCGGGTGAAAATTGTTGAATTTATTTGTCACGCCAATTGGAAAAAAGCTGTTTCGAGAAAAACGCGTTTAAAGTTGTAGGTACTCTATGGCCGTGCCAGAGGTGGGCGTCTTACATTACACGCTCAAAGTCGGTGAAAAAAAATGTCTTGCTATAAATCAAATAGTAACTTATTCTTATGATGATAAAGCACCGTTTTAGCGGAAAACATCAACTTTGTGAAAATTCTACTGTGGCCTTACCTCTTAATAAAACTTGAGCTTCATCATGATTTCGTGACTAGTATAAAAGGTAGCTATTTCATTACGTAAATTGAATATACATATTCGAGTTTCACAATTAACTTATCTGTGAGCAAAATCAATACATTAGATTTTCCGGCCAATACTCAACCGGAAGAATGCTGGAAGATCAACATTTACTACCAAGTAATAGATAATATCATGGTATATGTAAAACGCTGCTTTGAGAATATACCATTAGTTCATGCAATTGACGCATTTTCGAAATTGAATATGAAGAAGGGTGAGCATGTCATCAACAATTATTTAAAGATCTCGATAATTGATACGTCAGCATTAGATGCTGAAGCGATGGTCGTGGAATATTTACGTTCATTTAAAAATTATGAAATATGAGAAATGAAAATAATAATAGAAATGAAAATTAAGAAATCAAGGGGTAATAAAAACTCATAAAAACTAACTAAACTAACTCATAAAAGCTTTTCCAAGCAGCAATAGTACTCCCAGCGAGAGGAGTTTTCCTACCATGAAGCGGATGGA